>CM055730.1:25733706-26411206 GCA_029465975.1 Dallia pectoralis
CAGCGTACGGAGCAGCAGCGTACGGAGCAGCAGCGCACGGAGATCAGAGCGCAGAAAAAAAGACTTGTCTCTCTGCACTAGATGAGGGGCATGCACCCTCGTTGTCTGATATGTTCAGTGAAATCCTGCAAGAAAGTGCCTCACATGGGCGTAGGTTTAGGGGGGGACGCTGGGGACATGTCCTCAACAACATTTTAACATGACTAAATTGTCCCCACCAATATTTTAGCGAACTCCGTTATGAGTTTGTGAAGCGATTTGGGTCAATTCCGACCGCAGCGCCAGGAGGACGGTACTAGAAACGCCGTAATTTGATTGGCTAAAAAACCTAGGGGAGGGGAGTTATCCGACACGCTATAAGTACACAGGATAGTGACTGAAGACAACGGTAAAGTTACCAGTGCTTTCTTTTAATACATACCCCATATGTTAGAATCTTGCAGTCACAATAAACAGTGGAAATGTTTCCTGTGTATATTTTGCTTATGTAATGTGGCCTATTTGGGATATCCCATTAGTAGGGGCGGAGTAGTGGCACCACCAGGGTCGCTACAATATATTGAATCTGACAAACAGCATTACCATCTAAAAGTTGAACGCCAGGAACTACATAATGATTTTTGTCTGCACATGGATAGGCCTATGCTAGTTAAACTTTAGTGTAGTATAAAAGCAACAGGCTATTGTCTCAACTAAACGCAAAAATAATCACATTATTCTCAGTAAAAGTTCACTTGCCGGAGGGGGGGGGGAGAGATGTCCCCACCAAAGCTGAGACCAAACCTACGCCCTTGGTGCCTCATATCCATAAATGCAATGGTACTAATAATTGGCATAATTTATTTCGGTGTTTCGGTTTTCGGTCTTGGTTTCCTCTTTCGGTTTTCGGTTTCGGCCAAGAATTTTCATTTCGGTGCATCCCTAGTCTGAACAGAATATACTATGGATGAGGTAAATAAGAGACAAATCACCAAAATAGCCTGGGCTCTGTGGTAAAAAAAACAGCTGGTAACTTCAGCATCGCCTTCCTCTTATCAGAATGTGTAGCTCTTGTTGCGTTGCATGTCTTTGACAAAGGCTCTGCTTTCAGAGTAATCAGGTTCTAATATTTGCCTTCAAATATCATTGGCTGGTTAAATGTGACCTTTTACAATCCAGAGAGCTGAGTTTTTATGGCCCTGGTTGTTTTTATGGCTGCTGGGTGAGTCAGTGTGGAAGGCAGAATGAGTCACTGAAGCCCTAGAATACAGGGTAGGGGCAGCTACAGGGGCAGCTACAGGGGCAGCTACAGGAGCAATGACAGTACCTTTTGAGGCCCCAGGACATAAGACAGCTCTGTATCACCCCAACATGAAATATTCCAAACCAGTCTGATAGTTGAAGCCTGTGAGCGCATTTAATTGATTGACATGATTTTGAAAAAAAGACACACAACTGCCATTAGTGCATTTCAGAAACCAAACCATACAGACAACCCTCTGGTATAGATGTGTCAATGGATAGATCTTGGGACGGTTATAAAAATTGCTAATGCAATTACATAAACTATTCCTGGCTGGCTGTCTGGCCAAACTAAGTAACCGGAGAAAAGGTGCTTTGGTCAGTGAGGCGATAAAAAAAACCATTGGCCACTCAAATGCAGCACTTCCACTGTAGGTTTGTGCCTGTTGAAATTCACGCTCCCATAGATTTGTCCATTTGCTCACGCCACAAACTACAGTCGGTTTTCAGTTTTGAGCCTGATACTAAGTAGGAACTAATATAAGGATGGTCAGGAATAAGGATTACAACTCATAAAAACCAAATGATTGGTCTCATGCCGTGATGTGATTGTGCCTTTTGAGCACTCTTACGCTGCCACCATTCATACTGGTATATTTAGTATAATTAATATAAGGACTATATTACGCTACATCAAAATAGAACACCATTTGAAATGTTTTTTATTTTATTTTGTGTGCCGTGTGGCTACAGTCAGGAGTTGGATGCACAAAACGACAGCAATAATTAAACACAAATATTTATGATCATCACAGAATTTAACGCATCGTTTAATTCGTTGATACATAGCTACCTACTACCCGTTCAAATGGGCATCCCATGCACTGTAGTTACTACGCTATCTACATTGATATATGTTTGTTTTGCCTTAGCTAGCTTTACTGTGTGGAAATACGCTAACGTAAAAATCTGGGCCATGGTCTTGTCTGATGGAAGCTAAGCTAACAGAGTAGGCTAAACCCTTTTGCACAAAACTGGTGGACTACAGTACACAGACGTAGGCCAAACATGCCTCGCTCATTATTCATATTCAAATATGAACTGGTCAATCTCATATAAACATCCATTAACCAGTATACCAAACCCTACATTTCAGTTACATACTCTTACTTTTCAGATGCATTTCATGAACCTACAATCTGCTCTGGTGAACCCAGAACCACAGATCTGTCCCTCGGATGTTCAGTGGCATTTACACAATGCTCCAGGCACCCAGTGGGTATCTGAAGTTCACGAGAGACCAATGCCATGTATCGGGAAGAACATTAGCAGACAGGGCTCTGCGTGGAATGATTTGAAATCCAATGACTAAATGAAGATGACCTCCAGTGCAGTGGGCACAGTGTAAATCATTCATAACGTCTTTTTAAGGTTTGACCACACCATAAAACGATGAGATACTTGCAGCAAGATTTCACTAAACTGGTTAACGTATTTGCCATGTAAATGTTTGTTCTCTATGTACTCATATTTATACTATTCCAAGGGCATTGTAAATCGCTTCTTTCAAAAATGATATGAATTTAATTAAACTTGGAAAAAAGCATTTACCACTATCAGGTCTACCAAAACCTGCTTATGGGGAACTTTTAATATTGTAACCATACGTTAACAATACAAAACACTGATAAACTACAGCTAGATAATAAAAACCAGCATCTGATAAAAGGTTCAGCAGCAAATGATCATTAGACAGATTGTGGAGGTATGTACAATGTTTTAACACAACATGTACTTAGCCAGTAAACTCAAAACATACACATGATTATGTCGCTATTTCAGTAACTTATGCATGCTATGCCTAAGTGCTCGCTCAAAGTACTAGTTTAAATAGATAGTGAGCAACACTGTCAACCTAAGCGCATGTTACCTTGCATTATTTTGCTACGCTTATTAAGCTGGTGTCTCAATTTGCATGCACTGTGTGTGTCTCCGTATCTTCTGAAGACACTCCCTAGTAAATACGATAGCACTGGAAAAATGGAAGAAACTGCCCAAATCTAAGTGTGCAATGCTGTTTGAGGCATAACTAAAGACTCAAATCTGGGATTGCTGCCAAAGGTTTACACAAAGTAATAAGAGACACGTATAGATAATTGTACACATAAGACTAACAAATGAAAAAAAATAAAGAAATCAAAAAAACATTTTAAAGGTACTGTATGGACGTGTGAATGCAATCATATAAAGGGTAGAAGATAGCAACTTGGATTTAAGACAATGCAAATAATGCACTGCTAAGAACATAGGGAAAAAATTGTCCTTCTAATAAGAAAACATGGTAATATCCATTTAAAAATGTACATTGAAACAGGGTTTTTCAAAGGATGGGCATCATGGTAATTGAGAGAAAGGACCACAAGTTGTATCTGTGGAGTTTGGTGCCATAATTAGCATACAGAACAATGTCAATGCATTATAACTCAGTTAAGAGCTCATGGGGGTTCTGTTACTATTATGCGTCTGGGTAGTTTGGATCCTGGCTGATAGGCTATTTCAGTGTAATCACTGCCATTACAATGGATTAAGATAGTGATCTCTCCATGGTGGGGCTGGGGAGTGGGGGTCACTTGAGTGTTTAGCTTAAACAAAGGCCTGTATCTTAATGTGTTATGCAAATTCAGTTGAATAGCATTAACTATACCCCTCCTCCATTTGTCATCAATAGTCAAGCCTTTCAAAAGTATTGACTTTAGAAGTAGGTCTTACTGTATCTTTGGGTCTTGTGTAATAGACATAAAGTTAAAAATGGACTGGGCGACTGGATTAAAGACCAACTAGCTATTCAATAGCAATCACATGAAGACCAATGTGGAAACTGGACTCGGAAATGTGTATGAAATTGTAAAAATTATTGCTATTAATTTGGTGCTCTAAGTAAACTCCCTCTAACCCAAATGCACTGCTGCAGAACGGGTTTAAATCATGCCCACAGCTCAGACAAAACACTCAATCCGTCTAATGATACACATACAAACTAAAAGCATACAAACTTCACCCAAAAATCGAAGTAACAAAAGCCTAGGTGGTAATTAAGTTACAGAAGACTGCTTTCCAACAAAACAAATGAGCATTCCACCAAACCCAGCAGGTGAAAAGTCCATAACAAGACAACGCAAATAAAAGCTTGGCAGCATTAACGGAGGAGCCCATCTTACCTTGAATGCCTTCAGCCATCATCACCAGTAGGATGGAGACTCCCACAGCAGCCATGTAAAAGGGGAGCCCCGTCATCCTGGGAAATGGATTTGTGGACACTCAGGGTGCTCAGTAGGAGGCACCTAGTATGGTCTTGTCGTGGTACAGCACATGCAGAAAGGTGTGAAGAGAAGTCTTGCTCCGGTGATGGGTGGGTGTAAGGTTGCAGGGACGAGGAAGGACTATGAAGAGGATGTCTCGATAAAAAAAATGATTCAAATATTCTTACTGGCTCCCTCGGTCCGAAACACTGGAGGAAAAAATCAGAGAGAAAACCAAGATATTGTTAGATGAGATATTTCTGTCTGTGTGATATGCTGTACACAATAGGAACATGGCTTGATAAATACCCCCCAAAAAATGGCATTTAATATAAATTGTGAGGTAAAAATACAACAGTTCACATTCATCTGTGCATTTGTAAAATGTGTCTATTAAATAATTTATATTAGTCAGTCAGTAAGATACATTGTTTTGTTCATGTCTAACATCTTTATTTTAAAAACAGTATCAGCAGCTATAATATAGAAAAACACCAGGGTACAACGGAAGGATTTTCCTATTAGACAGCTGATCTGTGGACTTCGAAAGTTTGAAGAATAGAACAACTGAAAGTGTTATGATCATTTCTATGCCCCCTAAAGACACTTAATATCCTTGAACACTATTCCTCAGCCTGCTTTTCACAAACTCAGATCCCCCTAGGCCACTGCAGAGCACAGTGACACAAACACATTGGCTCTTAAATACTAAGAGCGCTCTACAAGGGGAACACCACACAACAAACAAACAACATTTTCTTTTTACCGGAGGGGGTTTATGTCTCCAATCCAGCTAGTAACATAAAAGCTCTGTTGAAAATGGCAGACTAATCAAATAAAGGAGAGACAGGGCATGATTTATTCAATCCAAAGATAGGCTAGCCTACTGTGCCCGAACGAAAAAACAGTGGCTTTCCAACCGATTATATTAGCTTGTTTGACCAGAAACCCAGCAGACAGAAAAGCCATGCATCTGAATTCCTGTAATCCAAGTAATCGAAAGGTGCCCTGCTGTCTTATCTGTTAACTAAGCAGAATATCTCCTTGGTAATTCTATTATGGCAATTTTGGCGTCTCTCGTCTGAAGTGCTTGTGGCTAAACAGCGAGAAAGATCCAAGGTTAATATTGGACACTGCTGACTTCTAACCTGACACATTGGTGATGAGAGGAGGACGGTGAGAATGGGGCAAGGTACACCAGGGCCATCACAGTCACATGGCCATCACAGGGCTATCACAGTACAGTACCAGGGCCATTACAGTACCAGGGCCATCTCAGTACAGTACCAGGGCCATCACAGTCAGTCACAGGGCCATCACAGTCAGTCACAGGGCTATCACAGTACAGTACCATGGCCATTACAGGGCCATCACAGGGCCATCACAGTACAGTACCTGGGCGAGGGCCATCACAGTACAGTACCTGGGCGAGGGCCATTACAGTCACAGGGCCATCACAGGGCTATCACAGTACAGTACCATCACAGTCAGTCACAGGGCCATCACAGGGCTATCACAGTACAGTACCAGGGCTATCACAGTACAGTACCAGGGCGAGGGCCATCACAGTAACAGGGCCATCACAGGGCTATCACAGTACAGTACCAGGGTCATCACAATCACAGGGCCATCACAGTACAGTACCAGGGCCACCACAGTACAGTACCAGGGCCATAACAGTCACAGGGCCATCACAGGGCTATCACAGTACAGTACCAGGGCCATCACAGTACCAGGGCCATCACAGGGCTATCACAGTACAGTACCAGGGCCATCACAGTCACAGGGCCATCACAGGGCTATCACAGTACAGTACCAGGGCCATCACAGGGCATCACAAGGCTTTCACAGTACAGTATCAGGGCCATAACAGTCACAGGGCCATCACAGTACAGTACCAGGGCCATCACAATCACAGGGCCATCACAGTCACAGGGCCATCACAATACAGTACCAGGGCCATCACAGTACAGTACCAGGGCCATCACAGGACTATCACAGTACAGTACCAGGGCCATCACAGTCACAGGGCCATCACAATACAGTACCAGGGAAAAGGCCATGGCGAGGGCCTTTACAGTCACTCCGACAGCTAATGGAAACCTGCCTCTGATCAGAACCCATGAGAAACAGAAACTGTGCTCTTTTGACCGTTCTACCCTCTTTGTTCTAATTCTAATATTGTGGGTGCAGTGATCTCTGCACTCTTGTTCTTTTGCAGGCTTGACCCCTTGACCTGCTCAAGCCGACGCTACTCTAGAACGGCTAAACGCAGCCAAATCATTTGCAGAATGATGTTCTGCAATTACCCGTGTTGGCCTCGTCCAACGTTAATAACGACATGTGTCTGTTCCCTGGTAGGCCTGTGAGTCTCACTGCAATTAGTAGTCCCGAGACGGGCCCGTTCTGTGGGGGAGGGTGGCAAAGTGGCGGAAGGGGCCGGTGTCTGTCACTTTTGATTTGCCAAAGGGGGACAAAGAGCCCCGACCTGTGCCCCACTTTTCACACATCCCTGACTGGATAATGAGGGAACAAAGGAGTCCTCCTCAAGGCTGGGGGACAAGACAGCCAAACAGGCACCTTTAGAGGGAGAGCAGCAGAGTGTGTGTGTGTGTGTGTGTGTGAGAGAGAGAGAAGCATTCCGTTGGATGGAGAGAATGCAAAGTGGGAGAGAGAGGGTGTAGGGAACCAGTGTGTTTCGGGACGATGGTGACCGAGAAAACAACTGTGGCATGCATTTTGCATTTCTTCCAATGACTAATTGGCATTTGTAAATTGCTGTGAAGAGTGAAGACCAATACAAGACAAGAGAAAAACATTAAAGGTGGTGACCAACCAACATCACAGTGCAGAAATGCTGTGAAACAGTCCAGAGAGGCGTCGCTGCCGCTATCAAGTAGAGGCAAGAAGAGGCACGCAGAGGAAGCCTGACCTGAGCCCCCAAGCCAGGAAGTGTTTGCCATCACTGCTGACATACATTTCCTTTCCCAAACAAGAGGTGAACCTGGCACAGACATACACAATGGCTCAGTCTGCTGATTGACATGGAGACAGACTATATCAGTTAGCCACCCAAAAACAACAGCTAGAAGTCGCCATCCCTCAGAGATTAACGATCCCAACAAAAAGAAAAACTGACTAGTTAAGTAAACAGTCGAGACACAATCAACCGTTATGACGGGCACCTGAAGTTAAAAAGACAAAAAAGAAACACACCAATGCTGAGCAATGGGATGTGGTTAATCGAGAAGGGTTTGGTTTGAGAGGCAAGAGTTTGTTGTCCTCTCCGGTCTCAGGTGCTTTTCACTGCAGGGTACAGACATCCTAGCAGCGCCTGACTAATGTACATTGCTCTGCGAGGACTCTGCAGGGAGTTGTTGTAACTTGTCCGAGACAGAGATAGCAGACGAGTAGTACAAAACCATTCTTTACTTGTCTGGGAGCACTTCTACACTGGTGGACAGTGCTAGAGCACAATGAACAACCAAAATAGGTACCTGCTATCAGGCAATTTTACCCACAAGCCACTACTGGAGGTTACATGTGTAGGCTTCTGTAGAACTATGTAGGGCCACTCAGTCGACTGAGATTAATCAAGTGGAGCAGTCCAGTTATTTGTTTATTTTAGTAAAATAAAAACGTATTATTCTAACAATAAGTGAAGATGGGTATATGTTGTATTCTAGCAGGAAAGCAGGCGCGATTGTACCCAAAAAAATAATCTGCAACAACAACGTGGGCCTGGTAGTTAGACCTAATTGACAAGAAAAGCTGAAACCTGGCTTGGTGGAATTGTTGGTAAAGGCCATGTCACAGAAGAAGTCTAAAGTATGGCGGCATTACGAACCTTTAGGGAACAATCCTTACAAAGTAAAATGCAAAACTGTGTACGCAAAACTCTGTAGGCATGAATGTGCAAATAATGTGATTGAAATGATCACCCAAACTCATGCTAATAGATTTTCAGATCTATTATCCAGGTCTATTACAAACAAAAAAAAGACAGAATAGTTGAAACAGCCAGCGAGTCGGGCAAAGCCCCAGAACTATGTACTGATCACTGTGGATGAAGATGGTCATGAACAGAAAATACTGTTTACATGTCTGTTTTTCAGTGTAATAAACAACCTTACAAATAAGAACTGGTCTTTATTTTGGAAACAACTTAGCTAAACTCACTCTTGTGCAATAAAGCTGCCCCAGTTCACAATTGCTAGTGAGAACACACTGGCTAGCAAGCTAACACACTAGGTAGAATATTACAGTAACTGCAGTGATTTTACTGTCCAATAATATGAAAACAAAAAAACTGCAGTTACACCAAGGTAGGCTAGTTGGGGGATTCTGTCTGAGCTTTTAGGGAGGGCAGCTCGTCGTTCCCTCTCTTCAACCAGGAGGACAGAATTAAAGAAGCATTGTCTTGTGAAACATTGGTCCCACCTCTATAGAATAGTTAACCTTATAGCGAACCAGTGATGCCTGGCCATGCCCCTGGGGAGGGAATTCTGAGTAGCACCACAGAATGGATGCTGGAAGATTCAATGGGCGAGAAATCCAAGAAGGAGTAGCATCAGGGAGAACACCACTGAGAAAACAGGACTAACAAAGGTCTTTATATTACATATGGAGACGGAGGTGAGCTGATAAGAGCCAAATCACTCCATTAGGGCAAAGACAACAGAGATGGAAATGACAATGAAACTGGCATAGTTTCAGAACACTGGATTGCCTTTGTCAGGACAAGACCTAGAGTCTATAAAAGGACCTAGTGAATCTAACAGAATGCAGTCAAAGCATATATTTTTTTACTGTATACATTTTCATACTTGCCTCCAGGGAAATCAAACCCAAATAATGTATTTCAGATTTTCCAACTGTATCCGTCTGGATTATTTTTGGAGAGTTTGGCAGGAGGTATTAGGCTTTAATCTGAGTGTTCACCGTTTCCCCATCAATATTAGGTTCTGATTGAAAATTGAGACATGGTTTATCCAAGCCATCCAACCAATGATGACACCGCCCGCCAAACCAGGAAGTAAGCTAAGTCTAAAAAACGCAGTTACAAACCGGACCATCTTAGGGAATCCGTAGAGAATAGGGCTGGGACAACGCGTCATCGATGACGTCGACGCAAAAAATACGTCGACGCAAAATATGCGCGTCGATTCGTCAGACCCAAAACACAGATGGCGGCGCCGGAGAGTAGTAGCAACATGAGTGCCTCCTCAGACTTTCATAAGTGCAAGGCGGCACGCACTCGTTCCTCTAAAGTATGACAATTCTTCAATTTTAAAGGAACCAATTAACTTTTTCAGTAAGCTAGGACTGTTTTCAACATAAATGTTCAATTTTGTTGGTTCAGGAAGGATGCCATGACAGGCTGCTGGCTCCCACTGTCGCTGTTAATAATTTTATTTTTTTTGTTGGAAAAGCACTCTCTGTATTGGCTTAAAGCCCTCAAGTTTACATTGGTTACTGTATAAGCTAGGCCTATGTGTTTTCAAGAGTCCTCATTCATGTTTTGTGATTGTTTTGCAATCATTTGACCTGGTTGCAGCTATTAATTTAACTATACAATGAAAAATACACAATTCTGTCACAACTGTGTTGTGCACAAAGTACATTACATACGTACATATGGGTGCAGCTTTGTTTGAAACATAGGTAACACAAGGGCTTGCAGCAGTAGGTAGAGCATTTGGCCATCCCAATATTACAGGGGCTTGCAGCAGTAGGTAGAGCATTTGGCCATCCCAATATTACAGGGGCTTGCAGCAGTAGGTAGAGCATTTGGCCATCCACACGTTATAGGGGGTCGCAGCAGTAGGTAGAGCATTTGGCCATCCCAACGTTATAGGGGCTCGCAGCAGTAGGTAGAGCATTTGGCCATCCCAACATTACAGGGGCTTGCAGCAGTAGGTAGAGCATTTGGCCATCCCAACGTTTCTCTCATGTATGTCCACTAAAATGTTAAAACATCCATATGGATAACATTCCTCTTGTAGGCTTATTCTTATGCCGTGTGATGGTAAGGCAGCTCAAATAGGGAGGGAATGGTCATATCGCAAAACCAGGGCTTATAATTGGGAGACACATCTAGCTTACATCTTGACAAAAGCCATACAGCTAACAGTTAAAAAAACAAGGTTACTTTATTTTAGCATATCCATGCTCCCACCACCTCACATACATCGAGAAATAAAGCTCTGTAAAATGAACCGTCTCTGCGCTTGTGGGGGAAGGAGAGGGCGGACATCAATAATCCGAATCTAATGCCCGCTCTGCTTCCTCCTCTGAACGGCTACAGAGAAGACCAGACATCAATAACAAAGCTTAATGCATCTTCACTTCCCGCACTGGACGGCTGCAGTCTAAATAAAAACAAAGCTGTCTGACTTCAAATGCATACCATCCATCTCCTGAGCTCTAAAAACAATAAATCTACTAATATTGGAATTTTTCTATTTTAGTGAATAGTAGCATAGCATTAAGGTTCAGTTCTGCAGACACCAGAGGCCTAGCCTGTATCTTTAAAACCAGCCCTGAGGTGTAGATGAAAAAAGGTAGACAATCTCCAGACATCTCACAGAGCCTTGGAGAGAGCTCTTCCCTGCTGCCTCTGAACAGTGTGGTGTGGTATGTCATCAGTCTCCTCTCTCCTGCTTCCCCCCCTTCCTCCCTCCAATACTCCCACTCTCTCCCTGCCTTGGCCCAGATCCCTAGCCCCTCCTGGGGCCCCTCCTTGCAGGCAGCCCTCTCCGTGCAGCAGGCAACCTTCTCTCCCTGTCGGCGCCCTGCCCGACATGCCTTTCAAGGCCTGCTAGACTGCAGGGCAGACTTTCTGGCTCCACTGCTTTTGTTTGCTTGGTTGCTTTGCACCTCATTCCGGGAGTGGATTAGCATAACGATACCCATACACAGAGAGAGAGGCAGCCTCCATAAGGATACCCATACACAGAGAGAGAGGCAGCCTCCATAAGGATACCCATACACAGAGAGAGAGGCAGCCTCCATAAGGATACCCATACACAGAGAGAGAGGCAGCCTCCATAAGGATACCCATACACAGAGAGAGAGGCAGCCTCCATAAGGATACCCATACACAGAGAGAGAGGCAGCCTCCATAAGGATACCCATACACAGAGAGGCAGCCTCCATAAGGATACCCATACACAGAGAGGCAGCCTCCATAAGGATACCCATACACAGAGAGGCAGCCTCCATAAGGATACCCATACACAGAGAGGCAGCCTCCATAAGGATACCCATACACAGAGAGGCAGCCTCCATAAGGATACCCATACACAGTGAGGCAGCCTCCATAAGGATACCCATACACAGTGAGGCAGCCTCCATAAGGATACCCATACACAGTGAGGCAGCCTCCATAAGAATACCCACACACAGAGAGGCAGCCTCCATAAGGATACCCATACACAGTGAGGCAGCCTCCATAAGGATACCCATACACAGTGAGGCAGCCTCCATAAGGATACCGATACACAGTGAGGCAGCCTCCATAAGGATACCCATACACAGTGAGGCAGCCTCCATAAGGATACCCATACACAGAGAGGCAGCCTCCATAAGGATACCCATACACAGAGAGGCAGCCTCCATAAGAATACCCATACACAGAGAGAGAGGCAGCCTCCATAAGGATACCCATACACAGAGAGAGGCAGCCCCCATACAAATACCCATACACAGCGAGAGGCAGCCTCCATACGAATACCCATAGACAGAAAGGCAGCCTCCATAAGAATACCAATCCACAGTGAGGCAGCCTCCATAAGAATACCAATCCACAGTGAGGCAGTCTCCATAAGAATACCAATCCACAGTGAGGCAGCCTCCATAAGAATACCAATCCACAGTGAGGTAGCCTCCATAAGAATACCAATCCACAGTGAGGCAGCCTCCATACAAATACCAATCCACAGTGAGGCAGCCTCCATACAAATACCAATCCACAGTGAGGCAGCCTCCATACAAATACCAATCCACAGTGAGGCAGCCTCCAACCTGCTCTCTAGCCTTCCTCATCCTTGACTTTTTACTTCCTCCTTTTCCCTCCACTGCCCAGAGCCAGATTCTCGAGCATCCCGCCTTGTCCCTTTCTTACTTCCCAAAAAGATTGCAGTAGCCGGCAAGTCCTTTTCATGTAGATTATCCAGGGAGTTGGGATGAGTAACAAGTCCATTTGCAGGGTAATGTAACATCAGCCGTTGGTCATAAACACCTCAACCTAGGGGGCTGTATATTATGAATCTTCTTTGGAACATGTTTTACATTGTAAACCTGATCTGGCTTACAATATTGTGCTGTTTTGGAGCCGATGTTTCAGCTAATAGTATGTTTTAGAAAAGGCAGATGCCTAAAGGCATTCAATGACTTCAAAGTAACCCTTAACCCAATGAACCATAAAGAATACATTGCTACAACAAACAGGTCAAACTGTAGTATTGATTAAGTGAGAGAGGAGCTCATTACATTAAATCGGAAATTGTGGTATTCAGGGACAACAAAAACCTTACATCAGCCACTTTGTCACCTAACAGCATCTACGATTTCTTACCAGCCAATACTACTGGGTGATTCTCATGGTAGTGCTGTTGCTGTATTTTGAAGCCTCAGAGCTTTTTTGGGGAATAGAATCTGAAATGGAATCCTAAATTATTGTCCATGCCAACTTGGAGACTGGTAATTCTTCAGATGTAATCCTTTAAAAATATGTTTAGCTGCTGAAGAAACCCATTTAAAAATAAAAATGTTGCCAAATGTTTTTATTCCTTGAGATAACAACAAATCAATTCAATACATTACCAAAACCTGTGGCATGCATATAAGCATCAAAGTTTTAAACCCTTAAATACCAAAGGTATACAGATATGTAAAGCAAAATGGACATTTTATGTAGAACTTTATAGAAAACCATATTTTAGGATTATTTTATAATTAATTATCCATTACAGTATTGTGATCTGTTTACCATAGATGAGGCTTCACACTTAGTAATGAGTAGTTAATAAAACAAATATTTGACACCCATCCTAGTAGGTTCATTTATTCAGATTCTTCTCTTAAGGTCTTACAAATCTCTAGGAGGTTCTAAAACCATGTCCTCAATACTTGATTCATAATACCAGATTGGGAATTTCATTGCTGGTACAACGAATCGGTTCTCTCCTGCATGTCTCATTGAGTCCACCTCATATTGCTTACTTACAATCTAATAACGAATCCAAAATTTGTTTAGCATTTATACAAAAGCAGTGTAGAACCTTTCAGGTATACAGGCTACATGCCAACAACTAGCGGGGCACTACAACTTCTTACACTGAAGAGGTCATGACAGCAACGACACCATGTAAATCACAGTTAAAGATATAAGATGTAATATAAGATATAAATGTATTTTTAACGTAACAAATACTAGTCTTCTATCATACAAAGCTGAGACACTGTCCCCAGAACAGATCACCATCATATTCAACAAGCACCCACTACCCGACCAGTATTTCAGTTTCCTGGTTAGCATCCTCCCTGAAAACGACAAAATACACACATGGTATGTAAAAAAAATGCTAGGTGTCATCCTTCAAGACATCATTTAACTTTTAAAGGCACCCATTCTTTAATGTAAGGAACAAGATGTGAGCATGTTTTCTACCTTTACTGTTCGGCCTTTTGAGATGTGAAAGTAAAACACGCAGATTTTGGGGAAACTGTGGAGCAGAATGGAGGGTTTGATAAATGTTCATTAAAACGAAGTTGTTAAAAATATTACATATATATATGGTCCTCCATTGTCCTAGGCACTGTTTGTTACTTCTGTAACTGCTAACAGCCTCACAGCAGACTTCTGTGGAAGGTTTTGCATTAGCACAACGCAGTCAGTAAGGTTTGAGGGCCCCACCAACCAGCTGTTTCCTTTCTGTAAGATGTCTCTGAAGTTACAAGTGACTTTGCAGTTTCATAAAAAGTATTAACAGAGTGCAAGTAGAAGGATTGTTTTATTCCAATACCGTGAAGTTGGCCCAGTAGATACAAAGTTAACTGTTCATCTTCATGACGGAAGCAGTCAGAAAAAGTGGCAAAAGATACAAATTGTACTTCAGAGATAAATCAGCCCAGTGTGTAGTGTCACGTTCTCACTGTAGTCCACATGGATTACAGCAACCTCGGCCAAAATTCTTTAAGGGTGGTAATTTATCAAACTGCTGAGTACATTTAAAAAAGCACTCTAACCACAAATGCCAAATCCTACCTGCATTACCTCAGGCCCTGATGGTTTTAACGCTGTAGCCTGCAGGTACGTGGTCCTATATGGTTGGTAGAGGACGAGCTCGAAACAACAGGGTTGTAGTTTCAATTGGCACACGACTGACCACAAAGAACTCACTACAGACCAAACTCCAAAAACAGTTAGCTTATTTACCTGCAACTATAACTTAAGCTTTGCAAATGCATGCTGAGCTCCAAAGGACCGGCTGAACGCATGGCGCTGAATAATACCCACTCCCTCTGAGAGGAAGGTATGAGAAGGGAGCCATTGTTTCACATCATACAGGCAGCACAGGATCCAAAGGTATACCACATTAATGACACCATGGCTAATGACTTATAGAGACTCACACACACAGGCAACACCGATAGACATTAACATTAGTCAGGCATCTTGATTATAATTCCAGAAAACTCTTGAATGCCCTTTGACCTTTAGTATAGTCAGCCATGATTAAATAAATAGATCAAGGAGGCCGAAGAAACAAAGTGCGAAACAAATTAGAGCAGGTCAATTTGAAATTAGGGCTGGGCGGTATGGCCTAAAATCTTTATTACAGTATAATTAGAAGCACAGGCAGTAACAATATATATACCACTGTATATTTGTTTTTCTATATTTCTAGATAAATCCATCTGAAAAGATAAAGCACAGGTATGGCAGCTAGTACTATCATCTTAATTGTATTACTAGAACACATGTGCCATAGTACAGAGTAGACAAACTCAAAGGTATTTTAAGACAATAGCAAAGATGCACTAATAGAAAAAATACAAAACCTTCAAGACACGTCCATCTCTGATCAACAGGGAAATAGAATGTCTGTAAACATTTGCTGCACAACTCCTACGTGTCGTTGATAAAGTGGATGGTCAGACTTAAATAAGCCTCCATGGTACGACTTGACTACAAGTCAGTGGTAGTTGTCTAGTGTTTTATATGATTACATTTATTTGAACCATGTCCTTACACAAAAACACAGTAATGGCATTTGTTATGTTAGTCCACCACTGACTATTTTTGTCGTGAAGTCAGTCTTTTGAAAATGACTGATAAAAGTGCAATTTTTTCTTTAAAGCGCAGCTAGATGCTTCACCTGTTTGCGGAGACATTATTTAGCTATCTTCATTCCCAAATGTGTTTTTCTTTGAGGTGATAGAACAGATTGCTTGTGTTACCACCCTTTACACCCACTGTCGTCCAACATACTCTGCAGATTACAGCTTTCTGCTCTTTGCCTGACTTTTTAAACCCAAACTATGTCCATATAATGGAAGTTGTTATTTTTAACCCAAATTCTTTTTGTTGTGTGCAGCGATTTCAGCTATTCATTTCGTTTATGAACAAGGCTAAATGGGATCTCACGTTTTCCAAAGGATTCACTGGCATAGGCTGAGGACGACGAAACATAAGTAAATTCTAAATTCCAGAAGGCTCTACCGTAATAAGCACGGTATAGTAAAAATCCACACCGATGGCCGAAGTCATACTGGGATATTTTTAAACCGTTTATACCGTCCACCCCTATTGGAAACCACACTGTTCTTTAAATAATGCGTTTCCTTTCACACTGGCTCAGTTCCAGTCAGATGCCCAAACCAGGAGCGCTCCAAGTTTCTGCCTGTTTATTTTCCATTACCTGCTTGCACATTCCACTAGCAGGACAGCAGTAAGGGGGAGCAGGTTGCTGATAAGAATTGAGGCCAGGCGCTTGACTATGGCAATCCTCCTGAGAAAAACCATCCACCCTGAGACAGGCAGATCCTCCCTCAAGGGGTTGGGCTAGGAGCAATTACACACTATAATAGGATAGCAGGGTTGTACAGGGGAAAACATGCTAATTGTTTATAGGTCAAAATGCAATTTGTTGTACGTCACTCTCAGAGGTTAGGTGGGACAGGTTGAGAGATACAATCCATAGAACAATGAACAACATCTCACACTTAAAATATTAGAACCATTACCAGCAAGAGCAGTTGTTCAACAGACAGCGTCATGTCAAAACAATGTCAAGACAACAGTATGTGCTATTATCATACGGCCAGAAGCATCTCCATGACAGATGACATGAGGTGCTGCATTTCATTAGAACAAAGTTGACCTATTACATTTGAGCATATTGGAATATAATGGGGATTAAGCTGCCAAGCTGTTCAGTGGTTGGATGTGACCCCGAACACATAAATTAATCCTAAATATTGACTGACTCTGGTTTGGTATTTAGATGACGGCACTCATCCGTCAACCAGACCCCAGACAAATAGTAGGCATTACAGGGAGGAGCGTGGTTGCCTCACCGTTCATACGCCTCCTGCTTTTAACTACATTAAGGACTGTAATGCCTTAAACCTGTCAGAAACCCAAACAATGGAGAAAAAAAAAATCAAGCAACCAGACTATAGATTCCCTCCTCACAAACAGCACGACGAGTTGAAGGACTTACAACAGAACGAAGATAGGCAAATCTGTTAGCGAAACGATTTGCTTCCGTCACAGAGCCAGTACAGCAGTCACTCTACTGGAATTGACGGTATACAATACAATCCTTACCGCCTGTCTATCAACAGGAATTTGCTAATTTTCACAACTTTTTCCTTTTCCATCGGCATGTTCCGACTAACCTGAACAGAGTTGTGGGCTACACACTAGGAATAGAAAGATGCAGCAACTGGACTCCCATAAAGGGTTTTACCCATTTCTGTTGCTATTCCTCCTCGGCCAACTTCCACTGTCACATGCAGAGGTACAGTGGTGTGTTGGTAGAATGAACAGGATGCGAACAGCCAATTCCATCTTGTAATGAGACCAGTGAAAAGCATAGTTTATAGTCCCACCACCCAGCTATAAACCTGATCTCTGTTCTTTGTTTAAGGTGACCAGACATCACGGTTTCCAGTGAATGTTATAAGTTGACAATTAAGCAGAAAGGTATGTGGACTGTGGTATTTGGCCAATATATAATTTAAAGTCGGCACTCAGTTGTTGTATACTGGCAATACATCACAAACCGCCAAGATGCCCATTTCCTATAATTAAACCAGTGACTAGGAATGGCCAATCGAAACGATATGCAATATAAACGATACAAAATTGCATTGCGATAATGCATGTTGATATATAGAGCCATATCCAACGCATCTTCGTATTTGTCATCTTGAGTAGACATGGCTGAAAGTGAAACTGAGGAGCTGGTGAAAAACACAGGTGCAACATCCATTATTTGGCAGCATACTATACTCTGTAGACTGTGTGGGGCAACAGCTCCGACTAAGAGAGGTAACATAATCGGTTCTATCATCGCAAAAGGAAACATGTCACTAAATACCAGCATTACCAGGCAATGCAGCCAACCCTCAGATCAAGTCTGAAGAACAAACAGAAAAAACAGGAACTGACCCAGACCGCCATCCAACAGTCATTTTCAAAAGGTACCCCTTACAGTAGGAAGAGCCTGCAATGGATTGAAATGACCAGGGCCATAAAAGACATGGTAGAGATTAAAAAACATGATCAGAGCTATTGATCCATGATACAAGGTGCCAAGCCACAAATACGTTACAGAAACAGAGATGCCAAAATTGTATGCCGAGCTCGCGAAAAAGGATAAAAGAGCTGTATGACTGTGTGGAGAGAGATGGGGGGAGAGAAAGAGAAATGGGGGGAGAGAGAAATGGGGGGAGAGAGAGAAATTTGAGGAAGTGCAAGAGATGAAGATTATAGATAAAATAAACAAATATCTTACAAATTTGTCAACAGAAAAGTGAGAAAGACCCTGTAATTGCCCAGGAATTAAAGGAATAACAAATGATAAATGGTGTAAACACAAAATCCAGATGTTAAGATATGTTGTTGTGTTGCTTTTTAACTCAGACAATGTTTTTTTCTTATTTAAACCAATTATTGTGCTTTCATTTTGCACTTGTTTTCATTGGAAGTATCTGTGCACAACACTTGGAAGAATTTTCATTATTTAAAATAGCCATGCATAATACTGGATAAACTCAGTTTGAAATATGTTTTTATTTAAAGTATCATTACACAAAAGTATTTTCTTTGCCTAATACTGAAAGTGTTTTCAGTACAGTGTCTGCTCCTTAACTAAATATGGATTTTCGGCCATATCGCCCATCCCAACCAGTTACCAGTGCAATTTCAGCCGTAGAGGGTGGTGAGATGACACTTTAGGTTCACAAATTTAAACCTGACAGATTACAACACTAATGAATGTATCTTTAATTTTTTATGAAAGTACTGTAAACCTGTAAAAATCTGAATCTGTTTACACCATAGAAGAGTAAACAAGAAATAAACAAGTTTTAGGGGCTTGAAACTAAAACAAATGTATGTGTTGTTGGATTCCCTGCACAAGTTCTTTGAGCGTAGGACTGTTCACTTAACAACACTGCTCAACGGTGTAGAGTTGCACAGATATATTCGGCAAACAATCGCTATCGGCATTGGTTGATTGCTTTGATATAGCATGGTATCTGATTGAGCGGAAGATTATTACCCGTTTATATCTACCCAAAAAAGGTTATTTGATACATTTCCCGAAATCTTTATTATAAAAACAGTGTCCAGGTTTGTGTGAAGATTAAAATACAAATGTTGGACAAAAATACAAGTACAGAAGCGAAAGCCGCCAACTTGCCTTGTGATGTGAAATGCATTGGGTTCAACATTCTCTGTGAACATATGGAAGTAATTTGCTAGAGTAGACTCACAGACTCGTTTCGAAGGTCTGTCTGCCAAGTGCGTAATAAACTCAGCCCCCCTCCTTATAAACAAAAACAAAAGGCTTAATTTGAATGCAACCAATCACTTGATTGTGCACTTTTGTATATTTTCATAGTGTGAAGACAAGGTTTCTTAATGCCACCCAGATACTTGCTTTTTAAGGTAAAATGCCACTAAGAGAAATATGACTTTAGATTTTTTTTCTCACGTATGACATGACTTTAGCAACAATATCCTCACAGATCGCTAAATCTCTAGGAGCATGTGAAATCTGGGCCTTTCCTGATCTTATTCCTACAGTCATTAAATAACATCAGCAGAGAGCTTTAATGACCCAATATGTGTCTGCAATTAAGAGTCTGTAAGCCAGATCACTGACAGCTCTGCAGAGAAACATTGCTTTATTTGACAAGGTTGGCTAAAGACATAAAAACCAAACAGAGATGCAGAAATGCACAAAACATCTGGCCTAAATGATACAGGATGATGTTTACATGCATCATCACAAGTATAACCCAGAGCAGAGAGCAGCCTTACCTCACTGGAGAACCCATGGTGCAGGGGCGTGTTGAAGAAGCACACAGGAAGCAGCGCTGGTGCTGGAGGTCATACAGATCCATCGGGAAGAGAGGACATATAGATGCCGGACTAGAAACTCCAGCATGGCACTGTGGAAACCTTAACCAGAGAGAGTAAACACGTCAAGTTAGTGACAGGCAAGCAAATGGGACTTAAATGTGGTCTGGCCCGTTGCTGCCACTAGGGTCTTACTACCGGTCGCCTCACTTGATTGCCAGTTTCGTCCTCCAATCACAACAGATTTCTATCAAACATGCCAAGTTGATTCCTACTTCGGACATCAAGTACAGGTATATATTTTTCGAAGATATCCATGATATCCAAGTTTGTCACGGTAGGTCACAAATATAATGTGTGTTTTTACTTTATATTTTCTTTTGCCAGCTCTACTGAGTTATCTTTTCCAACATTCATTCAGCATTTCCACAAACTTCAGTGTCTTCTTTCAAACAAGACCAGGTATAAGGCAACAAGCATTTATATCTGGGTATGTAATTTAAATGGAAATGGAGCATTTTGGCCTTGTCCTTAAGGAGGCTGAGGGGGTTGCTGGGCAACCTGAGCAGTGCAGGGGTATCAGATGACAGGGCAGGAGCCATGAAGCAGCGCAGCAGACAGACAGTCCCCGGGGCCCGGAGCCCAGGGACCCATAGGCACTTAAAAACGACCTCCACTGAGGGAAAAGCATGACACATCACTAAAGCCCACAACTAAGTTCTCCCAAGTTTATGAGTCATTGACATAAGCTGGTGGTGGTTGAATTTATCACCACCTCAGCGTCGGCCTCCAGAAGAACAACATGTCAGAAAAGAAACTTCCCAAAATTCATGATGGCGTCTCATACACTAGTAATTATGCATATTCTGCTAGAGATCCCGAACAATGATTCTAACTAGGGCTGGGCAATATATCGAGTATCAAGTATTGAACATGCAAATAATACTAAATATTAAGTGAAGTAAGTGTAACAGCGTTGTTTTCTTGTTTACTTACTGCCATATATTTGAACATCTCTGATCAAGGTCTGAACATCATGCATAGTTTGAAAAAGGAAACTTAGCTAGTATACAAATTAGCCTACGGCATGTTTTGAGGATCAACATTCTACCTCAAAACACAAAAGGAAATAAATAAGCAACCAATAAATTGTATTTTTACTGGCGCATAGACATAGAATTGACACCATAATTTCCCCTCTTATAAACAACTAAGTTTTTAATGCTACATGTAAATAGATTCAATTTGCATAACCCAACCATCTTACATTCTGGCTAGCTATGTTCACCTGACACCTATGGTTTATCTCACGACACATCTTATTATGGCATGCCACTCAATACATTAACACCACCGGCTAATGGATCAGATTATTATAATTTTTGGGCCGATATTGGATGCAGCGTATTTGTATAGTTTTGGACTGATCCTGACACTAAATATTGTATTGGTGCATCCCTACTAGCTGTATCAAAGAGCTGAGACGGGACATGTTTAGTTCAACAGTACTGCTCCATATGAGATGACCTCAAACTCTAACGGAAACAAATTCACTATCATTTTGTTTTAAATCTGGTAGTATATATAAATAATACATTACACAATGTATTAGGGCTGAGCGATTAATTGCATTTGCGATTATATCGCAAAGGCTGCAATTACTTAAAGAGAGAAAGTGAGGAAAAATGGCACAGGCCAATCAGTAAGATAATATATTATCACTGTCTACAAAAGTTCACAAACAGTGTTTAAAAGTCTAATTCACGTGTTCACATACCATATGCCTACTACAGCGACTTTGATTGATCCAAATAGGGAGTGTTGCTATATCTATCTAGCGCCAATTAGGACAGCGACAGCTAAATTAGAATTCTTCATTTATATTTTTAACAACATTTTACTTGTCTATTGTGGCTATTATAACGCTGATCAGAAAAAGACATTCATTATTTGAAGTCGCTCAGGTCCGGGCAGGTATTTGGCAGCAGCTTCGGCATCGTCTATCGGCCCAAACCTAATTGCATATAGACTTTCCTCGCAAGAAACTCTTTCTGTTGGCATAAAGACATTTGAGGGCCACGTGGCCAAGTCAAAAACAACCTTGTGAAAAAACAAACACAAAGCATTCCTATGCACTTAATTCTAAGCTGCATGACACAAACCACCACCTGTTACAGTGGTTGTTTGGTATGAGGAAATACGAAAAAAGCTGTCACAAATATGTGCAGAAACAAAATATTCTCTTTTCAGAGTGAACGACAGTACAGGGAGATCAGCTGTGCTCATCTGTTTACAATACCGCCTCTGGATTCTGAGAGCTTTCTCACAAAGTCAAGGTCACTCGAGGGTGCAGCCGATAATTGGCAACCAACAGTGCGGCTATTTTTAAAGTCCTGAGAGCATGCAGGAATATATTCTGAGGTTGGAAGCTCTGTCACAGCGTAAGAGGCATGGTTCTGGTGAGAGTTATTTTAAGTAAAACCGCAGGAAGCATTGAAAGAAACAGGGAAAGTACTAGATGTTTTGTATCCAAGCATTTTGATTCATGTTATGGTAGACATTGAAATATATATGTTTTGTGATGTATACAACAGACAATGTACTGTTGATCTGTTGCAAAGTGTGAAATGCCACCAACTTCCTAGTTACGGAATGCAAATTCCTTGCAGGTCAACGTTTCAGTGGTAGTTAATTTTACTGTTTGCCTGGAGAGTGGTGTAACCTGTCATTTGTCCTTGCTTACATCATGGTTGACAACTGCCATATATGAAAAAAACAGCAGTACAAGCGTGCAGAAGAACCACGCAGCACTGAATGAACCGAAGTTTAAAAAAACAGTATTCAGCTGTCGGATTTACAAAGTTAACACCGAAGTTGGACATTTACATTTTTATATGGATTTTATTACTGATCCAAACACATTTATACTAAAGTGCATTCAGTTATTTTTACAAAAACATATATAATAGATAACTAAAATAACTTTTTTCAAAAGTAATTTGGCATAAGTCAGAAGTCACCCGGACGATGTGTCAAATAATATGGATTTACATTGCTAGCGTACATCATTTTTTACTCCTCACATACAACCATTGTAATGTATTTTAAGCAAAGAATCCATAACATAAACCAGCATTGTAAAACGCGTCAAAGAAGGTCAGTGATTGTTAGACGGAAAACAAAAACAACATGGTCACGGTTATAATTAAGCTGTGGATGAAGTATTAAACCAGCCAGGCACATCTAAGACAGTTATACTGCTGGATGGAGCTACAGAACAGGAAGAAAACAGCTCAGGGATATCATCATGAGACTTATGTTGGCCGCTAGCCATGAAGTGTGCTGTACTAGTGTGAACACTTGCACATACAGGACCAGGAAATCACATTAATGGAATTTCAGGTACTTTGGGCAAACAAACAGAAGAGAATACAAAATACAGTATATAATGACCACCATCAGTATTGGGGGCGTAAAGTCAAGACATTTTCTGCGTATGAAAATATTATGTAGAGAGATAAGGTCACCTATTATTTCTGGCTGTAGAAACACATCTATGTTTTACCCAGAACTGTTATTCGTACCATGTAATTATTACAATAACAGTATGCAGCTAGCATATAATATTAAGCATTGCATGCAATAACAGCAGAGAATCTTCAACCCATTGACATCAGACTTTTGTTATCATCCTTTGAGATGCTTTGCTAAGCCTTTACTGCAGCCATTTTGAACTGTTGCTTGTTTAGAAGAGTTCTGACTTCGGTCTCATTTTTAAGTAAGTAAAAGGCACATTTAATGGGATTTAAAACTTGCCTAACCTAGAAATGTCCACTTTTCTTTGATAAATGATAAATGATTATGATGGCATTGTCTTGTACTACGGTAGCCAAGATGTTTCTGTACACTTCTGAATGAATTGTGCGGCAGCCACCATTTGTAAATGTAAGTCCATTCCATAGGCACCCGTGCACGGCCATTGCCATGACACTGCCCCAGCCGTGCACGGCCATTGCCATGACACTGCCCCAGCCGTGCACGGCCATGACACTGCCCCAGCCGTGCACGGCCATGACACTGCCCCAGCCGTGCACGGCCATGACACTGCCCCAGCCGTGCACGGCCATGACACTGCCCCAGCCGTGCACGGCCATGACACTGCCCCAGCCGTGCACGGCCATGACACTGCCCCAGCCGTGCACGGCCATGACACTGCCCCAGCCGTGCACGGCCATGACACTGCCCCAGCCGTGCACGGCCATGACACTGCCCCAGCCGTGCACGGCCATTGCCATGACACTGCCCCAGCCGTGCACGGCCATTGCCATGACACTGCCCCAGCCGTGCACGGCCATTGCCATGACACTGCCCCAGCCGTGCACGGCCATTGCCATGACACTGCCCCAGCCGTGCACGGCCATTGCCATGACACTGCCCCAGCCGTGCACGGCCATTGCCATGACACTGCCCCAGCCGTGCACGGCCATTGCCATGACACTGCCCCAGCCGTGCACGGCCATTGCCATGACACTGCCCCAGCCGTGCACGGCCATTGCCATGACACTGCCCCAGCCGTGCACGGCCATTGCCATGACACTGCCCCAGCCGTGCACGGCCATTGCCATGACACTGCCCCAGCCGTGCACGGCCATTGCCATGACACTGCCCCAGCCGTGCACGGCCATTGCCATGACACTGCCCCAGCCGTGCACGGCCATTGCCATGACACTGCCCCAGCCGTGCACGGCCATTGCCATGACACTGCCCCAGCCGTGCACGGCCATTGCCATGACACTGCCCCAGCCGTGCACGGCCAATGCCATGACACTGCCCCAGCCGTGCACGGCCAATGCCATGACACTGCCCCAGCCGTGCACGGCCAATGCCATGACACTGCCCCAGCCGTGCACGGCCAATGCCATGACACTGCCCCAGCCGTGCACGGCCAATGCCATGACACTGCCCCAGCCGTGCAGGGCTGGGCGGTATGGCTGAAAACTGTATAACGATATAGGTGTTTTATATTGGTCAATATCGATAATAATTGATATTTTTTATGACATATTTAAAATAAGGACCCGGAAAGTCTCAAATCACAATGAACACTTAACAATTATCTCTAGGCGTTCAGGTGCAAAATTAAAGAATATGTAAGAGTACCCTTATCAAGTGTAATAAAATAGTGCAAAGCCTTAAATATAAACAGAGAAACCTGAGAAAAACTATTTTCTGCAGGTTTTGTGCTGGGATGTTCACAAACGGATTCACAAGTTTGTGGTATTACCAGTCTTGGTGGGGACGACGGTCTTGCATAATTTGCAGACGACATTGGTCTGACTACGGTTAGAATTATTAAATCCAAAAAACTCCCATACTGGCGAGCTGACTTTTCCTGTTTTATCAACAATTTCCTCGCTCGCTGCGGCACTCATTTTCGTTTATCACTCCACGCCGGTTGTGTTATTGAAGAATCCAACACGAGACAACGTTATGGCACAACCAAACATTTTATATTGATAACGTGTCTATCGTGATACATATCGTTATATCGCCCAGCCCTACATGACACTACCCCTGCCATGCACGGCCAAAACTATATGGGGCCTCCTCAAATAAAAACAATCAAAACACCACACACACACGCACGCACACGCGCACACACACACACACACACAATATCTTAATCACAAAAATCCTTTTGGTCAAGAAAACTGCATATGTGGTAAAATCACAATGGCAATAGTCAGTCATATCAAAATCTAGTTAACTAACAATAATGCCAGTTCTAAATGTACATAGCATCAAATAACCCTGAATTTCATTTTCGTGCCTAGATGCTAACCATGGCATTCCTTTGACCAAAGGAGCGAAAAAGGAAGTGGAAGTAAAGTATTGGAAGATTCTATCGCTGAAGGTAATTCCATCAGCTTTAGCAAAACCCACAAAGGCACGAGAGAACAAGAAAATGTGCAAAGGCTTGGAGGAGCGACTAATGCCATCAAAGTGAACGATCAGCCATAACTAACTGAAATTAAAGACCATACGGGGGGGCTACGGGCTGTTCACAGGGCGTGCTCTGTGTGAGAATGTGTACAAGGCTTGTGTCTAATACAGGGCAACACCAGATTTACCCCACCTCTCTGGAAATCCCACCGTGGCAGAGTCTTAATGCCTTCTTACTGTAAAAATAACAGCAAACACTCTCTGTCTACATTTCTTTTGTATTATTATTTTATTATTAAGCATTAATAACATTTTCAGCAGGGCTACAATGCCCAAATGACACATATAGGCTACCACTGTATACATCTCATTTATAGCCTCATCTCATCACACTCACCATATGGCACTTTTCCACCACAGAGAAACAGCTCGTCTCAGCTCGACTCGACTCAGCTTTTTTGGTTTTCCACTGGGTAAAAGTTGTACCTGTACCTGCTTCCAGGAACTTTTTTTCGTACCACCTCAGACGAGGTTCTGAGCGAGCTGAGGCGATACTAAAATGTGACGTGAAAACACGGCAGACTGCTGATTGGTCAGAGAATCGTCACTATTCACTGCATCATCATTGCACGCGCCAGATGTAGTATCCTGAGTAATCCCACCGTTTTAAATAGTTTGGCCAGAGATTGCGTGAGGGCTGTACATATTATCCATTACGAATACTATGGCAAACCGAAAGAATGCGCCGTGAGAAACAGCTACATCCCGCGGTCAAACACAGCATACACTCGATTTCCTCTGTTGTCTTATGTGTGTGTGGGTAGCGAGTGTTGGTAGGAGGACGCGGACCTGAATCAAACACGCTTCTCTTGCCCGGAAGATTATACAGGTAGAAAATTCTAACACGGCGCATGTAGTACGTCCAGACTCCATTCATACTACCCGGATTCATACTATATAGAACGTACTTTTTTAACGGTCGCAAAGTACGTTCTTATTTAAATGTAGTACATACTCAACATAGTACGCGATTTCGGACGCACCCTGGGTGTCGCCGCGTCGCGTAGAAGATTACGTCACAGCAGTTTCCTGCCGCGTCGCTATGACGACCGGGTACTATTGCGCAGGTACTATCTGCAATGGAGAACCGAGCGAAAGCGAGCGGAGCCGAGTCGGGCCAAGTCGAGCTGGTTCTTTGTAGTGGAAAAGCGCCAATAGCCTCATCTCATCACGCTAACGTCCAGTGAATTTAGACTAAACAGACCTTGATGACAGCAGGCCATGGTCAATAACATTACACAGCTACAGTGACAATATTGGGTCACTCCCTTTAATACCCAAACTGCTGGTTGCAGATTCGTAGAATCAGGGGGGAATAAACCAGGAAATCTGTAAACCTCGGAAATTCAGGTGTGTTTCTCTCTTTCAAGATGACTACAAATCTTGATAGAAAACAAAACAATATTTTTTAGTTTAAACTTCAGGAGATTCGGTT
Source organism: Dallia pectoralis (assembly GCA_029465975.1). Lineage (NCBI taxonomy): Eukaryota > Metazoa > Chordata > Actinopteri > Esociformes > Umbridae > Dallia > Dallia pectoralis. The sequence goes on from CM055730.1 coordinate 25,761,266, forward strand.
CGACTATATCCATGTGATAAAGTTTGATATTGGTTGTTCTGAGTGTGTGCGCGCGTGTGCAGGTATCTGATTATAACAATGTATGTGAGAGTGGGCATCTAACACAGAATAGGAGGCACATCCTGACATGTGTTGACTTGTTACACTTAAACATGAAAAAAAATCTGAATTAGATGCAGTTCAAAAACTATTTCATTGTAAAGCGTTCTGCTCAATTGGTGAACAATGAGGCTTATTACCCAGGCAGCTGGCATGTTTTGACTTGTTCACTTCTGATTTATACAAAGTACACTAGACATTGACAAATTTTGTCTAGTTGCAGTTTCAAAACAATTACATTGTAAAGTGTTTTGCTTGACAGCTGCAAGAGTCATACGCCTCATTAGTAATGTCAATTGGTGAACAATAAGGCCATTACCAGTTTTCCCCGACGTTAAGGAGCTAACATTTGATATGTGATTGATGCATGTTAGAATGTAAGGGGACAGGGCAACTTGATCAGCTGTAAACATTTCTTACTGTTCACTATGATGCCAATAAACTGGGTAATATATGTTGGATTGAGAGGGAACCTGATAAAAACTTTGTGGTGAAATGGCATATGGTGTATGTCTGGTGTATCTCTCTAAAAACAGAAATGGTCTGCGGTGACATTAGTATCTGTGGTTCATTTTGCTACGATCTGCCTTCATTTTGGAAATTCTTAATGCGTACGGCATTAGTTCTCTACGTAAGACCTGCTTCTCACGTGACCAGGACATTGATGGCACAGTTACTCCCGTATCGGAAGAAGGTGTGAGAGTATGAAGTGGCTCAAACACACAACCGGCAAAACAGACAGATGTAGAGAGCACAGATTCTGGTGCTCTGATTTCAAAACCGGGATCGGTTCTATCAGAAATTAAACAAGCATAGGAAAGTGACATCACTGCCTCTCCTGGCTCTTTATTTTGCATATGCACAATTCTCTCCCAAAGTTAACGCACATGCCTAAAGCCATAATTAATCATTCGAATTGATCGTCATAACAAAACTCACAGGAAAAAGGTTTTTATCGTTTTTTGAAATTGCAACAAAGGCTAGCATTGTTGAGTTGTAACCCATAGCTGGCTACGCAAGCTTGGAAGAGTATTAGTGAATCAATATGTTCTACTGCAAAGTAGGGATGTGCAATTAATGACATTTCTATTTCTATAATGGCCTCTGACGATTATAGAAACCAAATAGTCTAGCTAAAACGTATGTTTGTTCAGCATTGTCTTTTTAAAAACTGCGCGCCATTTTGTGCCCTTTCGTTCTTCAGCCATACCGCCCAGCCCTGTCAAGCAGCACTATGGAGCCGTATATCATTCTAACAATTCATTACATCAACGCTGATTTCAATTTGAAGACTACATGTCCCCTAACTGCGTTTTAAAAACCATTAAGAGAAGACAGTTACGGTCACAAAATGCTAGGTGAAGTGCAGGAAATTGAGCCACATGCAGAGCCAGAGTCACCTTTGGTATTTATTAAACAAAACAAGATAAACACGGAACGGAAAATAAAGTGTGCACTGGTGGTTACTATGAAATTAAACATAACTGCGATGTAGTATAAACACTCACCAACGTAGACATGTAACGTAAAATAATGCAAAGCAATGTGAAAAACAAACTAGTGAATTAAATAGATCTCCTGCTTACCGAAGCGAAATATATCTGGTGGCCAACTAAAACTACACACAGAGTAAGGACCGAAAGTCCACAAACCCCTCAGTTACTGAATTAAATATTTTGAATATTGGCCTAGTTTAGTAAAGTCTTAAATATAAAGAGTTTTCAGTAGGCTGTGGCACTGCACTACAAAATAACTGATATAATTTTTAAATAGAATAAATCTTTAGTGGTTTTCAGTTGGTTGTGGAAGTGCACATAGTGGATGTTGTATATTAACATATTTTTTGTATAGACCAATTATTTGTTTGTATACATTCGGGTTGCGCGCGCATCTAGGTTGCAGAAAACGCAGCAGAGAGTCTAGCTATATATCTAGCTATATTGATATAGCGCAAAAGAATAACTCAAAAGAAGAATCGTTAAGCTAACTATCTTTTCAAAAAGTACTCTGCTTACTACAACAACCTGTCACCCAGCGATAAGCACTGTTATTTAACAAAATTGACGTTAATGTGTGGAATACGTCTTACAGATCCTTATGCCATAGCACACTGTAAATGGTTAAACGACAAAACGAAATTGCCTAGCATTCAGTGGCCAGAAATATATAATCACCTGATTGACACTCCAAGCGTTTATACCCGGGAGAAGTTAAAAGCGTACAAATCTCTTGATGTGTACAACTTTGTTCTGTGTGGTCATGTCCAAGACATACAACAAGAGAGAAACACATGTTGTTTGTATGAATTATTTATTTGAGTAGTTTAAAAAATAGTTTAAAACAAGGTGGATTATTAGTCGCTGAAAGTGCATGTCCTATGAAAAAGGACTGCCTTGAAATAAATACATGGGGAGTTGTGAAATACAAGTCCCTCGAAATAAATATATGTTGTCTTATGGAAAACATAATTTTGAAATAAAACCTATTTCTTTACATATGAAGTGATTTATACATTTATATTTACACTTATTTATGTAATTATTGCCTAATTTCATAGATATATTTATCATTTCATAGCTGTATTTATCTATTTAATATTGACGCAAATGGCGTTCCATACTGACACCACAAACAAAATAAGAAAATATATCAGGAAATGTGATGGGAGGTAAGGCGTCAGGGTCGCAGATCCACAGGTCTTTTGGGACTTCATAATGATCGACATTTCCAATAAAGTTGATTCTTTCAACAAAGCGAATTTGAATGTTTCTGGTCGTCTTTTGCAACCGACATGCGCGGTTGAACATGCGTGACGTCGATGTGATGTAGGGTGATAATTGGTCTATTTAAATGTTTTTTTCCTGTTAAAACATATTCAGGGAAATCTACTGTAAAAAAAATTACAATAAAGTAGTTTTCCATGGTGTTTCCAAATTAAATTAGTAATTGTGTTTAATTATCATGATCTCATTTATTATGACCAACATAAATCGGGTTTTTGCCATAATTGAGCAGCCCTACTGTACAGGTCCTCAGCAAAGAAAATGTGAATTTGGCAGTATGCACTGAACAGCACAATTCTAATTTTGAATATACCTAACATGAAACAACACTAAGTGTAAACACAGCCAATAACAACTACTGTAGACACAATTTGAAATTTTGTTTAACGCAGACACATTTGGCTGTGTTTACACTCAATTTCAAGTTCAACCATGCTGGGGTTACTATTTAATCGATTTTACAACAGCTACGGTGTTATTTTTTTACACCACCAGTCATTTTACTAATGCAAAATCTGGGACGTTCTACATCACAAAAATATAATTAAATCGCAATTCACAATAATAGAATAAATATGCGTCAGCAATCCGAAATCAAACTTTGGGAGTGTGCCGTACGAAAGGAAGCCTTCCTTTTAATGGGTCATGGTAATGCCTGACTTCAGTGGCTGCTGGGTAGCAAAGCAGTAAGGGTATGTCCTATGCCCCATGAATAGTATGAACCAATGTTAACTGAGAAAGGGACTATACCATGAAGCCTATACTATAAGCCCTATTAGTCAGAGCAGCCAAACCATGCTAGTGTTGTTTAGACTAAAATGTCTAACCTACACATAATTGAAGATTCTCTTCTAGGAATAATCCAGGTGGGAAACGGACATCAATTAAATTGACCGGGTAGGAAAGGGGTCAACAGGTCAGGGACTCTACTTAACTTCAAAAGATTCATGTGCATCTCAGGCAAAAGGATTACCCAAAAAGGAAATGCAAATCCTCTAAGATAAAGCATAATGAACACCATAATGCTGAACCCCTCTCTTACTTACAGGGTAATCCTGTGTTTAGAGTCATGGAACAATTGGAAAAAGAAAACCAAATGCACTGTAATAAATTTGGCCTAGGTTATTACTTGAGCTAGCCTAGGCCTACAGTGAAATAACTGTTCATCATAACAAAGACAGATAAGGCTGATATCTTTTCTGGATCCTCTGGCATTTGAATGCTCAAAGAGATACATCTTTTTAGCTGCATTTCACATTCAGTATAACGTATGTACAGAGTGACGTGACCTTTCCCACTACGATACAAATATCTAAATTTGTTTATACAATCTCTGTCCCTGGCTCAGTTCGCATTAGCGTGAGGAGTTTTAAATTATTCACTCAGATGGCACAATTTATTTAAAGAAAGATCAATACCATTAGGCATAATTGCAGCCTGCATGCCAAACGTCATCAAGTCCAGTCAGCCTTAAGGTGACCGTGTAAAAACTTCAATGAAACGCTGTTTCAATTAAACTAGATGGAACACAAATGTTTGCACTATGGCAAGCCGTTTTAACATTTATTCACACAAACGTACTAGTGACTATTTTAATGTTACTAGTAACTATTATTTAGATACTATTAACTAATACAATAGTTACTAGTATCTATTCGCGTTTTACTAGTAACAATTAATTAGATACTAGTAACTATTCTTTAGTTACTAGTATCTATTCAAATAGTTACTAGTATCTAATACATTTTTACTAGTAACTTTTCATTAGATACTGGTAACTATTTCCACGAGATATCTGGAAACCAATGAGTACTAGTAACATTGACAATGAGATATCTACCTCGTATGCAAATTAGCTCCTGAATATTAACTAAGAGCAACCCTTACTGAAAACAGTACTGAAGACCGCACCATTTTGAAGAAATTTGATGTGAACCGATTCGAAAAATGACTTCTGTAATTTAACATATTAAATTGCAGTATATATATATATATATATATATATATATATATATATATATATATATATATATATAATAGCAGTCCTCAAACATTTATATTTTGTACATTGGAGTTGCAGACATCCAGGGTATGGATGAGCCCGATGTTGTGCGCGCAAAACTCTGTGGAGCTAACCAAAACATAAGAAGACTAATTTGAACCGGGCATTTTGGACATTCTCACAGCCATCTTTAGTGTTGGTCTAAAACCTAAGGCATAAAAGCACAGTTGTCAACGTAATAATCAGCACACGTTTTTGATCGAGTGGTCAATCAGGATTATTCCTCGTTTGTACTGAAAAAAAATAGGCCTAATGTCCAATGTAAAACAACCAAGACGCAAAGTCAACATACTAAAAACATTAAAGTATTTGAGCAAGCTTTATAAATTAGTTATCTGCAAGTTGTGTCACAAATGTACCAATGCACGTAGGGACCTACATATTCCTCCCTATTCTAATGTTTTCATTTATTTTATGAAAGGTGATGGTCTAGGTCAAATTAAAACTTTTCATACATCTTGACACGTCATCAGGAGTAAAACTTAATTTGAGGGTTTAGGGCACATCGGACACAAAGCCAATATTTAATTCCAGGGCCCTCTGAATATCAGCACCTTTCACCCCTTTACCACAGCACAGCCATTTTTACATCAGAAGATGTCACAGAGTGTTTTTACAGGTACCCAGACCATACCCCAGAGAGCAAGCAACAGGTTGTCGTACAGTGGCTAGGAAAAACTCCCCAGGGGATTTAAGCATTTATAACATCACGTCTTGATTACTGCAATGCCCTTTTTATTGGTCTTCCTGCCAGCTCCATCTCCAGGTTGCAATATATTCAAAACTCTGCTGCTAGATTACTTACTCACACCAAGCGTTCTGCTCATATCACCCCAATTCTGTATGATCTTCACTGGCTGCCAGTGGCCTATCGTATTTAATTTAAAATCCTGTAAAGGATTGTAGATATCTGTAAAGCAGTGCCCCATGGAAGTCAATTGTAAAAATGTGCAATTTGTTACTAGAAAAAATGTATTAGATACTAGTAACTATTGAAATAGTTACTAGTAACTAAAGAATGGTTACTAGTATCTAATAAATAGTTACTAGTAAAACTGTAATAGATACTAGTAACTATTGTAATAGATACTAGTAACTATTGTATTAGCTACTAGTATCTAAATAATAGTTACTAGTAACATTAAAATAGTCATTAGTACGTTTGTATGAATAAATGTTAAAACGGCTTGCCATATTGCACAGACCTATGCCTTTACATGCAATGAGTTAATACAAATACATAATTACATAGCAGGTACAATGTGCAAAATGTATATGGACGAAATGTCCAGACAAAATAATGTTTTGACCAGCACCCTCCAAAAGCCACCAGGGCTTTAGTGTAGGTTTACAGCCTGTGGGGGAGGACAACTCTGAAACTGTGTACATATTAATGGTATGGGAGTTAGTAACGCAGTCTATATTTGACTGCTCCTCTAACGCTCCAGAGGAGCCATTGGGAGGACTGAGGTGGATAAGGAGGGAGGGAGAGAGAGTTGGAAGGCATGTGTTCCTCCCCAGCTCAGCCACTCTGTCTCCAGTCTGACTGGGGAAGTAAAGGATCAGGGAGGAGGCGCGGTAGACAGGGGAAAAAGCTGCCCCGATGTGAAACTGGATCTGTGCTCACCCCCCCCCCCCGCCTCCATCTCCACCACCTTCCCACTGCCACCTCGCCAGAGACTTCTACAGCAATCTGATCCCTCACTGCCACTGAGATTGGAACCGCTCTCAGAGAAGGAGGGAACGGGGAAGGGAAGGAGTTTTATGGGGAAAGACTGCAGTACAACTGAAGCAGGGCATGGGGAAGACACTCTTCAAACAGTTAGAAAAACAAGCATTGTAGATCAGAAGTGCTTGAGAAAACATAAAAGAATGTTTTCCTTTTCTCATTCCACACACTCTGTTCTGGTTTACGTTACCGACTTCAGTGCTGAAACAGCTTTTGGGGGAAATTAAGTATCACTTCTAGCCACACACCACCTACAAAACACTAAACATGGATAGGGCGTGACATTAACTATTTTAGCCACTTGTTTTTTTGGCTGAGTTGGATGGATTTAAAGCTCAAGCCACTTGTGTGCGTGTCCCAGACAGTCTGCATAGAACTGGGTGATATATACAAAGGGAAAACGGATTGTACTTAGTGCTGTGTTGAAAAAAAATCGATTCACCGATTCTGAATCGATTTTCATACTAATTTCTAAAGATCGATCCGTAACTCAGAGGATCGATTTAATTATATGCCTACATTTTCCCCGTGAACTTTAACTTGCCGCGTCATTGACTTCACGCATGCGCGCGAGGTGGAAGGACATTAAAACAACGAACATGGCGGTCAGTAACGTTAACCAAGCGGTTGCTTTGAAAACGCCAAAAACGCTCAAAGCTGCGATCTGGAACCATCGCTCTTTCAGTCTAGCTGAAATGTTAACCAAAGCTATGGAGGAGTGGGGGCTGATGAGTAAAGACCCAGCCATAATCACTGACAACGCGGCGAATATGGTCTGTGCGGTTGAGATTGCGGGGCTAACCCACGTCGGCTGCTTCGCGCACATAATCAACCGGCCTCGCAAGCCGGTCTCAAACTGCCGAATGTTGCACGCCTTCTTGGGAGAGTAAGGCACATCGCAAAGTTCTTTCATCGCAGTACAACTGCCACCCGTATCCTCAAAGAAAAGCAGAAGCTACTGCAGCTGAAAGCACACAAGCTCAAAACTGATGTGGTGACTCGTTGGAACAGTGCACTAGAAACACTTATCTAAATCTCGAAGATCGGATCGAATAATGATAATCGATTCAAGATCTTGAGAATCGGAATCGAATCGATTCTTGAAATTTCAATCGAAACCCAGCACTAATTGTACTACCAGTAAGATAACACTCCTGGTTAGGAAATGCATGCTGGTTATGTTGCTGCGTTCTATTTTGGAAACCGATTATCCCTAAACAAAATGGGATTTATTTTTCCAACATTTGTGTGTGTTCTGGTTATAACTCACCATCTGCACACCATCTCATAATAGGCACAATTATGGCACATAATAGGCACAATTATGGCACATAATAGGCACAATTAATCATAATTGCACAAAATTATTGATCATGTTTTGGTCATAATTCTCCATCCACAGATATTTTTGTTAGATGGACGCCTATATACTAGTTGAGTTAGTGTTGAAAACAACAAGTAATAATTATTCTATGTAAAAGAAAAACGTAAGGACACTTCCTGCTAGTAATATCCTCCAGACAAAGAGCAGACCTCAGATGTGTAGGCTGTGTTGTGTGTGCAGTAATCATTTTAGAATTATGTGCCGTTTACCCCACCCCCCTTTCTGACAAACCTCTTTAATGTTATTTTCAGACAAAGGGCAGTTATAGACAGCCGGCTGAATGAGCCTAAGCTCTAGAGCAGGGTTTGGGTTAATCACTGTTATAATCACTGTTATATTCACTGTTGAACGACTGATCAACATCATGTCTAATGTAAATCAATGCTAGAGACGACAAGGATTGGTTCTACATTAGCAATGATTCATACGGTTACGAATCTTTTGGTTCTAAAAAAAGCTATATCGCAGACCTTCAACGTAGACAAATAGCAAAATATTGGTGGAAACCTGTGGTAAACATGGTGGTGGTGGCCCTTTAACCTCTGGGCTATGACTATGGGCTAAGTTTAATTATCTGGAGAAATTTGGTTGGTTCTTTAACCTTTAACTCGTCTCCCTCCCAAATCTCACTCCGCCAATATTGGCCTGCGCTATCCGTGAGAGAGTACCGGGTAAGCCCAGGAATGTACAGCTGTTGTGCATATGTAGAACTTTAAGACTTGGGATTTCATTTCTTTTCACTCCCCTCTTTATAAATCCACTTCTACCCCATGTCTCTCTCCTCCGGGTCCTTTAAAGTAGAGTTTCACAGTCAGGGCCTGCATCTGTTTTTTGACCTCTTTACGTTCCCCTTTCACTCCAGAGCTGCCTTCGGCACGGGAGAGTGGGGAGCACAAGGCAGTGGCACCACACGGCCAAATTAAAAGCAGCTTTTCACTGCGCAAAGAAGAGAAACTCACAGCCATTCAGCCCCAGCTAACATCCCCTGAGAGTTGAGACACATATATTTGTGGAAAACAGACCTCTTGCTTCTGAGGTAGTGTGTACGGGTGTTTTTTTGCTTTGTGTAGTGCTGAGTAGAGTATGACTTTCACACCATAACTAACAAGGTTCCAAGTTTGAATATCCAGTCAAGGCCTTTAATATGCGGGTAGGAGGGGGACCAACTTTCCTTGATTGAACACTGGGCAAGACAGCTTTAAAAATAAATAAGAGACTGGATATGAAAGCAAAACATTAGAATTTTACATTTTGCTTTTAATAAAATAAGTCCCCAGGTTAATTTTCCTACAGGACTTTTTTAGGTCTATATGATATTAAAAAGTAATGTTATGATTTCTTATCTTCATCACCCCCCAATATAATAACATTATTGCCCTCATCAAATTACAGATGAAGAGATTTCAAAATAAGATTTACTGATGGAAGAGTAAAAGTAATACAATGAAATAAAAGGTGCACTAAGACAGCAGTCCTTTGCCGAAATGGCAACACTAGTTCCCATACTACCAACAGCAGTGTAGGCCGATTGGTGGTACCCGTGCTTTATCTCAGGAGTTATGCATCAGCTACAGTGACATTTTCCATGCGGTAAAGGATTTCCACTAAAGTGGCTTCACATATATGGCTTTTGACGGCTTGTTGACTGTTGTAGCTACCACAAACTAATCCTTTGAGGCTTTGAATCTGCAATATGGCGTCAGGGCATTGCTGTTGTCACTGTAACTTAAACGTTGCTGCTCAGTGAGAGGAAGCACAACTCCCAATCAGACTACACCCCCGTTATTAGTAAGACAACTATTGTTGTCGGGGGAAAACTTGGATAAAGGAATTCCAAGGATTTAGAATACTTACTGATTTGGTATGGGCACAAAGTGAAACTAGAGTGACGTACTGAAAGCAATGAAACAAGGTCTTTGATATATATATATATATCAAAAACATAGATTAAATAATCTGTGGTATGTTCCCTGTAGAGTCCTTTATATTAACCTGCTTTAAAATATACCTGTAACATTTTCAGGTATATTCCCCCTTTACTCACATTAGTGGACAAACAGTGTGTTTGTGTGTGTGTGTGTGTGTGTGTGTGTGTGTGTGTGTGTGTGTGTGGGGGGGCAGCTAACAATGGGGCTGCTTGCAATACAATTGAAGGAGGCCGTAATCAATGGGGGTGTAGGGGTATCTGCAAAAAAACAACAGACTCATTCACAGACGTCATACATTGTTTACCTGGGCAGTGAAATACATGAATCATCTACAGTTGTTAAGGTGTTTTTTTTCCCGGGTCCACCTACTCATATCAGATAAACTACAAATATGGTATTGAACGGGCATTAGTCTATCCTAATAGCCAGCAAATTGATTCAACATCAGTCATACAAAAACACTCACATTGAGGCCCATCTTTATGACTCTACTCACAAAAACAAATACGATCCAGGCAAGACTATACCTACACAGCCGCCAGCAGTATACCTACACAGCCGCCAGCAGTATACCTACACAGCCGCCAGCAGTATACCTACACAGCCGCCAGCAGTATACCTACACAGCCGCCAGCAGTATACCTACACAGCCGCCAGCAGTATACCTACACAGCCGCCAGCAGTATACCTACACAGCCGCCAGCAGTATACCTAAAGAAATACATCTAACGCGCAACTATCAGGGTCGCTTAAAAATAATTTTGATTGTACACAAAGTCATATAATAATATAAAATTCAACCTGGACAAATCGCCAACTGTGCTTCCGGAGACGGTGAAACTAAAGTGCAATGATTACTATTCCTGATTTGCTAAGAACTAACATTAGTGAGCAACAATTATTATATAGCCATCGAATTGGTTTGAAAAAGGTTCATACGAAATAAAAACACGTCAAACTATATGTCCAGCAATTAGTTGTGTATATTATGTGTGTATATATCTATATATGTTATAGTTAACTAGCTGCACATTATAGCTGTTAGTTGGCCTACTAGCTAAGCTAACGTATGCTAGTTACCTAGCTAACACAAACTATCTAGTTTAACAAAAACTCACTCGCAAACAAGTGTCCACATTCAAACGACCGCCAATAATAAACTAATATAAGTATAAACCAACAACAAACTGCATAAATATCGCTATAAAAGAAACCTTTCATTAGGTCACTTTTTAACGCAAAAACTAACTTTTTTCACGGACCAAAGCCGATATTCAGGGGACATTTCTCAGGTTTATGATTTAATTTCAGGATAACTTACCGTGTCTGCAGCAGGAATCCTAGCGATCACGTCTCTATATCTCAAATTCAATGTAAAAACGTGCTGTGTATTTTCCCAGGAATAATGCCGTTTTACGCCCAGTTCTCCTCTCTGTTTTAGGATCTGCCTATATGTCATTTGATGAAGCACACGTACCAGCCCAGCTCCAAACCAGATAAGTCCCGACCCAATCCCTCCAATCAGTGCACCGAGTCCGCGACCGTATGAGGGGGAGCGACCGTAGTGAGGGGGTGCCGCGGTGGGAGTATTTCTATAGAGCGCATTTGAAGTATGTCCAAATAAACTCAGTTACGCCCCCTGGCGTATATGTGAACCTGTGTCCCCGTATGGAGGACCAAAGCTGACAACATTTTAAATAAATACATTAATGAATGAATGTATCAATAAATATATTTATTAGGGCAGAGAATCGATAAAAATTTTACTAATAAATCGCACAATATGCTGTGATTAATTGCGATTAATCGCATTTTCCCCAAGCTTGTTATCATTATGTAAAACACTGAATTAAATCAATTTAATTCAATTTAAATACATTTAAATACATTTTGATAACCTGAATGTTATCAAAGATACGGGATCAGCTTCGAATTTCAGGCAATAGTCCAAATGAACGACAATTTTTTCAAAAACAAAATGACAAAGTGCGAGATGAAATCATCAATGTCAAAGCTAGATTATCTTAGAATTTAAGCCTTTAGGCCAAAATAATTGCATTATATGTGAAGTTGCCAGATTAATTTTAAAGAAGTCTATAACAACCTTTGCAATATGGATGACAAAAAGAATGAAGTGAAATTAAGTTTGCTGATGTCCGGTGGTCTCCAGTGAGTGACATCCTCTTCTTTCTCCAGCAGGTCCATCCTCCTCTTGTCTATTGTCAAAACCATCGTTTTCTTAGGGCAGGGGTGTCCAAAGTTTTTTTAGTGAGGGCCAAATACAGAAAAATAAACAAAGGGCCGGGCCGCACACTAGAGGTGACATATTAACACATGAATACTGTGTGTATTTCTAACTCACCTATAATGTGAAGAACTGTGCTGTCCTCTAGCTCGAATTATGTTGACAATTTTTACGCCCGTCATGGCCGGAGCTCCATCCGTTGTTTCTCCACAGAGTTTGTCCCATTTAAGCCCCATCCTTCCAACTGCCTCCAATACAGCTTCAAAAATATCTCTGCCCGTCGCTGTGCCTTTTAGGCTCATCATATCATGCAGCTCCTCCGTACAGCAAAAATGACCATCTACTCCCCGTAAAAACATTAACATCTGCGCGGTGTCTGTGGCATCTGTGCTCTTATCGCTAACCCTATCAATAACCAATCGCATGCTATCGAGTACAAATCAAAAGCACTAGCTTTGTCTCTCAGCTGAAGTTTCCAGTTAGCTGACAAGTCCTCGATTCTCCGCACCACTGTATTTCTGGATAAGCTCACGTTGTTGAAATCCGGAACTTTTTCCGGGTGCATTATTGCTGTGACTTTGAGGCACTGCTTTATGAAATCACCGTCTGAGAACGGTTTGCCGTGCTGGGCCATACGTTTAGCGACCTTATAGCTTGCTGTTGTGGCGTTTTCCTTTATTTTGTTAGCACGAAAAACACCTGTTGTTGAGCTTGCAGGCTAGCTGCCATTTGCTTGACTTTCTGCGTTCGTTCGGCACTGGTGTACTGATGTGTAGCTCTGATGTTTGGTCTCATAGTGCTGACAGACATTATACTCTTTCATCACAGCAACATCTTTATTGCAAATCAAACAGATACACTTTACGTTGATTTCTTTGAAGAAATATTCATTTTCCCACTGTGTTTGAAATCGTCTACACTCACTTGCTATTTTGCGTTTCTTAGCTGCTGCCATTTCTGGTGACTCGCAGTAAAAGTTTTTGTTTGCTTAATTTTGTTTAGTGGAGAAGCACCGTTTCCATGGCTGGCTCCAACTAGTGTTGAAACTGAGAAGTGCAACAGAGTTGAGCTGAATCTTCTTGTGCGGGCCATATTCAATTATATTTTCAGAATTTGCTGCGGGCCAATAAAAACTAGGACTTTGGACACCCCTGCCCTAATATATAACATCTCCTCCCCCCTTAAATGCAATGTTCCCTCCAATAACCAACAAACACAAATCAACATTCAAAATGTCCAACCTTGAAAATGAATCTTTTGTTTAAAAAATAATACTGATTATTACCCTTGTTTTGTTTTTTTACTACTTCTGATAAATCTTAATTTCCCTACATGAAAGATTATTGTCCTTACAGGTTCATCCGCCTAGGAGCCCTCCTTTCTCTGGTAGGATAGCGGGATTCAACTTGGTTTTCATTAACACCATTCTCGTGTTCTGCTGTTGATTCTGGTGTTGGAAGTTCAGTTGTCTGTATCGATGTCTCGTCACACATTTGTTTGGAGTTGGTCACGTCTGGGTCCTGAGGAGGTGCCTGTGAGTCTCGAGGAGGTGGTGAGTGCTCGGATTGATTTTCACCCAGTAACAGGTCTTGCCCACTCACAATGGTTGGTTCTGTTGGTGCCGCTTTACTCGATAATAACTGATCTGCATGCCTTTTCCAGATTGTATCCTCCGTAGTCTGAACTGTATAGGACACTGGACCGGACTGAGCAATGACCTTGGCGGGAACCCACTTTGGTCCATTTAGGTAGTTTCTAGCCAAGACAGTCTCGCCCGGGTTAAACTACCTATCTTTCGCCTTGAATCCCCGTCGCTCGACTTGTCTCTCCTGGTTTCTCAATGGTCTTCCCTGCCGTAGTAGACTTCATGATGGATACTTCTGGCCACTTGCTATGAGCATCCACCATCACAAGGAACATTCTGTCTTCAAAAGGCCCTGCAATATCGACATGTATGCGATGCCACGCCTCCTCTGGCCAATCCCAGGGATGAAGAGGTGCAAGTTGCGGTATGTTCCTAACCTTCTGACATGAGACACATGTTTTTGCTTTTTCCTCAATGTGTCCATCCAACCCAGGCCACCAGAAGTAACTCCTAGCGATTTCCTTCATGCGAACCATCCCACAGTGGCCTGAGTGTAGTTACTGCAACACTGGTTTCCTCAGTGCGGGGGGAATTATTACTCTCCTCCCCCACAGCAGACAACCGGACTGTACTGACAACTCGGTTCTCTTTGAAAGGTAATGTTTCAGATCTGGCGCATCTTCTGCACTTTTACCCTTGACGATAATGTCCATCACTTCTGACAGCACTGAGTCGTGTCTTGTCGCTCTACGCACTTGTTTTGTAGTGACTGGGGCATTTTCCACTTGTCTAAAGTAAAAGATGTCCACTTAACGCGACTCTGGCTTGGTCACAGGTAGTTGTAACCTGAAAAGTCCATCTGCGTTGCAATGTTGTTCAGACTTTCGATACTCGATTTCGTAGGTATGTGCTGACAATAACAAAGCCCACCTTTGCATTCTGCTCGCAGCCAGCGATGGAATTCCAGTATACGGACCGAAAATGCTTGTCAGTGGTCGATGATCTGTGAGAAGGGTGAACTTCCTGCCGTACAAGTACTGGTGAAACTTCCGTACTCCAAAAACTATGCTTAGTGCTTCTCGCTCTATCTGCGTGTTACGGGTACCAATCGGCACCGGTGGGCAGATTATATTCACCTGTTGTGTGAACAGGTGGAAAGGAGAAACAATGAGTCACAGCCACAGTTGTTGGTTCCCAGATTGTTTCTGAGGTAAAACAACATTGTTTATTTTCTGCATAAAACATTTCAGTGCCATCATGTCACTATCAACACACAACAATGCTGTTCTTAATACCTCACATCTCACAGCAAATAACTGAATGTAACCTTTTTCACAAATATAGAATTCAGTTAACCAATAAGTACATTCTTAAATACAAAACTATTATCTAATTCAGTTCATCAATAAATAATTCAGTTAATAAATAAATACATAACTATTATCTAATTCAGTTAATCAATAAATAATTCAGTTAATAAATAAATACATAACTATTATCTAATTCAGTTAATCAATAAATAATTCAGTTAATAAATAAATACATAACTATTATCTAATTCAGTTAATAAATAAATAAATCAGTTAATAAATAACAAACACTGTATTTTGTCAGTAAAACAATGTTCAACACCTCCCCTCTGTTTT
Source organism: Dallia pectoralis (assembly GCA_029465975.1). Lineage (NCBI taxonomy): Eukaryota > Metazoa > Chordata > Actinopteri > Esociformes > Umbridae > Dallia > Dallia pectoralis. The sequence goes on from CM055730.1 coordinate 25,776,727, forward strand.
ACATGCACTCACCCACCGCCGTAACCAGACAACTCTCTTGTCTTACAATACAAACCACCCTGTCATTCACTGAGCCACCGCAACATTCAGTGTTAAAAGGGTGCGCGAGTCATTACTTGACCGCCACTAGCCTTCACGGCGGGAAAACTTTTACCTCAGACCTATGGTTTCTGTCTGTCATAGGTCAAAGCCACCGAAAATACATTAAACATAGCAGTTTACAATTTAGTTATAAAGATGGATCTCTTTCTGTTTTAATAACATGAATATTTAACTTCCATTCACTCTGTCTAATGGGGCTTATTTACTCTCTAAGCTAGCTCCCAAACTATCGTGGCATTCAGTGTTTGCGAGCCCTTCGGTACAGCTGTAGCCCTTGCTGAGAGAACTTCGTTAACACATTTTAACTTTTATAGTTATACATTGTCGAAATTCATTACAATCAAATCCTAACTTTAACAGATCACATTTAATAAATATTAAAAAACTAGACAAAATTCATAGAACACGTTTTTTATACTTTACTAACCTGTTGTGTGAACAGGTGGAAAGGAGAAACAATGAGTCACAGCCACAGTTGTTGGTTCCCAGATTGTTTCTGAGGTAAAACAACAGCAGCGCCCCACTCATACTGGTTCCCCCGCCACAACCAACATGACACAAAGGTTCCGCTTTGCCACTACTTCGGTTATGCGACTTCAATAAAAAAGGCAAATAAAATACAGTAGGTGATTGTTCATTAAAACATTGCTGGTAGTGCATTAAAATAAAAAAAATAAAACAACATCATCCACAAATGTGAACACACAAACGTGGGTGTCACATGCGCATAGTTACATGATGCGAAAGCAATTGGTTTTTCCTCCCCGTTAGGCATGATGTGTGACACTACTGCTCCCACACCATAAGGACTAGCATCACAAGCAAGTTGAATGGGCAATGCTGGATCAAAGTTTGTCAGTGCTTCTGATTTCAGGAGTGCTTCCTTTGTTTTCACAAGTGCTTCATCGCATTGTTCCGTCCATTTCCATGTTTTGCCCCGACACAGCAATTGATGTAACGGTTTCAGCTTGGTTGCTAAACTCGTAACGAAACGGCCGTAGTAATTTAACAACCCCAGGAAAGAACGTAGTTGGCTCACGTTCTGTGGAACTGGAGCATCCAAGATAGCTTTGACCTTCGATCGAGGATTGGAAAAAGGCACATTTGTCTTTACGAACTGTTGTGGAAAATATACATGACGGTTAAGAAGTTTAGGAATAGTGAGTTAAGCATTTATTAGCATGTGATAAACTACGTGTTTCAGTGGGTCTTGGGGGCCAGAGAGGGAAGCACAAAACCCTGAGAAACAGGAATGTGATCTTCAGGCTGTTAGAGAGGCCAAGGCTAGAAACAGATGTCCTGAACACCTTATCTGTGATGAACTGTATGGGTCTTTGTGTGCGTCTCTATTGTTTCTGTCCTTATCTACCATGTGTCTGGCCTCCCTTGGCTTGAGAGCACTGACCTTCGAGTTTTGTTACAGCTTTATGTGTTTTCCAGATTATACTGTATAGTTGGTGGAATCATCTAACAGCGTCATCCTGTTCTCCATCTGATATTGTTTAAGTTTGTGTGGAAGTGTGTGCGTTATCAAACCCTATATATACTGCAATGTTCTTCATATTAGTTAGGAATAACCTGCCACTGCATTGTTGCCGTGATTGCGTGTGTTATGGTTTTCCTCATCTATCAATTAAACTGTTAGAGTTGACTTGAGAGATATTCTTGTCTGTTCTTATTTCGAGTCTGAGTTCAGTGTGTATTTGCTTAATGTTATTTTAGAGATAAAGGTATAGTAACATTAATAACGTGGTATTAGAAATAATTCCACAACACTTGGGGGCTCGTCCGTCGTTCTTAAATGATCCATATTTTCTATAAAGAGGGCACTTCCAGGACCATCTTTTGAGGAGGATAAGTGATTCAGGACAGAATTTGAACCAAAAGGACCAAATGCATACTGAATTTCAGACGGTAAGAACGTGTACAGTTTGTATACAGTTGATAGATTAAAAGGGCCAGGCCCATAATTTGATCTGTTCTAAAGATCACGGCAATTACTGGGTAAAATGCGATCTGTTCTACAGATCACAAAATCCACTAGGTGGTTGTAATTGGCATAATATAAACTTGTTAATTACAGATCTGCTAGGCAGGTCATTACTAATTTTTTGATCTGTTCTACAGATCACAAAATCCACTAGGTGGTAGTAATTAATTTACGCTACGTTTTTAATTACAGATTCTGTTGGACAGATCATTCTCTTTCTTCATTTGATTGAGACTAAAATCCTATTTGATAGGTACCACCAGGTGGTAGTAATTAATTTACGTTGCGTTCATTAATTACAGATTCTGTTGGACAGATCATTCTCTTTCTTCATTTGATTGAGACTAAAATCCTATTTGATAGGTACCACTAGGTGGTAGTAATTAATTTACGCTACGTTTTTAATTACAGATTCTGTTGGACAGATCATTCTCTTTCTTCATTTGATTGAGACTAAAATCCTATTTGATAGGTACCACCAGGTAGTAGTAATTAATTTACGTTGCGTTCATTAATTACAGATTCTGTTGGACAGATCATTCTCTTTCTTCATTTGATTGAGACTAAAATCCTATTTGATAGGTACCACCAGGTGGTAGTAATTAATTTACGTTGCGTTCATTAATTACAGATTCTGTTGGACAGATCATTCTCTTTCTTCATTTGATTGAGACTAAAATCCTATTTGATAGGTACCACTAGGTGGTAGTAATTAATTTACGCTACGTTTTTAATTACAGATTCTGTTGGACAGATCATTCTCTTTCTTCATTTGATTGAGATTAAAATCCTATTTGATAGGTACCACCAGGTGGTAGTAATTAATTTACGTTGCGTTCATTAATTACAGATTCTGTTGGACAGATCATTCTCTTTCTTCATTTGATTGAGACTAAAATCCTATTTGATAGGTACCACTAGGTGGTAGTAATTAATTTACGCTACGTTTTTAATTACAGATTCTGTTGGACAGATCATTCTCTTTCTTCATTTGATTGAGACTAAAATCCTATTTGATAGGTACCACCAGGTGGTAGTAATTAATTTACGTTGCGTTCATTAATTACAGATTCTGTTGGACAGATCATTCTCTTTCTTCATTTGATTGAGACTTAAATCCTATTTGATAGGTACCACCAGGTGGTAGTAATTAATTTACGCTACGCTTTTAATTACAGATCTTGTTGGACAGATCATTTCTTTTTACCAAAAAAAAAAAAAAAAAAAAAAAAAAAATATATATATATATATTTTTTTTTTAAGGTTCTAATTTTCCTTAACCATGGGAATGTCTTATAGTAAATCCAATGCGGTTCCTCGCCCAAGGGAGGGTCCCGCAAAAATAATGTTCGAGAAATATGACTTAAATATATGACTTAAATATGGACTTGTAATCAATTAAACTTATTAGGTTTCCCAGATAATGGGAGTTTCAGACCTTGACAAATACGCGTGTTAGAAAGCAAACTACTAAAAACTAGTAACGAATTTAATTTGTGGAAAGGGGAAATGTCGCTTAGAGGGAGACAGAATGGAAAAAAGTCTGCTAATCAGTGTATTTTAGCATGTGTTAACAGGCATAATGAGGATTTGGGAGTTCCCTCTGGCCGTCCAACAGCCTATCGCCCCGCATCATCAGCTGACACCGTGGGTCCGGCCCGAGAGGAACGCGCGACACAACCATCTGTCCCAAATGCAAACGGAAAAGAAAGTTCGGAATGTGAACAGGGAAAAGGTGGACGTGTTGCAGACTTCAGAAATCGTCTTCAACGCGAGTCTGAGCTACATGGTGAAATGAGAAAGAAAGACTGTGATTCAGCCTGGGGACACCAGGACAATATGAGAGTCGTCACAGGACTTCTACTGGACATTGAACGTCATTTCCGCACACTTTGTGTGTCTCTAGACGATGGAAGAATGACCACTGTTTGGCCACACATTCAACACGCTGAAAGAGTCTACGACGACCAGCTGTACAAACAGACCGAAGAAAGACAGGAGCGTGAAACGCAAATTCAGATGGCCCAACTGGACTTCTACAGCAGAGGCTACTCAGGAGGGAGACGGAGAGCAAGCAGAAGAGGACAATACAGACACCAGGGTGGTACCTACAGACACCAGGGTGATACCTACAGACACCAGGGTGATACCTACAGACACCAGGGTGATAATAACTCCAGCCAAAGTCCCAACTCTGATAGCTGTTTCAACTGTGGTGCTTTTGGACACTGGGCTCGTCACTGCACTGTGCTGGACACTAGAGACTATTACCATGGGAACAGAAAAGATGGAAACGGTGAAAGAAGGGGATGTGGAGTGAGACGAGGCATCGACCAGAATCAATCTCGGGGACAGCATAACTCCATCCGGCCCCCTAAACGCAATGCGTGTTTACGTTGTGGTTCAATGGACCATTGGGTACGGTCTTGCCCCGAACCGGACTTGAGACATTATTTCAATGGACAAATGGACAATTCACGTTGTGATGACTGACAACCGTGGTGGACCTACGTGAACAATCCCAGAGGCGTTCGTGGTGATGCGGATGCGTGGGGTGGAGTTGTACGGCTGGAGAGAACAACCAATCCGGAGGCATCATCATTACTGGGTGAGAGAATTCCATCACATACCTCGTCGCACACGATATTGTTACAAACATTTAGAGTAGATTATGATAATGTTTTGTTTATCAAAATGTTTATTTTAGGTTTTGTCACATGGAGATGTTCATGTGTCAAAAAGGGGGGATTGTAGATATAATACATTAATTTGTCCTATAAATGTTGGTATGGTGATATAATGAATTACCATGTGGTTAAATGTATTTCTGTTAAATCGTTTTGTTTTATGATTTATTTTGGTACATGTTTGGTATTTGCTGTTTAAGGGTTTTTGTTATCATTTATGATTTTCGATTGTTCATCTTGCAAAATGTGATCTCTAATTGTATGGTCCAAAGGGTGGATCCACTGAAGGTGTTTTTTAAATTAGTGGGACTTGACTATTGTGAGATTGTGGGTTGGTTATAATTTTATTTGGCTTAGCAAAGTTAAATCTGAATAGTAAACACAATGTAAAATATGTTAAATGACTTATAATACAGAATGTAATTATATTGTAACTGGTTGGCAAGTTTGTGTTGCATTAAAAATCAACAGGTCGGACCATGAACAACTGGAGCAGAGCATCTGGGCCCTACCCCCCCCCCACACACACACACACACACACACACATCAAAGGCTAACTGAATGACTTTAGGTACAGACCACAAAGGAGGCAATTACAAAATTGTGTGAATGTTATTGTACACTTTTCAAGGAAGTTATGGACTGATGTTTCTTCACTCATAAACGGTACTGAATGTGTTTGCAAAAATGACTCAATGACCCTGTCATGTGAATGTTTGTGATGATCTTGATTTAAACAAAGACTATTGGTTTTTCAACAGTTACAACAGTGAATTCCACACTCCTTGTAGATCGCCAGATCATCCAAAAGGTAGACCTGCTAGGGAATGCCCACAGACTGAGAAACGGAGGAGGAGAGGGCTGATAGAACCTGAGAACATCGCCCTTAGGATGATGGTTGACTATGCATCACATGTTAACATGAGTAACTGTTGGATCTGCCAACATATACCAACCTCATCACGCTCTCCTATGTTAACTTCAGTTCCCTTCTCTAAAGCAGATTGGGAACAATATGGCTGGTTGCCAACACCCACTGAAACAGATGAGGACTGTTTTACCAACCCCACGACTGTTTTCACAGATGACAAGCAGGAAGTATTATGGCGCATAATAAAGACATTTGATGAGAGCTTTAAGGACCCTAGTATCAACAGCACTGCTCTGTTTAGATCCACACATGACCGAGTGATCCTTCTTGGTCGGGAGATATGGAAAGTAAATATGACTCTGATTCAAACAAACTATCCATACCGAATGTCAGATAGGGTAGTGTCCCATAATTCTCAGTTTTGTAAACCTACGCCATATCCTCCCACACTTAGGGTGTATGCAGAAGCTGAATGGCAGCCACGACTCCTATCCTAAAGGCATATTTTCTAAGACATGACATACACAATTGTCCGGCGCCGGGAAGGTACCGGTTGCGTAACTGTACTCAATATTGGCCAACTATTCCAACCTATGGGTTAAGGAATGTGTCTCTGTGTATTTCCAATAGGGTGGAAAGACCAAGTTGAAGTCGGAGTTGGGGACAAGTGATTGTTCTAGCGTAAGGTTCATGGATGGAATCCAATTGATAGATTGAGTTCTGTATTAGGACCATATGGATGGTCAATTTTTTGAATATTAGCATATGTATTAGCCTTTGTTACATTTCTGATTGTTGGTTTTATGTTAATCTCATGTTTGATAAAGATGTGTGCCGCCAGAGTGACTGCTCAGGTCCTTGTTCAAGTTCCTGATGCCGAGATGTCAAACTGGATGAATGAGCTTCCAGGAAATCCATTCTATTAAGTGTTATTAAAAATCATAGCATGCTTATTTGATAATAAAGAACTGTACTTTTTCTTATCTCACTATTCTAAACTTAGGGTGGATTGTTGTGGAAAATATACATGACGGTTAAGAAGTTTAGGAATAGTGAGTTAAGCATTTATTAGCATGTGATAAACTACGTGTTTCAGTGGGTCTTGGGGGCCAGAGAGGGAAGCACAAAACCCTGAGAAACAGGAATGTGATCTTCAGGCTGTTAGAGAGGCCAAGGCTAGAAACAGATGTCCTGAACACCTTATCTGTGATGAACTGTATGGGTCTTTGTGTGCGTCTCTATTGTTTCTGTCCTTATCTACCATGTGTCTGGCCTCCCTTGGCTTGAGAGCACTGACCTTCGAGTTTTGTTACAGCTTTATGTGTTTTCCAGATTATACTGTATAGTTGGTGGAATCATCTAACAGCGTCATCCTGTTCTCCATCTGATATTGTTTAAGTTTGTGTGGAAGTGTGTGCGTTATCAAACCCTATATATACTGCAATGTTCTTCATATTAGTTAGGAATAACCTGCCACTGCATTGTTGCCGTGATTGCGTGTGTTATGGTTTTCCTCATCTATCAATTAAACTGTTAGAGTTGACTTGAGAGATATTCTTGTCTGTTCTTATTTCGAGTCTGAGTTCAGTGTGTATTTGCTTAATGTTATTTTAGAGATAAAGGTATAGTAACATTAATAACGTGGTATTAGAAATAATTCCACAACAGAACCCGCAGTCCATAGTCTCTCAACCTCTGTAAGGTTGCATCCAAGTTCCGGAGATGTTCTTCTTCGTCTTTCCCTGTAACCAGTATGTCATCCAGATAGCATAGAACCGCTGGCACTCCACTCAAGATCTGGTCCATCGCTCGTTGGAATAACGCTGGTGCACTTGTAATCCCAAATGGTAGACGGCAGTACCTAAAAAGCCCTTTGTGTGTTACAATGGTCAGCAGCTCTTTTGACTTTTCGTCCACATGCATCTGTAAGTAGGCTTGACAGAGGTCAATTTTGCTAAACTTTTGGCCCCCGGCTAAACTTGCAAAAAGATCCTCAATGTGTGGTAGCGGGTACTGTTCAACTAGTAACACTGGATTTAGTGTCACCTTAAAATCTCCACATCCGGATTCCTCCATCCTTCTTAAGGACCGGAACAATGGGTGTCGCCCATTCACTTACGGTAACTGGCTCCAGTACCTTATTGTTGACTAGGGCATCCAAGTCAGCCTCCACCTTTGGTCTGATAGCATATGGTACCGGTCTTGCTTTCATGAGCTTGGGCTTACTGTCTGGTTTGATGTTCAGTTTTACTGTAATGTTTTTCATGCTCCCCAGCTCACCATTAAACACCTTTCCATGCTTCTCCAAAAGGGCAGGCAGGCCTGTATCTCCATGTGTCATTGTGAGCACTGATGGCCAGTCGAGGTTGATGTTCTCCAGCCACGAACGTCCTAGCAACGATGGGTAGTTTCCTTTCACCACATAAAGTGGAAGCTTTTCAGTCTGTCCATTTAACTGTACTGTCACTGTGATGATGCCTCTCACTGCAACGGATTCACCTGTATAAGTCTTTAGTACAATGTGTCCATGCTTAAGTGTGAGGTGTTTCAACGTCTTTTTGTAGATTGATTCAGACACAATGGAAACAGCTGCCCCTGTATCGATCTCCATACGGACCGGCTGTCCCTCGAGTAGAGGAGAGACATAGTAACCCGGTGTTCCACCTGCAACTGTCAGTATTTTCAATATGACTTCCTCTTCTGATGAGTCACTTACTTCTGTGCTCTCCTGTTCAACAGCATATACGTATTTCTTTTTCTGCGAGGTATCTTTCTGGTTTACCGTCTTTGACAGTTTCTCTGAGCTCTTTTTATTCCTGCAGGCCCGTTCGATGTGGCCCTTTTTACCACATGCTCTGCAATCCATTTCTTTACACCAACAGGTAGCTGCCTGATGTCCCATTTTGCCACAGCGAAAGCATGTATTCTGATTTCCTTGTCTCTGGATATCAGTTGTCACTTTGTGTAGCTTCCCTGCGAAACTCAACTGTTGAGCCTCTTTAGCAGCTAGTTCCATGGATATGCTAATTTCCATTGCCTTTGTTAATGTGAGCTTACTTTCAGTTAACAATCTCTTTTGTATAGCCTCACTACGTAACCCACAAACTAGTCGATCTCTAATGGTGTCCTGTAACACCTAATTAAACTCACAGTGCTCTGATAACTTCTTCAAAACAGCAACAAATGTTGCAACTGATTCCCCATCTTCCTGATTTCTTCTGTGAAATCTAAACCTTTCAGCAATAACTAATGGTTTTGGGGAAAAGTGTCCTTTTAGTATGTCTACTATGACCTCATATGTCATATTACCCGGACTCTCTGGATGTACTAGGCTACGCAATAAATCAAACGTCTTCGGTCCAATTACAGTCAAAAAAGTAGGTACAATCTTCTGATCCTCAATACCATTTGCAAGAACAAAATAACCAAACCTTTCTGTATATGAGCTCCACTGCTCAATATTTTCATCATAATGTCCGATATTTCCCACCAGTCCTGACATTTTCCTATTAATTGACTTCAGTCTTGGACGTGCTGTAGCGTTTTCCTCCGTTTCACTGACGTAGTTGTCCTGTCCCGACGTCTGTCTCAGATCCTCGCTCAGCATTCGACTACTGATCTCGCGCTCAATGTGAACTCGCACCTGCTAGCTTTACCTTGCTCTAGCATTAGCCTAACCGTAACTCTCAAACAATACAAACTGGTTTAAATTTGTAATTAAACCCGACTTCTTCCGGACAGAGTAGTTAACGTAGGTTCAGACGTCCTCGTCGCCAATTGTTATGTTCTGTGGTTTTACGAACCACACCTTATAACTATATTATTCATATTAATCACAAGACAGAAGACAACTGTATTGAACCGTTTCGCCTTTTACCCAGCATGCCATACTCCTAACTACGGCAAGTAGGAAGGTATAAAGTATACCCTAATATATAACAAAAGGTTTATTTGAAAGTATATCAGACAGCCACTGTAGGCCTACCATAATTATATGGTATATGTACACATATATATATATATTATTAACAATGTTAACAAATAATAAAAAGTTACAAACAGAATTACCCTAATTACAGCTTCCATGTCACCCAGCAGATGTAACTATAACCTGTATGTCTGACAGCACAACTAACATGAACAGCTAATGGTAAAACAAAATCTATTTGTTTCCATGATAAACCAGCCTTATGGCATAAGTAATGTTTTCTAGCTTCTAGTCATTTATTGTGCATGCTACCTTATTTTTACCAGTTGTTATTTTACTTTAATAAAATTGAGATATGTCATGCATGGGATTGGTACCATAGGGTTTAACCAAAATCTAAATGTAGATATCAGCAATATTATTTTGCATTAGCAAACATTTGCCAGTCTGTTAATATTAATATTGGCAAGCCTCCAAGTTTAATAGCAAATCTATGTATGTTTCCATGGTAAACCAGAGATATTGCATTCATTGTTTTCCAGATTCTTGTCATTTATTGTAAATGCATGCTACATATTGTCACGAGTGGTGAGTTAGGGTACTGCACTGTCTGGTTTCGGGTGCACCCCTTCCTGGTTTATGTTGGTTACAGCTGTTGGGGATTTGTAATCACTGGGCTATAAAGGGATTGCTAAGATGTCACTCGTTGCTGTTCATTGTTTCATGTCACGAGTTAGGTAGAGGTGAGTGTTCTTGTCGCACGTTTATAGTTGTTGTTTGTATGTGCTCGTTTAAGTCGCTATATGCGCATTTTCATTTCATTCAACAAGTTTGTGTGTTTCGCCGTTTTACGGTTGGTTTTGAGTTTATCACTGAATAAACCTTGTTAAACGGATTATCCTGGCTCTGCAAATGGCTTCCCGCACTACACCGTACAGCAGCCGTGACACATATTTTTCAGGTTTCAGCTCAGAAACCTCGGCTTTCTAAGCTAGCTAGCTACATATTCTGGCTGCTACATTCCCAGTGTTAGCAAACACTAGTCTGTTAACATGAATATTTGCAAGCCTCCTCCAAGCACAGACGTCACTTTAAATCCTACCTGTTGCCTTTCACCATCCACTTATTTAGCTGCTGTTGTATCCCTTGACATGCTATCTCCTTTTCCCTCTTTCTTTTTCTATTTTTAGCCCCCGACAGCTTTTTGACTTTATCCATCTTTTTCGAGTTTCAACGACAACTCACTATAGTGATGCTCACTCAGCGCTCACAGTCCCCCGCCCGCTCGCGTCTCGCGATATTACCCTTCTATGTCAAAATACATTTTATGGAATCTTATGAGGGCGCCGGCGCCTACTCTAGCCTATTAGTCCTCTAAAATGTATATAATTTTTTTATATTTAACTTATATTACTTTTATATAAATGTATATCAATTAGATTTTTTTTTAAACATCGTTTTGGCGCCCCATGATGTGGCACCCCTATGCGCCGCATATAGCGCATACCCACTTTTTGCGCCACTGACCATATTCCCATAGGTTAATCGGTATCAGAGTGCGAAGATTGACTATCCATGCCTAGGTTCTGTAACCACGTTAGTACACGGATGGCTACCTATAGGCAAGAGATATGACAACCCGAAACCTAACCCTAACCCTACAGGCAAGAGATAGCCAGAGATTTGAGAGTTTTGGAGAACTTTGCTGAAGATGCAAGTGTTAGTCCAGATTTTTTTCTTTTTTGCGTTGACGTTTTGGCCGACAATTTGTTTTCTGTTAGCTGCATCTACGGACACAGAGGTAGACTCTGTAGTGTTCAGCAATTTGGAAGAAATGAGATTGCGTCTTCATTTTTCAATCAATTCAGTAGATGCTGGAGCAGTTGGACGCTCTTCTCTTATACTGCCCATGGATGCTGTGTTAGCCGGTGTGTCTGTTCGGGACATTGCTACTCTTTTTGGGGTTAGTGAAAAAACAATTTGTCGTCGATTTGCAGATCATGGGATAAGGTGAGTGCATCTACATTAGTCAACCCGCTATTTGTAACCATGTACAGTATACTAGGTCGGTGTAACTATGACTGCTTCTTGGGGGTTAAGGTTTAGATGTCAATGTTTGTCCCAACTGTTCTGTACTTGCCTAAAAGCTGGTAGTGAAATCTAGCGAATTGACTATTCACAATCATTAACTTTGTTGTATGATAACATGTCAGAAATACTGATAAGTCTGCTTGCAAAGTATTATTTGCCTGACATGTTATTTATTTAGCTGATTTGTTGAACACCATTGGAAATGAGGAATTGGATGTGGCTATTCGTGAAATCCTTAGTCGTCACCCAACAACTGGCTATAAAATGATGTTAGGCCATCTCAATGCCAGAGGCATAAGAGTCCAACATAATAGCATTTTGTGATGCTTTTTACTTTGTGCAGTGAAACACATAAAGAATATATATGTTCAACATGCTATTCAAAGTATTTTTCTTAAAGCTGTATATCATCAGGGTGCAATGATTGTCTTGTGTCAAGTTCTTGAAAAGTTGAAAAATTTAACGACGAAGCTAATGTGGGCTTACCAACCCAGTAGATGTGATTCAAATGTTACCTGTTTCATCTTTTATGAAGGGCAACGTGTTCAACAGTGTATGCGTCTTATAGACCCAGAAAAAGTTGAGATGCGCACTCTCCAGCTCCAGACAGTGAGGCGCACACGGTATTCTCTACCAGCTCCTAACAGTTTGTGGCATATAGATGGCAACCATAAGCTCATAAGGTAAGACTGTGTTTTTGTAATGGAACATTATAATACACTGCACATACACAAATACCTTTTTGAATGTTGCCCACTATTTTGTGAGTGCAGGCTACAAGTATTAGATTAAGTCTATGGGTTTTATTCTTTTCATATAAACAGGATGATCTTGTCCTTGATAACATACTCTCACAGTGTTAACCACTACATAATTACAGTAATATTTCTACAGTCCTTTAATTCTGTCAGGGATTCTTCAAGTCCCCCAATACCTCTGTATTTGCCAGGTATACAACATCAACAGGATTGCAAGATAAGCATCCATGTCTTCATTTCTGAGAATGAGTTCATTTGATTTATTTTGTTAGAAGAGGGACCTATAGAATGTCTGTTGCAGATATCTTCAGTCAAAAGACATTTGAGCAGTGTTTACTAAGGATAATTTCCCTACATCATGTTTGATATGGACCTATACAGTTCCTTCAACTTTTGATAACAATGAGTAAATGGATGTTGGGCCACTATGTGCAGGCAAATACATCACACTTACGGGCACGATTCACTAGGCATTTGGATTTTCGCGTGACTACGCCTGGTTTGCTTTTCGCTGGTTGCTTGTGGGCGTGTATGTTTTTTTGTTGCGACGCAGAAAGTTTACACTTCACTATTCCAATGCACACTTTTGCTAAGAATTAGGTTGATGAAAATAGACCAGATTAATCATAATTCAACATTTTCTATAAGCAGGGTGAAAAAGTAGTTTCAGTAGTTGTTACTATGATTGTTTGTGTCATGACGACGTATTATGTTTGCTCAATATGCATTTTTATTTAAGCATTCTTGACAAATGAAATACTTCCCGCTCATATTACATATTTGTGGAGGGAATAATTGCATATAAATTAGGGCTGTGATATTTAACGCGTTAATCTGATGCGTTAATTTCACATGTTTAACGCGTTAAAATAATTTAACGCAATTAACGCACCACTTTATTAAGTTTCGGTTTCGGTTTGCAAAGCCGAATTCAAATACCATAGAAGCAGCTCGTCTTTAGTTTATCATATAAAAGCAAAACACAGGGTCATTATTTACGTTACTAGAGAGTATATAGGACAGAAACACCCGGTCATTATTGATGTTGCAATCCCCGTTACTGCAGTACGGTGCGCCTAATCGGGCTTTTGACCAAACAAGTAACTGTTAACCGATGTTTTAGATAAATAGATAGAAGCTGCCGCCCAATAAACACAGTAGAAGACGAGGGACTGAAATAAATCATTCCAATTGCATTGGGATCCTACGGAGCCCCCCTGGTGTCAGCTAAGAAAAAAAAAAGTAAACTGTTCCCTCGGTTTTATAAACTGCGAGCACGGTTTTGCAATCTGCGCGCACGGTTTTGCAATCTGCGCGCGCACGCACGAATTTGTAAACGTGCCCACGTAAACGTACGGAAAAGTGTACGTTCCAGAGAAGACGTCACGAGTGGCATACTGTCAGCAGCCTCTGCATCCGACAAGTAAGTGATATTCATCTAGATTTAAGGATACATGTAATGCTATATTGTGTATTGCATTGTTCGTTTTATTGCTTTCTTAACTTCCGTTGCATTAATTGGGCATTTCACCCAGTCCAAAACCTTACAGTTAGTTAGCTAGGCTGCTGTTACAGCTAGGAGGAGGTCGGGGTAGATTGGTGTGGGGTTTTGTTGCCTTAACATAATGTCTACCGAAATTGTTAGAGCAACTATAGACTGCTTCTGATTCAGTGCTCTGTAGTCTAGTTGTTAGAGCAACTATAGACTGATTCTGATTCTTACAGTGCTCTGTAGTTTGGTCACCTATTTTCGTAAGATGTAATTTGTTAAATACATATGGACATAAGTCACATCATAGTAAATACTGGCAAGTGCAATGATTTCTCAGTTACTATAGCTAAATGGCTAGAATGATGTGTTTGTGTTTATTCAAGTCTCCAATACTTTTCCCCTTGTATGTTTCCTCTCCAGGCTGTGTGTCAGTGAGAAGTAGGCAGGATCCTTCCAATGGATGAAGTTGAGCTAATAGAACTGGACATCATTTATACTCTACCACTCACCTTTGCAAGATGATTTGGATTCAACCAAGAAGACCTGGAACAGCCACCTGATTCGTCCATCAAGGAAGGAACATGTTCCCCATGGTCGGGCTGATGCCATGTATTCTATCCCAGAACTATATAACTATATATAACTATATAACACAGAACAGTATCTTTGCCAGGTTTCTGAGGGAGATTGCATCAGGTGTGATTCTGACTGCATCCACCGCAGTGACATTGCTTGTGATGAAGATGTGTTCATCCTCTGCATCTACCTAATGGCCCAAAACAACCTCCATGTTCCTATGGATGCATACATGGCCATTGACCTTTACCTGAGAGAAAACTGACTACAATATTAAACATTGATTGGTAGTAGCAGAGGCATTTCAAAAGTAGTCTAACCAAGTCCTTACTTACTGAAACGCATCAGGTGAGCTACATAAGGCGCAGCATTGGTGGGCTTCCGGCCGTAGGAGACTACAGCGGACAGTCTTCAGACACCACAATGACTGATGTTGATAATCTCATACACACAATGAGCAAAGCATGTGCTGATGAAAGCTACAGGGTCTAACAATCCTAAATGTAGTGACATCAACACGAGTAGGGTAAACTGGGTAGAGTTTAAGTAGATTTTCAAATCCAGCGACAAATTGTACAAAATAAATACATTTAGTTGGCACTTTTATATGTCTTGTTGTTCTTTGAGTTGTCTTTTCAGGCCTTTAGATAGTTCTGTCACACCTACCAGACCAAGAGACTTACCTTTCTGAGAGTATAAGTAACCTGCTTTTTTGGTGCTCCCACAGACAATAAAACATTTGTTTTCCCCCCCCTGGAATCCCCTAGAATGAGAAACTCATATACACACACTCTGAGTGTGTGTATATGAGTCGTTTAATAGTGTGTGTATATGAGTCGTTTAATGAGTCGTTTAATAGTTTGAAAAATGAACAGGAAACAGTCTTTACAAAAAATATCAATAATAAAAGGGACATTTTTATTATTCTTCTCTGGTAACATTCCCTGTTGTGTCAAAAAGAAAAAGAAAACAACTCGTATACAAAAAAAAGATTTGATGTAATTTCAACACCTTCAACCTATTGAATTGGCATGTAATACACCCGTTCAAAATAGAGCTCTGTATTTTAAAAACTGTATTGGAACAATACATTTACTTTATGTTTATAAAAAAGTGGAACAAATATTAAAAATGTAGATGTTTAAATAAACATGGGCAAAATGTATTCAACACACAAATACGTTTGTGTGTGTGTGTGTGCGTGTGTATAATACATACACACACTCATATCGATGTAATATAAATCTATATAATATATATATATATATATATATAAATATATCTCTATCTACATATATATATCCTCTATTGTCCTATCCTCCGTTGAGATCACCGGACAACCATGGAACCAAATCACCTAGAACAAACAAAACAGGGATATGAGTACATATACAGATATAGAAGTATGGTCATAAACTTATGAAAATGTGAGAGACAGAGATACCAGCAGGAGTGTGTTGAAGAATAAAGTTGCCTTTACCTGTTGGTATCTTCATATGTATGTAACACATGAAATCTGTAATAGGTGACCAGACTACAGAGCACTGAATCAGAAGCAGTCTATAGTTGCTCTAACAACCAGACTACAGAGCCCTGAATCAGAACCAGTCTATAGTTGCTCTAACAACCAGACTACAGAGCACTGAATCAGAACCAGTCTATAGTTGCTCTAACAACCAGACTACAGAGCACTGAATCAGAATCAGTCTATAGTTGCTCTAACAACTAGACTACAAAGCACTGAATCAGAAGCAGTCTATAGTTGCTCTAACAACCAGACTACAGAGCACTGAATCAGAACCAGTCTATAGTTGCTCTAACAACCAGACTACAGAGCACTGAATCAGAAGCAGTCTATAGTTGCTCTAACAACCAGACTACAGAGCACTGAATCAGAATCAGTCTATAGTTGCTCTAACAACTAGACTACAGAGCACTGAATCAGAATCAGACTATAGTTGCTCTAACTATTTCGGTAGACATTATGTTAAGGCAACAAAACCCCCCACCAATCTACCCCGACCTCCTCCTAGCTGTAACTGCAGCCTAGCTAACTGTAAGGTTTTGGACTGGGTGAAATGCCCAATTAATGCAACGGAAGTTAAGAAAGCAATAAAACGAACAATGCAATACACAATATAGCATTACATGTATCCTTAAATCTAGATGAATATCTCTTACTTGTCGGATGCAGAGGCTGCTGACAGTATGCCACTCGTGACGTCTTCTCTGGAACGTACACTTTTCCGTACGTTTACGTGGGCACGTTTACAAATTCGTGCGTGCGCGCGCAGATTGCAAAACCGTGCGCGCAGATTGCAAAACCGTGCGCGCAGATTGCAAAACCGTGCGCGCAGTTTATAAAACCGAGGGAACAGTTTATAAAACCGAGGGAACAGTTTACTTTTTTTTTCTTGGCTGACACCAGGGGGGCTCCGTAGGATCCCCATCATACAATCTACCCTCTAAAACGATTGTTTTGAGACATAACCTGCTGGAGAAAGCAGAGAACGTCACTCTCATGGAGACCCTAACCAACCCGACATCACCAAACTTAATTTAACTTAATTCTGTTTGTCATTCATATTACAAAGGCTGTTATAGACCTCTTTAAAATTAATCTGGCATCTTTACATATAGTGCAATTATTTTGGCCTATAGGCTTAATTTCTAAAATAATCTATCTTTGACATTGATGGTTTCACCTTACACTTTGTCATTTTGTTTTTGAAAATGTTTTATTTCATTTGGACTATTGCCAAGATGATCCAGTATTTTTGATAACCTTCAGGGTTTAAATATATAACTTGCACTTCAACACTTTGTTTATAAAGTTGCTATATTTGATAAGAATGACTATTCTGTATTGTTCACAGGAGAGACTATCATAAAATAATGTATTTAAAATATACTTCATTGTGTTAATTGATTTATTTCATTGTTTCAAACAACTTGGGGAAAATGCGATTAATCGCGATTAATCACAGGATTGTGCGATTAATTAGTTAATTTTTTTAAATAAATTGACGGCTCTAATATAAATTGATTTACACAAAAATATCTCTATTTCAAACATGGATAACGAGAGAAAGAGGCTTGTTGCATTATCATTGCTGCTTCATCGCAGGGTGTTGCGCCGCAGCACCGTTCCATTTGGGTGAACCCTATTTTTTTGTCCCGAGAAACTCATGGGGAGTACCATAGGCTTGTACAGGAACTCCGCCTTGACGATGCCTGGTTCCAGGGTTATTTTCGGCTCACCAAGGCCGAGTTTAGTAGATTGGGATTCCGGATTGTGAGGCAAGACACCCGGTTTCGTATAGAAATTAGTCCAGCCTAACTTCTTGCTATTTGCCTACGATGAGTAGCATTTAATTGTGCTGTTTGCCAGCCAACTCCAAAATGAACATGCACTGTAGCATTATTTCACATGAAAAATAGCCCAAAAATAAAATTAAATGTCTCTTAATCTATAATTAAAAAGGGACACATTGTACAGCTCGATCTGGAAATCCAGAAACTGCAATTATTAGATGTTCCTCCATTTTGAACGTAGTAACATTTTGGATGCCGTGTATAGAAGGTACACACAGACACATCGTTTGTGATTGGCTATAGCCCAAGCGCGTAAGGGCGAAAATCGTATTAAATTTGCATAGAATAGGATGGATCCTATCTTTAGACGCTTCGCACGCTGTCTTCGTAACACCAGGTATCCCACAATGCCTTGCTGAACACTGTCACGTGACCTAATTGAAAATGGGAGGCCAAAATACGCTAGGCGAATTTCGTCTTTGAAGTGCCTAATGTATCGTGCCCGTTATGCTGTGACAGAAAGTAGGTGTGCCTGACTCTGAACCTATTCTAAGAAAGCAACACCATTTGATATGAACCTGGCTGTAACGAATACTCAGACGACAGAGTTAGGTCCAATCGCGGAACCGCAATGCTTTATCTATCTATCTATCTATCTATCTATAAAGCGCTCAGCAAGTCACTAGGAACAATACCTCGCAATGAGTGAGCTTCTGAGCACACCTTATATCCCATACCTAATTACCGGCAGGTGTGCTCAGAACTCAGGTGAGGTTGATCGAGTCTGATGACTCCCCCTTTCTGTTGATCGGGGGAGTGTCAGACTCTGACTAGACCCAGACAAACCCTGATTCCTTATACAGGCCTCAACAGTGATGAGCAGCTTCCTTGAAGCCGTCAACACCTATAGAGTGCCATCACGTGTCAGGTCTGACACCAGAGGCCAAAATAGGAATTCATATCTTACTGGTAGAAGTACCCACAACCAGAGGTATACTTGTTTTTGTTACAATATTGTATATTTTCATACTTCTTCAAATCAATATTGGTATCTTAAAGCATTGTTACATACTAAATCGCTCAGATTACTAATTACATTTAAGAGTCTTTTTGCAGGTGAAGAGCTAACGCTGTAGACAACTGTGGCTTTAGAGACAGATCTTATAAATAACACCATTCTTGTTTGTGCTTTGTCTCTAACCAGAATTGAAAGATTGTGGAGGGATGTTTATGGAGGAGTTTTGGACTTCTATACTTTCTGCAACCTGGAAATGGAGGGACTACTCAACCTAGACGAGGAGGTCCACATCTATGCACTGCATTGGAGCTTTGTTCCACAAATACAAAGGCACTTCCAGTTCTATAAGAACGGCTGGAACCACCATCGATTGCGGACAGAGGGCCAATCAGTCACCAGTTCAGCTGTGGACTCAGAATCAACATGAGGGATATGACCCCCTCCAGGTTTGTACTTCAAACAATATTGGAGAAAGTACACTTTTAACTTAATGTAATTCATAACACAACAAATGAGGTTTACTAACAAGGTTCGGGAGGAGGACTTCCAGCTAATTAATTACAGGTGGAAGCCCTCAGCAATTAACAGCTAGAGGGTACATATAGACTCAGCAGTCTTACCTCGCTCCGCTGACAGCTCGCAGCAGCTTCTCTCGCCCAGATACTACTCGTCTCGCTAAAGCGCTTCCTCCGCGGAAGGCACTAGCAATCCCAGGAATGTCCCCCCGCAAGTCGCGGGTCTCCCGACCATTTCGGTCATGCCACTCCTGAGCCCAGGGCTTCTCGCGGCCGCACTCCGGCCCGACCATCCGCGCGTTCACCCGGACGCCGGTACCAGGCTTCGCCGCCCCCAGCAAAACCACCACCTTCTTCCCCGGCCTCCTCCTACCGCTCGACCATCCCGACGATCCCTCCCGTCGGGAACTGGACCGTAGCCGGGCTAAGACAAGCGCTGGGCAAGTCGGACCCACAGGTCTCAAGGAAGACGCACAAAGCGGAGCCGTACGACCTATATGTCTCCCAAACCGGCCCGCAGGCAGGGCAAAACCCGCAGGGCTCAAAATATACCGCCCCAGGCAACTCCGTCGTCCTCCCGCTCAGGACACGGCTCGCTTTGCTCCGCCAATGCCTCTGCCGCCGCAGCGCCGCATTCGGACGAGCCCAGCGGCTCCCCTTTTACAGCTCAGCCTTATACCCCTAATAACCCTTTCCAGCGGCCCCGAGCTCCGGCCCCGGGCACTAGCGCGAAGCTTTCGCAGCCCGCAGTACAGGCTAACCCTCGCCTCCAGTCTCTCTACCCTCCAGGTGCCAACCCCGCCCACTGGCAGCGGCACAACCCCGCCCACCGGCAGTGGCCCGCAGGCCCGCAGCCCCACAGCTCCAAACCAGCGCGGGCCCACCCCCGCTCGCCATTCCCCCTCCCCTCCTCCCCACTCCGGTGCGAGCAACCCTATTTGTCCACCAGCTACGTACCTCGTACAGCAACCACCAGCGCAACCCACTGAACCCAGGTCTCCGCTCTTATCGAAGGCAGGCAGATCGGTGATAATTTCAACGCGGGCGGATGCCATAGAGCACGCAGCCGTTCCATGCATATTTGTAGTTCTGCGGCGGCGTACGTCCAGCCTAAACCCGCAAATAAAACATCCAAATTATTCGACGACTCCCGTAAAAAATAATAATAGATAAATAAATTAAAATTTTCACGCATGCATTTCGAACGGCCATCCACCCGGACGAGATAAAAACGCATTTTTATCAACCTGTCAGCCCCACGCAATTCCCCGTTCCCAAGTGTTAACAGCCTGTCCCCTCTCGACGAATCTTCGCTTAAATTCCACGGCATAGACCAGGCATCTACATGATTAAAATCGCGGGTCGGGGTGCCTGGCTGGCCAAAGTTGACGTTACATCCGCTTTCAAAGTCATGCCCATCCATCCCGACTCATGGCATCTCTTTGGAGTCCGCTGGCTCGAGAAATACTATTTCGCCGTACGTCTAACGTTCGGATGCAAAAGCAGCCCTAAAATATTCGACATGCTATCAGAAGCAGTCTGCTGGATCTTGTCAAACAACTACGCCATCCCCCACCTCATTCACCTGCTAGATGATTTTCTAATAATCTCGCCTCCCAACGCCATCCCGGCCGCGCACCTCCTCTCAGTCCAAAACGTCTTCTCCGAGCTTGGAATCCCCCTCGCAGAGGAGAAAACCATGGGCCCCGCGACGTCCATCGAGTTCCTAGGGATTAACTTGGATTCTAGGGAATTCCAAGCATCCCTGCCAAAGGAGAAAATCGACCGAATAATTCTCGTCTCCTCTACTTTCCTCGAGAAATCGGTTCTCTCGAAACGCGAACTCTTGTCCCTGCTTGGCCATTTAAACTTCGCGACGCGCATCATCCCGCAGGGTCGCCCCTTTATATCGCATCTCCTCTCACTCGCGTCCTCCGTCCACTCGCTAGAGGACCCCATTTCCTTAACCCAAGCATGCCGCGATGAACTTAGGCTATGGGTAACATTTCTAAAACAGTGGAACGGCCTATCGTTTTTCCACAAAAACCTCGTCGCGTCCCCCACCGACATCCAACTGTTCACAGACGCCGCCCCCTCAATCGGGTTCGGGGGATTCTACCAAGGTCGTTGGTTCGCGGCTCCGTGGCCACCCCAGTTCCAGCAATTACCGCAATCCTCGGCGCTATTCGAGCTCTACCCTCTCGTAGTAGCAGCTTTCCCGTGGGGGAAGGAATGGTCCTCTACAAGCATCCTAGTGCATTGCGACAACGCACTGCATTAACAGAGGCCGTTCCCATTCACCCGCTCTGATGCCACTCTTAAGGCGCCTCACCTGGATCGCAGCTTGCGACCAATTCATTATCGTCGCTAACCATATCCCCGGGTCGGAGAATCATATCGCTGACTCCCTGTCTCGCTTTCTGTTTCAGAAATTCAGGACGCTGGCTCCGGAGGCGGACCGTATCCCTACTCCGGTACCTCGCTATTCAGAGTTGATATTCCCGTAAACCACCCGCAAAAAACCCTGCTCGACTCATCACTCAACACCATCCTTCACGCAGTCGCCCCCAGGACCCTCCAATCCTACCTTACCGCCTGGAAAATTTTTAAATCATTCCACGCTTCTTACAACCTACCCTTCCCCGATTTTTCCCTTCTTTCCATAACGTATTAACTAAGTAATAGAACTCCGTTCTAATTAATAGAACCCCCTTTTTTCCTTTTCTGTCCTCTCTTTCCGTCCAGCGAGCATTGGCCTCACAGCGGACGGAGTGAGAGCCCCCCCCCCGGTAGAGCGCTCCTGTTTTCTCTTTCATCCAGTGAGCATTCGGTCTCCAGTAAATGCCGCGTGAGAAAATCTCCCGGGCAGGCACTCACTTTCGCTATTTCCCGTTTCCTTCCGTCCAGCGGGCACTAGTCTCACAGCGGACGGAATGAGAACCTCCCCGGTTGAGTTCGTACGTTTTCTCTTTCATCCAGTGAGCATTTGGTCTCCAGCAGATGCCGCGTGAGAAAATCTCCCGGGCAAGCACTCATTTTCCCCTTCGCGTTTCCCCTTTCCGTCCAGCGAGCACTAGTCTCACAGCGGACGGAGTGAGAACTTCCCCGGTCGAGCTCCAACGTTTTCTCTTTTCATCCAGTGAGCATTTGGTCTCCAGCAGATGCCGCATGAGAAAATCTCCCGGGCAAGCACTCATTTTCCCCTTCGCGTTTCCCCTTTCCGTCCAGCGAGCACTAGTCTCACAGCGGTCGGAATAGGAATACCAAGCGGGCCTCGGTCCCACAACAAACGTTCAAACGCCCCACGTCCACAGGCCAGCAGGGCCCATCTAGTCCAGGCCGTGAACGGCTTCACAGGCCCCCGCGCATACAAAAATAAAAAAAATTAAAAATCAGACCCTTCCTCGCGATGCCAGTCCGCCGGAACCCTCCCTCCGGACAGCACGCCAAATACGCATTAAACCCATATCCCTTAATTGGCATGTAAGTGCGAACTCGTGAAATGAGCATGTATAAATAAGTCTGACTGTAAGGAACAATCAATCATGTTTTAAAATAAATTGTATTTAATTTTATTACAGATTAATTCCATAGTACCTTATGTAATATATTCATTTCTATCTTATTTTTCGGCCCATAACATATTACACCATGCACACATTTTTTTTGCTAAAATACTAGTTATTTTGCAATTGGCATTCCTTTAGTATATGGATGGAAAATACTTAAATATTTTATTTTCATATTATAATGTTGAGTCTCACATTAGGTTGACATGGAGTACGGCATTGACTGGAGCGGTCTGTATGGTCACCATCATGAAGGAGTCACAGTCCCAGAGGTTCAGCTTCCACGGACACTGACTGAAGCAGACGTTCAGACATTACCAGATCCACTAGGTCCATTTTCAAATGTCTTAAATGTGTATAGTGAGACAGTTGCAATTTTAATGATATCATTGGTGATGTTTAAAAGCCAGTGTCTGACAGAATTGGATTGATTTTTATAATAAATGTCATGATGCACACACTTGGACACCTCATCTGTGTTTTATTCAGGACTTATTGGGTGTTGGGTCTCACAACAGACACCCTAATCCAGGTGACCCAACTGAGGTTGATCATGCCTGACCATACTGGTCTCCACATGGACACAGGCTGATCATGCCTGACCCTACTGGTCTCCACATGGACACAGGCTGGGGCTTGATCAAACTGAATTGTAGATGCTGATAGCATAACTGTTTGAGCTGTTATAATACAAACAGTGGCTTAATGTAGACAATTTTTTCCTGCTTTTAAATTTACTCACAAATGACAACTGGCCCTTGTTTAAGTGAGTCTGTTTAAAATAATTAACATTTTTCTATTTAAGATACAAGACAACTGGTCTTCCAAATTATTGTGTTCAACAGTGACTTCCATGAAAGCAGCCAAAGACCTTTAGGGTGGATAAATATCCGATGAGGAGTTTTATTTAAGATTTTATAAATAAACAACTTTTATATTGGTGTCTGTACAAACAGACTGAAAAAACATTTAACATTGTGAACTGCATGTGTTTTTACTTTAAATCTGTCGCTAAACTTGTACATACATGTGAACATGGTGTATGCGGATTAAAATTGGCCAAACCCAGAATAGGATGAGCAGATGCTTGCCATCAGGTCCTGATGGAATTCCTCATAAGTCATACACTTTTTTTTTTAGGGTAAAGAAGCATGTTGATTACTGTGGAAGGTCACAGTCAACAATTTCCACATCCAGAGATGAAGAGGACATCCCACCATGTCCAAAAAGTCAGCAACCTCTTCAGGACCTCTGCTGAACCTAGAAAAGAACATGTATTAATCCTGTTGATCATGAACACATCAACATTAAATCCTGAGCAATATCCAAAAGGTGTAAACTATTAAAATACTCGTACCAGTTTCTACAAATGTCCTTAGAAAACGTATCAACTGTAGCCTACCGTGAAAACTATGTTAGTTAGCACCATCAGGACACGTGTTGTGTCACTCCACGCCTGTTACACGCCCTCTTGGTTTCCACCATAAGACATTACCATTTAACTATCTCGCTCTCTCTCCAAAAAACGTTTTCCGTGACATTGTATATAATTTGCGAGCGTCAGGGTGCCATTGTTAAATTGTGGGAGACTCCCGTTACTTCCGAAAGAGTTGGGATGTCTGGATATCTGGCAATGCGCTTCAAACTATTAAACTTGACTGCACCATTTCACCGATATCTGTCCATTTAGGGAAATGTCTTTGTGACCTGCTAGGGAAATTACCCAGCTACCTACCTGGCTAATGTTACAACATTCAATAAAACAATGATTAGAGCTGCGTTTATTGACGTGTGTTTTTTTAACCCGTCTGACAAACCTGTTGCTGGTATCTAGCTGAATGGATCTGAATGTGGGCTAGTTGTGTGCACTGTAAGTTCACTTCACATTATCTTCTAAACATGCCAAGCAACAATCATATGTACTGTAGTGACCCTGGTGGTGCCGCTACTCGCTTCTTCAAATGGGATATCCCTATTTGGTGCATCGGGTAGTGCGTGGTTCGATTCCCCCCGCCGGACGCTACACTACATTCAGATTATGGTTCAAATTTACAGTGCTCCATATCATCCAGCCGATCAGCCGCCTCTCTAAGTAGCTCAGATACTCGTCTCGTCCACATAATTGCAGTTGTTTCATCTACCTGTTCGTTCTGCCTCTCAGGGCTTGATTGCTACGGCCAAACGTTTGCGTCCCGCCTCCTCATTAGCTTAAGACAAGGTAATACAGACATACAGAAATAAGTAATTGCAGAAATAAATGAATAGAAAAATAAATAAGTCGATAATGAAAATTGATGAATTAATTTATACTTAACATAAATAAATTTAAAAAAATTATGTTTAAATATATTTTTTATACATATATTTATTCATTTCTAATTTTGGCAGGTTTGGTCCTCCATATCCCCGGTCTACTGTGTACACCCACCGGCAACTTCATTAGGTACACCTTGCTAGTGCCGGGTTGGACCCGCTTTGGCCTTAAAACTGCCTGAATTGTTCGTGGCAGAGATACAACAAGGTGTTGGAAACATTCCTCCGAGTTTTGGTCCATGTCGAAATTTTAGCATTAAGTAGTTGCTGCATAATTGTCGCCTTCACATTCATGATACAAATCTACAGTTCCATCACATTCCAAAGATACACTATTGAATTGAGATCAGGTGACTGTGGAGGCCATCTGAACTCATTGACATGTTCAAGAAGCCCGTCATGGCACGCAATCCTGCTGGAAATAGCCATTAGATGACGTGTAAACTGTGGTCATGAAGGGATGAACATGGTCGGCAACAATACTCAGGCTGTGAAGTTTAAATTATGCTCAGTTAGTACTAAGGGGCCCAAAGTGTGCCAAAATAATAACCCACCAGTCTAAACCATTAAGACAACGCAGGGTGTAACCATGTTTTCATGTTGTTTACAACATATTTCAAACCGACCATCTGAATGTCACAGCAGAAATTTAGATTCATCTGACCAACGTTTTTCTAATCGCATATTTCTGGTGGGCCCGCCATGCAAATTATAGTCTCAGTTTTCGTTTTTTGTACGTTGTATTTTTCTTTGAATGTTAGCAGATAATCTTAAACTGGGCTGTAACACCTTGAACTTCACAGAATCAAGCAACAGTGATTAAACTCACTCTGCACATGCTCAGTTAGATTGTCTTCTTGCTTACAAAAAAGGCTCATTTGAAACGTCCAGGGAATATTACTGTCAATTGTGTATTTTTAGGTAAAAAAGTAACTTTTCTATCAGCTGTATTTTTTGGGATAATATCCTAAGATCAAATGTACAGGAAACTAAACAAGGCCGGCTCACCACAGGTGGTTTAGGCAAATGCTAGGGGCACTCTTCATCCATAGGAGCTCCAAACAAGTAAAAAATATATATATAAAAATTGGCTGGGTTGCAAGGGGGACACCAGCTAAAATAATAAAATATAGAACGTGTCAAGCTATCAGTTAAGCTATTTCACAGAAGGTTAAAACATGGCTGGTGATACTAGGACGATTGTCACGCCACCAAAAAGTGAATAACAGGATCATTGAAAAAATTCAGAACTCATCTGATGAAGATGAAGTTTGCATTGTGTGCCTGAAGAGCTACTCCAGGTCAAGAGAGGTCTGGCTCTGGTGCTGGTCCTCTAAAACCTGGGCACAAGTATGGAAGCCCATTAGGGACTATATTGAAATGATAATGCAATTTCCAAAATGGCAAATAGATATTTTATAATATATATTTTATATAAATGTTCTATACATGTTATTTGAGACAATATAACACTCAAATAACACTTAAAAATATTGAAAACGATAAAGCATTTGTAGGATTTAATCATTTTCTTGCAATATAATTTGACGGCTTTCCTTTTTTGTCATGTAGTGTGAACAACGGTTATTTAAAAAATGAAATCACATGCCGATTATTTTTGTATATGTTACAACAGTCTCATGTGTAACAACTGTCCCTGTAGACAGTGACAAAACCAACAACAAACTGCATAAATTGCACTACAAAAAAGCAAACAAAAACTGATAGTACTGTCCATGGTCTCCCCTACGTAATGAAGAGGTCGTTGAGCTAATATAAGGTGTCTGATACAGTAAATACACATATGTACCAATATAGGCAGGCCTGGTCTACTCATAAAAAGTGTCTGGAGACTAGCCTAAGACATGAAAATCGAAGCAAAATGTATTAGGTGAGAAGCTGTCTGAAAAGGAATACAAAGGAAAGCAGTGGATGGTTAAAGTATAATAGAAGTGAATGGACTGAAGAAACTCAATAACATGAAGAAATGACTTTGGTAAAGAAGATAAAAGGTGAATGACAAAAATGAAGATAGGAAATAATTACAAATGAAGATAAGGTCATTCATGTTGTGAAATAAAATGTTTATTGACAGGTTTTAAAGATTCCAACCATCCTTGAGATCTTCGGATACCAGCAGTCTCAACTTACCTCTGATATAGGCATAAAAGTGGTTGAACAACTTGATGATTTGTAGACATTCCTGAACAACATACATTGAGGTCATGATATCTTATACTAAGCATGTTTTCATTTAAGGCCATCCATCTAGCCTGATTTATTCAGTAACAGTAAGCACACAAATTAATGTCATACAAGTAGGCGATTTCTATACAGTGAATATAAAGAGTATACACACCCCTGCTAAAATGCCATTTTGTTATGCAAAACAATTTGACAAAGATAAATCATGTCAGAACTTTTTCCATCTGTAATATGACCTATAACGTGAATAAATCATGAAAAAAGTAAATCTTTGAGTGGGAAAAATACAAATCTTACAATAACCTGGTTGCACAAGTATGCACACACTAATACTTTGTTGAACCACCTTTTGATTTTATTACAGCACTCGCAATATTTGCCCACTCTTCTTTGCAAAGCGCTCCAAATCTGTCAGATTGCACAGACCTCTACAGATAAGCACACAGATGTTTAATTGGATTCAGGTCTGGGCTCTGGCTGGGCCTTTCCATAATGTTTATATTCTTCTGGTAAAGCCATGCTTTTGGGGATTTGGATGCGTGCTTTGGGTCATTGTCATGCTAAAAGGTGAACTTCATCTGCAGCTTTATAACGGAAGCCTGAAGGTTTTGTGCAAAATTGCCTGGTGTTTGAAATTGTTCATAATTCCCTCCATCGTGACTAAGGCCTCAGTTCCAGCTAACGAAAAACAGCCCCAAAGCATGACCCTGCCACCAGCATGCTTCAATGTGGGTATGGTGTTCGTTGGGTAATGTGCAGTGTTTTTTTTTACCTTTTGGAGTTATGGCCAAAAAGATCAAACTTGGTTTCATTAGACCATAACACATTTGCCCACATGCTATTGGGAGACTTGATGTTTGTTTTTGCAAACTTCAGCCTGGCTGTTTTTCTTTGTAAGAAAAGACTTAGGTCTTGCCATCCTACCCCATACATATGAAGAATACGGGATATTGTTGTCACATGTAGCACACAGACAGTACTAGCCAGAAATTCCTTCAGCTCCTTTACTGTTGCTGTAGGCCTCCTGGAAGCCTCCCTGACCAGTTTTCTTCCATTGGTTCCATCAATTTCGGAGGGACGTCCAGTTCTTAGTCTCTGTTGTGCTTTATTTTCACCACTTGACGATGACTGTCTTTACTGTATTTTATGGTATATCAAATGCTTTGGAAATTCTTTTGTACCCTTCGCCTGACTGAATAAGATCTGTCTGATACTTTGAAAGCTCTCTGCGGACCAGGGCTTTTGATCTGAGATGCCTTAAAAAAATATCAGGAAAATCCTACTGGAACAGCTGACCTTTATTTGTGATTAATCAGAGTGACTTTAAATGATGGCAGGTGTATAGTGGCTTCTATTTAACATGAGTTTGAAAGTGATAAATTGGTCAATTCTGAACACAGCCACATCCCCAGTTATATGCCACCAGATTATTGTAAGATTTTTATTTTTCCCCCTCAAAGATTGTTTTTCAATTGAATTGTTCACGTTATGTTATTATATTATACATTAAAAGTGGAACAAGTTCTGACATTATTCATCTTTCTCTCATTTTCTACATCACAAAAACTTGGCATTTTAAATTAGGTGTGTAGACTTTTTATATCCACTGTTGCTTCTATCTGGAAGTAAACTACTGGTATATCTTAAAGATGTTTTTCTCCATTTGAGATTCTGTTCTTACAGCATTCTGAGACACAGATCATGAAAAGCAATGCATAGGTTTGAGTTAAATGCATAGAATTGTTTTTATGGCAGGACAGGCGAGGTAATATATTTAATATATGGAGGGGTTTCATTCTGAATATATGAATGTTCCACATAAGATTCAAGAAGTTTAAATACAGAAAGACCAAAAAAGTAATGTGTCATGATAATCTACAATAAAAAACAACAACCATCCTTTCTTCATCACAGTCCATGCCAAAGTAAAAAACATTAAAGGCATTAAACTACTGAAAAGTTTAAGGCAACATTTCAATTAGTGTTCCAAAACATACAATGTATAACTAAGTCAATACATTACCAGATTTAAGAGAGTGATTGTTATCTCATGCCAAGTGTATGTCTAAGAAAAAAATAATACCCTCGAAAAATACACTCCTAACAAACCACAGAAGAAATTCCCTGTAAACGTTGAATATGAAAACTTGCAGCCTCAGAAGTGTTTAATATACAACAGTGCAACAATAAATGTAATAGGTCTGGAAGACATCTTGGCAACCACAAACTGAAAGGGTGAAGGATTGTATTCTTACAGTGTCATAGAGATGTAATCAGTGTGCCATTAGGACAGTTAAGAGTGAAATAACCTAGAAGGAGCAAAGATTTGAGAGTGAAATAAACAAGAGGAGGGGGGAGATTTGATATTGAAATAAGCAAGTGGGAGGAAAGATTTGAGTGTGAAATAAGCAAGAGGGAAGGCATATTTGAGAGTAAAATAGGAAAGGAAGATTTGAGAGTGAATGAATGCTGAGGCTACTTGTGTCAACTTAACCAGGGGACAGACACATCTTACCAAAATGGAATGAATGCCTGACAACAGAGAATGTATAGTCACTTGGGAATTAACAAAAATTGTATATGGTACAACTGTAATATTTTTCTAAATTGTGCTTTAGTAGTATTGTAGCCAATTCTGAAAGTTAAATCAACTGTGTGCATTGTAACCAGAGATATGGACACTTTGAACTCCTGACATGGTCCTTCAGATAGCTGTTTGAACAAAACGAACCATTAACACAAAAAAACCTTAATTGGATGCACAGCATTTTATCATCACATCAATGGCACAGCTGATACAAGGTCTGTAAAAAATAATCTAAATCACCCTGAGCCATTGAATACAATACATTTTCAGTGGTTTACAAATAACTGTGTAATGTTTCCTATGTTGGGCCAAAACAACCTGTCAGGGAGCCTACTGTGTTTTTATGATGACTACTGTGAAGCACGACAAGCAACCTGCTTGGTTTCCCTCTGGTGACCTCTGGTGGATGGAAACTATACAACTAGTTTCAATATGCTGAAATTAAATTACAAAATGTGTCGCCAAATCATCAACTGCTTAGCAACAATTCAAGTCTGCCTTAATGTTCGGAACTAGCACCCACTGCTTTTCTTACCAATTTAGCTGCACACATAAACATATCAAAAATACAGTTATTTGTGTAGTCTTCTCAGAGTTAGGTCAAATCAATATAATTTGCTACTCTAGTGGCACAAATACAAAACTAATACTGATATCGCTTTAGTAGACATGCACTTACAATCATGTACAAACTCATGCATGCACACATCCAAACACTGAAAACAATATATATAAAACTACATTTAAAAAAGTCTGTTAATGAGCACATCGACTCAAATTACTTTTAAAGTGTTAGTGTTTTTTCTGTGCACCGGTATGTATGTGTTTGTGTGTATGTTCGTTGTAGCGAACCTGTGTTTGGCTGTGTTTCTTATGAATTACTGTTTAAACTTAGGACTTTAAACAGTTGTAAGGCACATCACCATGCGTAGACATTTGCTGTGTGAAATTAACAGTAAATAGCTGTTATATAAGGCAAGAGTCAGCACGCTGTAAAAGATTAGGACAGTTCCTTAGCTCAAAGCCTAGCTTCTCTACCTGATCAACATACCCACATTCCCTTGGTATTATATTTATCTCAAACCTTTCTATTGTATTACTATATCAGAGAACAATTTCACACTTTTGGCATTCAAATTAATCCAGGATGAAAGTTTTGGGTAAGGCGTTCATATAATACCTGTATGATGCATCTGCATGCATACAATATCTTTTAACAAAGTCAATACATAACATTTATCAATAGTAATATTTGTGGAATTTAAATATATATAGATATAAATATGTAATTTTATTTCACGTAAATGAATAGAACTGTAAAAGCTGCAATAAATACTGCCTATATTTTTCATGATATCAGTTTGCATGCTGTGCTTGTTCAACCAGCATAAGACCTTATTTAAAATGTAGTGTATACTGTTTGCTTTTCTAACATTCACTGCAAGCGATTTATGTTTCTCTACTTGGGCGTCTGCATTCAAAACTGAGCAAACTGTGTTTCTGTTTATTAAGGCCTCTTATTTACTGAAAAACCCAGCCAAAAATCCACTCAATCTGACAGTGTCTGCTGGGTACACAGGCTTTAACTCCTGCCTAACCGCACTCAAGCCCTCCATGTCCTGAGCGGAGTTTCAAAACAGTATCTGCATCAAAATTTGACGATAAAAAAAAGAAACATAATTAATATTAGTATATTTCATCATGGCTAAGTAAACAGTCTATCTTGTCTATCTTTTTCAGCTTGTGTTTCTTTAACTCTCATTTTTTCATTGGCATTAACGCCTGCTCTTGAGGGCTTGTTGCCAAGGCTTGGGCATAGTTACGTCAGCACCTGCCCGTAGCCAAAGAAGGCTGCAGATGGTTCATCTACACGTTGATGGCATGAGCGTGCTTCTTGCACAGGGGCTTGTCCTTCTTGGAGTAAAAGGGTTGGCCTTCCAGGTTCACATGGCACACCTGGGAAAAAGGCATACCCGTAAGTCTTACAAACCAGACATCAGCATTCCCAAAGACCTGGGCAGAAACCGTTGCATATATCCGGATCGCCGGATTCTATCCAGACATTCTGGTCATTCTTACCGCACAGACAAAGCAGGTGTCGTGCCAGGTATGGCCAAGTGCCTCAATGAATTTGTCTCCTGCTTCTACCGGGAAGTCACAGCCATGGCACTTGGTGCTGAAGAGTGAGATGTAATCTGGAAGAAAGAAGGTAGGCTGAAAACATTAGTGGACCCTAAATGGTAGCGAAGAAACACACAAAATTAGCCTTCTTACAAACATTGCAGCTGATGTTGTTTCTATGATATCGTCAGTGTACACTTCGTACAAGGCAAGCAAAAATATAATAGTTAATTAAAATTCTTAAGGAAACACCAGACAAGTGGAGATATTTGTAATGAGACCGTCCCCCTAAGTGAATGTACCTTTCTCACAGTAGGGTTCACCATCCTCCATGTGGAAGAGGCTGTTTCCAAAGGCCTTGCCACACGCTGCGCACACAAAGCAAGTGGTGTGCCATGTCTGACGCAAAGCATGCATCACCTCCTGCACACCAAAACAAAGCAGCCAAAGGTTACTGTGTGGACAGATCCTGTTCTGTCTAAACAGAGCACTTAAGCATGTGTCACGGTAGGCCACCGCACACACCATCTCACCCCCATGATCTTGGTGTTGCAGCGGGCACAGGTCGGGGCGAAGAACTCGCCATAGCAGTTCTCACAGTACACAGCGTTCTGCTCCTCCACGAAGCTGCAGTCTGCCAGCGACGTGTGGCAGTAGTGACAGTTGAACTCCTCTGGGTGCCAGGAGCGACCCAAGGCCACCAAGAAGGGGCCCCTGAGGAGACAGGAAGTGCATGGGGTCAACAACAGTTAGAACTGTAACGCCAACCACTAGAAAGGGTTCTGTTTGTGTGGGTTTCTAGCTGGCAGGTGCAGTTACCTGACCAGACTATTGCAGGCTCCACAGAGAGGCGCTCTGTTTGTGTTCGCTGCAAAGCGCTCTGCCCTTTGAGCCACGCCCCGGGCGACGGGAGAGAAAGGAGCGGGAGCTGGGTTGTAGGGGGCGGGACTCGGGTTGTAGGCAGGGCTTTGGGCAGGGGCGTGGGTGGAGCCAGGGTTTGGGATGTAGGTGGGTGCAGGCGGTGCACCCTGAGGTAGAGCCGGCACTTTGATGCTGGTGGTGGTAGTCTTTTTGGGGTCAAACTTGTCGGCGAAAGAGTCGTCCGTGACCCAGGGGGGCCTGTTGGAGGCTGGTTCGGACGTGGCCTGTGATGTAGCTTGGGGTGGCCCTGGGACAGGCGCAGGGGCTGGAGCTATGATCCAAAGAAACAGTCGGTTGAGCCACATAAACTACACATAAACTTATAGTCAAGACGACATCTACTCTAAATACCTGGCACAATGCAGGCGGTGCTGACCACCTTTGGTGGGGGAGGCCCGACAGGGATGTGGATGGAGCTTTGCTGCATGGGAGGTCCCTGGTGCATGGGAGGTCCCTGGTGCATGGGAGGTCCTTGATGCATGGGAGGTCCCTGGTGCATGGGAGGTCCCTGGTGCATGGGAGGTCCCTGGTGCATGGGAGGTCCTTGATGCATGGGAGGTCCCTGTTGCATAGGATGTCCCTGGTATATAGACTGGCCCTGGTACATAGACTGCCCCTGGTACATGGGGGGGCCCTGCTGCATGGGAGGCCCCTGGTGCATGGGAGGTCCCTGGTACATGGGAGGGGCTTGCTGCATGTGGGGAGACTGGCTATATTGGCTGCAGAATGGTAAAACAAAAGCTGATTGACATTACCACCTAGATGCAGACAGGTTACTAACTTATCATGCGTTTATCAAGTCACCAGACACGCTTAACACAACGGTTTGTAGGAGATTTATTTTATTGCAGAAATCTGTGGAGACAGCCTGGTATCCAAGAGTCAGTGTTAGAACGAAGAGGCTCGATTATGGCAGTGAGAAAGATGCAAAGAGTCACCAACAGATTTAATTTAAGAAGAGAAAGACAATGTTTGGGATATGCAGTACCAGTCAAAGATGTGGACACACACATGGATGGATGTGAATTGATAAGTTTGTCTAAACTGTTATAGACAAGGGTTGTTAAAATGCAAATTAAACAAAAAAACGATCAAAGCACAATTATTCTCTTTAGAGCTAAAAAAGGGGTTGTTTGTTATTTCAGATGTGAACTAATTAAAGGGTCATGAGCAACTGTTTGAATGAGCACATGTTTACCTATACCTCTCAGATGCTGAGTTACCCAGAGAGTTGGTCTTGAAATATAGCCATCACATTTTTGTTTAAATAAAACATTGTTCACTATTTAAAAACATAAAGGATCAGCTCTTAAGCAAGATTAATCTAATTTACTTTCTGTAATTTTGTAGGTAACCTGGAATGTGAAAGACAATTTGTACCATTGCTATAACCTGGCACTGATCAGCTATTAATAATATTTGAAGTAACAGGTAAAAAGTTTAATATTTTAGGAAAAAAGATCAGAACCAGACTCACAGTCCACCTAGTTGGGCTGCATAGTTAGCATTGTAGCTTAGTAAGTGAAGACAACCCCCTGTCAGCAGTCCCTTAAAGGCATAATGTGGGATGATTAAATAACTGTCAAGACGAGACCGCTTCATCACTCATGACCACAGCCAGAGGATCTCCAGCAGGCGATGGGTTTGATTTACACCGTCTTACATATACATTTATAGTAAATCAAACAAATCTAATTAGAGGCTGTAACATGAGGGCTTAAGCCCAAAACCCTGCTGGGAAAAAAATACAGTATGAAAGCAAAAATGTAATTAGCAAGGCATAATCAGATTACACCCTACAGACATTAAATAAATAAAATGAAAGTGAACACAAGTCTGCAAGCCTCTCAAATGTTGATATTTAAAACTCAGGTGACTTGGACATCTGCCCCTTCCAGACTGAGGAGAACGGAATGAATGCAATGCCCAGGGGGGAGATGCCCGGGGGGGAGATGCCCGGACATGGAGACACACAGAGGGTGGCAGGCATCTAGCAGCAGCAGGCCTAGCGGTGGTATATTGGCTGACCCCTGTCCTCATTCTTGCCCCCTGACATCCTCTACTAGTCATCTCTCTGACCAGACACACACAATTTCTCATGTTGGCTAATCCCACTATTATGTAAGAATATTGCTTATTTCCGTAACTGATAAAGACATATTTTCATTATAGGAGATCGTTCTGATTGATGTAGCAAATTTGTTCTCCACTGACATTTACAGGCAGGGATCGAAGAGGCAGTTGGAATGTCAAGTGTCAGAGAGGTGGTTTAGCACAGAGAGAAGTCAGGAAACTGGGATTGTCATTTAACCCTTCATCACTTTCTGTGGTGGATTGCATTTTTAGGTTAGCATGTGCTCCTTTGTCATGGTGCTATTGGGTCTTTCTGTGATGTGTCTCTGGATGTGTGGTGTGTTTTTATTTCTGCAGGGGAGTCGGGAGGATTAGTTCAGATAGAGAGGTAACAGGTGCTCACAGTTTTAGTGACAATTAACAGAGTGCCTTTGACCCTGGGTAAAAAAGGGACACAGAAATAGATATGAATGCCACTAATCTAAATTCCTTCTGAATACTTTCAATGAAACTATTTCCTCACGTTCAAGAATTTTTTACACAATCTGTTGCTGCTATCATAGGCTACAAGGTACATTATAAATCAGATGGTTCGAAACCCAAATCCTCCTAGCTGGGTGACAGCCATTATATGTTGCAATAAGACAAGATGGCGTTTGTCCAATTTGCTACTGCGAAGTTCTTAGGCACAACCCATTGCTGAGTGCTTGGACACAGTGCATAACCGTGTTATATTAGCCATATGCATCTTAACACCAAATATGCTTTGTTACTCTTATAAACCATTAACCAACACAATTAGTGAAGTCAAAAGTGGGGTAAACCATGGTATACAGTCTCTTATAAACTGGTTGGTCTGAATACTGAATGCTGTTTGGCTGATTGCTGTGCTATATGAGACTGTAGACCTTGGGAATCACACTCTGCGGTGAGTCATGCCAAAGAACAGCTCTTAGCTGTTGTATAATGGCCATATAGCACAACCCCCTTGTGCCTTGTTGCTTACATACATTACGGCTATAAGTTAATCAGCATTCAGCACTCATAGAGCCCATATACAAGGAATGGCACCACATCATTTTCAACTGCACTAATAGAGTTTCGAACAAGTGTAAGATGAGCTAAATATTGGTGAGTCAAGGATTGAGTCCAAGCAATCAGAAAGTGTCAGGCCTACGGTAAAATAAGATTTGAGCTACAGTATATTATATTAGGATATTACTTTACCACACCTCTTAAATTAGCTTATCTAACACATTGAAGTTAAATACTCCCAAATTAAACTAAGACAGCCACGTAAACAGACACAAACACATTATCTTGTCTAACAGAAATTGATTTACATATCCCGGCATCTTGTGTAGCACAGAAACAGTACACTGGCCTTCATAAATAATGACAACCTTCTCCAGCCAGGTACAAAAGATTGCTTTGGCAAAATTAAGAGCATAATGAAGAATATTGTGTTTTAAATCAAAAATCTAAGTTGTAAAGATTAGTTGTAAAGATTAACAACATAATAAAAATAAGAGGCAACAACATGAGGAGAATAAGAGCGAAAACCTGACAGAGATATCAAATGTAGAAGATCATCCACTTATCTTTTACCTGCCAATTCTAAACTGTCTGGAATATAAAATACCTTTTGAATTTTCAGGCTCTCTACTGTGTAAACCTATAGCTCCCCCTACTGGTCAACTCTGCTTGGAACAACTGTCAACAGAGAGATTGTGACCTTTCACACTAAACCAACTGGGTTAGTAAGGCAGCTTTTTGCAGGCAGGCAACCTAATACCTCAACTACCTTGTCAAACCTCATTCCTTGGAACTGAAGGACCCTTACTGGCGTGGGTGTGCATGCCACATATGAGCAGACTGGGCGGAGTTAGTGTTTCAGCATGGGGAATGATGAGCCGCAGTTCAATATTCTACAGGTAATCTGGAGGATAATTATTAATATGAGATTTTAAAGGCACGGGCAATGTGTCTAGGTACTGGGTGTACAGTTTACCTCAAATGTATTTGGACAGCAACACATTTTGTTTTTGGCTCTTTGTGGATTTGAAATAATGACCACTTAGTTAGCAAAGATTGCCATGGAATTTTCATCCACATTGGAAAAAACATTTAGTAATGAAATTGAGCCAAAAGTATTTGGACAGATTACCATTATTTAAACTAAAGCTGTAATAAAAGTTGTCATGTTAAGTTCTTGGTCATAACTAATTATTATGATTAGAATTTGCCAAATTACTGCGCTGTGTGGTTGTTAAATCTATCTTATAATGCATGCACTTACTGTAAGCACTGGATAATTGCTTCTGTTAAATGACTACCGGTGCATACATTTCATGCAGTGATTGGTGATTTCTATGGGTCAGAGACTTCACCAGAGTGGGAGTATCCTTCCTTATGCTATGGTGGTTTCTATGGGTCAGAGACTTCACCAGAGTGGGAGTATCCTTCCTTATGCTCAGTCAGGCCTGAACTACAGCCCACAGTCCGCCCGTTTCTGTGGCCTGTTTGTCTAGTAGTCGGAATGTCAAAGAAATTCTCTATTTAAATTACATTGGGTGATTGACTTGGCCAGGTGAACATATACATTCCTAAGACACACAAACTTCCAAAAATGTAATAATTTATAGGCAGTGCCATTTTTTCTCCACACCATACTCCTCCCCGGGAATCATCACCTTAACGTGGTGGAGAGGTTTGTGTGCCCCTATGAACCTGAGGGCTGGGTTGTCTGGAGCTTCATGCTCCTGGTAGGGTTTCCCAAGGCAAAGTGGTCTCAGGCGAGGGGCCAGACTAAGAATGGTTCACCAAGACCCCATGAAAAATCGAGGGAAAAGGATCGAGACCCTGCCTGGAGGAAGCCCAGGGCCCCCGTCTGGAGCCAGGCCCAGAAGGCGGGCTCGAAAGCGAGCGTCTGGTGGCCGGGTTTGCCACGGAGCCCGGCCGGGCACAGCCCGAACGAGATACGTGGCATCTCTCTCCTCTCCATCCTGTGGGCCCACCACTCACAGGAACAACCGCAGGGGTCGGGTGCGCTGTCATATGGGTGACAGTGAAGGTGGGGGGTCTCGACGGATCAGACCCGGGCGGCAGAAGCTTGCTTTGGGGACGTGGAACGTCACCTCACTGGGGGAAGGAGCCAGAACTTGTGCGTGAGGTGGAGCGATACCAGTTGGATCTGGTGGGACTTACCTCTACGCACAACCGTGGCTCTGGAACCTTACCCCTGGATAGGGGTTGGACTCTGTTCTTCTCTGGAGTTGCCCAGGGTGAGAGGCGGCGGGCTGGTGTGGGGATACTCACGAGCCCACGTCTGAGCACGGCGGTGTTGGAGTTTACCCCGGTGGATGAGAGGTTTGCCTCCCTACGCCTAAGGGTGGTGGGGGGAAAACTCTGACTGTTGTTTGTGCTTATGCACCAAACAGCAGTTCGGAGTATTCAGCCTTCTTGGAGACCCTGAAGGGAGTCCTATATAGGGCTCCAGTAGGGGACTCCATCATTCTGCTGGGAGACTTCAACGCACATGTGGGCGACGATGGAGACACCTGGAGAGGCGTGATTGGGAGGAACGGCCTCCCTGATCTAAACCCGAGCGGTCGTTTGTTATTGGACTTCTGTGCTAGTCATGGAT
Source organism: Dallia pectoralis (assembly GCA_029465975.1). Taxonomy (NCBI): domain Eukaryota; kingdom Metazoa; phylum Chordata; class Actinopteri; order Esociformes; family Umbridae; genus Dallia; species Dallia pectoralis. The sequence continues at coordinate 25,815,505 of CM055730.1, forward strand.
TGTCTATAACAAACACCATGTTCGAACATAAGGAGGCGCATAAGTGTACATGGTACCAGAGCACCCTAGGCCGAAGGTCAATGATCGATTTTGTGATCGTATCGGCTGATCTAAGGCCGCATGTTTTGGACACTCGGGTGAAGAGAGGGGCAGAGCTGTCAACTGATCACCATCTGGTAGTGAGTTGGATCAGAGGGTGGGGAAAGACTTTGGACAGACCAGGTAAGCCCAAACGGGTGGTGCGGGTGAACTGGGAACGTCTGGAGGAGGCCCCTGTCCGAAAGATCTTCAACTCACACCTCCGGCGGAGCTTTTCAGGCATCCCTGTGGAGGTTGGGGGCATTGAACCTGAGTGGGCAATGTTCAAAGCTTCTATTGCTGAAGCTGCGGCGGTGAGCTGTGGTCTCAAGGTCCTAGGTGCCTCAAGGGGTGGTAACCCTAGAACACCAGGGAAGCTGTCCGACTGAAGAAGGAGGCCTTCAGGGATATGCTAGCCCTGGGGACTCCGGAGGCAGTTGCAGGGTACCGACAGGCCCGAAGGGCTGCAGCCGCTGCCGTGTCAGAGGCAAAGCAGCGGGTGTGGGAGAAGTTTGGAGAAGCTATGGAGAAGGACTTTCGGTCGGCACCAAAATGCTTCTGGAAAACCGTTCGGCACCTCAGAAGGGGAAAACGGGGAACCATCCAAGCTGTGTACAGTAAGGATGGGACACTGTTGACCTCAACTGATGATGTGATCGGGCGCTGGAAAGAGCATTTTGAGGAGCTCCTGAATCCGACCTACACGCCCTCTAGTACAGAGGCAGAGCTGGAGGCTGATGGAGGGTCATCGTCAGTTTCCCTGGGGGAAGTCGCTGAGGTAGTCAAACAACTCCACAGTGGCAAAGCCCCAGGGACTGATGAGATTCGTCCAGAAATGCTAAAAGCTTTGGGTGGGGAAGGGCTGTCTTGGTTGACACGCCTCTTCAACATTGCATGGAAGTCTGGGACAGTGCCAGAGGAGTGGCAGACCGGGGTGGTGGTTCCCCTCTTTAAAAAGGGGGACCAGAGAGTGTGTGCCAATTACAGAGGTATCACACTCCTCAGCCTCCCTGGTAAAGTGTACTCCAAAGTGCTGGAAAGGAGGGTTCGGCCAATAGTCGAACCTCAGATTGAAGAGGAACAATGCGGTTTTCGTCCTGGCCGGGAACCACGGACCAGCTCTTTACTCTCGCAAGGATCCTGGAGGGGGCCTGGGAGTATGCCCATCCAGTCTACATGTGTTTTGTGGATCTGGAGAAGGCGTATGACCGGGTACCCCGGGATCTTTGTGGGAGGTGCTGCGGGAGTATGGGGTGAGGGGGTCTCTTCTCAGGGCCATCCAATCTCTGTACGCTCAAAGCATGAGCTGTGTCCGTGTCCTCGGCAGTAAGTCGGATTCGTTCCCGGTGGGGGTTGGCCTCCGCCAGGGCTGCGCTTTGTCACCAATCCTGTTTGTAATATTCATGGACAGGATATCAAGGCGTAGTCATGGGGGGAGGGGTTCCCGTTCGGTGGGCTGATGGTCACATCACTGCTTTTTGCGGATGATGTGGTCCTGATGGCCTCATCGGTCAGTGACCTTCAGCACTCACTGGATCGGTTCGCAGCCGAGTGTGAAGCGGCTGGGATGAGGGTTAGCACCTCTAAATCTGAGGCCATGACTCTCAGCAGGAAACCGGTGGAGTGCCTACTCCGGGTAGGGAATGAGTCCTTACTCCAAGTGAAGGAGTTCAAGTACCTCGGGGTCCTGTTCGCGAGTGAGGGAACAATGGAGCGGGAGTTTGGTCGGAGGATCGGAGCAGCGGGGGCGGTGTTGCATTCGCTTCACCGCACCGTTGTGACGAAAAGAGAGCTGAGCCGAAAGGCAAAGCTCTCGATCTACCGGTCAATCTTTGTTCCTACCCTCACCTATGGTCATGAAAGCTGGGTCATGACCGAAAGAACGAGATCGCGGGTACAAGCGGCCGAAATGGGTTTTCTCAGAAAGGTGGCTGGCCTCTCCCTTAGGGATAGGGTGAGAAGCTCAGTCATCCGAGAGGAACTCGGAGTAGAGCCGCTGCTCCTTTGCATAGAAAGGAGCCAGTTGAGGTGGTTCGGGCATCTTGTAAGAATGCCACCTGGGCGCCTCCCTAGAGAGGTGTTCCAGGCACGTCCAGCTGGGAGGAGACCTCGGGGAAGACCCAGGACTAGGTGGAGAGATTATATCTCCACACTGGCCTGGGAACGCCTCGGGATTCCCCAGTCAGAGCTGGCTAATGTTGCCCGGGAAAGGGACGTTTGGGGTCCCCTGCTAGAGCTGCTACCCCCGCGACCCGACCCCGGATAAGCGGTTGAAGATGAGATGAGATGAGATGACCATACTCCTTCCATTTCTCAAGTACAGTTTGATCTTCTGTTCAACTACCTTTGTTATGTTTATAAGGTTTGAAGTTTTGCAATTTGTGTTTTACCCACTAAAGTACTCATTTGCACAAGATATTCTTTGATACATTTCAGCCTATCTGGAAAATAGGGCTCTTCCTAGAATACTGTGTCCCCAATAGTTACTGTCCAAATACTTCAGGTAAATTACCACAACCGGTTACATTCCAAGCAGCAAGGAGCTCTGACAATGAAGGTTGGGATAGTAGGACTTCAGATTAAAATCAGGACAATGAAACGCTGTACTGGATAAGATAGAGACCAGAGGTGGGACAAAGTCATTGTTATGCAAGTCACAAGTAAGTCTCAAGTCTTTGCCCTCGAGTCCCGAGTCAAGTCGAGTCAAAGATGAGGCAAGTCCCGAGTCGAGTCACAAGTCAAAGCCAACAAGTCTCAAGTCGAGTCCAAAGTCCTACCATTTTAGTTTTGAGTCATTTCAAGTCATCTTACCACAGAATTTATACAAATCATGTATGTCTGTAAGATTTGTATTTATTTAAACCTCTTTTTATACAATGACATTAATACAGTAAAAAACAGAAAATGTAATTTCACAAAAAATGCTTGTCTTTCAACAGCATATTGCACTAGAACAATGCACAGCAACTTCAGTCCTGTATTGTATTGACCTTAGGGCTGGACGATATGGAAACATTTAATATCACGATATATTTCTTAATTTCGGTCGATACGACATAATTCCGATATCAATATGAACAATATAAAAGCCTCAGAAAAAATGCCATGAACACCCACAACGGATGTCTGTATACAATCTTCTGAAAAATACATTTGCCAAGTCTTTTGAGCCTCCTCCTATAAAACTAAATAATATTTTAGAAATAAAACGGTACAAATAAATTAAAGTTCACCTTTTATTTGATTTTAACATTTATACAAACAAGAAAAGTCAAATAAGCAATTTGACTCTGAGACTGACCTTATTAATATATTTTACTTTAAACAATAACATAGGCTGATTATATTAATCTTTACACAAAACGTCCTGCAACAAAACTTGTTCTTATAAACATATCGTTTAAAGTTAGTGAACATGTTAGACAATGAAGAGGTGAGTTCATGAGTTCGCTACGTGACTGTGGATTTAAGAGACACGAGAGAGAAGCTCATGAACGCGCATGTCGCAACATGCTCGGAGAATGAGAGTGCTCAAAAGCGCATGTCCATCATGACGTCATGGGCCAGTCAACGCGGAAGATCCAAGCTCCTATGTTGGCTTTATGCGCTTTTGAGCCTCTCATTCTCCGGCACATTTAGCATCACGCTGAAACCTGAAGTTTATCAGATCTCAGAAAGCTGAACCACTTCCCTACCACTGAATTAGTCTTTCCTCTCATATCAACTGTCTGTTTTCTCCTCACTTATGGAAGCTCGTTCAGTCACGTTTGAATTGCGGTCATGGGCGCTCATTTTGTAGCTTAAACTTGCCGTGTTGGAGATCAGCAAAAATATCGAAATATCGAAAATGTGTTTAGAAATCATATCACCGTTATTGATTTTTTTTACCGCGATATATATTGATATTGAATTATTGTCCAGCCCTAACCTCATATTGCAAAACAGTTTAACTTTCAAATAGACATGGGTCCTTTTAGCCTGAACTTTTTTAAACATGTCATTAATAAAATCCTCACTCCTCAAAATTATCACTTCTGAAAAACTGGACCAACCTAATAATATAATTGGAATGACTCCATAGAGACGTGTGTGTGTGTGCGTGCGCAGCTCCGTCTTTAATCTTCGACCCGCATGTTTTGCAAATTGCAACTCTTTTTTTGTCGACTACCTCGTCATTTTTATAGCCAGACGAAACTATATTCGGTATCACTTTGCCAACTGGCGCGTTGTTGCTTGTGCTTCATTGGTTGTCTTGCAATGTGCCTGCTTGGATGCTGTCTAAACAAAACAACGTGGGACTACAGTGATTGGATGTCGAATCAAAACAACGTGGGACAACAGTGATTGGATGTTGTGCAGGCAGCGCGCGTGCTCTCTGCATGCATTTTTTTCACAGATGCAGATAAACTGAGAGTGGCGCGGCCGTGTGAACATTTTCTTCCCCAGTTTTCATGGGAAGTAGCAAGTCTTCTCGAGTCAAAAGGCGCAAGTCCAAGTGAAGTCACGAGTCATTGATGTTCAAGTCCAAGTCGAGTTGCAAGTCTTTGTACATTTTGTCGAGTCGAGTCTGAAGTCATCAAATTCATGACTCGAGTCTGACTCGACTCCAAGTCACATGACTCGAGTCCACACCTCTAGAGACTGACTGCCATGATCTAATCTATGACAAGGGAACTAATTCAGAGACATGAAGACAGACACACATAGCCCACACTTTCAGATCCCTTCACCTGATTCTCACAAAATACATTACAAAAATATCTTCTTGATGGTCAAAACAGTGATTAGATCCATCAATTGCAGCTACTAAATAACTATAATGCTTACTGTGCTGTCCTCTATAACATTTACACAACCATTAGGGTTTTTGAGGCTTTTGAATACTATGCTATTTTCTTAATAGAGGACAAATAACATATATAGGGAGTCCCATGTGCCACGTCACAAACTGCTAAATCAATAATCCTACTGACCACATGAGGGGGAAAGGGAGCACACACCAATTTACCATCTACTTATTAGTGTCACGATTGGTGTGGTGGCGTTGCTACACGGACATATTTCGGTGATGCACTTCCTTGTTTACGTTTGTCTCACGGCTGTTTGTAATTGTAATCATGAGGGATATAAAGGGGTCGCTAGCAAGTCACTCCTTGCTTAGCATTGTTATATGTCACGTTGGCATTATCGGTGAGTGTGTTAGGTATCTCCATTATAGTTGTTGTTTGTCAATGTTCGTTTAAAGTCGCTATATGCGCAGTTTCATTTACATTCAACCGAGTTCGTGTTTTTCGACGTTTACGGTTTGTTTTACTTTGGTCAGTTTAATAAACCTGTCTTTGAAACGGATTACGACTCTGCAAAATGGCTTTCACCACATTACGCCGGTCAACTCATGACAATTAGACGATGGGGTGGAAAGAGAGATTCATATTAATAAAAAATATCAACTGAAGTGCTGAAATGTTAAGTTGGTAGACATTGGCTATCCTGATGTTTTGAAAAATATTGTGCATGAGTTTATAAACGGACAGAGTAGGAGTTAATTCTCCATTGGACTGAGGTGTATAATGAGATCTTGTTTGTAGGCTGGTGACTGAGGCTTAAGAATGATGGAGGAAAAGCGATGAAGGAAGAGCGGGGGTCAGCCATATAAAGGCACCGGTGCTCCAGTGCAAACACCATCTACCCAGCATGCATTGCATGCAGGTTGAAATATCTTTCAAGGGAAGTCGCCAAGGAGCATGTCCAGGCAGGGAAGAGGCTGTTAGCAGAGTTTTCATCGAATACAAAGGGGCAATAAAAATCCACGCATCACAGCATAGCTAAGTAACACCAGTTCTATAGACTGCTTTCAGCAATTATACACACCCCTTTACTTTCTTCACATTATCTAGTGTTATAAACTTTATTTTAGATGTATTACAATCATTATTTGACATCGATTTACACACATTATCCCAAAATACCTACGTGAAAACACGTTTTTACAAATGTGCCAATTTATAAATATCATGTACATAAGTATTCAAACACTTTATTCAGTATTTTGTGAAAGCGCAATTGGCAGAAATACGTTTTCTGGGGTTTTCCATTGCACCAGCATTTGGGCAATTTCTTCCTATTAGTTTGTGTGCTGAAAGATTAATTTTCACCCCTGTCTGAGGTCCTGTGCTCTAGGAAACTTTGTCTATTTTTCTCCATATATCTATCCCTCAATCCTGACCAGTTTATTAATCCCTGCTGCTGAGAAGGATTCCCATATCATGGGGCTCCCACCAACATGCTTCAGGTGATAAATGGTACTTATTTTCTAGACGTAGTGTTTGGTATTCAGGCCTTATAGTTTGATTTTGTTCTCACCAGACCAATCTAGCATAAAGGGTTGATAGATAAGAGCTAATTGATGCAAAGGAAGGTTGTCCTTCTCAACAGTTCTTCTATTTCTGCAGAGAAACTCTTAAGCGCAGTTTCACTCTCTAAAAGGCCCTTATTGACAGGTTACTTTGTTAGAGAAGATCATCAGCTCTAAAAAGACCCTTTGTGTTTCTAAACTTCTTTCACTTCACAACGATAGAGCCCACTGTGCCCCTAGAAACGTTCAATACTCAGACAATTTTTAAAGTTTCTACAAATCCATGCCTTGACAATTCTATAACAAAAATCTATGGAGGGTCATTGCCTTGTTTGGTCTGTGACAATCCTGTGAGGTATGGGACATTATATAGACATGTGTGCCGTTTGTTAATCATGTCCAACCAATTGAATTTACCACAGGTGGACTCCAATTAAGTTCGAGAGACATCAAGGACAATCAAAGGACACAGAATGCATGTTAGCTCAATTTGCGTGTCATAGCAAACAGACTGAATACTTATGCACATTGACATGTATCTTTACTTACAACAAATTGGCACAAATCTCAAAAGCATGTGTTAATTGATACCAAAAAATGACTAAATGTAATCAATCATAAACAAAGTCCGTAACACAACAACATGTGGAGAAAGTGAAGAGTTTTTAATATTTTCTGAAGGCAGGCAGAGTTACCATTCAATTAGCTTTCAGTGCTTTTATACTGGGCCTCACCGACTCTCACTACTCACATATTTGACTTCTGTTATCCTCCCCCTGCGGGAAGATGGGACGACGCACAACAGGGTGGTGTCTGACGGCGGTTTCCCTCCTGATAGTCCATATAGCCACATCTGACCTTCCTAGAATTGGAGCTATAGACTCGTCTGGACTATAAAACTAAATTAACAGAATACTTACATATACAAATAAACTTAATAAATATACTGACTGCATAATATTACTTCTGTTAAGAGAAAATCACTTGATAGATTGATTATTATCAAAGTTAATAAAGGTTGATTTTTGTTAAATGTTTGAGTAAATGGCAAGTTTGGATGAGATCAAAGCCTTGATTTCTAAAGATGTACTTTACTAAGAGAAGAACGGTTCATCCTTCTGGGTGTCCGATCTTATTCATTAGGGAAGGAGTTTTTATAATAATAAATGTTAATTTTACAGAATGTGTATTGTTACAACATTTTCTTACCACTAGTCAACAAAAACGTTCATAACGTCAAAGTAAAAAATTCAATCACTGACTGTTGTTATATTACTAAATAATATTAAAAATGTATTACTAATATTAGAAAAAAAACTGAAACAGAAAATAAGTGATTGCATAAGTATTCACCCCCTTAATTCAGCTGTTGTATATTGGACCCAAGCCACAGATTCAGTAGCAAGTCTGTGGCAAAATGGAGATGTACTGTACATGGTTCTTTATCAGACAGTATACCAACACTGCAAGATGGAAGAGACTTCTCTAATTCAGTTTCATTCCATTAATTTAGGGCTGTGTCAATAACCCATTTGCACATCTGAACAAAGCAATGTTTGTTTGCTCTTCATTGCAAAAACGCTCATGCTTAACCAATTTTTGCTTAGTGCTCCCATAAGGCTCAGTTAAGGATGATTTTTTCAGAGTTGTTTGGCCAAAAAGCTCTATTCTGGACTCATAACATCATGGAATACATAGCAGCAGTGGGAATGCAAGAGATTCATGGGGTTCTGCAAGCCCCCATTATAGCTTTATCACCCCCTGACGAAATTCTGAAATTCTCTGTTAAATTTCAGTCTGCCACCAATACGATTTTCTTCAGATTCGGCTTTAAGTGAGCTCTGGAGATATTCAATGCATTGGAAATATTATCCTACCCCTGATTGGTGCTTTGAATGTTACAGCCTGATACCCCAAAGAACAAGAAACAACAAGATCGATACACAGTGGCTAGAGAAAACTCCCTAAGATGGTTTAAACCTAGGAGGAAACCTAGAGAGGAACCATGCGCTCAAGGGTGGCGAGTTTAGAATTGCACGGTGGACTCCATTCAAATATTTAAATGACCATAACTCATTCAGATTGGTCATTACAAATGGGGAAAATACTTACACAATCACATTTTCTATTTCATATTTATATAATTCATTTAGAACAATTCAAAAAAAAAATTCTCTGTCATAACTCAAGACTAAATAATTTAACATTTGATTATGTTAGCACATTTTGAAAAGTACAAAGGACTTTGAGAGTGTCTGTATGCATTCAAAAATGTTTGCTTTCTTGTTCTTGTTTCTAGCACCATCAGATTCATATTTGAATTAAATATGCCATGTAACATGTACTAAATTATTAACTTGGTGTAATTTTATAGTGTCAAAGCATTTTTTTTTTTAAATAGAATCTCACAGCGAATTTCTCTGTAGATTTCTAACATGAGGTAACTCAAGGCAACTTAGGCCTACAATTTATATTGGTCCATTGAACTTGAATAACAAATAAAAGGACAGCAGAACGCAAAGACTTTGCCTTTGTTAAGAGCTTTTTGAAAAGCACCAATTTAGAGCCTTGTCTTTCGTAGGTGTAAAAAATCGAAACCATTTATTTAACCAATTATTACATACCAAATATACTGGAAGTTATAGACAATGACTAAACCACTCTCATTAGCGTTGAATAAAAATGAATGGTCAATGTTGAATGATGTTCAATGACGTGCATCGGCAGTACATCGATATTTGTCTTGTTGACTGAATTCGGCCTATCTGCAAATAAATGTTGCATGATGTTTAACGGTTGTTTCTCATAAATTATGCACATGCTATTTGTTGTGTTTGTTACTTGCAATCTGACTCACTCTGACATCAGTAGCCAGACTACTACCCAGACTACTACCCAGCTGCAGTTGTAAAACGATAACCTAAAGCAGTAATTCTTGATTTGGCAAACATTTGCAAGCAGTGAATTGCGAGTGTGGATATCTCTGATTCTTATGGAAAAATCTGGTTTCCAAAAATGTAAAAAAAGGAGAGAGTACAAAAAGGAGAGGTGGAAATTAACTGTTTGTTTAGGCCATAGTGAAATAGGCTACTTTTGCTCCACAAATGCTAGTTACTTAATAACAGAAAATTCTGTGTGATTTAATTTTGTTTCTCTTTTTGTTATCAATGCAGGCAAACTTGAAGAAAAATGTATACAAAAACGGGAATTTTCCGCAAATATGTAGCAAGATCCTAATAATTTTAACAACATCGGCATTGGTATCGGCCAAATTGTTATTTTTAACATTGTCAATTATCCTTCATAGTTGATTTTAAATTATGTAGTTAATCTTATTTGGGCAAATCTCTAATTCAAAACTAGCTTAATGGTTGCAAGGGTTTGCTGCTCTCCACACATTCTATTAACGCAGGGTCAAGGAATGTGTTAATAGAGGAAACAAACTCTGTGAGTGATAACATTATGAGTTTTGTTGACATTGGAGAATGTTTCTCCTAAATTAGACCATTCTTGGTCGGTTTTTATTGAAACGTTTTCTTGAGAAATTATTGGTGAGGTAAATATACTGAATGTGTGATGATAAATATCTGTAATTTAAAGTCTTTAAGAGAATGTTAGGATGCTATGCTAGGTAGAGGACCGTTTTCACCCTAACGTCCATTGAATGTATATCCGGCTAAATAACCTGATAAATTAATCTGTTATGAAAGCAACCAAAGAAAAATATGTTTAATTCAGTATCATTTTTATTCATACGTATCACAATGTCATACCCAAATAGTTATCAGTTATGCTTGAAAATTATTGCAACTGTCTGACAGCTGCAATTACCTTTGAAAACTAAGATCCATTAACATAGCCAAAATAAGTTTTGGATGACATTGGGCTAAAATCATGATTACAACATGTGATCATCAAGTACTGAACAACCCGCATTCTATTAAATAACATTCCAGTATCTTTAGCCTGACATTTTTCTCACTTCTGGTCGAACTGCTTCACTTTCTCTACCCTTTGGTTGCTACAAATATATTCAGCCTGACACATTTTTTAAACCATGGCTTTTTCTGGCACATTAAGAATTTGAGCGGACAAGCCATTATGCCAAGATTTCAATTTGGCAAAACGCGGCCCTTTAAATTCTGTATCAAACCTTTCCCTGTGGCATGAGAAAAGAGAAATGGAAAGAAGACAGAAGATGGGAAAGGGGAGATTGAAAGATGGGTTAGGGACTGGAGCCTCCACTCCCCTGCCTAATTGTAGTGTTAAAAGTGAATGGGCATTAAGGGCTTCCGAAACCTTTACAAACACAAACCAACACAATCCCAATCCCTCAAGTATATGTCCTATACTGCATCAGAGCCCCTTAGGCTGGATAAATCCCATATTAGAAAACTAAAAGTAAATTATATTTCTGCTGTGTGCGTTGCTAAAGCATACTGTGTAGTTTCAGCTGGATAATTCTAGCGAAGTGATGGGAGGAGCATTAATATACCTAATGCTATTCTCACTGTTAGCTCAGAACCACAGGACATGTACATCGAATTTAGCACATAGAGAAATGTTTGACAAGGGGTCTGAGGTTAGGGCTAACAGTCCTTTTTTAGGGCGTGGTTTTGGGCATATTCTAAATACACAAGGTTTTTTTTGCTAGGCCACCGGTTGCTGCTGCTAGCTGCCTACCTTGATTTTCTCAGATGTTCCAGGTCTGGGTCTTGCACTACAGGACACAGAGAGGAGACAAGGAAAAACCATCAGTAACTGAGTCTTCGGCTGGTTAAGGAAGTCAAACTGAATCAAATTAAGAAATGAATTATTGATATAAAAATAGAAGTAGCACTACTTACTGAACTCCGTTCCCGTGATGTGGGCAAGGAGGCGGAAGGATTTGGATTGGACCTGGGAGGAGCTACGGGCCCAGTCATTTGGCTCCAAGTCCCTTTCTGCATTCTTGATCACAGCCTGATACACTGGGGAGGCACTGTCTACCTTAGCGTTCTTAACTGGGAGTGAACTGGAACCACAGAAAGAGGGCTGGCTCGTCACACTGGGAATTACAACCACCTTATGGCCTTATAGCCATCAGGTTGTGCAGGGTTGGATGGGAGATATCGGTATTCTCATCTGTGTTAAGGTTGGTGTTGAATTTTTATATATCTGAATATGTATTATAAGTAATCTTCGTAGCCTACTGATATGACATAAGCTGACTGCGGAGAGAGATTTGAAATCCCCCTTAACTTCCAGTTTGAATGCGTAAAACTATGAGCTGGAAATTAGAAAGCCGCATCTGTCAGCAAATGCCTTCCCAACTTATGATTAAATGAGAGAATAGTTTACCATGCTAATGCTAACCCAGCTACTGATTAAATGAGAAAATAGTGTACCATGCTAATGCTTACCCAACTAGTGATTAAATGAGAAAATAGTGTACCATGCTAATCCTTAGCCAACTACTGATTAAATAAGAGAATAGTGTACCATGCTAATGCTAATCCAACTAGTGATTAAATGAGAAAATAGTGTACCATGCTAATGTTAACCCAACTAATGAATAAATAAGAGAATAGTATACCATGCTAATGCTAACCAAACTAGTGATTAAATAAGAGAATAGTGTACCACGCTAATTCTTACCCAACTAGTGATTAAATAAGAGAATAGTGTACAATGCTAATGCTAACCCAACTACTGATTAAATTAGATAATAGTGTACCATGCTAATGATAACCCAACTACTGATTAAATAAGAGAATAGTGTACCATGCTAATGCTTACCCAACTAGTGGTTAAATGAGAGAATAGGGAACCATTACAACAGCTTGTGGGTGCTGCATTACTAATGTCTAGCTTGGACCCGAAAAGTCATTTTTTAAGTCTATTTCAGAAAAAAACATCAATATAAATAATAATAAAACATATACTGTACCTCTGGCACAAGTTGGAAAGAGCTCAGAACATTCAGTGTCATTATTATACAAATTTTATTCTTGATAAACAGTCTTCCACTGCACATCTCCTTATCACTTCTATGTGTCTCTCATCAATTCATTGCCTTTAATAGTCACAAATCATGCATATTTTTGCAAAGGCAGTAGATGCAAGAATGCTTAGAGCGGCAAATGATTGACCCAAATGGTGAAACCGCCAAAGAGCAAAATTATTCTGTGTCACCCCATATCTGATTGCACCCAACACTTTGTACAAATAAAAAGGGCTCAAATAACGTAATCCATGACTGTTTTTCATATATTGCAATTTCTGAAACATTTTCAGCACAACATTTCAGTAATTGGTCTCTCATCAACGTACGTCAAATGGAATGTCGTCATTGCATTAACACTAGAAGCGCCGGAGGTGGGTCATTTGACCCAGAGGCACGTAAAAAAATCTTTTTGCGGCGCTCTATTAACTTACAGAAAAATCCTTTTAGATATGCTCCTAGATATGCACGCTTTATATCCCCTTGGAAGGATATGGGGATTCCCACAGAACCACGCCTCTCACAGAAGGATAGGGGGATTCCCACAGAATTACACATACTTTGAATGGAGTGAATCGGATATAACGTGTCATTGGAATTCACATAGGAATACAGGCAAATTTTTGTATTAGATAATTTAATTTAAAAGTAACCTTATATTTGTGGGCTGACATTGACAAAACTGCTGATGCGGATTTACTTCCTTCCCCAGTCGACGTGAAAAAACGGAATTATAGTCATGGAAAGTCAAGGCTGAACATTGTACATTGATTTTAATTACTAAACGCAACGCCAGCGGGCGCAGGCTGTTTGTTGGCTAGAAATTTCTAAATATAAATGAGTTCAGCAAGTTTAGAGACGTCGGTCTTTAGGCTTCATTCACATGCAAATCCCGACCATTTACAATGCAATCCGTTTGCCCCACACCCCCAACAACAGACTCCTCTATATCTTACAATGCAATCCGCTCACCCCCAATAAGACTTCCATATCTTAGAACTTAGTTCGCGAAATCATACAACCATAAGAAAAACTAGACCGATTTGCACAAAACGAAATAGTTATTTTCTCAAATGTTCTCCAAAGTCATCCGTCAGTTCCAAAGTCTCACAGTATAATATTAGATAATAGCTGCCGGGTACTAACTTCAGGCTATTTCTGTGGGGGCAGTGTCTTTATGATTTACATGTGAATGCGCGATAGAGGGAAACAATGGAACTGGCCAGCCAGTGACCTGAATTTTCTTCAAGAAAGGGAGATGATAAATACTTAGACCGTGTCTTTGTGTGGGTATATGTTAGAACGCTGTATAGAATTATTACAAAACTGCGTTCTACTGTTTTCTGTTCTATTTCCATGTTGGTTGTTGGTTAAAAGCAAATGTATTTACATATGTATAACATACATTTCTCACAGACTTGATTACGTGGGATAATTGCTTCATATAGTTAGTGTTATCTGGGCCAAAATAAGTGAGTTACATGAATGCGCCTCTTCAAATAGGATTATTGTCCCCAACCAAATCATGTTGTATTCAGTGAGCTTCCTGTCAAATGCCGACAATTCGCCAGTCCGTATTATATTATTACAACAAGGTATTTGGTATTGAATGCGAGATGTACGTTTTGCTCATTATTGATTTGAACGGACATTACAGATTATGATAAATACTTTTAGGTTGTGTCTGTGTGGGTAAACCATACATTTCTCATGTGCGTCACATGAATTAAATACTTCATATCATATTAACTCAATCATGTCTACAATACGTCAAGTTAATTTTCGTTAATTTAAAATTATTTGTGTGGTATTATGGCACCATAAAGACCTAAATATACGTGCTTGTCGTTTTGTGGCTGTTTGCCTGTGATGGGATTAAAATAATTTAGTGTGGTTACTCTAATTTCCAATGTGGCCAACTTTACTGGACGGCTGATTTTCTAAAAATGAGTGCGTCGCACATACGGCGTGGTTGGTATCATTGGAAAGGTGAGTTTACACAGAATTAGGGAAAATTGGAAAGGAGTAAATCTGAAACTGCCGGCGGGAGAAACGGGTCCCAGAGTGTTATAGTAATGTTTTAAATTATGCTGCACAAAGCCTCCGTGCCCACGGAGTCATGTTTGGTACGGTTGGAATCATCCATGCTTTGAATGGAGGTAAATCGGATAATGTGTGTTGGAGAAATGGCTTTTGGAACGCAATAAATAGCGTTTGGCTCATAATGAATTGCTGCCCTGAAAACATGAACATGTCTGAGTTCCAGCGGATGAACCACGCCTCTCACAGCCGGGTGGGGGATCCCACAGAACTATGCATACTTTGAATTGATAAAGTGTCATCGCAATTTACATATGGATATAGGCATAGTTTTGTAATATAGGAATTTAATAAATTAACATACATTTTTAAGTAACCTTAAATTTGTGTGCTGACACTGACAAACTGCAGGTCAATACTTTCCTTCCCCATGCGACAGGAACAAACTACTGAATGCTCAAACAGCTAATTCGATTCTGTAAGGCCATTGAAAATTGTTTCCCTCAAACGCACACTAACTTTAAATTAAACCAAATTAAGTGACTTATTTTATGTGGGTATGGGTAACATAGGAATGAAACACTTCAGCCCGAATGCATTGAGCGCAATAAATCAGACAGTTGGAGTTAATAGTCGCGCAACAATAATCCCTTGAAATGCTCGTCTTTTTTGGTTACAATTATTTTTACAGTTTATTATAGAATCCATTACTTCAGTGGTTTTATAAAGTAAAATTTTATTTCCTGTCAAAAAATGATTCTTTTTATTAAGATTCATTTGGTTTAATTTAAAATAATTAGAGTGGTAATATGTTACCATAAAAGCCTAAATCTATGTGCACTTATTAAATAATAGTGGACACTTTTAGGCCATCTATTCATTTGCCAGGAGGTTTTAACATTTTCGTCACCTTGATTTTACAACAGCCCGGTCCTTCTGAAGCAAAGATAACCAAGATGCGCCATCTGCTGGTCATTGTGTGTCAATGCGTGTCCACAACATTCTCCCATTCAAACCAACGCATGGGTCATTTGACCCAAAACCGCGAACAACGACCCTATCTGAGCCTCGGCGCTCCTAGTGTTAAGGGTGCGTAAATTGTACACATTATTCAATCATCCCACAAACCACGCCAAAATCTCTCCATTTAGTGTGAGAACGTAGTGAGTTAGCAAAGACAAGTTTCAGTTTGAATGGACAAGCAGAGAAACAAACATGGAGAGGACAGTGGAGAGATATGGAGAGACGGCGCACAGGCTATGCTTCGCAGGATGTCAAAGAGAGATCTACTTACGCCAATGGAGAGCCTGCTGGGATTTCCTCTCTGTACAGCAAGAACGGGGGTGAGGTGGATGGAGACAGGTGAGGGGGATCGGCATGGTGTGGTGGGTAGGTGGGATGGACAGTGCAGTGATGGGGTTTGTTGTTAAGGAACCGAAAGGTAAGAGAGAGGAGATTAGAGTTGGGCTACGTAGATGAGAGAGTAAGACGCTTAGCTGTCCTCAAGATTGTATCTTCAGGTATTTGAAAATATGAGTGCGGTTGAAGGTATGGAAAAAGATGACATAGGACAAGGTGATGTGATTGCGTGTAATTTATGGTCAAAAGGTGAGTAGCATGAAGGAATTCATAGATCCATAGTCTGCAACGATGGCTGAGAGATGTGCTGTACTAATTACAGCTATGACTATATCCAGGTAACTCAGGCTAGCAATACAATCTATTTAAAATTATGATAATGACAAGTAGCACAAAAGGGACTTTGAAGAAAGGCAACAGTATTTGGTGTTATGTATTATATTTGCAGTAGGGCTGAACTATTAAGTGCATTGGAAATAATATTGGAATATGATAGAACTAGATGTTTTAACTGCAAAGGCTGCACTCTGGTCACGTGACATGCGTGAGTAAAGCAGTCTGGAGAGTAAGTGTCAACTTGGCACACCTGTTGTACAATGGCCTCAGGTTTGACAGAACCTGACACTAGGGAAACTTTAGTGTCATTGATGAACATTACGTCAATTGTGTGGGAATATTTTGGCTTTAAAAAAGGAGATGCTGTGGAGCATCAGGTATTGTGCTAAAGCTACCTTGCTTTTGTTGCTTATGTTGCTAACGTGGCTACCTCACTGCTACCTTAATTGTCTGCACTTTGTGTGTTATAGTACCTAATGGATATCAGCATGATCATATTTATTTAAAGACTGTCCAGAAAAAATCTCAGACAATTTTCAAAAAGTGCAATCCACATGCTTACATATATTACATGTTTATTACAATGACTTTGAATTATCTAAATACTTTGTGTGGTAAAGCCAGATTTAGTTTTGATTTCTGCAATCTCCACTTATGTTTGTGTGATTTGTTCTTCAATCAAATGTATTTTATAAAGCCCTTTTTACAACAAAGTTGTCACAAAGTGCTTTTACAAACACACAAGATAATTATGTTTACAAGGCCGGATCAGTTAGTATACTACTGTTATTTAAGTATTTAAATACAAATATGTCATTCATATCAATTCATGGATCCCATTATTTCATCATAACATAGACCTGGCCTACAGGAAAGAACAGTTTATGTTTAATCTATTTAATATTGTGTTGGTCATACTATACAATCTTTTATTGCTTGTCCTTGTTAAATAATACAGAAGATAAAGAGCTTAAAGAATAATTACTAACTATTTTCCAAAAATCGTTCAGCCCTAATTTGCAGTGTGTATTGTATTATTTGGTTCTGCTTTTGTGAAATATTTGTACGTATTTTGTCCTTTGATTTATGTTTGGAATCCAAGATATGTATCTGTGGCTTCGGTTTTAGGACACAGAGATGGTAATAAAAAAATGTCAAATACACTAACATTGCAACTGGTGACCAAGCATCTGCCAAAAATACATTTGACAGCGTTTCCATATTTCACCGAACAGCTTCAAACAGTAATAACTATACAGCAACAGCATTCCAGAACACACAACCACCTTATACGCACAGATATGTTCCTTTTTCGCCACATACAAAAATATTAGGTTATATAAATGTAAAGCACTTCATAACCGTTTCAAAGCGTGGTCAAATCCTAGATCATCTGACCCTGATGAGACATCCTGATGAAGTCAGTCTGTGGCTGTAGTCTCTCTATCTTAGCGTGGCTGCACCACACCGTAGTGCCAGGCTAGTGCAGAACAGCCAGCAGACAGGGCCCATACCACTACAGTCATGCAGGTTGAGGGAAAAGGTAAAGATTGAAGGTGGGGGAAGGAAAGAGAAATGCCTTACCCTCCCTCGTGGCCCTTGGACTGGGACTGTCCGGCGATGGCGTCCATAATGGCATCCTGGGAATACATGCTAATCGGGGTGTTGTACTGAGCATGAATGATGGTGGCCTTGCCCCCAGGACCCTTCACCTCAATGGGCTTGTGGGTGGACATGGCAGTGTCTTTCAGTGCATTCGGGTTGAAGTTGGTGAGGTAATCGTTGCTGTGGTGGAGAGTTGCGTGGTGTGGTTTGGAAAGGGCAACGAAAGTGATGGAGTGAAGGAGGAAACAGAGGGGTAGTTGGGAGAAGTGAAGGAAAGTCAGAAAGGATTTTGGCAGCGGAAGGAGAAATGGAAAGAGTAACAGCCTGGTAGCAGATCTATTTGTGTGGTGCTTTATGCACGGCTAGCATGCTCTTTAAAGCAGACACAGCACAGCTCACATATCAACACACTCAAATTTCCTTCAAGATACAGGTCAAAACCTAAGAAATATGTAACAGCCAACGAGCATGGATTTCTAAACAACCAGTCTACAGGTAAACTGATCAAGATAGACAGCAAACATGCAATGACATCTACAACATACATGTATATTATGGCCAACTTATTCAATAGTTGCAGCAGCAACCACATCCCACAAATAAACACTCAGTTGGTCAAAACCAGCCAAGCATAGTTTCATAAATGATCTGCAACAGGCATACGGTATTAGCAATCTACAAAAGCACATGCTTCACACTTTCCAACTGTCATACATATTTTCTAAGTAGAAACGAATAGGGATTTTGTCAGAAGAAAAGCAAGGTAATGAACACCACAGGCAAAGTTGTTGCATGAGTCATGAGGTTCATATTTAGATTATCACTCCAATGTCACTGGCAAACTTTGAAAACCAAAGCCAAAACAAGTCAAATCAACTTCACACCTGCAGTAATTACAGTAGCACTAACACTACTGCATTTACACTACTGCAACATGCAGTTGCACGACACAATAGTTTGGGCACACACTACAACACCACATCGAGGAGGGGCTACTAACTTGGCAGGAGTGTTGGTAATAACCTGAGGCAGCAGCAAAAGAAAAGAGACCGTGATTAATAACACATACTACAACCCACCTCTGCAAGGTCGCTTATGTGGTGTCAAAGGAAAGGATGTGCAGAGATGACAGAGTGGGACAGGAGAAGAAAGATAGACAGAAGATTTAAGGTGAAGACTGAGTTAAAGGGATCATTCGGCCTAGATTCATATTTGGGTGAAAGTCCACTTACACAGAGTTGTTCCTGAGGGCACATCTAGTCGTTTTGAAACAATCTATAATCCAGCTCTGTTTAGGCTGAAAATGTATTATAATCATTCTCCAAATGAATGAATGGAAATCGTGTCCTGAACTAAAGAAGTGAAACTAAAGTCTCGTCAGCAGCTGAGGAGGTGTCGATGGTGAACCAGGTAATCCCCAATACTTGGTCAAGGAAGTGACAAAGACATCATAGATAAGTCTAACAGACCTCATGAGTTTTGGAGATGGGTGAACCTGAGAGATGGGACAACCATCTCTAAAGCCTCAACATCCAGGCCTGTATGGTAAAAAGGCTAGACCAGAGGTTTCAAACTGACTCCACCTAAACAACCAGATGAACCAATCAAGTATGGTGAGAGTAAAAACCAGTAGACACTTGGCCCTCCATGAAAGCAATTTGACACCTCGTAAAAGGCATTATGACAACCGGCCTAAAAATATGGTCCGGTCTGATGAAAATCAAACTGAATGCCAAGCATTTAGTTTAGCGAAAAATCATCTGGCTAATACCATCCCTACTGTGAATCATGGTGGTGGGAGCTTCATGCTTTTGGGATGCTTCTCAGCGAACTGGGAGACTGGTAAGTCTGGTAGGGGTTGGGGTGAAGACAAATAGCGCAAAATAGAGCAAAATGCAGAGAGATCTTTGAAGAAAACCAGGTGCAGACAGAACCCCAGGGTTTTTTTCAGCACGACATTGGATGTGAAAGTCCTTGAGTGGCACCGGCAAAATCCCGGACCTGAATCCTACTCAAAATCTGGGACAGACCGTAAATCTCACTGACGCTCCTTATCCAATCTCAGAGAGTGTGAGTGGATGTGCAAGGAAGAATGGGAGAAACTTCCCATGCAAGAAGCCTCAAAGCTAGGGTTGCTGTCAATAGTGTTTCTGAAAAGTACTAAATACTGAATACTAATGTACAGATATTTTACATTTCTATTTTGAATGAATAAATACATTTGTGATGTCATTATGAGGTATTGTGTTCAGATTGAAAATGGAGAATAAAGAAAATAAATTAATAAGGCTAATTAATTATATATCATATCTTTAACACAGACAAAATGTGGAGAAAAGCACTGTCAATGTACACAGTGTTTGTTCAATAGATGAGTTTAAAAAGCGAGAGGCACTACACTGTGAAATTCGGAGAGGATCAAAACCAGCATGAACCGGGCGGTTCTCACAGACCCAAAGGGGAAGCAGTGAGTGAGGGGTGAGAGTGGGATAGGAAAAGGGGAAGGTGAGAAAGAGAGAGATAGATATACATTATATAAAGGGGGAGAGAGTGAAAGTTTAGAAACGGAGGCAGGACACCACATAGAGAAACCTGAACCCAGTCATTCCATGGCCTTTTAAAGAAATGTGAAGAACAGGTGCTTGCACAGAAGCATCATTACAGTGACAGTAGGCTTATCACCCCCACAAGTACTGTGGGAACCCCATTCCTCTGAGATGTGTGTGTGAGGTCACAGTGAATCTTTACTATTTTATTATAGTAACTTTATAGTAACAACAGACTGTTGCTAGCGCATGTCTTTATCAACACAGATATAGTGTATATCACCGTGGTTACAGATTCCCAGTGGAATTTCCCAATATAAGCTATGCTATTTCTCCTTTCAATGACACATCAGATTGGTGGAGCTCTCCAGATATAAGGCATGTCTAGGAGGTCACGGAATACATATTTCGGCAGAGAGGACATCTAATCTCCCGAAGGCTCTTGGTATAACCTGGAGGCGGGCCATTGCCTGCATTGCACATTCCCCCTCAAGGCTCCCTTATCCACTCCAACCAGGTTGTCTGGAGCCTAGGTCATGATAAGAATACTGAAATCTGAATGTTCTGAGTCTCTTTCCATCCTTCTGCCCCAAAAGGGCCGATCAAAAGAGCAGCAGGTACAGAGGAGAGTTAGGGAAGTTTTGACAGGCTAGGAATCGTGGAAGGTTAGGCTTTGGAGTAGGTTAGCTTGATTTCACCCCTGAGCGTAAAGGCAACGTCAATCCAAAGCTTCAGCCTTACTCCGCTATCTCATCCATGGGGTTACTGGGCATGGCTAACCCACTGGGCATGGCTACCCGGGACTGGTGTGACTTGTTTCTCCCCGACTCCCTGGCCTATTTCGCATGGTTACGTACCCCACTGAGAGGCCTTCTGCAGAGCCCTTTCCTCTGCAGCTCTCCTGGAGCTGGGACATCTCTCGCAGGGCCTCAGCAGAGTACAGCCCAATAGGGGTGTTGTATGGTGTCTTCTTTGTTGGGGTCGTCTTGCCACCGGGGCTTGGTGTTTGCGCTTTGATAGGTGACCCTGAGTAGTACTTTGTCTCGCCAGACACCTCTAGTGGCACAGAGGCAGTATTGCAGGCCAAGAGGCCTCCATTTATTTGTGTTGTTTGACCCTTCAGTGACATGGGTGAGGTGGATATGGGGCAAGACAGATAGAGGGAGTCAGAGAAAACAAAGCAAATAATACTATTAACTAATAGAGTTGTTTAAAATCAGAGTGGGAGCTGCATTATCACCAGTTCGCCTCTAGAGGGCAGTAACTTGACACAGGCACCTTGCCAGTTTCCAGGCCGCCAAAAAGTGTGACACTGACAGGATCAGTCTGAGTATTCATTGTGGTGAATGTCAGGAGAGTGAGACAAAAGAGTGTGTTTCTGGTCGTCTGTGATGTCTGTGAAGGTGCTGTCTTGTTTACCTTCTGGTGGGCGATCTGTTGCATGGGTGAGTCGAAACATGGGGTTGCTGAGGGAACGTGAGCTGGGCGCTTTGACCTGCAAAAAAAAGCAACCGTTACATTTGAAATTGTCTAATTATACCAGTTAATTCCTACCAAGTATACAGCACAACATAAAAAAACATGATGTTTAGTTTTTTAACTAAATGGAGAAAGAATAAACAGTGTAAAAACAGGTCCATTATTCAAAGAGGTCAAAGGTCAGCAAGACAGGCCTTTGCGGACACGGGCGTGACAGCTAAGCTGAATGTGAGACCTTCACACACCACATAATGTGCACCCTCCGCATCACAAGTGGTCTTGACCCAGGGTTTCCAAAAGCACAAAACAGGTCAGGGACATTCTTAGTAATTCAATTCTCAACGTTGTATGTATGCACTACCAAGGTCTATTGAACCAACAATGAATTAAAGAATAATTCATAGAATAACATGTCAATGTTTAAAGAAAGAAAAAGAATGTTCTAGCATAGAAATTCAAGACCCTGACCTTCATAACAGTGGCAAAATATTGAGAGAGCATCATGGACAAGGAGATAAAACACCTAAGTAAAATCCCAAGAAAATAGTAACGTTAGATTCATATTTAGTGATTCAGGATGGAAGCGTACTTGCCAACTGCAATTCTCATTTTGCTTAGAGGTAAAACCAATAACCGTGAAACTGGCACGCTTGTACACAATATTGCCACAAAGACATGTAAACAAACTAACGACACAGAGAGATGCATAAAGACATGTAAACAAACTAACGACACAGAGAGATGCATAAAGACATGTAAACAAACTAACGACACAGAGAGATGCATAAAGACATGTAAACAAACTAACGACACAGAGAGATGCATAAAGACATGTAAACAAACTAACGACACAGAGAGATGCATGAAGACATGTAAACAAACTAACGACACAGAGAGATGCATAAAGACATGTAAACAAACTAACGACACAGAGAGATGCATAAAGACATGTAAACAAACTAACGACACAGAGAGATGCATAAAGACATGTAAACAAACTAACGACACAGAGAGATGCATAAAGACATGTAAACAAACTAACGACACAGAGAGATGCATAAAGACATGTAAACAAACTAACGACACAGAGAGATGCATAAAGACATGTAAACAAACTAACGACACAGAGAGATGCATAAAGACATGTAAACAAACTAACGACACAGAGAGATGCATAAAGACATATAAACAAACTAAACACAGAGATGTAAATGTAAACTAACGACACAGAGAGATGCATAAAGACATGTAAACAAACTAACGACACAGAGAGATGCATAAAGACATGTAAACAAACTAACGACACAGAGATGCATAAAGACATGTAAACAAACTAACGACACAGAGAGATGCATAAAGACATGTAAACAAACTAACGACACAGAGAGATGCATAAAGACATGTAAACAAACTAACGACACAGAGAGATGCATAAAGACATGTAAACAAACTAACGACACAGAGAGATGCATAAAGACATGTAAACAAAAACAAACTAAAACATGTAAACAAACTAACACAGAGAGATGCATAAAGACATGTAAACAAACTAAAACAAACTAACGACACAGAGATGCATAAAGACATGTAAACAAACTAACGACAGAGAGATGCATAGGACATGTAAACAAACTAACGACACAGAGAGATGCATAAAGACATGTAAACAAACTAACGACACAGAGAGATGCATAAAGACATGTAAACAAACTAACGACACAGAGAGATGCATGAAGACATGTAAACAAACTAACGACACAGAGAGATGCATAAAGACATGTAAACAAACTAACGACACAGAGAGATGCATAAAGACATGTAAACAAACTAACGACACAGAGAGATGCATAAAGACATGTAAACAAACTAACAACACAGAAAGATGCATAAAGACATGTAAACAAACTAACGACACAGAGAGATGCATAAAGACATGTAAACAAACTAACGACATGGAGAGATGCATAAAGACATGTAAACAAACTAACGACACAGAGAGATGCATTAGGACATGTAAACAAACTAACGACACAGAGAGATGCATAAAGACATGTAAACAAACTAACAACACAGAAAGATGCATAAAGACATGTAAACAAACGAACGACATGGAGAGATGCATTAGGACATGTAAACAAACTAACGACACAGAGAGATGCAGTCCTTCTATAGATTTCATTGTGGGTCAAACATAACTAATGCATCTGGGAAGCCCATTAGGGCTGTTGCATATAGGACAAATCTCTGACTTAATATACATTAAAGGATATTTTTGACCTGGCCACTCCAGGACATTGACATTTATATTATTAAGCCATGTTTGTGGCAATTGGTTGTATGTTTTGGGTCATTGCCCTGAAGGAAGATTTCTGCATGTTTTCTAGAATATCTCTCTAGATTATCACATACATTTTTTGCTCAATCATCACTTGCTTTGTAGTTCCCCACAAGATCCTTATTCCTAACCAAAATTTACCCTTAAAATTAACAAAAAACAAAACCACAAAATGCAAATGTGTGATTTGGCATTGATGATATGCCTGCATCTTTCCAGATGGAGAGTCTGATATGCGTTTTATACAGTATCCTAACATAGCGGTTAATACACATGGTGTCTTGATCAAAAGAACCATGCCGGTAGTTGATGGTAAAACTATGAGATAGAAGCAATATTCTATTTAGATGCATGGGCCACAAATGGATTCTACCACTGATTGTGGTAAGTTGATGGGGGACATGTAAGGACCATGAAATACTCAGTTCCAATGGAAAATCTTGGAAAGAGACAGCTTTTAGAAAACAGCTTATTATCAAATTAAACAATGTCCATAGTTTCTAATAAAACATTATATGTCTAACATAATTCACAACAGAAGTTTATACGATTATTTTCTATAAATTTAAATCCATTGACTGCGCTAGTGAATATGAATCTCAGTTGAATACAATACTACACAGACATAATTGGTATCTTTACACCCCACACCCACCCCCGAGCATAACTTTGGCCTTTGACCTCTGTCTGTCTTCTACACAAAATGCCCAAGTGGCTCTAACATTCTAAGCTAAAATCAATTTACTGCAGTTCTTAGGGAGCTGAACAGAAAGAAAACGATTCAAAGAGCCATTGACGCACTTTCCAACAGTTGGCCTATTTCACATTTGACAAACAAAAGCTTCTCACAGGAAGTAGTCTGTTACACATCTTCGTCCCATTTTCTTGCCTTCGATTTTTATCAACCCATCTTCCAGAGATCTCAGGAAAATGTACCAAATTAAATAAATAATACAGAGTGTATTATTAAAACACACTAGCCACCCAAAGTGAACTAGCCGCATGCACCCCACTAACAGCCCTGTTTGGAACAAAACCCACCACTCGTGACAAACAGCTCCACAGCAGGTACAGTATAGTAAAAAAATTATCATTCCTCCAATCAGAGCTTGCCAAGCCGTTAATATTATTTTTTTCACACTCCTTGCTCAATTGCTGAGAAAAACACATGCCCATAATGAAACCATGGAAGCAAAAAACTGAAGTTTCGTTAACATTTAAACTGTAATTTCCTTTTATTTTTAAATGTCCAAACAGAACAGTCTAAAAAGCTCAAAAAACGTAATGCACTTAAAATCATTTGTGTGTCTCTCATTAGGAAATATAGGGTAATCAATTGAAAACATAATTACAATGACAGAACTGAACATTTAGAGCAACAATCCACCACAAAACACATACAATGTCTGGGCGTTTGGCTCTGGCTTTTTAACAACAAAAACACTGTAATAATATTAATAACTCTACCTATGCAATTAAGCAAGGAACACAGTACCAATCCCCTTGCAGAAACGAACAGAACCAAATAGATGGTGAATGGGTAAAGCAACCACATGCTAAGATGACTGGTAGACTGAGTATACTGACCATTTTATAGAGACTGCCATATTAGATAAGGAATAATTAAGACTGGTAAAAGCGATGCCAATGTCAGTGGATACATTGCTGTGCCAACTAGGGTTCCCTGGCAAAACCAGCAGCACTTTAAAGAGAGAAAGACATGCTACAGCAACCATCAGGTAGACTTAGTTAATAATCTGAATGGATCTTAGTTAATAATCTGAATGGATTTTAGTTAATAATCTGAATTGAGTTGACATGTAGAAAAGGCAATCGCTAGCTTCAGCTAGCAATCTAAATATTTTCTTAATTTGAGTTGGTACTACTTATGTGTAATCAGATGATAAATAACCAGCAATACTTTTGTTTAGCAGGCCTGCAGACCTGGTTGCTGTCTCTCCTCACTTGTGAGGAGAAATCATTGATTATTTTCCAAAATAGTTCATCCCTACTTCAAACTCAGTGCCACTGCTTGACATCAGAAAATCTAAATAAATCAGCCTTGAAAGCAGATGTCAAGTCTGGTTCGTCCTTGGGAGCAATTTCCAAATGTTTGAAGGTACCACATTCATCTGAACAAACAATAGTATGCAAGTATAAACACCAAAGGATTACACAGTCGTCATACCGCTCAGGAAGGAAATGTATTCTTATAGAGAAGAACGTACTTTAGTGTAAATCCTGCAAATCAATCACAGAACGACAGCAAAGGACCTTGTAAAGATGCTGGAGGAAACAGATACAATATTATCTATACTCACAATAAAACGTCCAATTTCCACAGAACCTGAAAGGCCACACTCAGCAAGGAAGAAGCCATTGCTCCAAAACTGCCACAAAATAGACAGAGTGAAGTTTGCATCTGCACATGGGGACGAAGGGGAAACTCAGCAAACATAATGGACAAACTTTTACTTCTGCTGAGATCTTTCAGAGATCTCTCCTCTTCGTCTGCCCTGTGTTTCACAGAAACGTGGCTAGGTGACTTCATGCCTGATTCTGCAGTGTGCCTGCCCGGCTTCTCGCTCTTTCGGGCAGATTGGAGCTCGCATCTCTCGGGCAAAACAAAAGGTTGGGGCATGTTTTTTCATCAATGACAAATGGGGCAAAGACATAACAGTCATCTCACGGTAGTGTTCTCCAGAACTGAAATCTTTTAATTAACTGCAAGCCATTTACCAGTCCGGAAGAATTCATTCTGGCTGGTGTTTATATTCCTCCGCCTGGCAACGTGAAGGAGGCTCAAAGGCTGCGACTGAAAGGCCATTCCCACACTCTCTAGTTATTGTCCATGTTGACTTTAACAAAGGTAACCTCAGCCACAAGCTTCCTAAATACAAACAATTTATTAAAATCCCAACCAGAGATGCAAATACTGTAGACCACTGTTACACTACTGTAAAGAATGCCTACTATGCTGTGGAACGTGCCGCATTGGGACTCTTGAATCACGTGATGGTCCACCTAATTCCATCGTATAGGCAAAAATGAAAACTCTCTAAGCCTGTGGTAATAAGTTCAAAAAAGTAGAGCAGTGAAGCCAAAGAGTCTCTACGTGATTGTCTGGACTGAACTGATTGGGACATCTATAGGGCCGCCACAGACAACCTTGATGAATATACTGATGCTGTGACCTCATACATCAGCTTCTGTGAGGAGAGAAGCCAAGGTTTGCTTCAACATAGTTTTAGACGTCTGCGGTCGATCAAGGAGGAGGCTTTCAGAAGGGGCGACGGGGACCTACTCAGATAGGCTAAGTACACGTTATCAAAGGCAGTAGATGTGGCTAAAGGCTTGAATGGGGAGAAACTTAAACAACAGCTTGCAGCGAATGACACTGCTTCGATCTGGAGGGTGATTAATACGATAACAAATTACAAATGCAAATCACCCCAGATAACAGACGACCCGCAACTTGCCAACAACCTGAACCAGTTTTACTGCAGATTTGAGAGACAAAAGAGCAGTCCTGTCTACAATCCCTGAGCTGTGTCCTGCCACCACCAGTGGCACCAATCAACACCTTTCCTGTAGCCACAATGGGACTCTCTTTACTGGAGAGGGATGTCAACAGACTATTCATGAGTCAAAACCCACTGAAGGCAGCTGGTCCTGATGGAGTCTCTGCTTCTACCCTCAAGCACTGTGCTGATCAGCTATCTGCAGTGTTCAAAGGCATTTTCAAAAAATCATTGGAGTCATGCAGGAGTCATGCAAGACCTCCACCATCATGCCAATCCCCAAGAAACCAAAGATCACAGGGCTAAATGACTTCATACCAGTTGCCCTGACCTCTGTGGTTATGAAGTCCTTTCAACTCCCGGTGGTGTCACACTTTAAGACCATCACAGATCCAGTACTTGACCCACTGCAGTTTTACTACAGAGCCAACAGGTCTGTGGACGACACAATCAACATGGCTCTCCACTTCCTACGCCAGAATCCTGTTTGTAGACTTCAGCTCTTCTTTCAACACCATCATCCCAGCCCTTCTCCAGGATAAGCTCTCCACCATGGGAGTGCCTGTGTCAACTTGTAAATGGATCATAGACTTTCTCTCCAACAGGAGGCAGCAGCTCGGGAAACACCTGACAAACCCTCTGACCATCAGCACTCCCCTCATGGTTGTGTCCTGTCCCCTCTTGAATTCTCCCTGTAGACAAACAACTGCACCTCTAGGTGTTGTCCACCACTCTGTCAAACTTCTGAAGTTCGCAGATGACACCACCCTCATTGGCCTCATCTCTGATGGGGACGAGACCGCACACAGGGAGGAAATTAACCCGCTAGTGTCCTGGTGCAGTCTGAACAACTTGAGCTCAATGCTCTAAAGACAGTGGAAATTAGTGGACCTTTGTCCCATTGTGCAGGGAGGATCCCCGGTCAACCTCTCTCACTAAGAAAGCACAACAAAGACTGTACTGCCTGCGGCAGCTCAAAAAGTACAAACTACCAACGTCCATGATGATAAACGCCTACACAGCCATCATCAAGTCCATCCTGACCTCCTCCATCACAGTCTGGTCTGCTGCAGCCACTGACAAGGAGAAAGACAGACTGAAGCGAAGACTGGACTACAGAGCGGACAATATGATGTAAGCTGCCGTCTCTTAAGGACCTGTTCAAAACCAGATCACTGAGGCGGGCAGCAAAGATTGAGGCAGACCCCTCCCATCCGGGTAACAGATTATTCAGAACTCTCCCCTCTGTCAGCTGGCTACGATCTATAAAGACCAAAACATCCCGCCATAAGAACAGCTTTTTCCCTACGGGGGTGAGTCTAAGGAATGTGCCTCTTGCACTAGTCCACAACCACTTTGTATGAAATTAAAATATTTTAATGTGATACATGTCTTTCTATATGTTGTACTCAGTCAACAACAGATGTGCTTAATACCAAAGTGAAGTTACATTTAGCTAGAAATGAGCCTACAACATTTCTATATAGCCTTACTATCACATATGATAACTCTATGGACCATGTCCAGTGAAAATGGCACATACCATTCACAGATTAAATAAAGTGCTTGACCTTTCCGCAGACAGGCACGGTCTGGCTTTATAGGGTGCAATAAGGGACATCGGCATTCAAACCATTGTGTAACATCAACAACACTACCGGCAGACTCAGACAGCGCTTAAAAACAGAATAAATGTTTTTCCACGATCAATACCAAGCAAGAAGAAATACATGTAACATGCTAGGTTAACACCCTGGTCCCAAAACAGTCTTCAATTTAGTTGGCTACTGCCGTTCTGACGGCTTTTGCTTTATAAAATCCATAAAAGTGTTCACTCTTTCAGAGAGCATGAGATGTTATGATAAATGGCAAAAAGTGAAAAATGCTGAGGTGGAGAATGGCCTTAACGATTAACCAGAGAGAGAACCATGATCTATCACTTCAAACATGCAGCCGACTCATGTAATTGGCTGAAGGTTTGAAATAGAAAGAGTTCATATAACACATGAACTACAGATAACTACTTCGTAATGTCTTTTACATCTTGGGCGGTGTGTGCGTGTTATGCGCGCGCGTGTGTGTGTGTGTGTGTGTGTGTATGAAGGCATCCACCGTTTTTGCTGTAGATCAATGTCAGTTGAGATTCAGAAGAAGTCATGCCTCACAGCAAAACCAAATGTAATACCAAGTAAT
Source organism: Dallia pectoralis (assembly GCA_029465975.1). Classification (NCBI taxonomy): domain Eukaryota; kingdom Metazoa; phylum Chordata; class Actinopteri; order Esociformes; family Umbridae; genus Dallia; species Dallia pectoralis. Next base: position 25,845,335 of record CM055730.1, read on the forward strand.
AAAAGACAACGAGATGCTAAATGAAGGCCATATCATTCATTGGCTCTAACCTTGCTATCTGTGTGAGAGGGTAAATAAGGAAAGAATAAAAAATGCAAAACAAAATAACAAACCTTTTGAAAAGGCAATAATATCAAATGTTATTGTAAAATAATTTCTCAATTTAGCGTATAGCTCAATAGTTAGCATAATTTCCACCCCTCATTTATCATAATGAATCATTCAGAAATATAGAACTGTTCTGAAATAGAAATCTACCAATTCAAGCTTTCTCTAATTTCAGCGAGATCAACAGGTGTGATCTGGTATTGCCTATCCTCAGTCGTCGGGTGCAGCATCTCTAAACGAGGCCCCAGGGCAGACAGGCATATGAGTAAATATCGATTTTCGATTTTTTTTATCGATTTTAATCGAAGTGACAAAGGAATTGCTCAAAACAAATGTGCTCTATAAATTTCAATGTCCCCTTATTGCTTGTAAATGAGATGGCAGGCCCTGCTATTGTAAACAGTGAACATGTATCCGTTTTCTAATAACATTAAACTTAGTGACACAACGAAACTTCAAAATAACTTAAAATATAAATAAAATATACAATTCTGTGTCCCTTTTTGATAAAACAAATAAATAAATGTAACAAATTACAAACTTTGATATATTGCCAAAATATATACTTTTAAAAGTGGTCTTTAAAAAGTTCGACTGGACCAGAGGTCCTTTGTGGCGGAGTTAAACGACACCCCTTTAGCTCTGTAGCGATCTGTTCACCAGTACTGTTGTACAGGCGAGGCAACTTCGGCAAAATATTTGCGGCTTGGTAGCACATATTTCGGGTCGAGAATGTTAATCATTGTAATAAACCCCGGCTTATCCACAGTGTATATGGGCACCATATCTTTTGCAATATATTTCGCTACTGCATCCGTGATTGCTTTGATTTGCATGCGGAGCTCACTAAGCGGAAGGGGCGGAGCTCACTAAGCGGAAGGGGCGGAGCTCACTCTGAACTACGGAATCCTATGAGGAGCGTCGGTGGTGGAAGTTAAAGAGAAAACTGATTTAATTTTTTTTTTTTTAAATCGCCCTAAACGTCAAATTCGAGTTAATCGATAAAATCGATTTATCGCCCAGCCCTACTCTGGTTCTGATCTTCAATTAAAAGAGTATTAATGAGCTGCAGGGAAAATAGACTGTGATACAAATGGGCATTGTGTGCTAGCCAGACGTACTTCTGCATGGTGAGGGCCAAGTTGAAGCTGGCACACTTGATCTTGTTCTGGGCCTCTAGGTGGGTCATGCCCTCGGTGCTGACCCCATCGATGGCCACAATGATGTCACCCTGGACCAGGTTGCCCTGCTGTGCCTTGCTCCCTGGAGTGATCTGTGGAGGGTCAGGACACACACAGGTTAGCTTCAACCATAATGCCTTAAACTTTACTGTTCTAATCGATAGATCAAACATTACCACAATGTTCTCAGTCATGCAGTCACTTCATTTAAATGGAAAGGTCCATCTGTTTGTTCAGCTCTGAACAAAGAGGGTTAGTTGGCCGGGGGAACGAGGGTTGTTGGCAGTACTCCTGAAAATTTTTCAAATGTGCATCCAAGTGTAAACAAGTGTAAAAAGCATTGCATTTTTGTATATCGCAAGAACACCCTGTTCTGGCAGAGAGCAATCAAATATTTGAGTGACCTGATGAAAAAAAACACCATGGAGGCTTTGACATTAACACCCTATGTTTGGTAGACCTCCAGGCATCACTTGTTATTATAGGCCCATTACAAATGGAAAATGATCTCTCAGGAATCTAAAGAGTAGTTCCAATCCCAGCCAGACAACCGGGTTTACACCAGACACAATGGAAGAGCACAAGTGTTCAGGACACATCCAATCCAGGACAGCTGACAACATTCTCCCGTTACAACATCATCTGTATTACGTCATGGTACGAGTGTAGAAAACAGTATGTCAAACGATCAGTTGATCAGTTGTTATGGAGGTGATTTTCCAGAGGAAATTAATGCCTCAAATATCATAATAACAAGGCTAAATTTAGCTTCAGGCATCAATGGGAGGATTCCTCATAACAAAGAGATCAATTTAAACACATCAATCCAGGTCAAAAATGACCCCACCTGGTTTGACTGTTTATAAAGCATACAGAATAAATTTACAATCAATTCTGTGTGTCAACTTTATTCCAACATATTACCTGACATATGAAACATGCTATCATTCCAAATATCCAAAACATTTCCAACATAAAAACCTAACTTTATAGTCTGAATGAGCCCTCAGTTGCATGCAAGGCAGGTAGTAATGGCGTGAGCTGGAGGGGACCTGCTGGATCTCCTGAACCAATTTGGCAGCGGCTGACGTGCGGGGAGTAACCTTGCATTGCTTGATGTGAGGTATCACCAGTTGTCGCACAAGCTCCTCCATGAAGAGCCTCCTCCTGTTGACATTTTTCTTTCTTTTTGGGGTGATTGGACTCCAGAGCATGGGTCTCGGTGAAGGCAAACTTCAATGAGAACCGTGCCCGGTCCTTTTTTGACACCAGTGCAGGGGGAAGCTCAGGTTTATTCCTCCGTACTGTTCCCACCATGTACAGCTTTCTTTTCAGCAGCTGCAAGCCAAGGGCAAGTGAAGTAAAAAAGTTGTCACAGGTGATTGTTTTCCCTTGGAGACCTTCTGTCATGTCAAGGACAACTCGCATGCTCTGATTTTTTCCTGACTGCGCACCAGCAGGTTTACCAGTGTATACCTGCATGTTCCATGCATAGCTAAACCTGGCATCGCATGCTACCCATATTTTATCCCATATTTCCCTGGTTTACTCGGGATGTACTGTTTGAATGGACAGCGACCTCTGAAGGGGACCAGGCGCTCATCCACAGTCACATCAGTACCTGGATCGTACATCAACGGCAGGAGAGACACCCACTTGTCCCATACATCTCGAATGGGAGCAAGTTTGTCTCGTGCACGGCAATCTTCCCTTGTGGATTTATCATCAAATCACTCTTGATATTTTATGAAACGGCTTGAGCGTCAGCATGCCATAAACTAGATGTAGCTGCCTTACTAGATCAGTACACGCCAGCAAGAATCAACATACCCACATATGGGTGCAAATCCATTTGATTCATCTTTCTCCACTTGTTGCCATAAACGCGTTGCCCCTCCTTGTTTGTCATATTCAGCACTGTGTCTTCAATAGGCTTTGGCAGAAACAGGTCAAAAGTGGACTTTATGTCATCAATCCGAGACCTTGCATATGCAGTTGGACCATGGTGGCTTGTCTCTCTCTCTGCTGTCAACATGCGTCACTGGGAGGGATGGAAGACCAGATCAATGTTTCATCCTTTGACTGGAAAAATTATTCTATCTCAGCTGGGTCCTCTTCCTCAGATTCTACCTCATCTGTTGATTCTCCATCTTCATCATAATAGATGATGTCCTCCACTTCTGACACTTCTTCCATTTCAACTTCAGATTCTTCCTCATCTGTTGATTCTTCATCATAATAGGTGCCGTGCTCCACTTCTGACACTTCTTCCATACCAGCTTCAGATTCTTCGTCATCATTCACGTTCATCCATTCCCTTACATTCATAATCATCTTCCATTTCTGCAGCTGGAGAGGTGGGGGCATCTTCAGAGGAAGAAGTAGCATGTGGTCTGTAGGTTGGATCTATCACCTCATCATTATGTTCCTCCACTTCTGACCCTGAACCCTCTTCATCAGTTGATTCATCCTCATTATATGCAGCATTGTCCTCCTGGTCATTATTTTCTTTTCATTGGCCCAGTAATAACTATATTAAACTCCCTGGAATCTAAAGATCATCCAAAAATCGCTGCCATAACAGAAATCCTGCATGGAGCCCCAGACCGAGGGAGATATTAGTTGACAGCAATTTTGTGTTTCTTCCATTAGCAAATAATGGCACCAACTGTTGTCACCTTCTCACCAAGCTGCTTGGCGATGGTCTTGTAGCCCATTCCAGCCTTGTGTAGGTCTATCTTATCTTGTCCCTGACATCTTTGGGCAGCTCTTTGGTCTTGGCCATGGTGGAGAGTTTGAAATCTGATTGATAGATTGCTTCTGGGGAAAGGTGTATTTTATAGAGTTAACAAAGTGAGATTAGGAGCCCACCTTTGAAGAGTCCTCCTAATCTCAGCTCGTTACCTATATAAAAGACATCTAGGTGCCAGAAGTCTGTCTGATTGACAGGGGATCTAATACTTAAAATGCAAATCAATTCATAACATCTTATAACGAAACACATTATTCTGGATTTTTTGTTGTTGTTATTCTGTCTCTCACTGTTCAAATAAACCTACCATTAAAATCATAGACTGATCATGTTTTTTTATGTCAATGGGCAAACGTACAAAATCAGCAGTGGATTAAATACTTTCTTACTTCACTGTAGAAACCAATACCTGCCACTCAGCCCAAAATGTCTTACATCTCTGTAGACCATTCATAAAAACCTATGTTCCTTTATTTGTATAACTATTATAGACAGTCACCTCAAAAACTATAATATTTCTACCCCAGTTACTGCTCTCGGAATTCAATAGCTTTACCAGCATGAACATGAAAACATCCATCACTGTCCCTCTCATGTCCTCCCTCTATGCCACTCTCCCTCTGGGAGTGTTGTATTTCCCTGTTGAAGCTTAGTTATCATTATACGTGTGTCAGACAGCCTGCCACTGGCTGCTGAGAGAGCTTTTAAACCTAAACGCACACCAACAGGTGAGCTGTACAAGAGTTTTGTCAGTCAGGCTGAGTTCACAGTTATGAAGAACGTTTTTTGAAGAGGGAATAATCCCTCTTGCTAAGAAATGTTTAAAGCTAAGATGTAGACTTTGAAACAGTATTTAAATAAATAAAGCTATTACAAAAACGTATGTTAAGTTATCTACTCAATGATATAATTAGCCATCTTTACTTCTGGATCTCATTTCAACATGTCTAGGCCACGTTTAACATTTACATTCGTCATTAGCCCGTGCCAATTTGATTCTCAACCGATAAAACCAAGGGGACAGATAAATAACATACATGTTTAAAATAACATAAATGCTTAATACTACAACAACCTGTACTTACAAGGCCTTCCTGCTAGCTGCTGTTAGACCGAGAGAATCACTTCTCATTTGATGCATTTTAAATGTCGGGTCAATCAATCATCTCACGCTGCTGCTAACAAATTAACTAAACACGATTGTCAAGCGCACATATTCAATTAATCTTATAATGTCTTGCCTTCCTCTTCTGAGTGGGCGACATATCTCTGTTTTTAATGTCAACACTCTTATTATTTTAACCAAATAGTATATTGCAAAAGAACAAGAAAATTCCAAATATTGTTTTATATTATGAAGTAATAATATACATTTTATTAGCAACAATACATTCAGTAAAAGGACAAAAATTGTTCTGGCCACGTCTGATTGGCTACTGTGCACGCACCATTCTTAATGCCTGCCTCAGCAATCATCCTTATTCACTGTAACTGTGTTTGCACCCTTGGAAAAGCAAGCTAAGCTCCGTCCCTGTTTTCAACAATGACCGTTGTGACAGAAACAAGTGAATGAAATGAGTGATATTGTGTTTTACAGAGTTGTCACGAATACTACAACTTTCAATGGCACTTCAAAAGGCCCTCAATAACATTTAATGTCACATTTTCTCAGGCTGACACATCCAATTTCTAAATCTGAGTGTCGATCACACCGACAAAACACACAGCTAGATCAGAGTGATTTGTCTTTTTTGATCATGCTCAGGTAAACCTCCAGGGCTACTCACCCTATATGACAAACATCTCTGTATTGTGTGGATGTCATGTTCACAATGAGGGAAAAACTGACGCAGACGACAGTCATTGGTTATGACAGGGTCCACCACGATAATTGACAGGGGCATAGAGTAGCAATCAAAAGTTTGGTCACACGTACTCATTCAAGGGTATTTTTCTATTTTAATAGTGAAGACATAAACACTGTGAAATAGCACATATGGAATCACGTAGTAACCAGAAGTGTTAAATGGTTCAAAATGGATTTCATATTGTAGATCCTTGATGACAGCTTTGCACACTTTGCAAACTTTTGCCAACCCCGCCAATCCCACCAGTTCGACCGGCCAATGACTGGAACCAATTACAAAGAAAACTAAAACTTGAAACCCTTATCTCACCTATTGCCCTCCAAACTACTCCTGTCATTGGTGCACACTAATGACCTACCTGCTAGATACACTTAAACCTTTTTTCTGTACACTGCTTTGTATTTTACATTGTTGTTATCGCCATTCAATGCTGCTCAACGGACCTACTTATACCTCATCTTGTATTATCTGTATATTGAATCTTCACTTGATCCTGTATTGCCTTGTTATATCGCACGGCTATTTGCACTCTTGTGTTCTGTGTAGTTAGTGTGTAAATGTATGTTGTCTGGTAAACAGTCAAGAATGGGAACACTGGGAAGTTCTTTTTTTGAGAACTAGCTCCCTGGATTTAACTTGTCAGGGGCTTGACAGTCTACAAGTTCAACAGGTGTGCTAGCTATTCTGGGTTTGAAAGAGAGAACCACGGTTGCGGTGCACTACAAGAGCCAGTTCAGTTCTATTTTTTATCAAGCCCTTCTAAATATTATTTCAAATTCGTTGTCATCCTGACCAGTCAATAGTCAGACTACCACAACACACAAAGACAAACCGACAGAGAAGCCTTTATGACACGTATGTAGGTGACCTGCGGTCTGAGAAATTGGATGGGTGCAAGGTCTCCCCCTGGGGATTGGTCTGTCACGGTCGTATATATCTCGGCACTCCGCCCAATACTGACTAAACTTAACATTGTTAAATGATCCTGCTTGTCACCACAACACAAACGCTACTGGACTACTGGCTGCCTCTTGAGACTGCAGATAGAGAAGGTAGGCTCTAATCATGAGGAAACTGTTATGGGGTTTAGAGAAGGTAGGCTCTAATCATGAGGAAACTGTAATGGGGTTAGAGAAGGTAGGCTCTAATTATGAGGTAACTGTTATGAGGTTTAGAGAAGCTAGGCTCTAATTATGAGGAAACTGTTATTGGGTTAGGAGAAGCTAGACTCTAATCATGAGGAAACTGTTATGGGGTTTAGAGAAGGTAGGCTCTAATCATGAGGAAACTGTTATGGGGTTTAGAGAAGGTAGGCTCTAATCATGAGGAAACTGTAATGGGGTTAGAGAAGGTAGGCTCTTATTATGAGGTAACTGTTATGAGGTTTAAAGAAGGTAGGCTCTAATCATGAGGAAACTGTAATGAGGTTTAGAGAAGGAAGGCTCTAATAATGAGGAAACTGTTATGGGGTTAGAGAAGGTAGGCTCTAATCATGATGAAACTGTTATGGGTTAGAGAAGGTAGGCTCAAATTATGAGGAAACTGTTATGGGTTAGAGAAGGTAGGCTCTAATCATGAGGAAACTGTTATGGGGTTTAGAGAAGGTAGGCTCTAATCATGAGGAAACGGTTATGGGGTTTAGAGAAGTTAGGCTCAGAATCATGAGGAAACTGTTATGGGGTTTAGAGAAGCTAGGCTCTAATTATGAGGAAACTATTTGAAAATAAAAAACGATTTAAATATAAAAAGGTTACATAAGTTAAAATCAAGAACGTCAGAAATTAACCAAATTTTAGACCAGAGTGTATATAACCTATAAATAAGTGTATATTTTGTTCTCTAGGGTGCAGTGTGTGACATGTTGGTCACCTCGTGTGTGAACGACAACTGCACTAAGTCTACGTCTCACTTGTCTGTATTTTGCTGGAATAGCCACGCAATTGCATATATTTAAAGTAGGCTCCTTTCTACACAAATGTCAGCTTTAATTGGCCGACAGTGCTGTGTTGTGTGTCTGACAAAGTGTTAGCGAAGTCTACTGTGACGATGGCAGTCAACTGAAACCACTGGCGGGGGAACAGGGCCAGCTGCTTGGGAAATGGCCTACCATCTGCCCTGCTGTGGATGAGGCTCTCTCCCTGGCTAAATGGTTCACCTAAGGCTTGTAGGCACTCTTGGTATAGTCACACCTCCAGCCAAAACTAATCTGTTCCAAACTTAGTCATCCACCACCCCTCTGTAACCCACTGCTCTCTGTCCTAATAGGAGTAGCTAGGGACAGACAATGAGAAAAAAGCCATGGCTACTAAGGGACTCAACTCAATTACATTCGAGAACAGGGCATTTAGCAATTAGTGTTGCTGTCTGTAAGTGGGATAAAAGGGCGGGGTTAGTTTGGCTGATGCAGAACCCAATGTACCCAGAATTAGTAACTGCAACAAGTGGCACTGTTAATCAGCATGGTCACATATGTACATGCCAACAAAAAATTACATTAACACACAAAAATATTCCTGTCATGTAGATTTTTTTTTCAAATATAATGTTATATTTGACAATCCAGTTAGTCTTTCCACTAACAGATTACAGATTACAGGCAATTTAACTCTAATCACTGATGTATTGTATATAATTAGAAGGCTTTACCTTCAGCATTATTTGAGTTGGCAAAAACGCAAACATGAAAACAGTTTTACAAGTAGATCACTTTTTATTATTATTTTATTTGACAACCAAATGAATGCTCTCAACGTTTCTATAAATCTGGTTATTAGTTATATGAACAATGACACCAATTGTACTGCTTAACGTTTGCTAACTAGTCTTCAGAGTAATTTAAAACGATAGATAAATAGCTTTCAAGCACACCTAGGAGACAATGTTGTGGTAATTTGTAGGGGAAGAACTGGGTTGAATCAGGAACAATCGTCTCCACAGAGTTGTAGGTTTTGTAGATATAAATCTAGTGCTCCACAAATAACAGCCTAACATTTCTCAATTAGTGCGTTCAGATACTTCCATCTGCGCAGCCTTTTTAAGTGTTATATTCAGATGGGGCCTACAGTGTCTCCAAAGCCCCATCTCGCCAGCGGACATTGGTCAGTCTGCAATGTCTAGTTCCCAAATGTAACGTTTTATAAATAAAAAATGATTGACCATTATTCAGGACTGAACCAGTTTCTATTGACCCCGTCCGAATAACTGTCACGTAACATGTTGAATGTCACACAGTAATAATGGCAAGCAGAAAATAAGCCTTTGGCATTACATTGCTACCAGAGTCAGTAAAGTAAAACAGCTTTGTCAGTGTTTGTGGCGTGGTGTATGGGGGAAGGATGAAGCCAGGCACAGGAACAGATTACAGATTACTCACACAGTACGACAAATAACTGTAAAGTGTACTCACACGGTACGACATATAACTGTAAAGTGTACTCACACAGTATGAAAACATAACTGTAAAGGTTACTCACACGGTACGACATATAACTGTAAAGTGTACTCACACAGTACGACAAATAACTGTAAAGGTTACTCACACGGTACGACAACTGTAAAGCGTACTCACACAGTATGAAAACAACTGTAAAGTGTACTCACATGTTATGACACATAACTGTAAAGTGTACTCACACGGTATGACACATAACTGTAAAGTGTACTCACATGGTACGACACATAACTGTAAAGTGTACTCACACAGTATGAAACATAAATGTAAAGTGTAATCACACAGTACGACACAACACATAACTGTAAAGTGTACTCACACAGTACGACACATTACTGTAATGTGTACTCATACAGTACAACACATAACTATAAAGTGCACTCACACAGTATGAAAACATAACTGTAAAGTGTACTCACACAGTATGAAAACATAACTGTAAAGTGTACTCACACGGTATGACACATAACATGCAACAACCCGACACAAAGACATGACCAAACACAGGGAACCTACATCGCGTTCCGATTTATTATGCAAATTTGGATTAAGTGTCAAAAACATGAAAAAATTTGTTTTTCAATCAAACTCATGGATGGTATTGTGTCCCCCGGCTCTTTGGATCACTGAAATCAATCTCAGACACCTGTGATAATTAATTTGCCAGGTGAGCCCAATTAAAGGAAAACTACTTAAGGATGTTCCACATTATTAAGCAAGCCACAGGTCTCAAGGAATATGGGAAAGAAAAGGATCTCTCTGCTGCGGAAAAGCGTCAAATAGTGCAATGCCTCGGACAAGGTATGAAAATATTAGATATGTAATGAAAACGTAAGCGTGACCATCGTGAAGAGATTTGTGGCTGATTCCAAGCAAAGACAAGTCCGTGCAGATAGACATAATGAGGAAGGTTACTGCCAGACAAGTATATCAGATTATGGGGAGAGAGCTGGTAGGCCTCTTTAGGGTCCCTGAAGCTGTGAAAATAACCTTGGCAAAGTATATAGAGTTTCTGACTGACCACCTACTTCCATGGTACAAAAAAAAGAACCGTGCCTTCCGTAGCAAGGCATGACAATGCACCATCTCTCATGCTGCAAAAAATACCTCTGTGCCATTGGCTGCAATGGGCAGCAAAAAAGGAAACTCATGGTGTGGCCTCCATCCTCCCCTGACCTCAACCCTATTGACGACCTTTGGAGCATCCTCAAGCAAAAGATCTGAGGGTGGGAGGCAGTTCGCATCAAAACAGCAGGAAGATGGGAAACTATTCTGACATCCTGCAAATAAATTAAAGCAGAAACTCTTTATAAACTCACAAGTTCAATGGATGCAAGAATTGTGAAAGTGATAAGATGTGTTAAGATTGAAATAGCTTTTGATTTCTGTAAGTCTCATCTCATCACATCTTCAACCGCTTATCCGGGGTCGGATCGCGGGGGTAGCAGCTCTAGCAGGGGACCCCAAACTTCCCTTTCCCGGGCAACATTAGCCAGCTCTGACCCCTGCGGTTGTTCCTGTGAGTGGTGGGCCCACAGGATGGAGAGGAGAGAGATGCCACGTATCTCGTTCGGGCTGTGCCCGGCCGGGCTCCGTGGCAAACCCGGCCACCAGACGCTCGCTTTCGAGCCCGCCGTCTGGGCCTGGCTCCAGACGAGGGCCCTGGGCTTCCTCCAGGCAGGGTCTCGCTCCTTTTCCCTCTATCTTTCATGGGGTCTTGGCGAACCATTCTTAGTCTGGCCCCTCGCCTGAGACCACTTTGCCTTGGGAAACCCTACCAGGATTTCTGTAAGTATGACCTCATAATGCTGCAAATTCTCTGTTGTGCATAATAATATGGAACAGTGCATTTAAAAAAGGGAAAAATATAATGGTTTCATTGGCTGGTTCGTTCAATGAAATTCAACTTATACCCAAACGGTTGGTGATTTGGAAATGATACTGAATGTCATTGTCACATATTGGGTGAGCTGTGTTGTACACACGGTGGTTAGGGAGAGCACTTCTATGTATTTTTGTAATTAGGAGCACAGCTGTTTTGGGTTTAGCTAAGCACTGGGTAAAGGTTGTTCAATCAGTGGGCTATTTAAGGTCCCTGTTTAAGCACATTGAGTCTATGTAAATCATATGAAATGTGCTATACAAATAAACTTGACTTGACTTGGTTAGGTTCACGGGTGCTGGTTATTAAGAGAATGTTACATGTCCATGTCGGTGAATGTTTGATTGTTTGTAGTCTGTGCACTGTGTTATCGTTCTTGTTTAAGTCGCTTTGTATAAGCACAATTTAATTTACAGTGACAGTCACAGTGTTTGTTAAGTTTCGGTTTGCGTGTCTGTCGGTTTTATTTTATAATAAACCCGCAAACGTTATCTCTGGCTCTGCCTCTCGCTTTCTACCACTACACCAGAAATATTTTGTGACAGTCATCTGCATCGACTATTTAGGAAAATCGGTGTAAAATATTATGTTCATAATAATTTGGAACACGGTGTATACTCTCACTAATGAGAAAATGGACATCAGGTGTGCGTAATGACGAGACAAGACAATGATGTGAGGAACAGTGGCACTACAAGTATGGAGGGAACGAATGCCGAAGCCTGCCCGCAGATGAATCTCTCGCTACAAAATAAATCGGTAGAATTGTACCCTGCTGTAAAATGCATTGAAAGAGTTGTTTCTCACTGGTCACACAAAGCAAATAGTAGGAGGAAACAGAGGGGCAAAAGGAAAACAAAGGGCTTAATAGGGTGAAGAATGGATTACAAACTGGCTCACAAAACCTGGTCTATTGTAATCTGGATCAATGGCTGGCTGATATTGCCGGCCCAAATCTCAAGTGTACTCACAACACACAATGGGTGAACCTGTTCTATGGGCCAGGAAAAATCCAAACTAAAACAGGGGCGCAGTGAGAGAGAGAAAGAGAGACAATAATAGAAAAACAGTGGGGAAGAAAGATAGGGAAAGAAAGAGGGAAAAGAGAGCAGTGAGAAGGAAAAAGGGTAATTGGCAATGTTAATGCGACAAAAAAGCCAGGGTAAGAGAGGGAGGTCTATAAGAGAGTGAGGAAATAAGCAGAAGGAGTGTCAGATATGGTGTAGCTAAGGAACGAACAGCCGGAGTGTCAGATATGGTGTAACTAAGGAAGGAGCTGCAGGAGTGTCAGATATGGAGTAACTAAGGAACGAACAGCAGGAGTGTCAGATATGGTGTAACTAAGGAACCAACAGCAGGAGTGTCAGATATGGTGTAGCTAAGGAACGAACAGCAGGAGTGTCAGATATGGTGTAGCTAAGGAACGAACAGCAGGAGTGTCAGATATGGTGTAGCTAAGGAACGAACAGCAGGAGTGTCAGATATGGTGTAGCTAAGGAACGAACAGCAGGAGTGTCAGATATGGTGTAGCTAAGGAACGAACAGCAGGAGTGTCAGATATGGTGTAGCTAAGGAACGAACAGCCGGAGTGTCAGATATGGTGTAACTAAGGAACGAGCTACAGAAGTGTCAGATATGGTGTAACTAAGGTAAGAGCAGGAAGTGTCAGATATGGTGTAGCTAAGGTAAGAGCAGGAAGTGTCAGATATGGTGTAGCTCCATCCAAAGAGTGAAGCTGTAAGTGAAATCTGATGGGATTTGAGAAAAAGAATGTATTTGGTTTTGCTTTGTTAAATACAAGCTTTTTAAATGCCATCAGACTATAAGCTGGCCAATGCAGCATTGATTGCTGGGGTACAAGCATAAAGAATGGTATCATCAGCATAAAGGTGGAACGTGAAACTATTTACAGATTGACCAATATCATTAATGTATATAGTGAAAAGAACCGGTCCTAGGATAGATCCTTGAAGTACACCTCTTATCAAAATATTATCAAACCTAACTCCATCCAGCACAAAATTGTGCCTTAGTCCAGCACAAGATTGCGCTCAGTCTGTAAGATATTTATGAAACCAAGAACATACAGCAAGACTAATGCCTATTGATGGCAATTTCTGCAGCAAGATAGTATGGTCAACACCGTCAAAGGCCTTTGACAAGACAATTAACAGTGCATCACAAGTCAATTTCGCACCCAGATCATTAAAGATACCAATAAAAACTAATGTAGAGGCAGTAACAGTGCTATGATGAGGTCAAAAACCGTATTGATCTGCATTTAAAATACATTTCTCAGCCAAGCAGGAGCTTCACATTCAATCAAAGACTCGAGAATCGTTGATAGACAAGGATGCCTTGATATTGGGAGATAATTGTTGAGATAACCACTATCACCCTTATGAAGAGGCTGTCCCAGTGAGAACATCTAGTTGGCTAGGAGGGTGTCGCAGTTATTTTACGGCGTGAAAGTGCCGAACCCAGCCAACGGTGCGACAGTGCCAGACCCCGCCTACGGCGCGACAGTGCCGGACCCCGCCCAGCAGGATCTAGTGTACGGCACTGTCTATGGTGTTCTGAATGCAAATTGGGTAAATAGCTCTATTCTCATTGGGTGCCGTTTGTTTTTTTTATTTGCACCATAGATGATGTCTTACACTCCATGACATACCATCAGATCCTACATGGTTCAGGTCCAGGGGCCTCATTACAGAAAAACATCCTAACTGCTTGTCCTATCTTAACTTAAGTTTCAAATATAGGGTTTTCCCTATCTTGCTATTACAGAAACAGTTCCTAAACTCATGGCTGTTTTCTATCCTAAATTAGACCTTATATTTTATCTTAATTTAAGAAATCCTAACTGGTACTTAAGACTTGATTTTTCAATCGGCACTCGTCCACTAATGCCTGTATTTTTTCTTAGAACGTTCACGAGACCGGTTGTATGACTAGAATTTTTTTTTCAACCGCTGTTGTAACTGAATAGAAACAGAGATGGAGAAAACAAGACGTGCGTTAAACTTTAGCCACGATGAAGCCGAAGCTTTAATAATGTCTGTGGACGAGAGAAAACCTTGTCTTTTTGGGAAGTTTTCCTCTTCGTTATCTGCCAGAGAAAGATTATTTGTGGCAAGAAGTGGCGGACGCAGTAACTGCGGTTTGCGGAGTTGTGAGGACCGTGGACGCCGTAAAAAAAGTGGACATCCATCGCAAGCGAGGCCAAGAAGAGGGGAGCTTTATTTCAAAAGGAAAAAGGCAAGACTGGCGGAGGCCAGTTACAAATTAAACCATTGACTGTCCACGAAGAAAAGATCCTTGCAGTGATGGGAAAGGTTTACACCGAAGGTAAGCTAACATGGGCATTCGGATGAAACTGTTAACCGACGTCAGTGGTTGTTACATTGTAGCTAGCTGACAACAGAAAACAGTGTAGCTAGCTGTGACGAGTTGTAAATTGTATGCCATGTATGTATCGCAAGGGCTCTCCAATGGCTCAGAGGTCGCTCAGAGATCATCTTAACGCTGGTGGAATGTGAGGATGATGTGCAAGTGCAACCACCACAAATAGTTTCTCCATTACCTGGTAAGCAGATTTTTACAATATGCTGAATATAATATAGGTCTACTCCCACAGTAATGTCCTTTGTCTGTGCAGCCAAAAAGAAGAGGACAACTGATGAGCCCCATCTGCACTATAAGAATGCCCAAGAGGAGCTCCTCCACTTGGAGGGAAAAAGTAATGAAGGAACAGCTGGAAGTTATCATTTTGAGTTATTGAAGGACTACTGTAAAAAACAGGAAGTGAATGGATTTAACAATGTACATTTATTTAACAAGTAGGATCGATTTTTAAGATATAGGCTACTCTGTTGTTGATATTGTATTTAATTAGTTCATTTATATATTTGTTTTTATACTGTATTAATATTTCCTAAATTAAACATCAAATTAAAATTCATTGTCCGTCCAATTTTATAGTCTATATTGCTATGTAATGATTTCATCTAGTGAAATGTGTTTGTATTATGTAGTTTCTGATGTTCCTGCCAGTCTGTGCACCATCATTGACTTCCTCCTCATCTTCAACCAGAATAGGGATGCTTTCTGGGTCTGGAACATTTGCCATCTGGCAAATATTGTGCAACACTGCTGTGGCTTTGATGCAGGCATGAAAACGAATTCATAACTTTAAGACAAGTACTTTATTGGCGGTCCCTAACTATAAGCACACAGAGGTTTCTGTCGGTCGATCATCTCGGTGTAGTGTGGCTGCTTGCCCTGTACTTTATTCACGGTCCCCAACTATAAGCACACGGAGGTTTCTGTCGGTCAATCACCATGGTGTAGTGTGGCTGCTTGCCCTGTACTTGAGTGCGGGGAAACCGGACCTGATCTCGGCCTCCGAATATCCGTTAAATATCCAATATCCAACCAACTTTACCTCGGTCTGAGATTAAGCAAATATATTTGTTGGGAATTTCTCGCACTACAAAAACTAACCTTGCGGGAATGGTTTAAATTATGCGCAATCCCTGCAATCCCATCCAATCGCAACAGAGCTTCTGAGAAACCATCACTCACCAAATTCAGTCGATTAAATCGCCGAGGCCGGTCGGGCTTTTTCAGCTTCTGAATTTGATGTGCGCGCTCTTGTCAGCACAAGCGAAGCGAACTGCTTGTAAACCAATCAGGTAACGGTATTCCCCTACTTTCCCAGAGAAGGAAACTGTTGATGCAAGGCCCTTTGCGCTAATATTTTCATGCACTCGCACACCTGTTCGTAGTTCACTAAATCTCTGGTACCTACCCCCCCAACAAAGATTTTCTCATCGAATCCACACGATTCACGTAGGTCACCTATTCCGGTTTCAAAACGGCGAATTTCGCCGAAAGGTGAGTGATTTTCATGCCTGTTGATGAACATTACCACCTTCTCTGGCGCATACTGCAGATAGCCACCACTTATATCATGGCATCTCCATCTACAATAACAATAATTATTATTTGTACCAGTTAGTAGTACTTTCAGAGAATATCTTATCTGAAATAATTTGTGTAATCTTAGGGCTATACCTAGTTTACTGTAACCCACTTCTCTGGGCCTTGCTCTGACTCATTAGCTTAATTAATTAAATGTATAGGACACTAGGCCTACATAAGATTTTCACCTCTTTTTAAATTAAGACAAGATAAGAACCGATGTATCAGTAGTGTTTGCCTCACCTTCCTTTCCAGATACTATAAAGCCTCTCCTGTCTGCTACAACACTTCTTATGAGCCACATTATATTTTCGCTCTGGCTCTGTCTGCTCATTAGTTATAGGTGTCATCAAATAGGGTTTCAGAGGCTATCCTGAATCCCCTAAGAGCCAGCCACTTGATCTACCCTGACTTAGGTAAGTGTTGATATCACTGTAAACAGGGTAAGACACAAAGCATTTAGTCTGGCTCTGCAAGTACAGACGCCTGTAATGTAGCCTATGCTGTGCCCTAAGAATGCCATATAGGCTAAGCAATATTTTAGGATCTATAGGACCTACATGGTGTTAAAGATGAATGAATCGTGAGTGGATCCAGGCAACTTTGTTATCAAATGTCGTATGACCATGTTTTGGTCCCCAATGGCCCAATTTGCGGCTTACAAAAGCTGGCTCATCAGGTCCACTAGGTGCTTTGATTGGAAAGAGCGAACCATCAACAAGCCCAATTACTCCAGGCATGCCGCTTTGTCTGAAAAACTCCTCCTTGATTTGTTGGACATCTCCTTGTGGAAAATTTATATTTTGTGCCGCCAGAGCACAAATAGCTTGGGTGACCTCTGTAAGGTTGCTGGAAGGTTGTGATGTTAAAGACAGACCTGCAACCTGAGTCTGGAAGTCACCCTTAGCATAAAATCGAAGCGCATTTGTAACTTGTATGACCACTGGCAGAGCCCCATGCCTCCTTGTAGGCCTCTCCAGAGCCGGACGTAACATGCCAATCGAATTCAATATTAATTGAAATTCGGTATATACTAATCAACACATTGTCTGGAAAATGCAATGTCATCATGCGTTTTTTGTTGCCTTTCTATCATTATATTTCTGTGTTCCTCTTCATTTTCAAACAGTCCTAACAACAGTTGTGCCGCCATTTTCTGCAGTTATTTTGAATTTAGGACAAAATCTTTGCCATCCTAACTTAGGAATCCTACCGTAGGATATTCTACAATTAGGATGGTTCTGTAATAGCTAACTTCCTATCCTAAGATAAGATAGGATTTTTTCCTAAATGCAGTTAGGAAACATGTATCTGTAATGCCAAAAATCCTAAATGTCCTCCTAAACTACGATAAAAATAGGATTTCAGACTGAGCTATAAGCAGTTAGATTTGGGTTGTCATGTCATTTTAGACAGAAATTGAGATTTTGACCTGGGTCTTTTGATGATGCATATTACAATCTAAACGATTCTTCAAGATCATTTTCATGCTGACAGTAAAAAAAAGATTTTTGCATATATTAATAAAAAACGTTGAAACTATACTTTAACTTTCAATACATATACTTTCGAGCTGTATTTAGGTCTCCGACAATCAATTTCCAAGTTTCTTCCTAATACAATCCTGAAGTTCAAATAAATCGATAGAATTGTACCCTGTTGCACTGCTATTCATGTCCTTTATAGACCAATTATTTGTTTGTATACATTCGGGTTGCGCGCGCCGCGCATCTAGGTTGCAGAAAACACAGCAGAGAGTATCTAGCTTTATTGATATAGCGCAAAAGAATAACTCAAAAGAAGAATCGTTAAGCTAACTATCTTTTCAAAATGTACTCTGCTTACTACAACAACCTGTCACCCAGCGATAAGCACTGTTATTTAACAAAATTGACGTTAATGTGTGGAATACGTCTTACAGATCCTTATGCCATAGCGCCCTGTAAATGGTTAAACGACGAAACGAAATTGCCTAGCATTCAGTGGCCAGAAATATATAATTACCTGCTTGACACTCCAAGCGTTTATACCCGGGAGAAGTTAAAAGCGTACAAATCTCTTGTTGTGTACAACTTTGTTCTGTGTGGTCATGTCCAAGACATACAACCAGAGAGAAACACACGTTGTTTGTATGAATTATTTATTTGAGTAGGTTAAAAAATCGATTAAAACAAGCTGGATCAGTCGCTGAGAGTGCATGTCCTATGAAAAAGGACTGCCTTGAAATAAAAACATGGGGAATTGTGAAATACAAGTCATTCGAAATAAATGTATGTCTTAAGGAAAACATAATTTTGAAATAAAACCCATTTCTTTACATATGAAGTGATTTATACATTTATATTTACACGTATTTATGTCATTATTGCCTAATTTCATAGATATTTATTATTTCATAGCTGTATTTATCTATTTAATATTGACGCAAATGGCGTTCCATACTGACACCACAAACAAAATAGGAAAATATATCAGGAAATGTGATGGGAGGTAAGGCGTCAGGGTCGCGGATCCACTGGTCTTTTGGGACTTCATAAGGATCGACATTTCCAATAAAGTTGATTCTTTCAACATAGCGTTTTGAATGTTTTTGGTCGTCTTTTGCAACCGACATGCGCGGTTGAACATGCGTGACGTCGATGTGACGTAGGGTGATAATTGGTCTATATTACCTTATTGATGTGCACAAATACAAACAATGTATATGAGGTTAGAATTAGGAACATAACACCAACAACACCTGATATGCGAACATCAAATAAAACGTTTTTGAAATGTTATTTCCACTTGAATTACATTGATCTACATTTATAATGGCCAGCTAATGGACAGCTTTCTTAGAATTGTTTTTTAAACTTGAAATAATTGTTGTTGACCGTTTGTAATGTCTATTACTTGAACAGTTGGTGCTTGAATTAATTCCAGGGTTTTATTTTTACTAACAACTGCGAAAAATAATCTGACACTCGTAATGAATGCAACAACGCAGCCTGCCCTGCTTTACCCAGCACTCCTAGAGTTGGTCCCGGAAAAGCTTAAACGCTTCTACACAGGTGAACCAGACAGAACTCTCTCAATGTCATCCATTGAGTCCATGAGAACAGAGCTGTTAAAGGTTTAAGACATGGAGCCGTCGCTGACACCTATGGAATGTCAAGAGAGGCAGAGCTGCTTGGAACCCCAGGCTTTAGGTCTCAACCCGGTCCCTGGACCCCTGCACTGGGACTATTAAAGTGCAGTGGGGTAGAAGGTTATGGAGAAGGGTTTGCACTGTTGGTATCTATAGCCCTTCCAATCTGCCTGAGCAGGGCTGACCTTAAGCCACCAGCTAAAAACAGCATTGCCTGTCAGCAGTCCCTACTGCCGGCTCTCATACCACAGGCCCGGATGGATTGGGAGAGGAGATAGTCCTGCTGGCCCCTGCATTCCATTAACAGTTCAGGATCTAGATGGTCAGTCTGCCACACTCATAGGATTCTATATGGATACATATGTATTAAAACCCATGAAGCTACTCTGGTAGTGATATGTACTCCACATGGGCCCATTCTAACGGTCATTACTGCACACACTGCACTATTCATTTACAATTACAGTTTACAGTGGCAAAGAGCTTGATTGAGAGTGACAGAGAGTTTAACTAAGGAGGAAGAAATGACCCATAAAACTATACTTGAAGCCCTTATTTATGTATGGCCTGGAGCCAGGCAAATTCTGACCTCACACTAAATAAATTGGGTTTGCAGAGCATCATGCTGATAACTAAACACTGTAGTGCTTTAAGTATAACTGTAGGTCGCTCATGAAAAGCACATGATATAGTATTAAAACGTAACCCAGACGGAGAGAGGAGGCTAAAATACACTGTTAATCTCTAGTGGAATGGTATAATATAAACGTAAAGATGAGATACTGCAAGGAATCATTTACTTAAGAGTGCATGAACTGGTCCTTGACCAATCCATTTAGTCACAGACAGGGTCACATGCCAAACATGAGGTTCAGTTTCTGAGGCAATGACTCCCTAGTTTGATTACTTGGCTTTATTTGCTCTTGTATCCACTCAAGGCAATGTGTGTTCATCTGTCAATATCAATCTAACAAACACAGACAGATTGTGGGAAGGAATTACGACCACATCATGCTGGAGCCAAGAAGTGCTGACTAAAACGGTCACCATAGCCCTCATGTTGGATTCAATTCAAACAAATACTTCTACGAAAAGAAGAACTTAACATCTTGAACTTAAAATCTTAAAATGTTGTATTATAAGAATCACATCCACTGACCTCTTCGCTTTTCACAAAAGTCTATTTGCAATTAGCAAATGAAATGTTAGAACTTATTAAACTGTGAATTTCTTAAATGTTATTCAGAATGACTGCACCAAAAATGTATAAAAAAAGAATGTAGATATGATTCTCTGAGCTTTAAAAGTGTTTCTACTCATAGTTTTCTTATGACATTTATACATGTCATATGTTTTAGCATATATGCATGGGGCTATAGAAAGTCTACATCCCCACCTTGAGAGCGATTTCCCCTTTCTGGTGTCAATGCTTCAGAAACTTTCTGTATTTAATTACATTTTCTTTTCACTTATCTACACACTAGGCTACTCCATATTGTCAGGGATTTTTTTAATTATTGTGATAAGAAAGTATACATTAAAAATACAAAACTGAAATGTAATTGGTAATTTCTCCACCCTCTTGAATTAATACTTGGTGGAAGGACTTTGGCAGCAATTGGAGAGTAGGCTTCACTCAAGCTTTGGCTGTGTGGTTAAACAAGTACTTCTCTACTGGTTTAACTTTTTTGTAGAGGGCAGCAGATTTCCCACAAGCAGGTTTATTCTAGGGATGCACCGAATATTCGGCCACCGAAAATTTTCGGCCGAAAATGGCCCAAAAGGGCATTTTCGGTTTTCGGCCGAAATACTTTTATCACCGAAACAATACGGCCGAAATATGTTGTGATCTATTCGGATCCTCTGCACTTCATCGCGACTGTACTTGATCCGCGTTATAAAGACCATTACTTGGATGCAGAAATAAAGCAGCGCGCACGAGAAATGATCCAGGCGGCGATGGATGCGGAGAACCCGCGTGGAGACGGAGCAGCAGCGCACGGAGCAGTAGGGCACGGAGCAACAGCGCACGGAGCAGCAGCACACGGAGATCAGAGCGCAGAAAAAAAGACTCGTCACTCTGCACTAGATGAGGGACATGCACCCTCGTTGTCTGATATGTTCAGTGAAATCCTGCAAGAAAGTGCCTCACATGGGCGTAGGTTTAGAGGGGGACGCTGGGGACATGTCCCCAACAACATTTTAACATGACTAAATTGTCCCCACCAATATTTTAGCGAACTCCGTTATGAGTTTGTGAAGCGATTTGGGTCAATTCCGACCGCAGAGCCAGGGGGACGGTACTAGAAACGCCGTAATTTGATTGGCTAAAAAACCTAGGGGAGGGGAGTTATCTGACACGCTATAAGTACACAGGAGAGTGACTGAAGACAACAGTAAAGTTACCAGTGCTTTCTGTTAATACATACCCCATATGTTAGAATCTTACAGTCACAATAAACAGTGGAAATGTTTCCTGTGTATATTTGGCTGATTTAATGTGGCCTATTTGGGATATCCCATTAGTAGGGGCGGAGTAGTGGCACCACCAGGGTCGCTACAATATATTGAATCTGACAAACAGCATTACCATCTAAAAGTTGATTACTACATAATGATTTGTCTGCACATGGATAGGCCTATGCTAGTTAAACTTTAGAGTAGTATAAAAGCAACAGGCTATTGTCTCAACTAAACGCAAAAATAATCACATTATTCTCAGTAAAAGTTCACTTGCCGGAGGGGGGGGGGGAGATGTCCCCACCCAAGCTGAGACCAAACCTACGCCCTTGGTGCCTCATATCCATATATGCAATGGTACTAATAATTGGCATAATTTATTTCGGTGTTTCGGTTTTCGGTCTTGGTTTCCTCTTTTTCGGTTTTCGGTTTCGGCCAAGAATTTTCATTTCGGTGCATCCCTAGTTTATTCCATTAATTATTCCATTTGTTAACACATATATTCATATATACCCCGGGGACACTAAAAGACAACGTTGAAACCATATATGCCATTCAAATAAGTGGAAATGCATTTCCTTAGGTGGAAAATGTTAATACACAGAAACCTCTCTTCACAATCACCGTCAAAAAGTATAAATCAAAAGTTATTACAAAGTGTTGAATGTGTCACAGTGAGGTGAAGACCACATGTCTTCCCCCCCGTTTCCCGATTTCCACTTCCCACAAACTCATCCTGGGACACTTTTATTGGCTTGTCTTTTATCATTCATACCAGGTCCCTAATAGCTAAGTAAATTAATGGTTTTAAAATGGGCACTGCCGCCTGAACCCATCGATGACGGACAGTCGCTGCCCGAGTCAGTGACAAACGCTGATGCCGAAGAACAGCATAAGTAAGTAAGCACTTCCAGTATTGGCAGTGGCGGCGGCAGCTCTACAGCTGCAGAGGAGCAGCAGCTAGCACCCCGACAGCCACCAGTCACTGCCTGCTCCCAGAGCAGCCTCCTGCAGCTGTAGAGCTGCCGCCGCCACTGCCAATACTGGAAGTGCTTACTCCTGCCATGGGGCCGCCTCATCGGTGGGTGCCAGCTGCTCCAAACCCACATGTCTTCACGATTTCCATTTCCCACAAACTCATCCCCGGAGTCGTTCACTGTCTTGTCTATTATCTTTCACACCCGCTCCCCATTAGCTAATTATATATGATTAAATGTTTGCTCCTCTGTCCTCTGTTTGGAACTTTATTGTTGGATGTTACATTCTACATGAGGTGACGGTTGTTTGTGTTCTAGAGCTGTTTTGTGTTTTAGTAGACATTTAGTTGAGTGCACTTTATTTTTATTCAGTGTATAGATCTGCCGTTTGTTATTCTGTTTGTTTCATTAAAAAACCCACAAACGAGAATAATCCCTGTGCTTGATTCCTTCACACTACAGAAGAGATTGTGACAGTAAGAGACTTCAAAAAATTCTGTTCTTAAAAACATATCCCTACATAACTGACGTTTGCTAGACAATGAATGAAAGTAATAATAAAGTGTTTGGCTAAAATGAAACAATGTTTTAGATGGAACACAATCATGCTAACCCTAAAGCATTTATTGACTCAAGGCCTGGCAAACTTTGCAAATTGGTTGAATCAACTAATTCCATATTGTATCAGAGAACTGTTCAAGAGAATTTTATGTCAACAGCCAAAAAGCTGAACCGATGGACTTGGAATTTGCAACAGGACAATGACCTAAAACACACAAGGAGAACAAAGCTTGTATGGTTTGCATCAAAAGCCAGAATGCTCAAAGCTCAGGTCTCGATCCTATTGATTTTAAATGCAATGTGCATGCAAAAAATACCTAAAACAAGAAGAGTGGGCAAAAATTCCTGACTGTCGATGTAAGAGAGAACAGTCTTTTTTAAATGGATAGGTAAGGTTATTTAAGTCAAATGGAGTGCCTCTAGCTATTGAAGCTATGAGAGTACAATTACCGTATGTTGATTTTCAATGAGTGGGAGTGTACTCACTTTTTCACATGATTATCTATTATTTTAAAACAATTGCAAACACAGTGTAAAATAGATCCAATAGTTACATAGATCGTATATTAAATAATAATAAATAATACATTTTATTGATCTCACTTATGATGATTAATTGCACATTGCACTATAATATTTGTTATTTAAAAGTTATTTATCTGTATATTGTTTAGCATCTTCTATATTACTATCCCTATACCCCCTCAGCCCCTTAGTATAAATTATATTTATATTATATTGCTAGCCTATGGGGCAGTAAGAGGAACCGCCCCCTACATCCAGTCACTAATCAAGCCGTACACACCCACACGAGCACTTCGTTCTGCCACCTCAGGCCTCTTGGTAGTGCCATCCCTACGGGAGGGCAACTCCCGATCTGCTCAGTCTAAATTGTTCTCCGTGCTTGCCCCGCAATGGTGGAACAACTCCACTCTGGAGATCAGATCATCGGACTCTCTACCAATCTTCAAAAATGTCTAAAAACATTCCTCTTCAAACTGTACCTCCAGTAGCTCCATGAATGGAGCTCCACAACTCTTCCCTGTTCGAAACTTCACTACCGAATCATTCCTCTACGATTAACACCCATTCCTCCTCTCCTAGCACCCCTTCTATCTCTAGCACTTCCCCCTGCACCCACCCAGGAACAATGTACTTATTGCCTTTTTGATGTGTGTTTTAGCTATATGTGAAATGCCTGCACTTATTGTAAGTCGCTCTGGATAAGAGCGTCTGCTAAATGCGCAAAATGTAAATGTATATTGTTCTCCATTTATGCACCTTCCTGCCAAAGTAAATTCCTTGTCTGTACACACATTAATGGCGATTAAACACTTTTCTGATTTCTAATTTCTAATAAACAATACTCATTTTATTTTGTATACTTGTGAATGGGATTTTACATGTAAATTTAACATTGTATTTCCTTTTACCTATTCACAATATTCAGAAAACTAAGGACACAAAACAGATACCTTATTTTAAGAACATTGAAATAACTACTATCATTAAAAATGTATGAGTGCAAAAAAGGTCATGCCTCTGTAGTGTACAGTATACAGGAGAGCAATTAGAGCTCAAGTAATGCCAAAAGAATGAGATCACTTTTCCAATCCTGATAAATGAATTGTTGTGAGCCAAGAGGTCATAAAAGGCAACACCCAACCATATCACCAACAGCTGTCATATTCAATACAGTCATGTTATCCTCACCAGCCTCCAGAGGTTTGATAGGGACACTGTGTATCATGACATTGTAGATCTCCTTGCTGACATTTTCCTCTTATAAAAGCCAGATTAGTTTGTAATGGCTGTCTAGTCTGAAAGTGTGTGTAATTCTGAACTGGCAATAATACATTAAATAGTGGATCACACATTCATGTAACCTGAGTGACCGTTCTTTTGTGATAGAGACAAAGAAAGCTGCATAATATTAAGGTATTTTAGAAAGTGAACAGAGTCTCAAAAGTCTGGAAATTAAAAAAGAAATGGCTACAAATATTTTTCATAACTGAACAGCTGATAAAAATTTCTTACACACAAGCAGGCCTATATTTGTATAAACCGGGCCAAGGCTTAATTTAAATGGGGACAGAAAGTGCCTTGCTTGAAATAAATGGAACCTTATTGACTGCTTTTCATCCCAACTTCACTACGAGGAATTCATAATTAGTTGCTGTTGCTTAATATTATTCAGTAGCAGACGTTTAAGTTCATATCATCTAGGAAATAAATATGCAAACAAATAGCTATAATCAACAGCCCCAAAGTTTGTGGTCTCATGATTGATTATTACTTGTGCCTGAAACACAGAAATAACTAACATTTGATATCCATAAAAGTTCGCCGTAATGATTTTCAGGTTTACAAGTAGATCTGTCAATCTCAGTCACTTGAGCTGTCAACCTCCTGTGCACAGAACACCCTACAGCACCTATTTTATCTCCAGAATCTTTCCCTTCCTACCAGAACTTTTCTCTGGAACCCAGTCAGTGTAGGTTTGGATGTAGTTACTTCTATAACATGTAGCCATATGTAGCCATATGTGCCACGAGCTGCGATTCCACCAGTAAAGAACATTGCTTGTGAGTGACACACAGCAGCTTGGCCCTCCGTCATTTCCCAACCCATCCTTCTCGATCATTCACACAGGCTGCACAGCACACATTCTTCCTTGCTCCTTCTCTATTTTTGAAAAAAGGACATCCGTCACAGACCACCCAAACAATCAGTGAACAGTGGGATGTTGAGTATTTTTAGAAGGATGAGATGAGTAGAGACCCTTGGCAGGCGGAAGTTCCTCCCCACCTGTTACAAGCGCTGACTGACTGGACCTTGTGCTCATGGGCTGCAGACATTCACGGGAATCCAATGACCAGTTTTAAAGGTTTACTGAGTTACAAAAAGTGCAGGCTAGGACTATGAATGCCCCGAACAAATCACAGCATATGTACAGCCCCAAACCCTGACAAACTTTCTGTAGATTAGAAAGAACGGTTTTACCCATGGTGATAGCTAAACCACTAAGCAATTTGAAACTTTGATGAAGTAGGAGGGGCTATAGGTTGTGTCAGAAATAACTGCATTTTCCATCTCTGTCTCTGCTGTAAAACACACATCATATCAAAGTGTATTGTCACTCTGATTAACAGGAAAGGACAATATGTTCTCTAGATAAGTCTCTAGCAGTAACAGTGAATGGTCCGGATTTTACACAAATAACAAAGTTAAAAAACTGGAAATAAAGAATGTTCTGTGCTAATGAATGACACAAAACAATGTCTATGGGTGCCATCTTGTTAAGCTCTTATTAGACACACTGAGAGTTTATCAGGCATGGTAGCTGTCAATCATTACATTACATTCCAATCCAAGAGAATAAATAAAACCCATGGCAGTCTACAAAAGACCAGTTGATGACTTATATGTCTGCGACTCTGTGTCATCGTGAAACAGGGTTTTTGTGGATGAGAGATGGAAGGCCATTGTATGAGGTGTGAGGAGCACATCAGGCTTTCTCGAGCTGGAGATGAGTATTGGTCAAGAACCTCTATGTGCACACACGCACACAAACGTGAACACAACACACACACACAACACATGCAAACACACACACACACACACATATATGTAGGGGCCAGCCCAAACTTACAGAAAAAGGCATCGACAAGTGAATTATGTGCATATAAAGATGCACTTATTATGAAACATACGCCTCACCCACATCCTATTGTTTCAGCCTCGTCACACTTTTTCTTCTAAAAAATATGTCTTCTACGAATACTTCTTCTAAGAATATCAATACAATATTGTTCTTAGTTTACATTTTCATTGAAGAGATGTGTTCCTCCCTGAAAGAACATGGGATATACAGGCCACAACAACTCTTTCACTTCGTACCTGCTTTAAGTCAAGAAAAGGTTCACAGGATCTGGGTTGATTGCTTTTGAACGAACGTCAGTGTGTTTAGTCTGAAATGCAAAAAATTGAGTGCTTACCCTGGAGATGGTCAGGGGCATGTTGAAGTCTTTGCCTCCTTGCAATCGGAAGCCCCATGGGGCTGGCCCACTTAAAGTAATGTTATAGGCACTCATTTTTCCAGAAGATTCTTGTTTGGTTCAATCTCCTTCCGAAGTGGTGTCAAAATTGCTCCGGGAATGGGCTGGTAGCCTCTGAAAGCAAAAAAAGATTAAAAATATAAAATAAGTGTGTGGATTCAAAAAGGTATAATTTCTCCAAAATTACGATATGAGAGAAAACACAAATGAAAAACCAAATCACTGTAGCAAATAGACAAAGCTGTGATTCACACCTGTTTGAATAATATGAGAAAGTAACGGAAATGTGGAGAGTCAGAGGAAAAGAAGTCTTGTCTACTCAGATGAGCTGAAGTGACAGCCTAAGAATAGCGACCCTTTGCAGAAAGCATTGCACAGTGGCATTGTGTGTGTGTGTGTGTGTGTGGGTGGGTGGGAGGGAGGGGTCCCTTATATGGCATGCAATGGGACACCCAGTATGCTAGGCCTGCCATGACTCACAAGGCTAATATAGCCCCTTCCTAGGTCAACAGATTTTTCCAGATCTCCCTAACTTGACTAGGGTCTTCCTAAAATTGTCTGTCCTAACACCTAATGCTGTCCGTGGCTCCACCTGCTGCACCTCACTTTACAACTTTACAACAGCACTTTTTTGACAATAAGAGTGTAACCATAGAGACAACGTAAATGCTATTTAGGCATGGACAACACTCTAGAGTTATTCCATCATTTGAAACTAGAAATCTGTGTGCAACTTCAACGGCTGTCCTTTCTCCTTACTTCGTCAAACTGGAGATTGCCTCAGTCACACTGCCTATGAGCATACAACATCCACACAGTGTATTTAAAAGGAAGTAACAGGCTAGAGCACACAGCCCTGGCCAGGCACAAGAACAGCCATGTTCTGAACTTTGGAAACAGGGTAAGTGTGATGTGTTGGTGTCAGGGTAGTGACACAACCCAGGACAGGAGATAATCATTAAAGGCACTCTCCTTGCTCCCAGACTCAGCCTAATTTGGTTGATACCCCCGTACTGAGGGATGGACTATGTTTAGACCTCTTTGTAAATGAAAGAATCCTTTGGATATGGTGCAGACGATGAAAGAAACCGTTGGACGTTTTCATCCATCAATCACTCCACTGAAGGACTCTGACTGGGATAATGAACAGCCCGACCTCTGAGCAAACTACAGTGGCGCATCATTACCAACTGAAATAGAAAAACCATATTGCAGGAGTTATATGCTAGCATGTGTCTGTTTTACGTGTGTGTATAAGTGTTAATGTGTATCAACAGTAGATAGAGCAGATTACCCAGAGGTATCATAATTATCACATTAAAGGTTGTCATTTTGTGTTTGACAACTGCGCAACACCATTAACAACTATCGTGCAAAAGAAGGAAGCAAACTGCTAAACGTAGCTAGAAAAACTCCCTGCAAAATCCTTCCTCTGTGTTAATGATAAAATGATTTACCAAAACACCACAGCCAATTTGACTTTGTGGCTATGTTGCCTAATAATCTGTAAACAAAAACCCCAAATAGCATCAAGTAGTATCTTCTGCTGCTCATAAATCAAATTGCCTATGACAACTGACAGATTCGTACAGTTTAATCTGTCCACAGATTAAAAGAACCTCACGATTGTACTAAGCAGAAGTTAACAACGATTAAATGGGTATACAGGATTCTGATGGGGTGTGTCGATATGTTCTCCAAATAGCCATGAGTCATTGTGGGATCAAAAAACGAGGTGTTCCAACTGGGTGTCCAAACGACTGTGATATAAAACCGACTCTCGCTGTATCCCCTCTCCTGGGATCTCTCCCAGACAATATCCAGGACTAACAAACAGGAGGGTTAATCCTAGGGGGTACAGTGTGTCGAGTGCCCTCCCTGAAACCCAGTGTGGACACCTACTACCACTGGTCCTATTTCTGCCAGTCTCAAGCTTAGAGCTTTACTCTAATCAGCTGTGTCTCTAGCACTCTGTGGAAGTTATTCCATCAGATGTCTTTGACTGGCATGTTACCCATAACACACATCTGAAAATACCATAGCCAAGGGCCGAATCCAGGTATTCTGCAACAGAGCAGTGCCTAAGAACAGGCCATATCTGTGGTATATTGTGCTAATATGTACCACACCTCCTTGGGCTATTTTAAGTACATTTTAATGAGGGACAATAAGTTTGGTTATTGGTTAAGAGGGTTATCTACAAAACTGATATGAAGACAAGTGATGCTTTTTATTAATTTTGTCATCCTGGTGTTCCTACCTCCTTATTTTAAGAGGAATAAATGTTTTAAGTGAAGCCTAAGTACATGCGTACCGAATACAGCTATAATGACTCTGTGTCCTAAATCTCTAAGTGATGCAATTAAATATATGGTTGTCCTGCTGAAACGTATAAAGATCTTAGCAACTTTGTTTAAAAATATTATGGATGACAAAATTGTGGATTTCAAAAGGAACATGTATAGTGGGAGAGAATGGAAATATATGAAATTAATACTACCTATTACCAGTAAAGGCAATAAATAAAAATAATATATATATCAACAGCACTGCATTGCGTTTTTTCTATTTTTAAAGTGTGATTAGTGTGTAACTGTCCCATAAATACTCGCACCCAACGGTAAGAATGTAGATTATTTCAAATTAGTTACAGGTGACGCACTATTCCATATTAGTTACAGGTGACGCACTATTCCATACTAGTTACAGGTGAGGCACTATTCCATACTAGTTACAGGAAACGCACTATTCCATATTAGTTACAGGTGACGCACTATTCCATATTAGTTACAGGTGACGCACTATTCCATATTAGTTACAGGTGACGCACTATTCCATATTAGTTACAGGTGACAGACTATTCCATATTAGTTACAGGTGACACACTATTGCATATTAGTTACAGGTGGCACACTATTCCATATTAGCTACAGGTGACGCACTATTCCATATAAGTTACAGGTGACACACTATTCCATATTAGTTACAGGTGACACACTATTCCATATTAGTTACAGGTGACAGACTATTGCATATTAGTTACAGGTGATACACTATTGGATATTAGTTACAGGTGATGCACTATACCATATTAGTTACAGGTGACGCACTATTCCATATTAGTTACAGGTGACGCACTATTCCATATTAGTTACAGGTAACGCACTATTCCATATTAGTTACAGGTGACGCACTATTCCATATTAGTTACAGGTGACGCACTATTCCATATTAGTTACAGGTGACGCACTATTCCATATTAGTTACAGGTGACAGACTATTCCATATTAGTTACAGGTGACAGACTATTGCATATTAGTTACAGGTGACGCACTATGGCATATTAGTTAAAGGTGACGCACTATTCCATATAAGTTACAGGTGACGCACTATTCCATATTAGTTACAGGTGACGCACTATTCCATATTAGTTACAGGTGACGCACTATTCCATATTAGTTACAGGTGACACACTATTCCATATTAGTTACAGGTGACAGACCTTTCCATATTAGTTACAGGTGACACAATATTGCATATTAGTTACAGGTGACGCACTATTCCATATTAGTTACAGGTGACGCACTATTCCATATTAGTTACAGGTGACGCACTATTCCATATTAGTTACAGGTGACGCACTATACCATATTAGTTACAGGTGACGCACTATTCCATATTAGTTACAGGTAACGCATTATTGCATATTAGTTACAGGTGACGCACTATACCATATTAGTTACAGGTGACGCACTATACCATATTAGTTACAGGTGACACACTATTCCATATTAGTTACAGGTGACGCACTATTCCATATTAGTTACAGGTGACGCACTATTCCATATTAGTTACAGGTGATGCACTATTCCATATTAGTTACAGGTGACGCACTATTCCATATTAGTTACAGGTGACAGACTATTCCATATTAGTTACAGGTAACGCACCATTCCATATCAGTTACAGGTGATGCACTATTTCATATTAGTTACAGGTGACGCACTATTCCATATTAGTTACAGGTGGCACACTATGGCATATTAGTTACAGGTGACAGACTATTCCATATTAGTTACAGGTGACAGACTATTGCATATTAGTTACAGGTGGCACACTATGGCATATTAGTTACAGGTGACGCACTATTCCATATTAGTTACAGGTGACACACTATTCCATATTAGTTACAGGTGACAGACTATTCCATATTAGTTACAGGTGACACAATATTGCATATTTTTTACAGGTGACGCACTATTCCATATTAGTTACAGGTGACGCACTATTCCATATTAGTTACAGGTGACGCACTATTCCATATTAGTTACAGGTGACGCACTATTCCATATTAGTTACAGGTAACGCACTATTCCATATTAGTTACAGGTGACGCACTATTCCATATTAGTTACAGGTGACGCACTATTCCATATAATTTACAGGTGATGCACTATTCCATATTAGTTACAGGTGACAGACTATTCCATATTAGTTACAGGTGACGCACTATTCCATATTAGTTACAGGTAACGCACTATTCCATATCAGTTACAGGTGACGCCCTATTTCATATTAGTTACAGGTGACGCACTATTCCATATTAGTTACAGGTGACAGACTATTCCATATTAGTTACAGGTGACAGACTATTGCATATTAGTTAAAGGTGGCACACTATGGCATATTAGTTACAGGTGACGCACTATTCCATATTAGTTACAGGTGACACACTATTCCATATTAGTTACAGGTGACAGACTATTCCATATTAGTTACAGGTGACACAATATTGCATATTAGTTTTCAGGTGACGCACTATTCCATATTAGTTACAGGTGACGCACTATTCCATATTAGTTACAGGTGACGCACTATTCCATATTAGTTACAGGTGACGCACTATTCCATATTAGTTACAGGTAACGCACTATTCTATATTAGTTACAGGTGACGCACTATTCCATATTAGTTACAGGTGACGCACTATTCCATATAATTTACAGGTGATGCACTATTCCATATTAGTTACAGTTGACAGACTATTCCATATTAGTTACAGGTGACGCACTATTCCATATTAGTTACAGGTGACGCACTATTCCATATTAGTTACAGGTGACAGACTATTCCATATTAGTTACAGGTGACACACTATTCCATATTAGTTACAGGTGACACAATATTGCATATTAGTTACAGGTGACGCACTATTCCATATTAGTTACAGGTGACGCACTATTCCATATTAGTTACAGGTGATGCACTATTCCATACTAGTTACAGGAGACGCACTATTCCATATTAGTTACAGGTAACTATCCCAATCCCAGCTGCGAGTCATTTTGTAAACGAATTCCCTGATGACAGTGATACATAAATGGGACTTTCAGTTAAATCTATTAACACCACAGCAGGTGCAGGGTTTTGCTGTTAAGACCCAGATACATAAGGGCCCATGCAGAGTGAGCCTGTTGCATTTAATGGCGACCAACACGTAATATTGTTAGGAGCTACTACTGCTTCATGTTCCAGTCAGTTTAATCGTTTGTAGTTACTTCTGCTTCATGTTCCAGTCAGTTTAAACGTTAGGAGCTACTACTGCTTTATGTTCCAGTCAGTTTAATCGTTAGGAGCTACTACTGCTTCATGTTCCAGTCAGTTTAATCGTTAGGAGCTACTACTGCTTTATGTTCCAGTCAGTTTATGGGTCAGAGTAACCAGTGTAAACTAGCTAACGGCTATAGGTTACTACCTATAGGTTACTACCTGCCGTTGGTATTCGCGAATCTTTTGTTCGTCTCCAGTATCGCCGCGAGGGGAGAATAATGTGTCTTTCGGGACCGTCCTAATCAGGGTACCCGACCTACGTCAAAGCCCGACCTACGTCACCTCCCTGGGGATTAAAGTGGACTTATTAAAGCGACAGTCGTCCATTATCTACTGGTGTGTCAGATGATACACTTCAATTATGTAAATCGCTTCTAGAAATATAAATATTCACTTTAAATCAGTGAAACGGATGTCAGTGGTGTCTAGAATACTGCATGAGGAAGCAATACTGACATCCCTGAGTATGTGTGCTAAAAGTATTCACTCTAATACTGTGTCTGTGTGTTTATGGAATTACTTTTGGGTCACAAGAAATTGCTAAGACATTTTAAGAATTGCAAAAAAATAAGTGAGTGTCAAAAATAAACATCTGAAATTGCAAACAATTCTTAATAAACAATGCACAAAATAAATAATTGTATGTATTTTTTGCTATAACTTCTTTGCAAATTATTATTTTGAGCTTTTCAATACTATTTGTGACTTTGCGATATTATTTCCTGCTTTGCGATTTAGTTTTTTTGCGATTCCGGGGTTCGGACGTTTGCAATATTTATTCTGGCTTTGCGAATGTGACACAATCATTGCAAACTTTGGGCGGGGTAGAGGGCGTCTCCGATAACACTATTGGTCAGTTGGACGATGAGTGACAGTTGCATTGACCCGAAGGTGGGTGAGACTACCTACTATTGAATTGACCGTTCGCTAAGCCACGCCCTCCTTAGTTACTGTTGCTACGCCTGGCAAGCTTTCGAGCCTGGCACGTCTATTGCAGTATGTATGCACCGGTGTCAGACATTCCCAATGAGATATTTAGTCATTTTGGGGGCGAACAGGTGAAATATCTGAAAGAGCAAGACAAAAGGGGCTGCAGTATGCATTCGAGGGATATATCCACGACATAATATGCAACCGATTAGAGAATAACGTCTTTAAAATTGAAGCGAAAGCCGGTCCCAGCGCAAGCAGCAGCTGCCTCATACGCTAACCATTCAAGTGGGAAACACACCTATTGAGAAACAGCTATGTTCATGCACAGCAGTAATAAAGTGTACCTATAGTGAACACATGATGACTACTGTTAATTAACTTATTAAGTTCGCATAGCAACATTTTCCTTGGAGATCTCCGGGCAAGCCCCCTGATGTTCCGTCCTTAGACCTAATACTGGGAGAGCCGCGATCGGATTGGGGGTACTCAAGGGTATACGTCGATTAACAAAATGCTGAAATACATTTTAAAGTATTTCAGTGAGCCTCCGTATTGCCTTTAATCATCTTATTTTACGTTCAAATATATGCATTATGAACAAAGAACCGTCATTTTCTAAGCAATGCTGTGCTGAGTTAGTTAGCTAGCTAACATTAGCGTGTTCTTATTGGAGCAAACGTAAGTGTTTTTGTTAATCCTGTCGACATTTAGTTTTGAATGGGGTCTCCCACACTGCTTTATCAGCGCCCGGCATTTCTCCCCTTGGGTTTTTGGTTTGGGGAAAGGAAAAAATTCCACCTCCCCGTCCAAACTTTTAGGATATCGGGTATCACATTTACACAATCCATAAGCACAACGCGTTGGCATGTTTCCCTTGCTCGAAAGCTTGACAGACCTCCTGCGCCTAGTTACGGTTGCTAAACCACGATTGGCCTGTGGCGGTTTTTGGGCGTGGCTTAGCGAAGGGTCAATTACCTTGATACCACATAAAGGGTGTTATCTAAATAAAACCAACCTGCCGAGACAGATTCGTTTGCTGGTCCACGGACTCTTTCGACGGATACGATTGGCTGATTGCACGGCTGCGCTGTGACTGAGGTTGGCATGGCGGGTAGTTCGGATGGTAGCGAGATGGATATGCCGGAGTGCAGTGAGGGGTTTGATAAGGATGAGGGGGGAGAAGTACCTGGGGTTAAGGTAACTTGGAAGGGGAAGAATGAGAGGAAGCGGATTAGGAAAGACGGTGAGTCGATATCGGATGGGGATGACAAGAGGAGTGCGGAGCGAAAGGGTCGGGATAATGGGCGAGAGCAGGTGGAGGAGTGGAAAGTTATGGTTGTGTTCTCCGAGCCGACAAGGAAAGTAATGCATCCGATAGCGTTGTCCAAGGCTATTAAAGCAGAGGTGGGGCCGGTTAGAGATGCGATGTGTGTTGGGTATGGGAGAGTACTGATTTTTGGTGTAAATTTGTATCAGCAAGAGAAGTTAATGGGGTTGACGTCACTGAATGGTGCGAATGTGAAGTGTCATGTGCCGGGTGGAAGGGCTAAGATTAGGGGGGTGATTACGGGGGTGCCGCTGGATGTATCGATGGAGGAATTTAAGAAAGAGGTAAAGAGAGGACTGGTAGTGGAGGCAAAATGCATGACAAATAAGAATAAAGGGAACGGGGAGGAGAGCCCAACTGTGCTGGTGGAGTTTGAGGGGCATTTACCCAGTAGAGTGTGTTTGGGGTTTGTGAGTTACTATGTGAGGGAGTTTGTGCCGGCACCACTGAGGTGCTTTAAGTGCCAACGTATGGGACATGTGGCGAGTGTGTGCAAGGGGCAGTGTCGGTGAACCACAGGCAAAATTAAGGTGCTGTAACTGCGGCGGGGAGCAAAGTGCGGCATATGGGGGGTGTAGTGTTCAGAGAAAGGAGGCAGAGGTACAGAGGTATAAGATGGTGAATAAGGTGACATATGCAGAGGCAGTGAGGAAAAGCCAAGGCAGCGGGAGGGAAGAGGTAACAAGGTTCCAGGAACAGCCAGGTTTGATCACACGTAGAGTGGAGGGGGATGTGGTGGAGGGTGGAGATAAGAAATGTAGTCATGAGGGTTGCTCAGTTACAGAAGAGACACTAGTGGTGAAACGGGTGGATTTTCTAGCCTTTATCTGTCATATTCTTAATATGAGTGAGCAGGTAAAGCAGAAGTCGGCACGTATTGATATGGTGGTTAGGGCTGCTAAGGAGTTTATGGGGATTATGGAAGTAACAGGGAAGATGTTACATGGGATGTTAGCACAGCCTAAGAGTGGGGATGTGGAGAGTAGTATTAGGTGATGTCACTGGTGCTGTTACAATGGAATGCAAGAAGTTTAGTAGCTAATGGGCAGGAGTTTAAGAGGTATGTATATGGGTTAGATGTAGTACCAAATGTATATGGGTTAGATGTAGTACCAAATGTATATGGGTTAGATGTAGTACCAAATGTATATGGGTTAGATGTAGTGCCAAATGTATATGGGTTAGATGTAGTACCAAATGTATATGGGTTAGATGTAGTACCAAATGTATATGGGTTAGATGTAGTGCCAAATGTATATGGGTTAGATGTAGTACCAAATGTATATGGGTTAGATGTAGTGCCAAATGTATATGGGTTAGATGTAGTACCAAATGTATATGGGTTAGATGTAGTGCCAAATGTATATGGGTTAGATGTAGTACCAAATGTATATGGGTTAGATGTAGTACCAAATGTATATGGGTTAGATGTAGTGCCAAATGTATATGGGTTAGATGTAGTGCCAAATGTATATGGGTTAGATGTAGTGCCAAATGTATATGGGTTAGATGGAGTGCCAAATGTATATGGGTTAGATGTAGTACCAAATGTATAAGGGTTAGATGTAGTACCAAATGTATATGGGTTAGATGTAGTGCCAAATGTATATGGGTTAGATGTAGTACCAAATGTATATGGGTTAGATGTAGTACCAAATGTATATGGGTTAGATGTAGTGCCAAATGTATATGGGTTAGATGTAGTGCCAAATGTATATGGGTTAGATGTAGTGCCAAATGTATATGGGTTAGATGTAGTGCCAAATGTATATGGGTTAGATGTAGTACCAAATGTATATGGGTTAGATGTAGTGCCAAATGTTATCTGTGTGCAGGAAACTTGGCTAAAACCTATGCTGGACTTTGTAATTCCAGGGTTCCATGCGGTTAGGAAGGATAGGATAGAGGGTGGAGGTGGGGGTTGTGCTACGTTCGTTAAGGACGGGCTGGCGTACAGAGTTGTGGAGGTAAAGGATGCAGAGTGTGTAGGGATAGAGGTGTGCAGGAAGGAAGGCAGCACTGTGGTGCTGAATTTCTATAACCCATGAAAGCCTCTAAGTGCAGAGAAGATGGAGGGAATTGGTAGGGGTGGTGGGGGTGGTAAGGTGATTTGGTGTGGTGATTTTAATGCTCATAATGAAATATGGGGAAGTGGACACACTGATGGTAATGGGGCTGTGGTAGAGGAATATATGGAGGGTTGTGGAATGGTATGTGTTAATGATGGGGGTGGTACAAGGGTAAATGTAGTTACAGGGACTGAATCATGTTTAGATTTAATGTGGGTGTCTGCGTCTATGGCAGGGAGGTGTGAGTGGCGTGTGATGAGAGACTCTACTGTAGGGAGTGATCACTACCCCATTGTTGGTAGGTCTGAGGTTGGTGTGTGTATGGAGAGCAGAGGGCATGTCAAGAGGTGGTGTTTTGAGAAGGCTAATTGGGATAAGTTTCAGTATTTGTGTGAAAGGGAGGGGCGGGAGTTGACATTGGAGGGATCAGTTAATGAATGTGCTCAGGAACTGACAAGTATGCTAGTGGCAGCAGCAGAGGTGGCTATTCCAGTCAGTAAGGGAGGTGGTAGGAGGAGGGTGGTACCGTGGTGGACTGATGAGTGTTCCAAAAGAGTACGTGAGAGGGATAAGGCGTTTAGGGCACTGAGGAGAAGCATGTCAGATACGAAAGTATTGGAGTATCAATGTAGAAGGGCCGAGGCTAGGAGAACGGTAAAGAGGGCTAAAAGGGACGCATGGCGTGAGTTCTGCTCTACCATTGGGAGGGGGACGGACATTGGCAGGGTGTGGAAAATGTTTAGGAAGATGTTGGGTAAAGGAGGAAATGCGGAAATACCAGTGTTGGTGGTGGGGGATGCTATTGCTATGACGGGTAAGGAAAA
Organism: Dallia pectoralis; assembly: GCA_029465975.1. NCBI lineage: Eukaryota > Metazoa > Chordata > Actinopteri > Esociformes > Umbridae > Dallia > Dallia pectoralis. Next base: position 25,883,509 of record CM055730.1, read on the forward strand.
GGCGGATGCGCTTGGGGTAGCGTTTGCGAAGGTTCAAAGTGGTGATCACCTATGTGAGGAGAGTAAGAGGAGGAGATGTGAGATGTTAAAACAGAAGGGAGATGTGTTGTTGAAGAAGGCGGTGACAGGTGAGGTGATGGATGCTGAATTCACTAGGTTTGAGCTGACGAGGGCATTGGTGGGATGTAGGCGTACGGCACCGGGAGAGGATAGGGTATGTTACGAGATGGTGAAGAAGGCCCCGGAGAATGTAAAGGAAGCTATAGTAGGGCTGTTCAACAAGGTGTGGAGGACTGGGGTGCTGCCGGACGGGTGGAAGCAAGCGGTAGTGCTGCCGTTTGCCAAACCGGGGAAAGATCCAGGGAAGGTGGATAGCTACAGGCCAATAGCGTTGACCTCCAACTTATGTAAGCTGATGGAAAAGATGATTGTTAAAAGGTTGATGTTCTTCCTGGAGAGTAGGGGCTTGATGAGTGAAGCGCAGAGTGGGTTCAGGAGAGGGAGGTCCACTATGGATGCACTGGTGGTGGTTAGTACGGAGATTGCCAAGGCTCTTGCTATGAAGGAGAAGATGGTGGTGGTGTACTTTGATATAGAGAAGTCGGATGATTCTATGTGGAGGGAAGGGGTGTTAATTAAGTTGAGTGCATTGGGTGTTAAGGGCAGAATGTATAATTGGATTCTGGATTTCTTGTTTGACAGGTACATACAGGTGAGGGTTGGGACGATATTGTCAGGGAGGTATGAGGTTGTAAATGGTACCCCACAGGGCAGTGTGATTAGCCCTGTGTTGTTTACATTAATGATTGATGATGTGTTTAGGGATGTAGGGAGAGGTATGGGTGTGGCACTGTATGCAGACGATGGGGCATTGTGGAAGAGAGGCAGGAATGAGAAGTTTGTAATGAGGAAGATGCAAGAGGCGGTGGGTGTGGTGGAGGACTGGTCCAAGACATGGGGTTTTAGGATGTCGGTGGCTAAATCTTGTTTCATGGTGTACTCTAGGCGGATGGTGGGTGAGGTTCGGTTATATATGTATGGACAGGAATTAGGAAGGGTGTTAGAGTTTATGTATTTGGGGTTGTGGTTTGATGAGAGGCTTACGTGGAGGAGACATGTGGAGTTTATAGAGCAGAAGTGTAGGAAGGTGCTGAATCTGATGAGGGCAGTAGCAGGTGTAGATTGGGGGGCAGATAGGAAGACACTGATGTGTATGTATCAGGCACTGGTTAGATCCACGATGGACTATGGGTGTTTTATTTATGGTGCTGCGGCCAAGACGGTGCTACAGAGATTGGACAGGGTGCAATCACGAGCACTAAGGCTATGTGTGGGGGCTATCAGGACCACTATGTGTGGGGGCTATCAGGACCACTATGTGTGGGGGCTATCAGGACCACTATGTGTGGGGGCTATCACGAGCACTATGTGTGGGGGCTATCAGGACCACTATGTGTGGGGGCTATCACGAGCACTAAGGCTATGTGTGGGGGCTATCAGGACCACTATGTGTGGGGGCTATCAGGACCACTATGTGTGGGGGCTATCACGAGCACTAAGGCTATGTGTGGGGGCTATCAGGACCACTATGTGTGGGGGCTATCAGCACCACTATGTGTGGGGGCTATCAGGACCACTATGTGTGGGGGCTATCAGGACCACTATGTGTGGGGGCTATCAGGACCACTATGTGTGGGGGCTATCAGGACCACTATGTGTGGGGGCTATCAGGACCACTATGTGTGGGGGCTATCAGGACCACTATGTGTGGGGGCTATCAGGAACACAGAAAGTGATAGAGTATGGCTTGGAGGGGATAGAGGTAGGGCCGGCGATAGCATTAGGGCCTATCCCTCCATGGATGTTTCCAACGCCAAGTGTGGATGTGGGCATGATGCTGGAGAGGAGGGAGTGGGGAGAGGGGGACGTGAGCGTGTGTGTGGAGAGGTATGTCTGCAGACATTTTTATGGGTTTGTAAGGGTGTATACTGATGGGTCTAAGGTAGTGAATGGTGGTAGAGTGGGTGCAGTAGTGCATGTCCCTGAGTTCAGTGTGAGTGTCGGTGTATACTGCAGAGATGGTAGCTGTGATCATTGGGTTGAGATGGGTGGAGGATGTGGCACCATGTAGGGTGGTGATATGTTCAGACTCAGCAGCAGTGTTGAGTAGTGTAATGGATGGTAGGTCTGATAGGGAGGACATACTGGGTGAAATGATGGGGGATATTGCTGAGGTTGGAGAGACAGGGGGTAGTGGTGAGGTTTTGTTGGGTGCCCGCTCATGCTGGAGTGGAGGGTAACGAGGTGGCTGACCTGGTGGCAAAGAGTGCTGTAAGGAGGACTGAGGTGGATGTCAGGGTGGCGTTGGGGCGCAGGGAGGTTAATGCGTTGATCCGTGAAGCAGGGATTGCAGTGTGGGAGAGACAGTGGGGAGAAGGTGGTAAAGGCAGGCACTTCCGGGGTATACATAGGTCAGTGAGGGAGGTTGTGGGCATGATAGGTTGTAGAAGGGAAGAGGTGGTGTGGAGTAGGTTAAGGTATGGGCACACAGGGTTGAATGGCACATTGAGAGTGGTGGCAAAACATGACACAGGTTTGTGTGATAGGTGTGAGGTGGAGGAAACGGTTGAGCATGTGCTGTTTTTCTGTGGGAGGTATGATATGGATAGGGAGGTTATGTATGGTAGTGTTAGGGAGACTAATAGAGGTTATGTATGGTAGTGTTGGGGAGACTAAGAGGGGTTGGGACTTAGGTGGGGTGCTTGGGGGTGGAAAAGGGAAGGAGGCAGTAATGAAGGCATTATTTCTTTTTCTCAGGAACACGGGGCTATACAGAAGAATATAGCAGGGAGGCTGTGACCGGCCTCACACTCCAGTGCGGTAGGTGGGGGTATATGCACCTTAAGTTGGTTGCGATCTGCCATTAAATGAAAAGAAGAAGAAGAAGAAGAACCCACCTGCCGATGATTGTCCAATGCCATTCTTTTCGTTGTTAGCTTCTTTATCGTCTGCTAGACGTTTACTAGATTAGAATAACATATTTTCAGTCTAGAACCCTGCGCTCAACACCCCGATGCGCTGTTCCAGCTCAGTAAGGACAGTGCAAGCCTTTCCTTCCCCCTCCTGTGGTCAGCATCTCTCGTTTGTGTTTGGCAATACTTTTTTGCCTCAAACTTCATGTCAAACCATTTATTTTTTATGTCATCAGTGGTACGCCATTCCCCTGACACAGCGTTCACAGAACGAGTGATTAAATCCCATGCATCCTTTTTGTATTTGATTTTGCAACCACTACTGACACTGCTAAATATTGCAGCGACATACGTTTTTTTTCTTGTAATTCGTTTTTTTCTTTTGAAACTAGTTTTGTACATAGGTTTTCTTTCTTGTAATTCGTCTTTTCTTTTGAAACTAGTTTTGTACAAAAGTTTTTCTTTCTTGTAATAGGTTTTGTACAAAAAAAACAATGCGCAGAGTTTTGCCATGCTCTTTTTGCAAAGTGGATTTTCTCACCTGCACTGCTGTCATACCGGTTTACACTTGTTTAAATTCTTGTATTATTCGATTTGCTCAGGCATGCTCAAATGCTCTTTCTCCCTAAACCACCGTCATATATGCACACAAATGACCTGCTAGATACACTTTTATATTTTTACATTCTGTATATGAACACTAATGTGTATTTTTATATAGTTGTTACTGACATATTAATGCTGCTCGACTGACATACATATACCTCATCCTGTATTATCTGTATATATCCACTTGTGTGTTATGTGTATTTATTGTGTAAATGTATGTTGTCCTGCATATTCTTTTATCTTGGCCAGGTCGCTGTTGCAAATGAGAATTTGTTCTCAATTTGCCTACCTGGTTAAATAAAGTTTAAATAAAAAAATGTGCTTTGGAGTGAACATATCTCCACATTGGCTGTACCAAGTTGTGACGTTTGAAGTCACTCCCTCTCTGAGTTGGCACGGCTCCCGCCAACAGAGAGCGGAGAGTCAAGGACTGATGATTGTCACCTGTCGTTTGTAACACCTGGTCCTTGTTTGTATGTAATCAGTCCTAGTATTTAAGTTCCTTGTTTCCGTTCTGTGTTTGTCGTTCGTTATCTCTGTGTAATGGTTAGTATTCTATGTAGAGGTAATCTCAGAGTTTCCTTGTTTTCCTGAGTCCGTGTATGAATGTAGGTGTGGAAATAAAGGCACTTATTATTAGAGAAATCTCTGCGATTGCTTCCTGCTTTTTCCCCGTACCTGCTACAACCCCAGAACGTTACACAGGTCTTCTAGAAGTTGCTGCCTCGTTTACAAAACGGTGGTGGATTTGCATCAGAAATGGCGTACAGATGAAACGTAGGACTTGCGTATGCACAGAAATATTCATATTTATAAAACCAAAGTGCACGCACGTCCTTCATAAATCACAATGGGCCATATTCTTCAATGGGCCAAAAGGAAAAAAACTTCTGTAGTTCAGAAGTGGAAATACTTCTGCAAGAAGTGAACAGGCAAAAATATGTAATATTTAGCAGCGTCAGTATAGTGGTTGCAAAATCAAATAAAAAAAGAATGCATGGGATTTAAAGGGCCACTTCACCGAAAAAAAATTATTTTTTCTCACTTATCGTGGTCACCTTTGTAGTAGAAATGTGAAAGAATTTTTGAAATTGGTGCCTTCTAGGCAGAGAAAAAGATTAAAAGGTGTTTTTGGCTCATGTGGATGAAATACACCAAATCCCAGAATGCACTTGTTTCGCTGCTCTACGAGTCCACTCCCAAGCCACGCCTACCGGCTCGAGAGGGCAGGCAGAAGGGAAGGCTAGCTACTAATTGACTGGAAAACAGAAGACACCGGTTAACATGAGTCTCCGTGACGAGTTTCTTGATAAAGTAATTTAAATACTAGCCTTGCGTTGTACCGGGATGTACATCCAACACAAGGAAAGGACATGTAGTTAGTTTCCATTATTTTTCCGTTGAACATTTAGAGCGGTGCAAACAGTGGCTGTGGGCTATCAACCACCCCAAGTTCCGAGAATATTTGTAATTAATAAAAGTATATACATTTCTTCATATTTCCCTGTACTCTTTTGTAAATAAAAGTAATACATTATAGACTTGTGGAGGCTGGTTACTCTCAATGTGATTTAGCTGTAACTACTTACTGTACACACTAACTGGATTATTTCCCTTGTGTGAATTAATTTGTGTTTAAAAGGGAAATCTTATGTATATTACACAATTTAGACTGGAATTTTAAAAACACAATGAAAGACAGGACCGTGGAAACAGAGTAGCTCCTTATATGAAGTGCTTTCCTACAATTGCAGTCAACATTACTCTAGACAAATATATAATTTAATAGAGCAGCACTAAAAGGACTACAACACTAACCACAACCAAGATGAGTTTGAACCTTTATTGTTTTTAAACATAATATAAACAATTTCACACTCATAGCTCTTCCAGAGCTTCAGCAGTTTCTTGATAGCCACAGTATTGTCCGTCAGGAGCTGGAAATCTCTGATGTCCTGACAAAACAAGACGATATAGCCTTTCCCCAGTCTCTCTCCTTGCAGGACCCATTCCACGAAATGATGGTAAGCTGTTAGGCGATATTGTCTGACAACAATAAGCACAACGTTAGCAACGCAAGCTATTTGCACCTACAATAGGCTAGCTAGCATATATGTAAATATAACCGATAGCTCAGCTAACTGACGTGAACAACAAATAAATACCATAGACTGTATAAAGATATGGACGTAGTATCCGTGAAGTCACTCGTAGGGTTCTGAAGACCGTTTTTGAAGCCTAAAGTGGGCGTAGCCGACCGTCACCATCTTGGCAGCGCGTCACTCCCGGGTAAATGAGAATGGTCAAAGAGCTGAGGAGCCTGGATGTATTTTTTTTTTACGATAAATTTGCTGATGTAACGTGACGGCTAACGACCATAGACTGTAAAAAAATTACGAGAGCAGCGGGACCACTCAAAAGTGGACACACCCTTAATTATGCAAAACTTTAAATATTAATCAACTAAACAGATGAGTTATAAAAAAACACCCCCCTCACAGTTGTTATGAAGGGCAAAATTAGCTGTACAGACCAAAGCCAAATAGAGAACCAAGCTGTAAACATGTTTTTTTCTGCTGTAAAGTTGTTCATTTTGACATGGGTGAGATACAGATTTGACTCACTTCTGCAGCCAGCCTCAAGCGGCCAGTCAATGAATTGCAGTTTAACTCACTTCCTTGTTGGTTTCAAGACAGAGACGGGGAGGTGGCCCCTTGATAAATACTCACTTATACTGAAGCATCCGTTTGTCCCTGCGGGATTTGGCTGGCGTTTCCAATTGACCTTCGGAATCCTGAAATAAGTTTCCAAAACTCATGTGTGGATCAAAGCTGGGGTACTCTATTACGCATGCTGGCGGTCCCGCCGGTCAGTTATTTCTTCAAGAAGAAAATGGCATCGCTGAAATTCGCAATAGCAGCGGGACTCTATCTGTGTCCATAGACGCACAGCGAGAGCAGTGGCACCACCAGTCCGCCCCAGCTCGACTCTGAACGGGCTCTTCCTAGTAGTGTCTACTTCTGTCTGTAGTTTATAGCCTCTTTTAACACTAGAAGCGCCAGAGCTGATTTCACTCCTTAAATCGCCAGAGCCCCGCGCCCGCTGGCATCATTAGCATACGAATCATCCCAATTAGCACCTACATTCTCCTCCGCAGCTTCACCATCCATTCACAGAGTAACCTGCCATCAACAGCATCATCATACTGTGTTATCATCCTAAATTAAATGAATTACGATGAATTATGAAGTAAAACATTTTAATAAAATAGTATGTATTTATTGTCTTATGTAGGCCTAACCATAGAATACTAATATAAAACCATGATTTTAAAATGCACAAGATGTGACATTTACATTTCTAAAAATCGAATAAATGAAAATCCATCAATCTGTACGTCCTATTTTGATGTAGTAAATGCTGAAACATTTTAGATGTGCAAGGGAGACAGGTACAAGCTAGGGAGACAGGTACAAGCGATGTGCAATCAAATGATTTGCGCATGATTGGCCTGTAGCTATAGACATATTGCAACACAGACTCTTGAAATAAAAACATTAGGCTACAGTGTATAATTCGATCGTTTTTATTTGTAAAATGTATTATAGTAATTACAGTCCAGTAACTAAGGCACTGTAGACAATAAAACACGTACTTTAGAACACAGTTTGTATATTGGTCACGGTCGGGCTGTATATGAATGGACTAGATGAATGGGCCGTATGGATGAATGGGCTGTATAGATGAATGGGCTCTATACATACATGTGATTGGATGAATTCGTTCTGTTTATTTAGTGAAACATATTTTTCTTTGCAGTCTTTTGTCTGCCTGAGCAGGACACGCAAACTAACTGGTTGCACCGCACACAGTGTTCATTAGTGTTGTTGCGAGTGCACATGAGACAGCAGCAAATTAATCTATTATATATATATCCAGTTTCATATAGATCAGACCAAACGAGTCCCGTTTCATATAGATCAGACCAAACGAGTTCAGTTTCATGCTCTTTCTGCCGTATGCGTTCCGGACTTATGTATGTCCCACGTCCTTCTCTGTGTGCATGAAACTCTGTGAGTAACTTTATTTATCGCTCATTTGTAGTAAGCCTAATAATAATTAGGGTTTATATTCGTTTAATTTCGATACAAAACGATATTTTGTTGAAGTCTTTTGTAGGCTATATGAATACATTGAGGTTTATTCGTTAATTATTGAGTGCAATAGGCGCATGACACATGGAACTAATAAATAATTACAAATTAAATGAATGGGCTGTATACTGTTCGTTCTGTTTATTTAGTGAAACATATTTCTTTATAAACGTACCTCTTTTTTCTAGTTCATTCAAATGCAACCATGCCAATCTACCTATTGTCTATGTGTATCTCGCAGTCTTTTGTCTGCGTATCGCCCATTCAACCATTGACGTCATAAGCCCAGTGAGGTGTAATCGGTGTCTGGGTACCGCAATTAGCCCCTCTTGGGTACCAACGCCCAGCGGCGTGGGCTTCTGGCGACCGGAAAGCAGTTTAGGTATGAAAAAACATGAAAATAGTAGTTTTATATAGTGTTCGGTTTGTGATTTTGCAATTCTGAAAACGGGACAAGGTAAAATGCACGTATTTAGGAAAAGTCATGGAAGGACGAGACTGTAGCTTTTCAACATTATATATTTATTTCAATTACTAACTGCAACGCCCGCGGGCGTGGGCTGTTGGCGCTTCTAGTGTAAAAAATCCTCCAATCACATAAAAATCGTCATTTTACGTCATTGGAGGATTATTTCCTGACTTAAAATCAAAATATCTCTCTTATCAGATGGAGTTGAGAGGTGGGAGTAAGGTCATTGGAAAATACTACCATTTGTCTACTGATACAAAGCTAAATGCAAAATCGGTGAAGTGGCCCTTTAATCACTCGTTCTGTGAACATTGTGTCAGGGGAAGGGCGCACCACTGATGACATAAAAAAGAAATGGTTTGACATGAAGTTTGAGGCAAAAAAAGTATTGCCAAACACAAATTAGAGATGCTGACCACAGGAGAGGGAAAGGCTTGCACTGTCCTTACTGAGCTGGACCAGCACATCGGAGACATAATCGGAATGACCGCAATCTCGGGTGTGACCGCAATCTCGGGTGTGACCGCAATCTCGGGTGTGACCGCAATCTCGGGTGTGCCGCAATCTCGGGTGTGCCATCCACAGAAAAGTGTTAAATATATGCAAATATTTGAAATAATTGAATATTATTCAAAAATGTTATTCTTCATAATATTTAAATCAATGTACAATTGATGAAAACGCAGAGACTAATGATTTGTCACTAAAATGTCAGCGCGCAAATCTGCGTAAGAGTGCTTTTCACTGTGCATAGATTCTGTTCTTTCCTAAGAACAAATTCCAGATAAGTAAACATTGGTGAATGTCAGAATCATAGACTGTATAAAGATATGGACGTAGTATCCGTGACGTCACCCGTAGGGTTCTGAAGACCGTTTTTGAAGCCTAAAGTGGGGGTAGCCGACCGTTGCCATCTTGGCAGCGCGTCACTCCCGGATAAACGAAAATGGTCAAAGAGGCGGTACGTGGATAGAGCTGAGGAGCTTGGATGCTGTTTACTGAGCAATTACAGGCTAATTTCCTACACATGTCAAAAAATACTTCCAAGTATAGTCAGTGTTAATAAATGTTACGCTATTTATGAAATGCAGGCATCCGGGAATGCTGGAATCCGCTGGACACACCCTTAATTATGCAGAACTTTAAATATTAATCAACTAAACGGATGAGTTATAAAAAAAATCACCCCCCTCACAGTTGTTATGAACGGCAAAATTAGCTCTATAGACCAAACATGTTTTTTTCTGCTGTAAAGTTGATCATTTTAACATGGGGGAGATACAGATTTGACTCACTTCTGCAGCCAGCCTCAAGCGGACAGTCTATGAATTGCAGTTGAACTCACTTCCTTATTGGTTTCAGGAGAGAGACCGGAAGGTTGCCACTTGGTCATAATCTTCGCGGAAACTGCGTAAGTAGGTTTTAAGAACGAATTTCTTCTTAAAGCCTGTTTTATGCTTCTGCGTTGAATCGACGGCGTACCCTCGCAGACCCCTCTGCGTCGACGCGAACCCCTCTCCGACGCCTACGCCGTAGCTCGACGTGCACCTCGAAAAAATTGTAACTACACGTCGAGGCGACGCAGACCACAAGGGCTGTGATTGGTCAGATTATACATCTGGCGATGAAATGCAACGCAACCCGATGCAGAACCATAAAACGGCCACGACGCCGTAGGAGTGACGGCGTAGCTACGCCGTGGAGTTGACGCAGAAGCATAATGAAGCCTTAAGAACGGTTGAAGAATATGGCCCAATGAACTCTAAATGTGGCACAGTTTTGGCGGCTTCATGTCACTCCCATATTTGCCCATAAATAGTCTGAGAAACGCCCCAAATGAATATTCATTGATTGAGACATCATGGCAAACACAGAGAAAAACTGAAAAAGAAACTTGCATAGTGTGCACAGTGTGGGCATCACTAATACCAAAAAGGCGATGTAGTGGCAAATCGTTGCCGACGCTGTAAATGCTGCAGCGTCGCAAAGTCGGACCGTAGCAGAAATTTCAAAAAAGTGGTGAGTTATCAAAGTCGAGTAAAAAGCGTCAAGTACTTCATCGCAAAAGTGTGTCTGCCACAGGTTGAGGAAAGCAGACACTGCTTAATGGGATATCAACTGTCCCATGCAAGGACACTGAATACAGTAATAATGTAAAATATGTCTATTTATCAAACGTACCTAGAAGCCAGCCATCACGCACCAGCCTTGAGTCTGCGCCAACACTGCTGTGTCTTAAAATGAATGAGTCATGGGTTGACCCAGGCCACCGAGCCACATTAGTGAGCAACAGGTCTGCATCACAAATTATTTGGACATTGATCAAATTTAAAAAAAAATCGATTAATGAAAGCATTTTCATCCTCACTCGGTGCCCTTATGGCAACATGAGTGCAGTCAATTGCACCGATTACATTTGGGAAACGGACATTGCTGCAAATTGCACTTTTTTGTTTGCCTGTTCACCCGCAGTGTACGGAAACTTTATGTAATTATGAGACAAACCTATTATACCTACTAATACCTACTAAAAGAGCGCAGAGGTCCATCAGGGCGGTCGAGGAAATCAGAACCAACTTATAAGCCACTCGTCCTCGTTTTCCAGCAAGTCTTCCTGCCGTTCAAAAATGCATTCCCTCCGAATTCTTCAATTTGCTATCTTCTAACAACGCAAGATCAGCCATTGTGCATCATTACGCATTGTGATCGCATGGCTTTTTATAACCATCCATTTGTTTGCATTTGATAAGTTACATTTGTCTGTGTTAATCTAATTGTAAATGGGAAATAGTGTCTGCACAAATGGAATTCATTGCAACTTTCAAAATGGTTAAGACATGTGATACGATGAAACACATTTAAAAATAAAACCAACTAAAGGCATATAAATTAACACTACGATTCTGTAAATGATAACAATGTATACTATGAATCAACTTTCCGCAGTGGACAATAAAGAATAGCCTATCCTATTTCCGTCTATCTGACAATGTCGCCATTACTCTTTTCACTTTTTTGTGTACGCCTGTGTCAGAGTGTCCATGGAGGACCGCACATTTTCCCGCCAGTTTGCTTTTTATAAATCCCAACTATTGTGTAGAGAGGGCCGTACATCTTTTGTGCCTATGCAGCGGTTATAAATGAGGTTGCAGGTCTTGAGCGAACATACTTTCTCTGTTGCAAGAATCCAAAATGCAGAAGAAAAGACAGGGTGCTTTAAGATGATATAAAATTAAGATAAAACACTGAACACCAAGTCAGTGTTACAATTTGGATGGATATGGATGAGAAATTGGTATGGATTGCGAACAGCAACAGTGGCAGTTTATCCGGAGGAAAATCATATGGATATTTACCCATCTTCCTGCATCCACTGTGTTCATTAAGCTGTTAAGAACAGTGTAAAACAGATGCATTTGGGTGGGACACTGTGACGACTGGTATGACTAGTCATCCTCTTTTCGTTCTTTTTGTATTGTTCTCACCTTTTCCTTCATGTTGGTTTGAGTTAATTATGCACACCTGGTTTGAGTTTGATAATTAGCAGGTGTATGTATGTCACTGGGTGCAGTTGCACTTGGCTTTGCATTGTTTGTGTCAATGTCACGTGTGAATTGGTGAGTGATAGGTACAAGTATCTATACTGCTGTTTTGATGTGGTTTAATGAAAGTGACTAGTATGCGCAAGTTATTTTCATTAAGTGTGTGTTTTGTTTCTGTTCTGAGGTTTTGTGTTTGTTTGGTTTTAAATAAACACTACAAATGTGTTTTACCCGTCCTGTGCCTGGCTCAATCCAGCCTTATACACCAGTAGTTCGTAATAGACACAGATAACATATAAAATGGAATCAGTCTAAAGGACACTGTTTCATTTATTAAAACGCCTGAAAAGAATCATAATGTGTGTAAAATGACGAGAAATCGAACAAATTGTGAAACAACATCATTTGTTTTGTGAATAACAGACATTTTTTAAATGTTGCTTACTTCCTGTAACATAATCAAAGGTCATACAGAGATTTGACAACCACTGTGTTGACATGAAAATCATAGCTGTCCTTAATTCTTCAGTCCTAAATGTCTAACTAATGTATTGTAGTCATCAATCTGACATTTTATAACTACTACCAAACTACGACAGGCCCTTACTCAGAAGGTCAGAGTTTTTCAGTTGGTAGCACAGTGGTAGAGCGCATGCTTTGTGTGTATGATGTCCTGGGTTCAAATCCCAGCTGCTCCCCAGGTTGCCATTGCAAATGAGAAATTTTAATCGGCCTACCAGGTTAAATAAAAAATAAAAAGTGTGTTGGTGCTTGTACACTATGTTGTTCACTATGTAATGTTTGGTGTAGTTCACATTTAAAAACTGGGCAGGTTCAACACTATTATTACCGAAAAATCTAATTTCATTAAACTGGATAAAATGTATTTTTTGGCAAAAATACTGCTACTGAATTGATTTAATCTCTGTGGTATTAGAAATGGATGAAGAAAATAAGCTTTCATCAGTTGGAATGCATTGAATCCACCTTTCAATCTTTCTCAATTTGGTATTAATTGTAAACTCTAAAATCTCTCTGGTTATCCAATGACACTATTGTCTTGTTCAAACAGTATCTGGTGCTTACAAGAGTGTTAGACCTACCAAAACAGACAACTTAATAGTAATTAGCATTCTAGCATTTCATCAGGGAAAAACAAAACACATGTTGCCGACTTTGATCAATATGTTGTCCGTGATACTGTGTCATTTGTAACAAAACAATAATCGGTATTGAGACTCTTTAGTCACCCATGTTTCGTTTAGTTTTTTTACAGCTACGGTACAATCAACAATAATATCCCTTTTTGTCACATATACAAGGATAGGGACACTTGATTCCCGTTCTACAACACATTCACATTAATTGTATCACTTTCAACACATTTACAATGACTCCTAAAACATAAGCAATGCAACACATAAAGTCTATACATGTATATACAGGAACATAAAATAATTATTTAAAAAAACTGAACATAGAAAGGGATTCCCCTTCCAGAGCATTATCTTAGATCATGACATTAGATTCCACTAGTAGTAGTTTTCCCCATTCCATTATTGGAACTATGCCATTGGATCAATTCTCTCTACAATGAGGTGCATGGTGCTGATTCTGCCATGAATTACACAAGACCTCAGTGGAAGATACATTAAATATATAGGATTAATTTGATCTGGGAATCTTGTTATTTTTAAACGTAATACTCACTGGTAAAACCTGCCACAATTTTTTAAAAAGATACAGCTTACTTACAAGCATTTACAAAAAAGATGACAATATGTATAAAGATACAAGACACTACAGATCTACACTAAGCATCTGTACACATCAATACCTTTTCTTGTGTACTCATTACGTGTGCTATCAATTACACTCTGACTCTAAACCAATGAATCCTTTAGTCAGTCTAGACTTCTATGAAATCACAGTAGCACCTGTCAACATTGATTTGTTTACACAGTCTTAGCCATCCTACTGAGTTGCTGTTCGTGAACCAACTAAATCTTACAGTCCACTGGACACATTTACGTAAGCCAGATTTGACTCCACTGATAAAATAGCTATCATGTGTAGATTTAGCATGATTCCGTACTGCTTCACAGAGTCTGTCTTTCACAAAAACTGTTGTGGATTTATGGTGCTACACGTCTAACACATCCTAAAAGTCTATGAGTCTCAAGGCCTATATCCGGAGTGACAAAATTTGTGTTTACTAAAGCCTTGATCTGCAGTAAGGACTTCAATCTATAGGCCTATCCTAGACAGCCTGACCTTTCCATCAAACACCAGTAGCGCTCTGTGACTCCCAGCAAGATAACGTTCAGCCTTCATCAACGCTGCCTTTTTGGTCATGATTCCATTACGGCAAATAACAGTTCTGTTTCATCTGTTTCAGCAACCTGTTACTAGTAGATCTAAGAGGGCACTAGGAGAAAATATTCAAATTAATGGCTGACAACACAGTTCAGTTTACTTTGTTTACAGACCACATGTCTATACCATGTCTTGGACCAGAAAGCAACCAAAATGAAAATGTTTCAATTAAAAAGACGTAGCAATACCAGTGACAAGCAGGTTGATTCATATTCAGTACTGATCATCACCCATACTGGGGGAGGGGAAAATCAGATGAGAGAAAAAGAGGTGTCACTGTTGTTAGAAGGAAGTGTTGACCCCTGTTGAAAAACATCATGAGACAAAGCACTTAAACTGTCATTGACTGGCCTGGTATGGGAACCATGGGAACTGGCCCTAAGGACAAGTAAAATGGGGCTTGTCTCTGATGTGATGACAATTCTGGGGATCTGGCCAATCAGTCCTCTTGTCGAGGGGCATTCTTGCAAATCAGCTTCCTGTCAAAGTCAATCAGAAGGTGAGATGAGAACCTGAAATGTACTTCAAATAGTAAACGTTTGACTTTTGCACCCAATTGATTGGCAATTTACAACAAATATTGGATTCTATGTTTATCTATTTGCATTTGTCTCTGCAGTTCTAGGTGCGGAGTCTTTTCATGTCATTATAATCAGCATCTGCCCTTCTACTCTGACATTTTCAGTAATGAATACAAATTATAGAGCAATTTGCAACAACTCGCGTTTTAGCACCGCTAACTCAATCCCTAACTCAAAAATCTACAGTGACATTTATTGACATTAAACTGCTATGATTTAGTAAGACCACACGTTCATCTTAATCTTGTGACATGCAGATGATCCGTCCAGTTTTCTGTGACATTCACATGCAAAAATAGAGTAGATAAATGACCAACATTACTGGCTAATTAAGGGAACTTACAGCAGAAGGCAAGAAATGACTATCGAGGCCCACATCTGTTATGGAGATGTTGTACACATCATAAAAGCTCTGAAAGATACATAATGCAAGAATCAAAGGTTGATTCCTGCTGTCAGAATTTATGAGCCATTACTTTAACATCACTTCAATGGTGGTCACACAAAACATATTATGTTGGATCACATACACACAAACATTTAAGTTGTTATAATAGTTTAGCTTTCAACATTCAATTAAATATTTAAATGGACACAACATTTAGGCATTAATAAAGTCAGTGTGACATTACACATTGCATAGTATCTCCAAACATCTGTCAATGTCCCCTTGCTAAGCAAAGGTAATTTTCAAACTTATCCTGAAAAGCATTTCCTGCTTAAAGAATTTCCACTCTCCCATCTTTCCCAAAATACATAGTCCCAAAACACATAATGTAGGAGAAAATGTATTGGTTAGTGGTGACATAAGCTATCAAGACATGAGCTTACGGCCACAATGGCATAGTTTTTTTAAGATATATTTTTTTTAATTCTTAAGATTTAGTTTTTGATAATGAGTGGGAAAGACAAATGAGAGAGTGCTGCAAATGGTGCAGGCCGGAATCAGACGCACTCGGCAGTGGTGTTTGAGCGCCAACAGGCAGCGACCAAGATCGCTGGACCAGGAAGAAAGTGGCATAGGTTTTTAATATTAACTTAAAATTATTTTTCTTGTGACGTGCGGATGTTGACTATCAGTGGAAGGGGATAAGCTTGAAAAGTGTGTTTTCAGTGTGTCTGTGGGACAGCGCTTCTGGCCCAGGGGCTCAGCAGGTAGCTGAGTGAGAGGAGATGAGGCCAGCATAATTATTTTAGCAGAATGACACATGACATGTCAGAATAAATGTGTCAGGTCCTCTGTTGCTGCAGAAACGATGGTTTTGGGGCTAGTTCAGGCCTTTTTGTTGAGTTTTGCCTCGTTTTTACGCTGGAAAACTGGCAACCTTATCTGCCCTCCAGCAAGCATCTCTGATGATGCAAGCCATCGACTGCGGAATTCCTTGGTTTAGTTCTAAATATTTTGTGCCATTTTAGATTTTACAAAAATGATTCTGTCAGATATCAGACGTGGTGTTTATTTAAATACCAGTAGAAATTTTTTTATAATTATTTTTTGTAATGAAAGTCACCTTCTGTTAGGAACTATAGCCTTTTAGTTGACAAGCAGTAATATATGTTTCTGTTTAACACCTGGCAACCCATTCGTTGCAAACACATCTAGACTGTATTTTTTAATTTTCCTCACCTGTCCCTCATTGAGTTAATTAGTGTGTGTATATATGTTTCCCTTGTCTGTGTGGTTCATTGATGTTTCATATTGTGAGTGCTGCCAGTTGTGTTTGTTGTTTTGAGTTAAAGTTAATAAAATAAGAATATATTTCAAGAAAATTCTGCACCTGTGTCCACCTCTTCCCAGCACGTGAAATAATGAACAACCATACCTAGATGCAACAAAGCTTGATGGTACGGGGAATCTGTATGAAATGTCATGTTTGCTACAGGAAAAGTGGGTTCAGCGGAGAGAGGAGCCTCCCCAAACCATTTTTTTTTCCGGGGACTATGACAGTACATCTGGAAAGTATTCACAGTGCTTCACTTTTTCTACATTTTGTTAACCTGAAGGTTATCAAAAATACTGGATCAGCTCCGGCAATAGTCCAAATGAAAGTCAATTTTTTCAAAGACAAAGTGCGAGGTGCAACCATCAATGTCAAAGCTAGATTATTTCAGAATTAAAGCCTATAGGCCAAAATAATTGCTTTATATGTAAAGTTGCCAGATTCATTTTAAAGAAGTCCATAACAGCCTTTGTAATATGAATGTCAAACAGAATGAAGTAAAATGAAGTTTGCTGATGTCGGGTTAGTCAGGGTCTCCAGTGAGATTGACATCCTCTTCTTTCTCCAGCATGTCCATCCTCCCTCTCGCAGTCATACAGGTTGTGTAATCTCAAAACATTCGTTTTTCTAGAGGCTCAATTTAAATGATTTATTTCAGTCCCTCGTCTTCTACTGTGTTTATTGGGCGGCAGTTTCTATCTATTTAACTAAACCATCGGTTAACTCCTCGGTTACTTGTTTGGTCAATAGCCCGTCACTATTAGACGCACTGTACTGCAGTAACGTGGATTGGTGTTTCTGTCCTGTAGCCTAACGTCAATAATGACCGGGTGTCCTGTAGCCTCAGCAACGTCAATAATGACCGGGTGTTTCTGTCCTGTAGACTCACTAACGTCAATAATGACCGGGTGTTTCTGTCCTGTAGACTCACTAACGTCAATAATGACCGGGTGTTTCTGTCCTGTAGACTCACTAACGTCAATAATGACCGGGTGTTTCCGTCCTGTAGCCTTACTACTAACGTCAATAATGACCGGGTGTTTCTGTCCTGTAGCCTCACTAGTAACGTCAATAATGACCGGGTGTTTCTGTCCTGTAGCCTCACTAGTAACGTCAATAATGACCGGGTGTTTCTGTCCTGTAGACTCACTAGTAACGTCAATAATGACCGGGTGTTTCTGTCCTGTAGACTCACTAGTAGCGTCAATAATGACCGGATGTTCTGCTTTTATATCATAAACTAAAGACGAACTGCTTCCATGGTACTTGAATTCGGCTTTGCAAACCGAAACTTATAAAGTTTTTGCGTTTATTGTGTTAGATTAATTTAACACGTTCACATTTAAAATGAACGCCTCAGATTAACGCGTTAACTATCCCAGCCCTAAAAAATTGTGATGGGGACGAGACCGCTTATGCCGAGTCCGAGTCAAAACCGAGTCTTTGAAGAGTCGAGTCCGAGTCGAGACCGAGTCTTTGAAGGAACAAGTCTGAGACAAGTCCGAGAAAGCAGAAATCGGTCTCGAGACCGGTCGATATCACTACACCAAACACTTAGCCGAATAAAATAACGTTACATAGAAACAATGAGAAGCAAAGTGCAAACCCAAACTAGAGTGCTAAATAGTCCCAGTGATTTCTAACTAGCAGCAGCCGTGCTAACAACAAAACAATTGCTAGAAACAGGAAGTGCAGACCCCCCAAAGGTCTGGCTTGTCATGACTCCTAGTCCCAAGTAGGACATCTAGTGGGCTAGGAGGGGTGGAGCACTGTTATTTACCACTGGGTTTGTCTCACAGCTGATGGGTGTAAGGTCTTAATGAGATTGTCACAGCTGTGTGAGGTTTGGGTGATTATGTTTGTTACTTAAGTCAATGGGTCTTGGGACACGGTGTGGATTATTGTGTATGTGTTCATGCCTCACGTCACACTGTTATATGTTTAGGTGAGTGTTGTTAGATAGGATTACTGTTGTTTTAAATGTACTTTATTAGCCGCTGTTTAGCGCACTTTCATTTAAACCAGTATAGTTGTTTTTCGCCGTTCTCGGTTTGTTTTGCGTTTGTGTTCTAAATAAACCTGACTGGAACGGACCTATATGCTCTGCCTGGCTTCCTCTGCACTACACCTCCAGTATTCGTGACATGGCTCCCAGACAGGCCAGGCAAGGGCTACATATGAGGATTGACAGAGGACGGGAAGGGGCCAAGGACACCGCCACTCCTCTGAGGACACACACAATGGAAGAGGAGGAGGGAGGGGCCACTCCTCCCGGAGCTCAGGAACAGACATGGGGGGGGAGGGGCCACTCCTCCAGGAGCTCAGGAACAGACATGGGGGGGGGGCACTCCTCCAGGAGTTCAGGAACAGATGTGGGGGGAGGGGGCCACTCCTCCAGGAGTTCAGGAACAGATGTGGGGGGAGGGGGCCACTCCTCCAGGAGCTCAGGAACAGACATGGGGGGAGGGGCTACTCCTCCAGGAGCTCAGGAACAGGCTGAGGGGCCACACATCACAACCACTCAATGTCCAAACAAAATGTGGGACCTAACTCTACATCTAATATTTTTTTTATTGTTTGGTGCTGCTCTGGGAAAGGCACGGAAAGTTGCATATCATTGATGGCTTTTATGTACACTACCAATCAAAAGTTGGGGATCACTTAGAAATGTCCTTGTTTTCCATCAAAACATACTGTACATTAAACAAGGTCAATCGGGTTGAGATCTAGTAAATATGATGGCCATTCCATTATACAACTGTAGACAGAATACCAGCTGATTGCTTCTTTTCTAAATATTTATGACATTGTCGGCCATCGGCCATTGTCCTGTTGTTGTAGGAGTGAATTGGCTCCAATCAAGTGCCGTTCACAAGTTATGGCATTGTGTTGGATAATGGAGTGTTGCCTTCTTTCTTCCTGATGTCTTTTACTATGTACAAATCTTCCAATTCAAATTGCCTTCACCATTCTTGACAGATGGTGTCAAGGACTCCTCTGTAACATTCAGACTTTTCTGTCCTCTTGGCCAGAGTTTGGCACGCCCCCCTCTGCCAGCGGAGAGGCGCAATCTGTGTCATTGTTGTCACCTGTGTCTGTCTCCGCACCTGTTTGGAGTTTCTGTCGTTAATCTGTGTATTTAAGTCCGGTCTTGTCTGTCTGTGTTTGTCGGTTATTGTAAATGTCATGCGTACGTCTTGGTCGTGTGTTGCGTCATTGTGTCCCTGTACAAGGTACAGAGTTTGTTTTTCGCCCGTGGTTTGGGAAATAAACCAGTACTATATTCAAGATTCTCTGCGTTTGTGTCTACCTGCTGCCTGCACACCTTAACCGTGACATCCTCCAGCATCTTTTGATTTTGATTGTGTCTCACAAATGTTCTTCTTTGTCATCCAAACACCTCAAACTTTACTATTTTCCAATCGTCCAGTGTCTGTGTTTTTGTGCCTCTAATCTTTTATTTTATTGGCTAATCTGAGATGCTTTTTCCTTGCAGCTCTGCCTTAAAGGCCAGTATCCCGAAGTCTCCTCTTCGCTGTTGATGTTGAGATTGTTCTTTTGTGAGTGCTATTTAATAAAGTTGCCAGTTGAACTATAAGGTGTGTGTTTCTCAAACTAGACATTCAAATGTATTTGTCCTCTTGCTTAGTTGTGCAGCTGGCACGGTTTAACAGGCGGACGGAAGGATCAAAGCCAGGCATGGGAACAGGTGTGTTCGTGGTTCTTTTAGGAGCGTCGCAGCGCATATAATAAAGGCAACCAACATGCACAAGAATTCACAAAGACACCTAACATATAACAATACCACACAAAGACAAGACCAACACAGGGAACTTAAATACTCCTCTAATGAGAAGATGAACACCAGGTGTAGTGATGACGAGACTGAACAAGGTGTGCAGGGGGGAGGAGAGGACGACCGCTGAAATCTATCACACTATCAGAGGGAGCTCTGACCGCAGCGGTGACTCCCACTCCTCTCTTTGTCCTGGTCAGATGCTGGTTGGTTTGCTCTGTTTTGGGAAGGTAAGAGTCTACAGCGTTGTATAAGACGTTTAGTTCCTTGGCAATGACTCGCATGAAAGTCTGTTCATTTTTTAATACAACAATAAACTGACACGTTTCCGAGTTTTTTAATGATAATTTATCCTTTTAAAACTATGAACTTGGATTAGCAAACACAAAGTATCCTTGGAAGTAAGGAATGGTGGTTTCTGATGATGGGCCTCTGTACATCTATCTATATATTCATAAAATGTCCAGAAACAATAGCCATTTATAACATAATTTAAAAAAAGTCAAGGGTATTTTTGGGTGATCCCAAACTTTAGAATGGTTGATATTGGGTGGATACCCCAGGTGGAAATAAATTAAATGTCACTGTGTAGTAAATTTTAAAAATTCCACCACACCCACCAATATTTGAACATGACCAAATTGTCCTCACCAACATTGTAATATGACTAAATTGTCCCCACCAATATTTGAACATGACCAAATTTTCCTCACCAATATTGTAACATGACTAAATTGTCCCCACCAATATTTAATGAACTCCGTTATGAGTTTGTGCTGCTATTTGGATCAATTCCGACCGCCAGCGCCAGGAGGCGTTTCTAGTACCGTTACTAGAAACGCCCTAATTTGATTGGCTAAAAAAACCTAGGGGGGAGGAGTTATCTGACACGCTGACACAGGAGAGTCAAATCAAGCAGGTGGGTGCAAGTGAGTGACTGAAGACAACGGTAAAGTTACCAGTGCTTTCTGTTAATACATACCCCATAAAAGATTGCAACTTTTTAACATTCTCTTTGCCCTTCAGCATATACATGTTGGCCCCTTTTTGTGCTTTCTAGGTCAGCTATGCCACCCAAAAAAGAGGACATTCAGATGTTTTTCTCTTTTTCACAGTGTACGTCAGGCTAAATAACTAGCCACACAATTAAACTAGCAGTGGTAGCGACCAGTCTAATGAAGGACTGTCATTGCATTGCTAGGCACATGTGCTAGAAAAACGTGTTAGCAATGTGAATAATCTGACAGTGTTGGTTAGTCAAATAATAAATCATATGATTAATAATAATAATACATTTCCATACTTAGTAACATAAATATTACACTATATAATCTGGGCAAAATTAAGATACTGTAGCGTCCAGCGGGGGGAATTGAACCAGCGCCCTTTGGCTTCGCAGCCGAGCACAATACTCGGTGCTCCATATAGGGATATCACATTAGTGTCGCTACAATATGCTTGAATCTGACAAACAGCATTGTCATCTAAAAGTCAAACGGCAGGTACTACATAATTATTTTTGTCTGCACATATTTCTCTCCACATGTCCCCACCAAAGCTGAGACCAAACCTACGCCCTTGTTGTGCTCATTACCTTTTCAATGACGCCAGAGTCGTGGCTCTTCATCTTGGACACGAAACTGAAAGAGCTGTAAGTCTTGACAGCTGAGAGTTCGGCCGTGTCCTTGCTGATATCACAGGACACCTGGCGGCTAGCCGGTCTGGAGATCATACTGGACATATCAGCCTCTGTGTCTGTCCAGCCCTTGAAAAATGTAATATCACATAAACGTCCGAACAGACAGAAATGAGAGGTCAGACTGACAGATTAAACAGAGACGGGCTAACAGACAGAATTATAGACAGACTGACAAAACGAGAGACAGACAGACAAGAAAGAAATACAGACAGATAAGAGAGACAGAGAGATGTACAGACAGACAAGTAACACAGATAGAAAAAAGTGACAGGAGTACAAACAGACAGACAATACAAACTGTATCAATTCGTACCGATTCGCTATCAGAGGCCGAGGAACGGCGGGACTTAATGGTGCTGGTGCGGCGCAGTTGGTTGGTGATTTCAGAAGTCTGGCTGGTGACGGTGGAGCGACGTACACACAGCAACACCCCGAGGCATGGAATGTACTTGGCTAAGGCCGTCCTAAAGATAAAGCATTTATGGAAGGGCCTCTAAACAGACAACACTTCTAGTTAATTTGTCTAGCATCTCACAGAGCCAGAAGGTTCTATACACAGACTCTTCACATTGAAGCCATTTAGCAGATTTTCTTATCCGATGTTAGTCACAATGGTGAGTGCACTGGCCTCTTGTTGGAATGACACCCACAGCCCTGGGGTTGATCACGGCCATGCTCTGACACGGTATGCAACACCTTGAACAAGGCCATGGCTTAGCCAGTCTGATTGGACAAAACCTGGGACTAGCCAAGGACCTGATTTGACATCAGCATGTATCCCCATGGCGTTAATAAAGCTGAGTGGACTAACTTAGTCATGTGACATGCCGTTACCCAGGCAGTCACATTTGATTCATTTGGTTGGAATGAAATTAAATGCAAAAAATAAACATGTTTTTTTTATTAGATTAGATTAGGTTGCATAAACAGACTTAAACCATATTGCGCCAATGAAAACCATAGGATCCAATAGGTTTAATCTCTATAATATACTTATTATAATTATTTTCAGCAATAGATAGTAGTGTACCTGTATTTGGGGTGGGTGATGGCATAGATGATGGGGTTGTGAATGGCAGAAGCTTTTGCGATCACGGCAGGCACTGAGTTCATGTAGGGCGTTAGATAATCGGCATGCCTAGCGATGACACAGAATAGACAGGGAGAAAAGTCTGTTAGGCAAGAAAGACTGAATTATACAACACATAAACCTGAATGCTCAAGGTTGGCGCCATTTAAAAAGAAGACAAATAGCTTTTGTAAGTGTATAGTTATGTGGAGTCTGTTTTTGGTAATTGCGTGGAAATCGCTCACCCTGCAAATGATGTCAGGGCCACAGCGGAGTAGGGAGACCAGGAAATTACGAAAAAGAGGATGACAATTAGGGCAATCTTAGCCATCTTCCACTCATTCTTCAGCCGGTGGAAATGCTTACTGGAGCCTCTGGTGCTTTCAGTGGCGTTCATTTTGGTAACCGCCCTGTGACACACATGTGGCCACACGTAGAAACCCATGTGCACATAGGAATGTAAAAAGGGAGAAATCAGAAATGCTTTCAGTGTGGGCAATTCAGTTACCTCAGTGCACCTGAACTTAAATCTCTTCTTCAACTACAAGTGGTATTACCTTTTGGTGGCCCGTATGGCTCTGAAGATGAAGAAGTAGCAGTAGACGATGACAATCAGGGGAAGGAAGAAGACAAATGTGAAGAGAAGCATGGTGTAAGCACGTACTGAGGGGGTAAAGGTCATATAGTCCCAGGTGCAGGAGGTCAGCAGGCCCTCTGGAACATAGGCACCTTAGGAAGGAAACGGAAAAAAGGCAAAAGATGAAAGTTCATACACCAACAGAACATTGGGATTCAAGACTGTTATCCTTTAACTGCTAAAACCTCTCAATAGTAAACTATGAAAATACAACAGGAAAAGTTATGGACACACACCACTAGGAAGATACAGGCAGGGCCGGCCCTGACCAATATGGTGCCATTGGCAAGATTATTGCTAATGTCCTCCTTGCAACGCAGATAGTTTGTATTTAAAATGTTTTACTCGTTTGGCCAGGGGCGATTCTAGGGTCAGAGCTTTAGGGGTGCTGAGCACCCAATGAGCCCCACTGCCATACCACCCACCGACCCACTTTTCACACAAAAACAAAAATGTCTATTGAAAAATAACATAATCATTTTAACATTGGTTCAATTTACTAAAAAAATCCAGATTTTTTTAAAAATCCTTTCAGAGCACCAGCTTATTGTGAGAGTTCACACAACATATTTCTTAATATTAGCTACTGCATGTGGAATTTTACAATTAAAATGTTTAAGTTTAGCTGAAAATAAAAGTTATAAAAATATTTCAAAAGGTTGAGACATCTGGTATAGGGAATTGGATCTGGGTCCTATGGCTCCACAGCCAAGAGCTGTAACCCACTACTCCAAAAAGGGATATTACAATTAGTAAAAAAAAACGGTGATGACTGCGTTTGTGGCAGGTTCTGGGCCGGCCGTCCTGGAGTACCGGCTGTTCTGTAATTCTCTAGATCACACAGGTGGCCAGTACACCCCTGGTCCGCACTACACATGTCCGCACTACACAGGTACGCGGGGTTATTTGGCGCTGCTGTTTTTGTTTTCACGCTCTAGCAGTTAATAAACAGAACTTGCAGAAGAACATTATAACCGACGTTACTTCTCTCCGTTTATTACTATGGACGAGTCACCCACCCAGGTCCTGTGCTACTCCACAGCGGCGGCGACACACTGGACTTAAATAGCCCGAAAATAAACACTTATTATAGGTGTACCATGGTGATTCAGGATACTGACTCCAGTACTCACCGATATGGTAAAAGGTGTGACACAGCTTTGGAGCAACTTAGTTGATTGACAACACTACATAACGGGTTGTCACTCTGCGTGTGTTTCACGCTGGATGCGGTTCGTGCTGAGCGGTGCAGGTAGAGGACAAGTAGAAGAGGAGAGGACGACACCATTTGCTAAGCGGGGGTGTTTTCATTTTCATCCTTAACACATACATTTTAAACCACAAACTACGGAGTAGGTTTTGTATATTATTTAACCTTGTCAAAGACAAACAAAAATGTTAGAATAACAAAATTTCTTACTCCAAGTTTTAGGGGTGCTGAGCTCCTTTTTAGGGGTGCTGAAGCATCCCTAAAAAGGGGCTAGCCTCGCCCTTGCGTTTGGCGCCCATATGGATGAACGGCGCCACTAGCCTATGCGGCGGGCCGACCGCTGACACAGGTACATTAGAACTAGTGTATAACGGTTAGAGTTTGGATGGCTTCATGTTCTCTATATATTCTGGATATTTTGCGAGGACTGGACAGATACGGGTATGTTGTGTGTAAGGAGGCTGGTGCCATTTGTGTGGTAAGGCAGAACAGAAGTGCTGTGAAACTCTTTCCTGGGTAGCCTGACACTGCTGCATACCTGATTTATATGCCCAAATCCTTATTCAGAAACTTATCTACCGCAGAGTAGAGTTCAAAGTCCCAGAGCCAGGGCAAATATCCCTCGCTGTCTTCTCTCTCTACCTGTCTCTCCTTCTCTCTCTCTTCCTTCCTGTCAGCCCTTTCTCTCACTCGTTCTCTCCCAATCTATCTCTGTCTTTCTCTATTTTTTTCTAACACATGCATGGACACCATACCTGGATTTATGCCCTTGCGTCCTTTGAGCTCATCCAACATTTGGCAACCTCATCCTCAACCTGCCCACATCATTTTAAATCTGTCCATTTGTGTCTTACAGCACATGCATGCATGGTGGTGTGTGCGCGTGTGTGTGTGTGTGTATGTAGGCATGTGCGTCTGAAAGTGCATCCATGTGTGACATACTCCAGCCGAAGAAAGGCGGCAGACTCCAGCCTAGCGAATAGACCCAGGCAGCCATGAGGACAAGCAGGGCCCGCTTCTTGGAAAGCACTCCAATAGAGGACAAGGGACGGGTGATGACGAAGTAGCGGTCCATCGCGATAACCATCATGGTGATCATAGAGCAGATTCCGAACAGGGCCCCGCAGAACGCATACAACTCACAGGCTGGAGGAAGCAGACACATAGACAGACAGAAAGGTCTGAGGCATTTAGGGTATATGACGATATAACGGTATAGCGGTATTAAAAACAGGACAACTATGGGGAAAGAGGGGAACAGAGGAACGACAGACATAAGATGATTTGTTCTGCAATTCCCCTGTGGTTGATGTCAGCCCACTTCATAACAACTAATGTAATGTACTGATCAGTGAACAACCAGGTCAAACAGAAAGGTAACCTGCAGAGAGACTGGGAGAAGGAAGGTATAGTGAACCCATCTCTCCTAGATTCACAACTAACTGTTGAACATTTACCTCATAGAAAACCTCAGTATTTTGCTGAACCTATATATGTAATGGCAATATCATTTAAAAAGCTTTTATGTGTGCTTAACAGTATGTGTCACAAATCCATTTAAAGGTGTAGTTCAAAATAAAGGATGGAGCCAACAAACATATACACTTAACTTAAATAAATAAAAGTGTGCTTACAGGAGCGACTACTAAATTCAAAGAAAACTGTATACATATAACACTCACCGAGACGTAGAACATGTAACAATGAGTAACACACAGAAGACACAGGAGTAAACATTTATACACATGCTGATTGACTGAACGGAAACATGGTGTTATAACAACTTACCATTTTAATCTGAAGCTACTATTATACTTAAACATTTTGTACTATCAAGCTTGTCTAATCAGTAGTCCTTTCAATTTAGTGCCATTCAACAGAACCCTGTAACGATCCCTGGCCCACTGAGAACATCTAGTGGTCTAGGAGCGCGTTGCAGTACCCTTGGGGACTTATATAAGTTTAAAGTCACCTGCATCAGATGTGGGTGATTAATGTGGGCACAGCACGTTTAGACCACACAGGGACCTTTATACTCTACTAACGAGGGAATGGGCATCAGGTGTCTGTAATGACGAGACCGGACAATAATGTGAAAGGGGGAGGGAACGATGTACATCGCGCTTGGGCCTAGGCAACATCCCTTTTATGTATATTTTCAGCTAGCTCCTGGCTAAACCAGGGGTTAGATTTACGTTTAACTCTGTGTTTTTAGGGGAACATGCTTATCCACAATGGAATTGAAGATGCTACCGAATTTATGCAGGGACAGTTCCGGATCAATTAAAGATGTGACACATCCGATATCACTCCGACATAAATCATATAGGAATGCCTGTTCATTTACCAGCCTAAAATTCCTTCGACAGATAAGTCAAGGTTTAGATGTTGGTATTTGCACATCCCTAATACACACAGTAGGACATTGATCACTTAAAGAGAACCCCCCCACTAGAAATTAAACCAGGCGTGTGTAATAACCAAACCGAAACAACAGTTCTCACTCGTTACTTATTGTTTTAAAAAGAACATCTATTTAACTTTAATGTTATTTTTTTACCTGGATCTCTGCTTGATTTCCCGGAATAAATTAACCTAGAACATACATGATTTTCATATCCATGTATGCGCACAATGCATTTCCATCGTAGTTGTTGCTTAGAATTAGTCTATTCCCCAGGTTATGGAATATCCCAGCCGTGACTAGTATATATTGTTTCATTGTGCTATTCACATCTAGCCTGTCAGGAGTTATTAATGGATTAGGTAAAACAAGCTGGCAACATTGTTTTTAGAAAAAAAGCATCTTGTCCTCATCTCTCATACAATTCTCCCTCTTTCAATTTTTTTAACTTTATAACCATCAAAGAGAAAAAAAGAGCTCAGTCTTCTTCTACTCAATTGTAAGAAACTATCTTACAATCAATGCGTTTTGGGCTTTTATTTATCCTTCTACTTTACGCATCATTATTTCTGTCAAGTTATTGATTTTCTTAGAAATGTCTTGCTGAAAATGAACTGACCTCCGCATATTTGAAATGCGTTAGTGGAGTACCTTTATCTCCAAAGATCCATCTTTTGTACATTGAGGTAGTGAAGAACATGGGGGGCTGTGTGAGACACATCAGAAGATCAGTGATGGCCAGGTTTATGATGAACATGTTGGCTGGAGTCTTCAGTGATCTGCTCCTGTAGAACAAAGCACATACAACACGGTAAGAGAAAGTAGTCAGTCTCCTGATTCAATGTAATACAAACACGTAATCAGAAGGATATTGTGGAGACTGTATTCTACAAGTCATTGTAGTTTAGCGTAATCAAATGGTTATTTGATTATAATTACAGAGTTCATTTCTTTCCTGTGAAGGATGTATTATTGTGGGCAGCTATTTTGCTAGGGAATTATAAGTTCTTCAGCACGTTCCACTGGTATTTTGCCTGATGATTTTGTGTATGTGTCTATAAAAATGTATTGTATGACCAACCCCTACACAGTCACATCATCCAATCATATACAGTACTTATATTGTATGTTCCAGCCTCCTTCTGATCTTGTATAGTGTCCACTGTTCAGTCGTGATCACAGTGGGCATCACATGTCCACTGGTCAGTTGTGATCACAGTGGGCATCACATGTCCACTGGTCAGTTGTGATCACAGTGGGCATCACATGTCCACTGGTCAGTTGTGATCACAGTGGGCATCACATGTCCACTGGTCAGTTGTGATCACAGTGGGCATCACATGTCCACTGGTCAGTTGTGATCACAGTGGGCATCACATGTCCACTGGCCAGTCGTGATCACAGTAGGCATCACATGTCCACTGGTCAGTCGTGATCACAGTGGGCACCACATGTCCACTGGTCAGTCGTAATCACAGTGGGCATCACATGTCCACTGGTCAGTTGTAATCACAGTGGGCATCACATGTCCACTGGTCAGTTGTAATCACAGTGGGCATCACATGTCCACTGGTCAGTCGTAATCACAGTGGGCATCACATGTCCACTGGTCAGTTGTAATCTTAGTGGGCATCACATGTCCACTGGTCAGTTGTAATCACAGTGGGCATCACATGTCCACTGGTCAGTTGTAATCACAGTGGGCATCACATGTCCACTGGTCAGTTGTAATCACAGTGGGCATCACATGTCCACTGGTCAGTTGTAATCACAGTGGGCACCACATGTCCACTGGTCAGTTGTAATCACAGTGGGCATCACATGTCCACTGGTCAGTTGTAATCACAGTGGGCATCACATGTCCACTGGTCAGTTGTAATCACAGTGGGCACCACATGTCCACTGGTCAGTTGTAATCACAGTGGCCATCACATGTCCACTGGTCAGTCGTGATCACAGTGGGCATCACATGTCCACTGGTCAGTCGTGATCACAGTGGGCATCACATGTCCACTGGTCAGTCGTGATCACAGTGGGCATCACATGTCCACTGGTCAGTTGTAATCACAGTGGGCACCACATGTCCACTGGTCAGTTGTAATCACAGTGGCCATCACATGTCCACTGGGACACTCTTATGTGTCATGTCAAGCTTAATTCACCTACTTGCTCATGCCCATAATCACACCAGGATAAAGGAACAACTGTCAGTGTATTAAAGCTGTAAATTCCAAAGTCTGCACAGTGCGTTTGGCATACTTATGTTGTTGATTTGCAAGAGTACAATACATAAAATTAAATAATGCATGCTGAGTTCAAAAGGGTTTGTTGGTGTTTTAAGCCCCCAGTGAAGCCTTTAAGGCAGCGCTGCATGGAAGGCACTTATGGAGTTACATTTGTCTCAAAAAGAACAAACAAAATTATTACTATTGCAACCAAAAAATATGTATTGCAAACAAAAAACGAAATATTGAATGCAAAACATCCACGAAAAGGTATCGAGATCCGCAAGAAATCAAAACATTTTAAATGCAAAGACAAATGTACTGCAGTTTTTTTTCTATCTCTGCTTACGTTGCCATGGTTTTTGCTCTCAGTCTTTTTTTGCAGTTGCGAGTTCAGGTTTTTGCTCTCGGTTTCTTTTTTTGCAGTTGCGAATTTTTGACACAATTGTAACGTGTGGGCGGGGTTTAGATGACTTCCAAGAAGACGGGTCTCCATTGGTCAGCCGGATTTCGAGCAGTAGATTGCATTCTTTGAATTTCATTCGTCTATGTCACGATGGCAGACATACTGTATACATGTAAAATGTCTAGGAACAAAACTCAATACTATAAAGTGAGTTTGCGAGCATACCACCCGAGGCTGCAAAAAGCCACATTCCGGCTGCCCAGCCATCGTGACAATGCAATCTACTGCTCGAAATCCGGGCCGGCGCCCTAGAGCTAGCTGTCACGCGCCTTAGCTCCGAGTGCAGGCAGATGGCTGATAAGATCGACGATCTGGAGTCGAGATCACGTCGCTGCAATCTGCGTGTGGTGGGTGTCCCGGAGAGGCTGGAGGGAGCGGATCCTGTGTCCTTCATGTCGGGTTTCTTTACGGAGGTCCTCGGCGATTCTCTTGCGCCATCCCCCATGAAGCTTGACAGGGCTCATCGCCTTGGCCCCCACCCGACGCCGGGCAGCGCTGCCAAATCGGGACCGAGGGTGATGATTGTCAAGTTCCACAATTTCAGGGACAAGGAGGCAATTCTCCGAGGCCTGCGAGGGAACAACTTAACTTTCGTGGAAAGAAAATCCACATTTTCCCAGACTTCACGTCTGTCGTGGCCAAGAAACGAGCAGCATTTGTCGACGTGAAACGTATTCTCCACGAGAAGAAAATCCGGTTCTCTCTGCGCTTCCCGGCTATCCTGCACGTCGACCACAACGGTGAAAACCTTCGGTTTGCTTCTCCTGCGGAGGCGAAGGCCTGGCTTGGTCGGGTCGTCTGATCTCTGTTAAGCTAACATGTTGCTAACGTTTCATGTTGTGTAGCCTATGGCCCGGTCATTCACGATTCTGATTGGCCGAACACACCAGTCCTTCTATCTGTTTAATGGCACGCATATATGGGTGGTTGTTTTTTATATGTGGTTTTGTGTGTATGTGTGTGTATGTATGTATGTATGTATATATATATATATATGGGAGTATGTATGTATGTATATGTGTGTGTATGTGTATATATATATATATATAGAGAAATATAAATCCTAGAAGTTGCGTGTATGTGTAGGTATGTGTTTGTATGTATGCGTGTATGTATGTATGTGTAGGTATGTGTGTATGTATGTATGTGTATATATTAAATTGTCATCCCTTGGGTGTGTTTATCTTATGCATGTCTGGGGTATGGTATATATATTCACAGTACTTTATCACACTAGCATTTTCTTATGTTTGTATTCCTGGCCACTGTGTATGTATGGATGAACGCAGGTAGGGGTGTGTGATTGTACGCGCGTGTGTGCATTGAAAGGTTTCAAGTGGGCCTGTGGCTCCGTATCCAAATATATGTGTGTGGGCATGTTTGTTTACAACAGACGAGTTTACATTTAAAGGTCCCAATGCATGCGCGCTTCCGGCTGCTTGCATGTTTAGATATGATGAGTAATTGTCGTTCAGTTTTCTGTGTATATGCTTGCAAATGTGGTCACTGTATATGCGTGTACTGCATTTTAATACTGTATAACTGAGGTACACTGTTCAAGAATGGTTTAAGTTGCTGAATGCATTCAGTTCTTGTTGTTTATGCGACGGAGTCTCCCACGTTCACTGCTTAAAATGCACGGGAGCTACGTCAGTGTTCTGGAGCTGTCTTCGGATATGGAGACTGGTAACTCGGGTTTGGGGGCGGGGTTAATGTTTTTGTATGGATGTTTTTTTGTCACTTTTTGGTTATTATTTCTTTGTTCTCCATAAGAGCGAGTGCTTTCCTGTGAATCCAGCTGCACTCCAACTACGGGAATCTGATTTACCTTTCACGCTCAGCCGCTCTGGATTTAAATATCTCGGAGTGAATGTGACTCGTTCTTTTTCCTCTCTTTACTCTGCAAACTTTGCTCCCCTTCTCACGCAGATGAAGGGTGATTTTCAGAGGTGGGGTAATTTACCTCTTACACTCGTGGGAAGGATAAATGCTGTGAAGATGAACAGTTTACCTAAATTTCTCTACCTTTTTCAATCTATTCCCCTTTTTCTGCCGAAGTGCTTTTTCAAGTCAATTGACCAGGCCATCACCTCATTCATATGGGCAGGCAAGATACCCAGGGTCAGTAGATCTCTACTTCAGAGATGCCGATTTAGTGGAGGTCTGGCTCTACCCAACTTTCTATACTACTACTGGGCGGCAAATTTTCTGAAACTGCCATTCTGGTTACATGCTCCAGACTCCCAGTGGTGCCAACTTGAGTCACACTCCTGCATCTCTACTTCTCTCCCTGCTCTGCTTTGCTCCTCTCTCCCATCATCACCGTCCCGTTATACTGGCAACCCTGTTGTACTCTCCACACTTAAGATCTGGTATCAATTTCGACAGCACTTTAAATCCTCTTCTGCATCTACCTTGGCCCCTATCGATAGAAACCATGCATTTCTCCCTTCCACAGTGGACACCGCCTTCTCCCTCTGGTCAAGAAAGGGGATTACGACCTTTCAGGACATGTATGGGGACAGAGGTTTTTCTAGTTTTCCTGATCTGGTCTCTAGGCGGTCTCTGCCCCAATCACATTTCTTCCACTACCTTCAATTACGGCACTTTGTATCCTCTCAGTTTCCTGGATTTCCTGCCCTGCCCCCAAGTAGACCCTGGGATGCTCTACTGTCTCTGCTACCCCATCAGAGGGGGCTAATCTCCCAAATCTACGCAAGCATCATGTTTCTTGATGCACACTCCACTGATAAAATCAGGTTGGCTTGGGAACGGGAGATGGGGGTGGGTCTTACGCAGGAGTGGTGGAGTAGGGCGATGGACAGAATACATTCCACGACACCTTGTGCTCGCCTGGGTCTCATCCAATTTAAAGTCACTCACAGAGTGCACTTCTATAAGGCCAGACTGGCTTCTATTTACCCTGACGTACTTGACGAGTGTGATAGATGCCATGCCTCCCCCTGTGATCTCACCCATATGTTTGCAAAATGCCCTGCCTTGAATAACTATTGGGACTCTATATTTAAGGTGCTGTCTGAGGTGTTGGGTGTACCCCTGCAGTCGTGCCCCCTGTTGTCTGTGTTTGGTGTCCCTGCTGACTTGTCCTCCTTGAACCGCGTACAAGCAGACGTGGTTGCATTTACTACACTACTGGCCAGGCGTAGAATACTTCTGAATTGGAAGTCTGTCCATCCCCCCGCTGTTTCTATATGGCTCAGCGATGTTATGTATTTCTTACAGCTGGAGAAAATTAAATTCTCGCTTAGGGGCTCAACTGTCAACTTCACCAAGAAATGGCAGCCATTTATAACCTACTTCGAAAGGTTGGAGAAACTGCCCTATGATTAGTTAACTTTTTTTTCTTTCCCCCAGTATTTATTGTAATTACTTATCTTCCCCCAGTGTTGTGTTCTTACTCTTGTATTCGTCATGTGTTGTTGTTATTATTATTATTTTTTTTAGGTCCTTGTTTTTGGGTATGTACTCTGTGTCTGTTTTTGTTTAAATGTGTGGGTATGTGGATGGGTGGGGGAAAAAAAGGGGCAGTGGTCTACTGAGTGCCAATATTCATTGTTACAAATGTTACACTCTGCTCAATAAAAAATTAAACAAAAAAAGAAAAAAAAAAGAATATCGGACTATTGTGATTAAATAAACTTTAAGACAACATTTGTTATGTTCAGACTGATACAGGCATAACCTTGCAATCAGACGAGGCCACTGTGATAACTACATTTTTAAATATTGTATTTTACTGTATTTTTCATCAAGTGACCCACAAAGAATTAAAAATAAAATTGGATTAGATCGGTTAGATCGGATTGCATTAGATTAAACTTTATTGTCATTGAACAGTACGAGTAAAGTACAACATTTTTGTACATAACAAAAATGTTATGCAGGGCAGTGTGTCAATATGCCAATGTATCAGTCAAATCAGATAAGGTAAATGTGCGGATGTTTCACTTTCATGTATAAAACACCATTCTTATTTCAATTTTTCTTTATGTTGCCATGGCAATGAATTTACCTTATGAAAATAGATTAAAACAGACAGAGGAAGACAGTGATATCTACAGTTATATAGCTACACTCCCATCGGTAGAGAGAGATGTATAGTTATATATTTACACAAGCATGGTTAGCTCCTGCAACCTACCTGCTGAAAGCATAGATGACCAGAAAGTTCCCCACTATGCCGATGATGCCAATAGCCAGGATGATGGTCCCTATAGTGTAATGGGCGTGGTCAGGTACATCCACAGTGGGGAAGGGATGGCGGGGGCCCCGAACCATGGCTACCTACAAGTAAGACAGTAAAACCGAATATAAACACAAAGCATGGCGAAAAGCTTAGCTGGCCTAAATACTCAATGTGACTAGGGATTTCACACACAGTTTTTAAACAGGTTCCAAGCACAGTATTGAACAAAATAATTTTCATTGTAGTTTAACAACCAAACATGTTCCTTTTGTGTCCAAACTGCTCACAAACCAGAGGAGGTCCAGCAGAGCACCAATCCCTCTGGGTCTTGACCATCTTTTCCAAGGCCTTTATCACAATTGAGTTCATTATAGGCCTGTAGTCCTTGACAAAGAATGGGTTTAACGGTGAAGGTTTTCTATGGCAGTGAGGCCAGACTCTGGTCAGGCAAAGACTAAAACCTCTAGGGTAGGACTAAACCAATGAGACACTCAGCATTGTACCTGAAACATCTGTCATTAATACTATCCTGCTCTTCAGCTGTTTTGGTTGGTGTAGATTTGAGCAGTTACATCACTTAATTTTATTGAAGGAGTGAAAGTGGTGTGAAGCTCTTCCTCCACTTGGTTATGTACTTAATATGGCTGCTTTACATCTGCTAGTTACAGTTGAAACCAGATATTTACATAAACTTCAGAAAAAAACACAAAAACTTTATTTCTTTACTTTCATACATTAAATCAGAGTAAACTTTTTCTGTTTTAGATCAATACATATTAACATATTTTTTTGCATTTGTTAAATGTCAAAATCGAGTGAGGGAGAATTTGTATGTATTTTTTATATCACTTTCATCGAAGTCAGAAGTATACATACACTAAGTTTATTTTGTCTTTAAACAAAAAGAAAACTCCAGGTCCTGTTGTCTGACGAAACAAAAATTGAACTGTTTGGCTATAATGATAAACGGTATATTTGGAGGAAAGGGCGAAGCTTTGAAGCCTCAGAACACCATCCGAACTGTGAAGTATGGGGGTGGTAGTATAATGTTGTGGGGCTGCTTTGCTGCAGAAGGGCCTTGTGCACTTCACAAAATAGATGGCCTCATGAGTAAATAACATTTTGTGGATATATTGAAGCAACATCTGAAGACATCAGCCAGGAAGTTAAATCTTGGGCACAAATGGGTCTTCCAAATGGACAATGACCCCAAGAATACCTCCAAATGAGTTACAAAGTGGCTTAAGGACAACAGGTATTGGTAAAAGTCAAGGTATTGGAGTAGCGATCACAAAGCCCTGATCTCAATCCCATAGACAATGTGTGGGCGGCACTGAAAGGGTGAGTGTGAGCAAGAAGGCCTACAAACCTGACCCAGTTACACCAGTTCTGTCAGCAGGAGAGGGGCAAAACTCCAGCAAACTATTGTAGAAAGCTTGTGGAAGGAAACCCACAACGTTTGGCCCAAGTGAAACAGTTTCGGGGCAATCTACCTAAGTGTTTGTATACTTCTGACTTACAAATACATAAAAATTCTCCCTTGCTCGATTCTGACATTTAACAAATGCCAAAAATATGTTAATATGTATTGATCTAAAACAGAAAAACTTTACTCTGATTTACTGTATGACAGTAAAGAAATAAACGTGTTTGTTTTTTTCTAAAGTGTATGTAAATATCTGGTTTTCAACTGTAGTTACTGAAGTTGCTCATCTAGTTTCTGAAAGACTTTGGGGATAATTATTAATATATGTAACTAAACTTGTGTCAATATAATCTACATTTGGTTTAAAAAAAATCTGTACAGTATAGAAACTGAAACAATACCAGACAGAAGCAGGAGTTGATGTATAAAAGCTATACATAAACTTGCTCCTATCTACCTCGCTGAAATAGTCATGCATACCTACGCGTAAACCCTTTCTGACTGTATTTTACCTGGACTATTCCATTTTATTCATTCATTTGAATTTTATTTGTACATTAAAATGTACATTAATCAACATTACAGTAATGTAAACGTACCCGAGTTAGCTCTTAAGTGCTAATTTTCATCGGCAGTCCTCCAGCCAGATGTAAATAAGGCAACCTTAAATAGTCACAGTTATTGAATCACAAAATGAAATTGCATACCACCTAATATAGTTTGTAAATGAAGTTCAAGTAAGAATGAAAAATAAAAATAATATAACATGTATAGATGCACACAGAGAGAATTAGTGCCTACAAATTTGGCTATCTAAAAGCCATTTTTTTTCATCTTCCCTAACTGCCCCTCTGGTTACCCTAGCCTCACTTGATCTAAAATGTATAAAACCACATAGTGGAGGAGGTGCTAAACCACGTCTGATTTTATAAATTAAACAAATGTTGTTGAATTTAATAAGGTTATCCCAGGTAAGTAACTGTTATTTCCCCAGGATACTACAGTGGTGGTAGTGGTATGATTTTCTATCCAGTATTTTTAATGCATGTTTATATAACGTTTCTAGTGGTTTTATTGCTGTAGAGTGAGTATTGGACCAGCTTGTTAAGCAATATGTTATGTGTGATAAAATCATGGAAGAGAAGTATAATTTAGCAGCTTCTGTTGAGAGGAAGTCTTTAACAAATCGAAAATTTGCTAGACTAAATGTAACCCTCTGCATAAAAA
Organism: Dallia pectoralis; assembly: GCA_029465975.1. Classification (NCBI taxonomy): domain Eukaryota; kingdom Metazoa; phylum Chordata; class Actinopteri; order Esociformes; family Umbridae; genus Dallia; species Dallia pectoralis. The sequence goes on from CM055730.1 coordinate 25,920,299, forward strand.
AACATTTAATAATTATTCAATGAAACAATTATAAGTTCACCCAGCACAGCCAGAAGAGGAGTGGCCATCCCTCAGAGCCTGGTTCCTCTCTAGGTTTCTTCCTATATTTGACAGATCAGGGTGTTTTTCCTACCTGCTGTGTATCAACTTGTATCAGTGCTCTCTCTGGTTCAGGCTAGGCGTGTGTAAAAGCACTTTGCTTTATAAAATACATTTGATTGATTGATTGATGGTTCTGCGGAGTGAGCAGAAAGAGCAGACAATGATTTGTTGTCTTTGGACAGGCTAGAGTCAAAAATTCTGGAGGGCCAAAAGATACAATCAAAAGCACACAGGAAATTACTGAAGCAATATCAAGGACAAGCTGAAGGTCAATACAGAAAGGGATACATTCAAGGGCTGGTAAGTATTCTCTAGAATAGACAATAACAAACACTATGAACGGCTCAGTAATGCAAAAACATTACCTCAACATAGACGAAGAGGGAAGAGTACGGCAATCAGACTCAGTGGAAGTCAGTGTTTTGGGAAGTGAACTGGAGTTGGATGACAGGTGGCGTGCACAGGGATGTGAACTTGGCACAGGTCGTACACTAATAAGTGTTCACTTAAAAATATATCGAGCTACAAACTAGGCAACAAAGTTGACATTATCAGTCTCTACTGCTGTCACTAATGGGCGTGTTGTCATTTGGTTGACACGTCTCTTCAACATTGCGTGGGAGTTTGGAAGGGTGCCAAAAGAGTGGCAGACCGAGGTGGTGGTTCCCCTGTTCAAAAAGGGGGACCAGAGAAAGTGTGGAAGCAAGAGCTGTGTCCGGTTTCTAGGCAGTAAGGTGGATTCGCCTGTGCCAGGGCTGCGCCTTGTCACCAATCCTGTTTGCGATATTCAGGATATTGAGGCGTAGTCATGGTGGGGATGAGTTGCAGTTCGGTGGGCTGAGGATCTCATCACGGTCAGTGATGGCATCATCGGTTAGTGACCTTAAGCACTCACTGAAGCGGTTCACAGCCGAGTGTGAAGCGGCTGCAATGAGGATTTGCACCTCTAAATCTGAGACCATGACTCTCAGCAGGAAACCGATGGGTTGCATACTCCCTAAGTGAATACTCCCTATTGTAGGTGCTTTCAATGGTAGACATGGGTCCTTCTGGGCACTCTGACCGGTCTGCGGCTACGCAGCCACATATGCAGCAGGGTGCATAAACCTCAGAAGACGCTGAGGTTTTTACTCCAACCCATTTCTCCTGAATCCAACAAGTTGACTATAATAACTGACGGCAGAGGAATGGCTCTAGACAGTTGGCAAAACAGTTGGCTGCACACATGCTTCTCATCTCTCATCAAGACATGCAGTATACCCCAGCTCTACACACCAGACTTTGCAAGATCCTTAGTTTATCCAGCACGGTACAATGCGTCAGTGCTACATCAAGCCTTTTATTAATGTCATGTTTCATTGCTGATTACTTACGAGCCTATTTTCCTGTGTTCAGGTTTACGCATTATCTTCCTGATATACGCACATAAAAATATGTTTAAATAGAAGATGTTCTGAATTTGTTAAATATACTACAAATGCTATTTATATAGTATGAAATGACCATGTGATTACATTTGGTACACATAATCAAAGTTGCGAGGTTAGTTTTTTGATGTTTCCAGTTGGCCTACTATTTGGGAATACTAATGAAGAGGAAAAAAACATATGGATTTGCAATTATAGACATGAGTTGGATATGTGTCCTATTTATAAAAAAATGTCTTGCCATCGCAGTCGTCAAAACTGTCTTATATAATATAATCATATTTAATTTTATGGAATGGTAGTATATTTCTTCTATTTACGTTGTTTATCTCAATGGTAACACGTTCCAATATAATTTGAGTCCCCCTGCTGGTCTAATCCCAGATGGGAGTCAGAGTTTGCCTGGTCTGTAGTATGCTACTGTGTCTCCCAGCAAAAACACCCCACTTTGTCCACACCAAGAATAGAGATAGATTGGCCACTGACAGGATCTTTTAGACATTTTCGACAAATATATGCAAAGACTGGAAGAACTGAAAGCACACACAGCTACTATATACTTAAAGTATGTAACCTAAAAGTTGGTGATAAGAATGCAATGCCCGTTCAATTCAAAGATGAGCAAAACGCGTATCATCATGCATTCAATACCAAATGCCTTGTTGTAACTTTGATATAACTTTATTTTGGTAAAATCTGAATATAATGACAGAAACGTAACAGACCACAAGACAATATACCAACTTTGACAATGTGGCGGAGGTCGTGCTCAATTATTATTATTATTTTCATTTCTTGAAAAGTTACGGTTTTGAAGATAGGTTTCCATATTTCAACAGTATGGTTGCTTCGGCTACATCAAAGTTAAACTGGATTAATGTTATCAATGCAATTCAATTAAGCATTCTTGTCACGATTGGTGTGGTGGCGTTGCTACACGGACATATTTCGGTGATGCACTTCCTTGTTTCACTTCCGTGTTTACGTTTGTCTCACGGCTGTTTGCACTTGTAATCACTGGGATATAAGAGGGTCGCGAGCAGTGCACTCGTTGCTTCGCATTGTTTCATGTCAGTTAGTATTGTTGTCGCCGTTTACGGTTTGTTTTGCTTTACAATAATAAACCTGTTAAAACGGATACGGCTCTGCACATGGCTTCGCGCACTACACCCGACGGTTCGTGACAGAATGCGAAGCCAGCAAAGAAGCCAGCAGAGCCAGCAGACGGTGAGTGGATTCCACGGGGGGGCAAGCTATAGCGCCCCGTCGGATGAAACTCGCCGTCGCCCCACGGAGCGGTGGGAGTGGAATCGGCCGGAGACACCACAGGAGCGGTGGCTACGTCTCCGGCCGTATGCTACGGTGGAACCACCGAAGCGGCATTCAGGGCCAGTTCTAATGGGTCCGCGGGCCTTCTATGAAGGAAGGATGAGGGCATCCCGGAAGCGCCCCAAAGAGATTTTTGGGGGGAAGCTAACGGGGTGTTCAGGAAGGTCCGCGGAGAGAGAGGTCCTGGTGCTGCAGGAACAGCCACCCACTGCTCCGGGGCTGCAGACAGGGGGAGGAAAACCCCTGGAGCTACAGCCACTACCCCCGCCATGGGAAGACCCTTTTCGGCCACCTACGTCAGGGACAGAAAAACCCCCGGAGGGGTTGGATGAACAGCCCACGGCTGTTATTAGGACGTGGTGGAGGACATGGCTGGACTTCCAGGAGCCTGCGCCCGAGATGGTCGCCACCACGCCTGCGCCTGAGATGGTCGCCACCACGCCTGCGCCCAAGATGGCTGCCGCCGTCTCGCCAGCGTCCACGATGGCTCCCGCCGTCCCGCCAGCGCTCAAGATGGCTGTTGCCGTCACGCCAGCGCTCAAGATGGCTGCCGTCGTCCCGCCAGCGCCCAAGATGGCTGCCGCCGTCTCGCCAGCGTCCACAATGGCTCCCGCCGTCACGCCGGCGCTCAAGATGGCTGCCGTCGTCCCGCCAGCGCTCAAGATGGCTGTCGTCGTCCCGCCAGCGCCCAAGATGGCTGCCGCCGTCTCGCCAGCGTCCACGATGGCTCCCGCCGTCCCGCCAGCGCTCAAGATGGCTGTTGCCGTCACGCCAGCGCTCAAGATGGCTGCCGTCGTCCCACCAGCGCTCAAGATGGCTGCCGTCGTCCCGCCAGCGCCACAATGGCTGCCGCATCGCCGCCCACAATGGCTGCCGCATCGCCGCCAACAATGGCTGCCGCATCGCCGCCCACAATGGCTGCCGCATCGCCGCCCACAATGGCTGCCGCATCGCCGCCCACAATGGCTGCCGCATCGCCGCCCACAATGGCGGCCGCATCGCCGCCCACAATGGCTGCCGCATCGCCGCCCACAATGGCTGCCGCATCGCCGCCCACAATGGCTGCCGCATCGCCACCCACAATGGCTGCCGCATCGCCGCCCACAATGGCTGCCGCATCGCCGCCCACAATGGCTGCCGCATCGCCGCCCACAATGGCTGCCGCATCGCCGCCCACAATGGCTGCCCCATCGCCGCCCACAATGGCTGCCGCATCGCCGCCCACAATGGCTGCCGCATCGCCGCCCACAATGGCTGCCGCATCGCCGCCCACAATGGCTGCCGCATCGCCGCCCACGAAGGCCGCGCCACGACGACGCTCACGATGGCCGCCGCCACGACTACGCTCACGATGGCCGCCGCCACGAAGACGCTCACGATGGCCGCCTCCACGACGACGCTCACGATGGCCGCCGCCACGACGACGCTCACGATGGCCGCCGCCACGACTACGCTCACGATGGCCGCCGCCACGACTACGCTCACGATGGCCGCCGCCACGACTACGCTCACGATGGCCGCCGCCACGACTACGCTCACGATGGCCGCCGCCACGACTACGCTCACGATGGCCGCCGCCACGACTACGCTCACGATGGCCGCCGCCACGACACCGCCCACGATGGCCGCCGCCACGACGGCGCTCACGATGGCCTCCGCCACCACGTCGCCTACGACGGCGGACTCTGAGCCGCACAAGATGGCGGCCTCTCAGCCGCACTAGATGGCGGCCTCTCAGCCGCACTAGATGGCGGCCTCTCAGCCGCACAAGATGGCGGCCTCTCAGCCGCACAAGATGGCAGCCTCTCAGCCGCACTAGATGGCGGACTCTCAGCCACCGAGGCATATTCAGGGCTGGACCTGCGGTCCTGGACTGACCCTTTTGGGTTTGACTGTGGGTTCTCTCCCTGTTGCTCCCTTGTTTTGGTTTTGTGTTTCCGTTCGGCTATCTGGGGAGCTAGCCTTTTAGTGGGGGATACTGTCACGATTGGTGTGGTGGCGTTGCTACACGGACATATTTCGGTGATGCACTTCCTTGTTTCACTTCCGTGTTTACGTTTGTCTCACGGCTGTTTGCACTTGTAATCACTGGGATATAAGAGGGTCGCGAGCAGTGCACTCGTTGCTTCGCATTGTTTCATGTCACATTTGATTGAGAGGTGAGTGTGTTCAGATATATTACTGTGGTTGTGGACTGTAACATTATAAGACGCGATATGCGCATTTTTCCTTTCAGTTTTAACCAGTTAGTATTGTTGTCGCCGTTTACGGTTTGTTTTGCTTTACAATAATAAACCTGTTAAAACGGATACGGCTCTGCACATGGCTTCACGCACTACACCTTGGACGGATCAATACAATTCTAACTGAATATAATTTGATTAAACGCATAGAGCAATTTTCAACGTCATACAAAAAGTGGTTATTATTGAGTTAACTCTACACAGTGCAGCGTACATAAGTTGGACCCATACATTTCAGGACAGGACGATATTCAAGTAAGGAAATTGCGCACTGACTGAAGTTTACTCAATATTTTTGTCTGCAATACGTCAACATTTATTTGGTTTAATTTAAAATAATCAGTTTGATAATATTACGTTACATTTCTGTGAACAATATCAATTTGCAGTCTATAATAGTCTATGTAATAGTCTCTCTGGTCCCCCTTTTTGAAGAGGGGAACCACCACCCCGGTCTGCCACTCCTCTGGCACTGTCCCAGACTTCCACGCAATGTTGAAGAGGCGTGTCAACCAAGACAGCCCTTCCCCACCCAAAGCTTTTAGCATTTCTGGACGAATCTCATCAGTCCCTGGGGCTTTGCCACTGTGTAGTTGTTTGACTACCTCAGCGATCTCCCGCAGGGAAACTGACGATGACCCTCCATCAGCCTCTAGCTCTGCCTCTGTACTAGAGGGCGTGAACGTCGGATTCAGGAGTTCCTCAAAATGCTCTTTCCACCACCCAATCACATCATCAGTTGAGGTCAACAGTGTCCCATTCTTACTGTACACAGCTTGGATGGTTCCCCGTTTCCCCCTTCTGAGGTGCCGAACGGTTTTCCAGAAGCATCTTGGTGCCGACCGAAAGCATCTTGGTGCTGAACTCCTCCCACACCCGCTGCTTTGCCTCGACACGGCAGCGGCTGCAGCCCTTCGGGCCCGTCGGTACCCTGCAACTGCCTCCGGAGTCCTCTGAGATAACATATCCCTGAAGGACTCCTTCAGTCGGACAGCTTCCCTGACCACCGTGGTCCACCACAGTGTTCTAGGGTTACCACCCTTTGAGGCACCTAGGACCTTGAGACCACAGCTCAGCGCCGCAGCTTCAGCAATAGAAGCTTTGAATATTGCCCACTCAGGTTCAATGCCCCCAACGTCCACAGGGATGCCCAAAAAGCTCTGTTGGAGGTGTGAGTTGAAGATCTCTCGGAGAGGGGCCTCCTCCAGACGTTCCCAGTTCACCCGCACTACCCGTTTGGGCTTACCTGGTCTGTCCAAGGTCTTTCCCCACCCTCTGATCTCACTCACTACCAGATGGTGATCAGTTGACAGCTCTGCCCCTCTCTTCACCCGAGTGTCCAAAACATGCGGCCTTAGATCAGCCAATACGATCACAAAATCGATCATTGACCTTCGGCCTAGGGTGCTCTGGTATCATGTACACTTATGCGCCTCCTTATGTTCGAACATGGTGTTTGTTATGGACAATCCATGACCAATCCAAGTCCAATAACAAACGACCGCTTGGGTTTAGATCAGGGAGGCCGTTCCTCCCAATCACGCCTCTCCAGGTGTCTCCATCGATGCCCACATGTGCGTTGAAGTCTCCCAGCAGAATGATATATAGGACTCCATTCAGGGTCTCCAAGAAGCAAGCAAGCAAGCAAGTTTATTTATATAGCACAATTCATACATAGAAGCAATTCAATGTGCTTTACAGAGGAAAATAATAAAATGATAAAATACATGCTTTTTATAACAATCTGTAATGCTGAAGTGACGGCATATGCAACCTAGGGCTCCCCTGTGGGAGAACGCTGGGCAGAGCCATCTACAAAATTAGCTTTTAGAACCTTTTCAGGTCTTCAGAACCTGGCCTGGAAGTTCTCCAACCCTCCAGGACTTTGAGTTTGCTCTGCTGGCCAAAGGTATACATTACAGGTTTTCATTTATGCAATGCATCAGAATAAAAACAAATAAAAGCATAGAAAGGTAATTAAAATAGACTTAACAGGGTGATAAAGTTTAAGCGCTCAGTCATATGCTTGCGAAAAGAGAAATGTTTTTAGCCTGGCTTTAAAAATTGATACATTTTGAGCACGTTTCCAGTTGCATGCAGCGTAACTGCTGAATGCAGCTTCACCATGTTTAATTTTGACTCTGGGTTCCACTAGCTGTCCTGAGTTCAGTGATCTGAGTGCCCTGCTTGGTTTATAATCCTCAAACATATCAGAAATGTATTCAGGGCCCAGTCCGTTCAGAGATTTATAGACTACTAGCAAAACTTTAAAATCTATTCTGTAACTAACTGGAAGCCAGTGCAAAGATTTAAGAACCGGCGTGATGTGTTCTGTTCTCTTAGTTTTTGTTAACATTCTAGCAGCAGCATTCTGAATGAGCTGCAGCTGTTTTACAGTCTTTTTGGGAAGTCCAGTTAAGAAGGCTGAATAATCCGAACTGCTGTTTGGTGCATATGCACAAACAACAGTCAGAGTTTTCCCCTTAACCACCCTTAGGCGTAGGGAGGCAACCCTCACATCCACCGGGGTAAACTCCAACACAGAAGTGCTCAGACGTGGGCTTGTGAGTATCCCCACACCCGCCCGCCGCCTCTCACCCTGGGCAACTCCAGAGAAGAATGGAGTCCAACCCCTATCCAGGAGTAAGGTTCCAAAGCCAAGGCTGTGCGTAGAGGTAAGTCCCACCAGATCCAACTGGTATCGCTCCACCTCACACACAAGTTCTGGCTCCTTCCCCCACAGCGAGGTGACGTTCCACGTCCCCAAAGCCAGCTTCTGCCGCCCGGGTCTGATCCGTCGAGGCCCCACACATTCACTGCCACGCATATGACAGCGCACCCGACCCTTGCGGTTGTTCCTGTGAGTGGTGGGTCCACAGGCTGAAGAGAGAGATGCCACGTATCTCGTTCGGGCTGTGCCCGGCCTGGCTCCGTGGCAAACCCGGCCACCAGACGCTCGCTTACGAGCCCCCCGTCTGGGCCTGGCTCCAGACGGGGGCTCCAGGCTTCCTCCGGGCAGGGTCTCAATCCCTCTAACTCCTTGTTTCATGGGGTCTTTGTGAACCATTCTTAGTCTGGCCCCTCGCCTGAGACCACTCTCCCATGGGAAACCCTACCAGGAACATGAAGCTCCAGACAACCCAGCCCTCAGGTTTATAGGGGCACACAAACCTCTCCACCACGTTAAGGTAATGATTCCCAGAGAGGAATCTACATGTGTTGTGTGGATCTGGAGAAGGCGTATGACCGGGTACCCCGGGATCTTTTGTGGGAGGTGCTGCAGGAGTATGGGGTGAGGGGGTCTCTTCTCAGGGCCATCCACTCTCTGTAAGCTCAAAGCATGAGTTGTGTCCGTGTTCTCGGCATTAAGTCGGATTCGTTCCCGGTTGGGGTTGGCCTCCGCCAGGGCGGCGCTTTGTCACCAATCCTGTTTGTGATATTCATGGACAGGATATCAAGGCGTAGTCATGGTGGGGAGAGGTTTCCATTCGGTGGGCTGAGGGTTACATCACTGCTTTTTGCAGATGATGTGGTCCTGATGGCTTCATCGGTCGGTGACCTGGAGCACTCACTGGATCAGTTCGCAGCCGAGTGTGAAGCGGCTGGGATGAGGGTTAGCACCTCAAAATCTGAGGCCATGACTCTCAGTAGGAAACCGGTGGAATGCCTACTCCGGGTAGGGAGTGAGTCTTTACCCCAAGTGAAGGAGTTTAAGTAGCTCGGGGTCTTGTTCGCGAGTGAGGGGACAATGGAGCGTGAAATTGGCCGTAGAATCGGAGCAGCGGGGGCGGTGTTGCATTCGCTTTACCGCACCGTTGTGACGAAAAGAGAGCTGAACCGGAAGGCAAAGCTCTCAATCTACCGGTCAATCTTTGTTCCTACTCTCACCTATGGTAATGAAAGCTGGGTCATGACCGAAAGAACAAGATCGCTGGTACAAGCGGCCAAAATGTTTTTTTTCAGGAAGGTGGATGGCCTCTCCCTTAGAGATTGGGTGAGAAGCTCAGTCATCCGAGAGGAACTCGGAGTAGAGCCGCTGCTCCTTCGTGTAGAAAGGAGCCAGTTGAGGTGGTTCGGGCGTCTAATAAGAATGCCACCTGGGCGCCTCCCTAGAGAGTTGTTCCAGGCACGTCCAGCTGGGAGGAGACCACGGGGAAGACACAGGATAAGGTGGAGTGATTCACCAGTCGGAGCTGGCTAATGTTGCCAGGGAAAGGGAGGTTTGGGGTCCCCTGCTAGAGCTGCTACCCCCGCGACCCGACCCTGGATAATCCGTTGAAGATGACAATAATTACAAAATTATTTGATTAAATTTAAAATAATCACTGTGGTAATTTTAGTGTGATAATAGCACGTTACATGATATTCACTTGCAGAAAATGCCATTTGGTTTCTGTGTTTCAAGCGCCACTTGGTGACAGACAACAATATGCAGGTGACAAAAATACAAGCAAAATGGCAGATAGCAAGTTAGCACATAACTTTGGCAAAATAGCTTTAAATGTGCGTTTCCAGTGATTATTTTAACAGAAAAAACGAGGGGATAAAGCGTGCATATCTAGGAGCATTCCTAAAAGAGATTTCAGTAAGTTTATAGAGTGCTGCAAAAATATTTTTTTACGTGCCTCTGGATCAGGTGTGCTCAATAGGTCGACCGCGATCTACCAGTTGATCTCGAAGGCACTGTGGGTAGATCGCGTGACATCAGATGACATCTGACTTTTTCTGACACTTAGGTCAATGCGCATGCGCAAACAAAGTTGCTAAGTGCCGCAAAACTAACAAACTAGCTAGCGAGTTACTTCCAATTTTTAGCCCTCGGTTTTGTATCTTCAACTTAAGAAACCGGTGTAAAGTTGGTTGGATATTCGATATTGTATATTCAACGTATATTCGAAGCCCGAGATCAGGTCCGGTATTCCCGCAAGCAGCCACACTACACTCCGGTGATCGACCTTCAGAAACCTCCGACAGCTTATAGTTAGGGACCGTCAATAAAATACAAGTCTCTACGTTATTAATTCAATAGCAGTTTAACCATTTGGCCTTGAAACTTCAAATCACTTTCAGATTGTTTATAGAGGACACCCACATGTTGCACTGTCTCTGTTTTTTAAGGAAATAGTTACAAAAAATTGTTTAATAAACATTTAAAAACTGTAAAACTGTGTTTTTGTTAAATAACTTTGAAAATCTACTCAATCCACTTTCAAATTGTCTACAAAGGCCATTCACATATTGCACCGGGTTTGGTTTTTAAAGAAATGGTGTAACAAATGTTTAATATACATTTAAAAGCAGTAAAAATCAATAGCTTTTTGTGCATTGAACCATCAACCTCAAACCACTTTTAGCTAGTCTGCAGGGGCCACCCACATGTTGCACAGCCTTTGGTTTTTCAAAATAAAAGTTTGCAATCTTTTAATATACATTTTTAACCTTAGCTTTTTTGTGCAATGACTTATAATCATCATTAATAACAAGAAGTCCTTCCAAGACGGAAAGATGGTAAACGAAGCAAGTTTTGCATTTTTGTAGTAGGTAGATCATTTTTACTTGGTCATTTGGACAAGTAGCTCGCATGCTGAAAAAGTGTGAGCACCCCTGCTCTGGATCAAATGACCCACTTCCGCCCCTTCTAGTGTTAAAGGACAACACTGACTATCGTTTACTTGTACTCCTATGTATTCCTGTTCACTGAAACATGATGAAGTCACCAAAAATATACTGTATGTGATTAACAGTCATTAAGTCAATGGGTTAGGGTCATTGATGATTACTTACTTTAGTGATAGCTAATGTTGTTGCCTTCTGTCTTTTTGATGTCTTTTGAGAATTCAAGATTTCTACTGACAAGATAATAGTGAATATAAACTGCCCCTGCAGCACTAAGCTACATGTTCTCCCTGTTTTATGTCTTGAACATAAAATACCCAAAGGAAGCTTCTTTCACTCAGGAGTTCATACAGAGGTATTGACTACAATACTTTGTTTTTGTATTTTATATTACTACACCTGTTACACATGTACTTGTCTGTTGAGGTAATTGTGTGTAATATTAGCCTTTTTCCCGTAACAGGTCTATATACAATACAACCAGTGTAACAGTGCTATACACACTATTAGAAATATGTGTGATACATGAGGTACAGATAGGAGTCACAATGTGTAACACATTTTTGTATTTTTGTTGGTTTGTAATGTTTTGTGCCATTTTTATCCTATATTGGTTAGGGAATAAGGATGCGTTTGTGGAAAGAGCAGTTGGCCAGGTTTTAACCCAGTAAGAATGTACTGCAGCAGTTTGTACTTACTGGACACTTTTGACGGATGGACCAATTTTCATTTTATCTGTTCATTGGTTATAGTCTGCTGGGGATCAATCCAGAACAAGGGGCAAAGGCTGGGATGAAGGGTAAAAAACATCACTGCATTCCATCCAAACTGCTCAAGTTCCTGTCTGAATGTTTGAAGCCTTTTTTATTCACTGAAATGCAATATAGACCGGCAATATGAATACATTTAGGCATTTAGACTGCTTTACAGCTGATGCCACACTGTAAAAAAAATACGTAATTTTAACGGTGAAAGACTGTAAAGTAGCAACAGTAAAAAACTGTTTATATCATAACATGAATAAACTGTAGAATTAACAGATAAGTAACGTTAATTTAAATACAAGAAAGTTTGGTAACTTTAGCATTAGTGCGTTGTAAAAATTACATAATTTTACTGTAAAAACAACAGTAAAGTACACAAAACCCTTGAACGGTATATCTCTGTGTTTACGAATAAATACTTCTTAGGCAAATCGTTTTCAGTACAGTATGTTTATTTCTGTGGGGTGCTTCTGTATAGTTAAAATGTGTCAAGCTGGCTAGAATAAATGTAGACTAATTTAGCCAGCTGCAAAGTGAGGTTTATCTGCTAAAACAAGCTATTCTCAACAATAGAAGAATCATCATTTAGAGGCGCTGCAAGAAAAAAGGCTACACCGCCAGACTGGTATTTTTGCTGTCCCTAGTAGCATTGGTATCGGTTAAATGCACATAGTTAAATATCAGAAATTGTGTTCATGTTTTATGGAACAAATAAAAAAAATGTTAAAATTGTTACCTATATTATCGAACCACTGCAGTACGGATCCGCAGGCGAGCGTACTAACCACTACTCCACAAGGATATCCCATTCAAGGCTGTGAGTAGCACCAACAGGGTTGATACAATAATATTACAGCTCATCTTCGTTAGACGGAGGGACACGTACCTAATTAGTTATAAAACAATACATCTTTACCCGGACAAGAGACTTTTGTGCATGGACAGGTGAAACGCCTATGTACTTTTCCAAAGGACAAGTGCCTCAAAAAGTACCTTAAGTGCACCTGCGTGATCTCCCATTAGTTTAGATGATTGTAATGACTCCTTGTTGAAAAGCATAATTTTATGTGCATAATTATTAAAAGCTCAGTGTTTTTTTTTTTTATTGGCTTTTCAGTTTTCCAATATGTGCCACGACGCTGCATAATATAAAGAACACATATTTTTATGTTAAGCATTTTATGTTATAATGTTTTAAAGTAAATTGCTTTTTGAATTGTCCAATAAGCATTCAACAAGTTGCATCACGTGCCTGGCGCGGTTTTTCTGGAACAGACAGCTAGCAAGAAGCAAGACACCGACCATCACGAGCTGAAGAAATTACTTTTCCGACACGAAATCCTAATTGACGTGGACTGTCTAGACGGTAAAGTTTTATCCTTTTAATATATAAACCTACTTTGGAAATATCTTATGTTCAATTGAAACTCATAAAGGTTTGTAACAGCTTTATTGGAAAAGAACGAATTCTCTCAGATTTCTTTGATTCAAAACGTTTGTGACGCAGTTTAGCTAGCAGTAGGCTATGTCGTGCTATAAGAATTGCTAGGTAGAATATCTTGCATTGGTTATTGGTTGAGTTCAGGATGAGTAAAACTTAACTTAAGTTTTGAAAGTGAATTAAAATGTACTCTTTTACCAGTCATATGTCTAGGAAGCACAGGAACTGTTCTGTAAACAGTATTAGCGATTCTTCATCAGAGACACTGTCTGTTTCAGCTGAGCAATGTCCTGCTGACCTAGATGCAAATACATGTGTGTCAGAATATAGTGAAATGGGCTCGTTTCAAGATTTTGACGATTTGTATTTGAGAAATGTTAGCCTATTTTATCTGAAATTACAAGGACAGTTTCTTCTCCCAGCGTCTTCAATACAAAATATAAAACTGTTAATTTACAGTTACATTGTCAGAATGGCTGGTTGTGAATGTCAGCACACGGAGATTGAAGCTCCAAATTATATTAAAACCAAAGGCATTTTATTGTTTTTTTTGTCTGTAGGATCTTCTTGCTACGGGTCTAACAACTCGGCACATTTCAACGTTCATCTCTGCAGTGTGCATGATGTTTGGCAGTTACTATGTTTTAACATTCATTACCCACTGGAACTGCTACTCTGGAGTTCATGCAAAGGTAGGCATTCATAAATGTTTTCGGGTGTGCATCATTTTAATTTTCTTGTTAACTATTCATCAGTGTATATATTTGTTTTAGCAACAAATGAAGTAATTCAAATCTCTGTTCAAGGTGCTTCTTCAGCATAAACCCTGAGAAAGGCACCAAAGTTGAGTCAAGAAAAAACAGCTCCCGGTGAACCCCGAGTCCCTACGCTCATAGCAGACCTTGCTGATCATGAATGGAGAGAAGATTAAGATGCTTGGACTTGGAATGTGAAAAACTACTCAGCCTAAATGCAAGTCTTGTCCTCTTAGAGAGCTATTTTCTGGCGTATATATTGTGTAATACTATTGCACATATCTTTATGCGTCTTTACCCCAACTGATGTTCTGTGCATTTGTTTGTTGTGTGTGGTCAGGGCCAGAGGTAACATCTGACGTACTCTCCTGAGTAGGCTATATTGGTGTTGGCTGCTCAAATCATTCCTTATAGCAGTGGTTCCCAAACCTCTCCTGGGGACCTCCAGCCGTCTCACAATGTTGTTGTGGCCCTGATCTAGCTCACCTGAATCAAACAGCCACGGCCTTGATAATTAGTTAACAAGTTGATTCAGGTGTGCTGGCTCTGGGATACATCTTATACATGGAACGGCTGTGGGTCCCCGGGAGAGGTTTGGGAACCACTGCCTTATAGTACCATGCCACTAGTAGAATAGAATAAAATATATATTTTTTGTAAAATGTCACTTAAGATATTCTATTCTACTAATGTACTATACCAGTAATGACTTGAGCCACCAACAAAACATTGTGTGCCTAAAATATATATATATTTTTTTGCACAGTGATGTTTTTCATGTCATTATATTATGCAATTAAGTTTTGTGCATCTAAGATTGTAAACACATGTATGTTAATCTTGAGTTCAAATTGAGTCCATTAATCCATTGTTTAGAATGGTGTGCTGTCTTAAGTTTATTGATTGTGTGGCTTTCTGGTAAAGATTGGAATTATTCAAAATGTTTGTTCTGCAAGCTAAAGCCATCGGTCTAGGTATGTATTTACTTTGTGATATTTTAATAAAAAGTGTATTTTCCTTTTATACCAGTTCTGAATATTTTTTTATAGCAACTAAAACTGCAACTACTGTAAATGTTACATTTCACTTTTAAGAATTCTGTAATTAGAAGAACATTTCAAACATATTTTTTACGGTAGACTTCTGCCACAGTTATTTAATGTAAATTACACAGGATTTTCTGAACAAAAGAACATTTCGACTGTATTTCTTACGGGAGACTTCTGCCACAGTTATCAGTTCTTTACTGTAAATTTCACAGGATTTTCTGGACAAAAGAACATTTCAACCATATTTCTTACAGTAGAATTCTGTCACAGTTATCAGATGTTTACCGTAATTTTCACAGGACGTTCCTCACAAAAGAACATTTCAACCGTATTTCTTACGGTAGACTTCTGCCACAGTTGTCAGTTCTTTACTGTAAATTTCACAGAATTTTCTCAACTGAAGAACATTTTGACCGTATTTATTACGGTAGATTTCTGCCACAGTTGTCAGCTTTTTCTGTAGATTTCACAGGATTTTAGTTAACAGAAAAACATTTCAACCGTATTTTTTACGGTAGATTTCTGGCAACCACAGCTGCCAGTTTTTTACCGTATATTTTACGGGATTTTTTTTACAGTGCATGGTTGTTATCACTAAATAGTACAGCTGTGTATTTGTTTTGATAAAGTTTTGTCTCTCTCAGCCTTGTTTTACAACGATCCCAGTGGCTTCACTACCTCAGGCAACCTCCCCTTTCAGAGCCATAAAATCTAATGTACAGTTCTGTAATGTATTTTCTCCTCTGTTTTCATTTGTGCTAACCTCCAAGAAAGTGGAATTGTCATTTCCTGATCTACGTTATTTATATTATTTGTAGGGCCGGGTGTAAGAGTCTGACTTTGCTCTCCCTATCTATGCATATGTTGGCACGTCCCCGTGCCAGCAGAGAGGGGAATAATCAGTGCCTATTCTGTGCTCCCATGGTTTCTCCGCACCCGTGTCTGTTCGTGTCATCAGTCGGTGTATAAAAGTCCTGTCATTTCTGTCTGTCAGTGTTGCGGCATTGTTGCGTGTTACGGTATGTACGTCTCGTGTGGTTCTTCCTTGTGTTCCTGTATTAAGTTTAATCCTGTGTTTGTCACTTGCGGATACCCGAAGTGATCGGTTTTAGTCCGGAGTTGCCTGTCCTGTTGGGAAATAAACCTTATATTATAAGATTCTCTGCGCTTGTGTCTACCTGCTGCCTGCCACACCACAACCGTTACACCGGGAATCGATAAAAAAATTAACTAATTAATCGCACAATATGCTGTGATTAATCGCGTTTAATCGCATTTCCCCCAAGCTTGTTATCATCATGTAAAACACAATTAAATCAATTAACACAATGAAGTATACTTTATATAGAATATTATATGACAGTCATTCTTGTCAAATATATGCAGCAACTTTATAAACAACAAAGCCTTAGTGCAAGTTATATATTTAAACCCTGAAGGTTGTCAAAAATACTGGATCAGCTTAGAACTTCAGGCAATAGTCCAAATGAAAGACAATTTTTTCAAAAACAAAATGACAAAGTGCGAGGTGCAACCATCAATGCCAAAGCAAGATTATTTCAGAACTTCAGCCTATAAGGCCAAAATAATTGCATTATATAAAAATAAGTCTATAACAGCCTTTTTAAAATGAATGACAAAAATAATTAAGTGAAATTAAGTTTGGTGTGACGCCCAAATAGTTGTCATTGCTCACAAAGGTCGGGTGAATAGTTGTCATTGCTCACAGATGTTGGGGGATCTCCAGTGAGAGTGACGTTCTTTGCTTTCTCCAGCATGTCCATCCTCTGCACCCCCTCTCACTGTCATAAAGATTGTGTAATTCTCAAAACAATCGTTTTTTTATAGGGTAGATTGTATGATGGGTATCCCGATGCAATTTGAATGATTTATTTCAGTCCCTCGTCTTCTACTGTGTTTATTGCGGCAGTTTCTAGCCATCTATTTAACGAAACCATTGGTTAACGCCTCGGATACTTGTTTGGTCAATGGCCCGTCACTATTAGGCGCACTGTACTGCAGTAACGTGGATTGGCCCGTCATGTTTAGGCGCACTGTACTGCAGTAACATGGATTGGCGAGGCAAATTGGCAGGGCTGTCCTGTAGCCTAGGCCTTTTTTCTCTCCAAATTGCAATGTGGGTCCTTTATAAATGTAAACTTTCCTCCTAAAACTCTGCGGTTGTCTTTCTCCATTATTCCAGGGTGACTTGGCTCCTCACACCAGCCAGCCGCCACAACAGGAGGTGGTTAAACCGAAACTTATAAAGTGTTGCGTTAATTGCGCTAAATTATTTTAACTTGTGAAACATTTCAAATTAACAGCTCAGATTAACGCGTTAACAATCCCAGCCCTAATTATTTGTATTATTGTGTTGTTACAAGAAACATTCCGTTTTTAAAAATCCTAGAAATTCTGTCAATGACTGAATTATATTTTTTTAGTTTGTAACTCTTTCACAAATGAAAAGAGTGAGCAAGCTGGTGCCAGAGAAACGTCAACAAGAGGGTAATGTGACCCGTGACGTAACTATGACACTTACTTGATGTTGATCTCTTGATGAAAGCTTTGTGATGTACTGCATACAGTTCCAAGACAACAATTTTATTTTACATTTACTAAACCGTTTTGTTATTAATAGTGCTGTTGTAATATTAAATAAATAAAAATATCATGTTTTTTTACATTTACACATTGCTGAACAACAACTGATTTTAGTGTGTTTAGAATTTCTATTTTTACCCCCTTATTTTGTAAATAAGTTATTAAATTATATATGAATACTATTTTGTGTTTTAACAAACACTTTAATAACCTGTAAAGAAACAGAAAATGTACTGACGAAAAAATTGCCAGTACAATTTCCATTCTATTACAGTTAGTTCTGTAAAAATAGTACCTTTCCATTTAGTTTTTTTTTACAACATTGGGCGGCAGTTTTTTTACAGTGTAGATAGATAGATACATAGTCTTTACCATTTTGAAAGGTGCAATACATTTTATTTGCGTAGAACTATTTCTCATTTACTGTGACGTATACAGAGGTGTAGTGCAGAGGAAGCCAGACGCAGAGGGTGTGAATCCGTTCAAAACTGGCCTGCCACCCTCCCAAAGTAACACCACTATACTCACCTATTGAAAATGTTATACGTCACAGTGCCATAATTAACATCCTCCTGATTAGTGTAAACTGCAAAACATCACATTGTAGCTAAATGCAAAACACTATAGCTGACACATGAATGTGAAATGTACTGTCCACAAAAATGTTAACACACTACAATGCACTTCCTAATGATAGATAATCACTGATTATTAATTATTTACATAGATAGCACAACCATGTAATGTGCACCATGTTCACAACCAATGACAGCAACTACGGTAAGTCAACACATACGCCAGACTTTCAACTGCAGTGTAACGCTAACTAAAGAAAACTAAGTTAGTTTTATGTTCATATTTTTATAACATCTTGCTGCAAAAGCAATAAGCAGGCGAACGTTAGATGGCCAATGCTGAGATAAACATGTTTGCTAACCTATCGAGGTGCGCTTTCATGTCCCCGAATTTTTTATCTTGATACCACAGATTTTGTACTCAGTGCTTCTTTTGTTTGGCCCTTGTTTTCGAGATAATGGCAAATGGCACCAGCAACTGCCTGCCCGGTTGACCTTTTCGTCTTCCGTTCTCACGTGTGGCCGTGCGCACTAGATGTATTACGTGGAAGGTTATACATTACGGAGAGAGGGGAATACCATTAAGCTCATGACATTTCCTAAAAATAAAGGTTTAGAGTCGAGTTCTTCTGAGGACCAATCTGGTCTGAAGTCACTGTGTGTTTGACTTAAGTGCGACTCAATGCTTCCATGGAACGCCAGTTCCGGCTTGCACAAATTACAGATGAAATCAAGTTTTGATCAAACTTTAGTGAAAGCCCCACACGCGAGTTGTTCTGCTCCGTTAGCACGCTGACATGGTATCGCTGTTTTCTTCTATTGGATTGCATCTGGGAGGGCTGCATTACAGACTAGAGCAACAGCGCCTCACTGGTCAAATTGGTCCCTGACCCAATGAGGCATAAAACAGGTCCTATGAAATCGAACGACATGTATTGTTGATAATGTCAACTAATCCAGCCCTACCTGCAACATGTCCTCTTTCCTCTACTCTAGCTTCTTATAATATATTGATAACTAAAGTTTGAGCCACTGGCTGCCTCTGTATGCTTTGGGCTTTACACTTTTTACTTCAATGGGTTGGATCAGCAAAAAGGAACAGCAACACTAGCGAAGTGCTCACATTTCCTGGACTAACATGCTAAAGGCTTCATTTGGCTTACTGCCAGGTTGTGGATTTGCGCCTATATTGGTTGTTAAAGAAGACCTGTTGTTACTGGGGAGAACAGATAGAAGGAGACTGGGGAGAAAGAAAAAACCTGTTCGGTGTTTTGCTTTTTCATAACAATCACGAAATGCAGACAGTAACATAATGAAATGTAATGTGGGTAATGTACATGACTGATTACACATAAAACCTAGATGTGTAGATTAAAAGAAAAAGATCTTTGAGGGGAGTCGTGACAGTACCCCCCTTAACGCACACATTCAGTTGTGCATCAACACGGGCCACTAAGCTAACCAAGAGGACGTGGAGCAGGCCGATCTGGGCGATGGCAATGGAATGTCCGCAGCAGAGACAGATCCAGGATGTCCATGGCCGGCACCCTGCATTGCTCCTCCGGGCCATACACAGTCCACAATATACTGTAGACCCCCCTTCCGCTGCCTTGAGTTAAGGAACGAATGCTACAGAGTACACTGGACCCCCCTCGATGTCCAGTTGGAGTGGGGTAGCCTCCCGTACCTCAGATAGCTGGAGGGGAGAGACACATGGAAAGAGGCGTTAATCCTATAGTCAGGGAGACGTTGTAATCTATCGGTTACCTCATTGACTCTCCTCAAGACTTTAAACAGCCCACAAACCGCGGACCTAGCATCCGGTAGGGCAGGCGGAGGGTCAGGTTTCCGGGCCAAGAGCCAGACCCGATCGCCCGGCGCGTACACCGGGGCAGCACTTCGGACTAGTGGCGCCGCCCAGTGCACTGGAGATTCTGATGTACCACTTTCCAGGTGTCCAGTCGTCCACCGCTGGTGCATAAGTCAAATGTCAATGAACGAACCACCCAATGAAAAATTCTTTGCAGGATGTCAGAATAGCCTCCCAGAGCTGCTTTTTAATACAAACTCTCTCCCACCCTATTAATCTTTTGCATGAGGATGCTCCAATGGTTCTCAGTTCCCGACTCTGACGGGGAGGTTACAGGAGTGTCAGGGAAGGTGTTTGGAAAGTCGGGACAATGTCTATACCGTGCGTATTCCTCCCGAGTATAGTGATTTGGCCCTGTAGTCATGTGTATCCCCTGTCACAAGCGGAGACTGAGGTGATGTAGTCCTCAGTAGTAGAAGTCAATCTGATGTCCGTAAATGTTGGTGCAGTGCTGTCCCAACACTCGAGTACCCATCCACGCACTCCCTGTGCGTTCTATTCGCGGAAACTCAGTGTGGCAGAGCAATGAGAAACTATGATGTAGGCTATAGGGAGCTGTTAGCTGTAGTGAAGCCCTTAGTGAGTGGAGATATTGGCTCAAAGTAGTCTGGACTGATCATGTTAACCTGGATTACATCCAGGCGGCGAGGTGGCTAAACCCTCGCCAGGCCAGGTGAGCGTCGTTCTTTACTCGGTATGAGTTTACATTATCATACATTCCGGGTACGACGAACGTCAAGGCAGATGCGCTGTCCAAACTATATGATACAGAGGAGAGGCAGGCAAATAACTGCCATTCTTCCTGCTTCCTGTATAGTGGCATTGGTGGTGTGGGATATGGGAGCGGACATCCAGTGTGCGTTACGCACAGAGCTAACTCCTCCACAGTGTATTGAGGGGTGTGTGTACGTGCTGTTGAATGTGCCCACACATTGATGTCTTCAGGTCATCCTGGCATTGGTCGGACAGTTATTGTCTCACCAATAAATATTGGTGGCATGGTCTTTCCAAGGATGTGGGGCTGTTTGTCTCAGCTGTATGTTCAGTTGCGCCCAGTAAGGTGCCTAGACACCACCCGGCAGGTAATTTACATCAGAAGCGTCTCACCTCTGCAAAGGAGGTCTCATTTAATTTGAAATCAAGTTCCCAGAGTCTGGAGGAAGAGTGGAGAGGCACAGAATCCAAGTTGCTTGAAGTCCAGTGTGAAGTTTCTACAGTCAGTGATGAGTTGGGGTGTCATGTCTTCTGGTATTGATCCGCCAAGTCCAGAGTCAATGCAGCTTCCTACCAGGAGATTTTGGAGCACTTCGTGCTTCCATCTGCTGAGAAGGTTTATAGAGATGCTATTTTTATTTTATTTCCATGATATTATAAGCCAAAATCATCAAGATTAAAGCAAAAAAGGCATGAAATATGTCATTTTATGTAATGAAAACTGAAAATGTTTGCCTTGCACATCATGAGCCTGCTTGTGACAAAATGGAGCTGCTTACTGTAAGGAATAGACAAGGAGCAGGACACAATCGCAGAGATCTAAACAAAAAGGGGCTTTTCAAAAGGGAAAGCTGGGGAAAAAGTAAAAAAATCACAGGCCGAAACCCCTTACATAGTAACAATAAACTGACTGGGAAAAAAGACAAAACCAAAAAATGTATGAACAAGGGATAACCAGACAAATGTGAGAGGAAACTGATGAATGGAAACTGATGAATGGAACATCAATATCCAGAATAGACCAGCATGTAATTGAAATCATGTGGTCTAAATTGAAGAGGTCAGTCCACAAACGCA
The DNA here is from genome assembly GCA_029465975.1 of Dallia pectoralis. Classification (NCBI taxonomy): domain Eukaryota; kingdom Metazoa; phylum Chordata; class Actinopteri; order Esociformes; family Umbridae; genus Dallia; species Dallia pectoralis. The sequence goes on from CM055730.1 coordinate 25,941,865, forward strand.
AACCTGAGACTATGAAGGATCTTGAAAAGTTCTGCATGGATGAGTGGCCTAAGATCCATCCAAAATGGTGCACTAATCTGGTCAGGCAGGATCAGTGCAGTTTAACATTACAGGCTTCAGGAATCATTGATTGTAGGGGTGCCAATACTTATGAAACCTGTGTTTTTTTTTAATAAATCATATCACCCAATAAAATGCGTTTTTGAGAAATTTGGTTCCTCGGTTCCTTTTAATGTTTGAGCCCAAATGATGACTCATTGCTCTGTGTTGCTTAGTTTTTTGCATAAAATGTTGCCCAATTGCATGAAGATTGACATTAACTGTGTAAAAGTAAATCTATTAAACTGTTTGCTATCAGACTATTGAATATTAACGCACATTTTAGAGAGTATAGTATACACCAATCAGCCATAACTTTATGACCATGACGTATGACCATGCACCTGTCAGTGACTGGTATATATTTTAGGCAAAAAGTGAATATCGATGTGTTAGAAGTTAATGTACTAGAAGCAGGGAAAATGGGCAAGTGTACAGATCTGGGCGACTTTAACATTGGCCAAATTGCGATAACTAGACAATTAAGTCTTTTCTTGGTTGTTCCTGATCTGCAGTGGTCAGTACCTATCAAAAGTGAAAAAGTAGTGATCCGGGCAGCAGGATCATGGGTGACCAAGGCTCACTGATACACGTCGTGTCCAACAGACAAGCTACTGAAATTCAAATTGGCCTGACACAAAGCAAAAATGGTTCAGGAACGGTTTGAGGAACACAACATGAGTTCAAGGTGTTGACTTGCCAGATACCACAGCACACCTTCAGAGGTCTAGTGGATTCCATGCCTCGATGGGTCAGGGCTGTTTTGTTGGCAAAAGAAGGACCTACACAACATTAGGCAAGTGGTCATAATATTATGGCTGATTGGTGTAAAGTTATTGAAAATATCAACTGTGAACATAATCTTTTTTAGATGTAGCTTGATGCTGCAGTGAACCACATGCAGGCTTCAACCTGGCCAAAACTCGTCATTAACATGGCATTGTCATTAGCCAATGAGGTCCACGTGACCAGACATTGTGGGGGGAACATAATCATGTGCGTGAAACTGACATAAAATGTGTTGTTGTTCACAGTATTCCTTCCTGGTTGACAGTTTGTTTCATTCCACACTTTAATCAAACTCAATGCAAAGGTGCAATGCTTCGCAACAAATATCCAACAAAACAGACCTCCCTCCTTAGCAGTCTTCCAACTGTTATACAAAAACTGTGCATTTTTTAACTATGTCTGCGACATTTCAAGCTAGCTGTGGAGTGAGTCTATAGCTCACATTGGGCAGGCAGGGCATAGACAACTCGTTTGGTGTGCACACCTCATTAAGTTCTTAATGACATTGTGCTGACATTGTGCAGGTCTGTCTTGGTGAACGGTTATTGTGTTGGAAGATGTTAGATTTCACAGTGCAGAGGCGGTCTCCATTACTCAAAGCTATTGAGGATTCAATTTAAAATTCTTCCTTTTATTTGCCGTGCCACGATATGTTTCCTGCAGTGCATTAAATATTAAGATATTCATTGTGACGTAGACGAGAACTCATGGTCGAACAAAGTAGTGAAGTGTGTGCAAAACATTTATTTCCATTTATTTTAGTTAATTATGACAGTATTAGTTTAAATTCGGCCAGATAAAAAACTATGATGCAATATGATGTTTTTTGTTCTACCAATAATTGTAATAGTGTCTTTGATCACATTAATATTTTTAAATAGAAATTATTGAAGCCATTCACTCCTTCCGCTTGATCCATATCCAATGGCTGCTTCTTTTGGCTGCTTCAGAGACTGCTCTGATTGTCTGTCGCAAAGCCTGTCCGCAGATTCCATGGTCTTTCAGCAGTCTGGTGGTGGAAGACGCTACAAAACCTCTACATCCCACTTCTACTGGATAGATTTTTGCTCTCCAGCCTCGTTGTTGAGCGTCTGCTGCTAGGTCTGTGTAGCGCAGTTTATTGTGCTCATAGGCCTCTTCTGTTGAGCTCTCCCATGGGACTGTTAGTTCTATGATGTAGACAGACTTCAATGAAGGGGACCAGAGTACTAAGTCTGGCCTAAGGGTGGTGACTGCAATCTCAGGTGGAAAGTTCAGTTGCTGGCCAAGATCAGCAAGCATCTTCCAGTCCCGGGCCGTAGCTAGTTGCCCGGTTTCAGGCCTAATAGGGCGGTAATTGGGCCTTTTCTCTCCTTCTGGGATAAAGGTTAGGGCTGGGATGGAATTGGTTGTTCTCAGAGGCAAGGAGTTGATGGCATTCCTCTTTCTCTCTAAGGCTGCTGCCAAACTCTTGAGTACCTGGTTGTGCCTCCAGGTATATCGACCTTGTGTGAGGCTGGTCTTACAACCAACCAAGATGTGTTTAAGGTTTGCTGGAATTGGGCAGAGATCACAGGTTGGGTCCTCGCCATACAAAGTAATAATAATAATAATAATACGTTTTATTTATATAGCGCCTTTCCAGGGCTCAAGGACGCTTTACAATTCAGGACATACAACAGTAAGCAATAATAACAAACATTACCACCAAAAGTACACAGAAGGACAACAACAGTTAAATACAAACTTACAAATAACACTCAGAGAATAAGTGGGTTTTGAGTAAGGTTTTGAATTCAGATAGAGTACAGACATAGCGGAGTGATTGAAAGAGAGAGTTCCACAGTTTTGGTGCAACAACACTGAAAGATCTAGCCCCCATGGAAGCTAGCCGGTGCTTAGGGACTACAAGAAGGCTAGAGTCAGAGGATCGTAGTGAGCGTGTCGGTTTGTAGGGATGGATCAGGTTGCTAAGATAGGGGGGAGCTAAACTGTGTAGAGATTTAAAAGTGAGCAGGAGGATTTTAAATTTAATACGATAGGCCACTGGCAGCCTGTGAAGATCAGACAGAATTGGGGTGATATGAGCAGAACGCTTGGTGTGAGTAAGTAATCTAGCAGCAGAGTTTTGAATATATTGCAACCTGGAGATGGAGCTGGCCGGAAGACCAATAAAAAGGGCATTGCAGTAATCAAGACTTGATGTTATAAATTAATGAATTACAGTTTCAGCGTCTTTAGTGATGGAGTAGTAGTGTACAGTATATTCCAAATTTGCCAAATGTAAGAAACATTGTAATGTACTGTATCCAAATGACCTCCAGCACTTCAAATTGTAATTTGAAATAAGTTTATTGTTGTCACGACTCCCTAAGAAGCAGCTCTAGCGCCATCTAGGGGCAGGCTTCGGCGTTCGTTGCCACCGACTTACTAAGCAGCCACTGCCTCCTCATCATCACATTGTCTGTCTTGACAGTTGCACACACCTGGTGTCCATTCCTTCATTACTATCTTATATAAGCCTCCTGTGTTGGGTCATGTCTTTGTGTGGTATTGTTTGATGTTATGTGTTGTAGTGGAGGTGGTTGTCTGTCTAAGTGAAAACAGTTGTACATTTAAAGCGCTGCGTCGCTCCTTAATTACTGTTGTCACAAGTGTGACCTGTTCTCTTTGGGATTTATTATATTATCTACTGGCTACGTGTTACTATTAAATTAAACCTGTTTTCGCTCAGCTCTGGTCTCTCCTTCCATACACCCCAGAGCCATGACAATTGTGTATAATCTGGGGTTAACTGATTTTCATAACTAGTAAATTGAGAAGATTTCATTATCATGTTTTTTTCATTCTTGATCAATTAAGCCTACTACGTATATTTTGCAAAAAAATTTAGTGGTTAGATTATTAACAACAAATCAAATAAAAGCAAAAAAAATGTTTTGTGCAAGTCTAGCTGTCTGTTACCAGTGTGATCAAGATATCTTCAAAGATCACCACATACTTTAATATAACATTTTGTTTGTTTTAGTCTCATCCAGAATGGGTTGCTATGTGATAATATCAGTTGAATGTGGAAAGTGTGCTTTTGGGAGATTTGAGGTACCAGAGTCCAAAGGAAATTCCATTGTTCCTTTTTAATATGCTGCATACATTGCAGTAACCCAAAAGCGCATGCATAACATAATTGCAAAAGAGCGTCATCTCCTGGAAACTATGTAGAGCTATAAATCCTCTCTAAATCAGAACATGCCTGTTGTACCGTACACTCGAATGAGTAACGGATAACATTTCCACTGCGGGTCAGAACAACTTGTATTGGAAGTCAATTATGTGTTTATGTTGTTTCGTCAATCAATTGTTTGGAGTATTATCAAAGTGATGTAACTAAAGTCATTCAGAAAGTATTCCTACAATAATCTCATTCTTATAATCAACATCTAATTATAATAAATTATTTGTCGTTTGGAAAAGTTTAGACTAGAAGTTGTATTTACAAGCACAGACTTAAAACCATCCTAAAACGCGTTGTTCTCATTGATGATCAAACAATTTGGACTGTTCAATTCCTATCACGTTTTACTAATTAAGCTTTCATAGGAAATGCAGGTACATCATCAACCTAAAAGATAATAAACAGGGTGAAACACTTACAAAGGGGGTTGCGGATGGCACGTCCTCCAGTCCGTGCTCAGTGATCACGGTCTGGTTCCAGGAAAGTGTCTCCATAATGTGCCTGCAGTTTAGGTCCTGAAACTGACACGAGACGCTCTTCCGAAACGAGAGCTGGGAACCATTCATCGCTCCTCCGGCGCTGTTGGTACCAAGGTGATGCGAGCGTGGTACCAAGGTGATGCGAGCGTGGTACCAAGGTGATGCGAGCTTAGTCCTTTAGATCCACAGTGGAAATATGTTTTGGGAAGTCAACGATTTTCGATTCAAAGGCTATAGTTGACTACATGCTGGTCTACATAGATCATGGATATTGAAACAGTGTCATAAAAACCAGACGGACAACAGCAAAAGAGTAAGATTATTACGCTGGCGCGTGAGAACAGACAAATAGCAATTCTGAATATTTATATATCCAAATACCAGTAAGTGAGATAGGCGTACACAAGCTCTTTTTCCCCGCCTTTGCCACTCCCCACCTCTGTACATGAAATATGTTTCTTGCATATATGTTGCTTGCATATACGCGATGTTGAAAAGTTTAAATGGTGATGGAATTTTGCCGAGGCCGTTTGTTTTGCATTGCTCTTTGGGGTTATAATGAAACAAAAGTGTTTGAATGTTGCCACTTTGTGACAGTTTGTCTCTGCTTTATGCAGTAGGCTTATCAAGGTTAAAATGATGACTAATAGCAAAAAACGGAATCTTCAAACTAAAATGTAAGCGCCTGGGTTCTTGGCTTTCCTATGATTTTACCCATCGCCAGCACAACCAGATGAAACCCCTGATCCAGAAACACATTTTTCAGATTTGTCTACCTTATTTCATCACATCAAACGGTGGCTCTGTCTCATTGCAAACTCTCAAAATAATTCTGAGTGTTTAAGATCATGAGAAACCTTCCTCCCAGACATCCACAACCACTCACCTGAATATTTCAGGGGCCTCATTTATCAACGCTGCGTACGCACAAAAGAATGCGTACGCCGCTCTCTACGCAATAGTTGGGATTTATGAAAAGCAAACTTGACGTGAAAATGTGCGGTCCTCCACGCAAGCTCTGACCCATGCGTACGCACAGAAACGGGTGAAATGAGAAATGGCGACATCGTCGGCAGATGGATGAAATACATGAAACTGTGTGAAAATGTAGACCGTTATGTAAAATAAATGAAAATATCTCCTGTCATTAATAATATTAAGAATTCACGAAGCCATTCTTACAATTAACAGCCAACACAAACACCTGTTTGATCGATCTGCCAAAACAAATCAATATATATATATATCTATATAAAACAACATATAACGTCAATTAAAATGAATATTTATTTCCAAAAAATAACTCAAATATGTTGTGTAATTATATTGTCATGTTGTGCAATTCATCCTAATAAATACGGCGAACAGAACAAAACCGTGTATAAAACTGATATTCTTGTCGATGTCTCCCTCTGAAGGAGCGGATAGATGGATATATATATAGATGGATAGATAGATGGATAAATGAATATATATATAGATGGATATATAGATGGGGATATGGTGGATATATTACATATATATATATGGGGATATGGATATATATATATTGGCAGTGAACTTGTATATTGAACACTGGGGAAAGTGCACTTCATAGTATAGATGTAGTGTTCATGTAGCTATGTGCCTTTAGTTGGTTCTATTTTAAATGTGTTTCATCGCATGTCTTAACCCATATTTTGAAAGGTGCAACACATATCTCAGCCAACCGTTATCCGGGTTATGTCAGATGTGTTAGTATGTATAAAAGGTTTGTCTTGTAATTACATAAAGTTTCACTGCGGGTGAACAGGCAAACCAAAAAGCGCAATATCCACCTCCCCAACAGTAAATTTCACATTGAGTGACGTTACTTTTCCGAGTTTCCTCCCAGTTTGTCATGACGTTTCAATCAATGAATATTAATTTGGGGCGTTTCTTTGACTATTTATGACTATTTCATTGAGACGTGATATGAAGCCGCAAAAGCTGCGCCACATTTAGAGTTCATTGTGATTTATTAAGCGAAAACGGTGTAGGACGTGCGTGCGCACGGTTTGATAAATCCCAATATTTTTGTCCGTACGTACATCCTACGTTTCGTCCGTACGCCACTTCTGACGCAAATCCTACGCAAAGTTTGATAAATGAGGCCCCAGGAGTTCACTGCTTCTGATGTATATCTCCTTAAAACATTTAAAGCATTTACTTAACGAGTGTGCATCATTTTTCCTACATCTGCAAACATCATGAACCTAAAATCGACAATAGTCCTTTAAAAGGATAGTGGTGGAAGAGATACTGCTAAATATGGACCCTATCAGCTCCATTCTAACATGTGATTTGATTGGGTTGACGTTTAGTAAAGTGTTCATAAATAAAACTCCTGTATTATAGCTAATCTGTATCGCCAACAGCAGCACTCATTTTTATTCAAAAGAGTATTGATTACTGCTGAAATTATAATCCAAAACTCTGACACGCCTCAGTGATGATGTACATTTCCCAGATCAGATTATTACACTCCAACCTGTTACAAACCCCTAATAGTACACTGCTACAGAGGATGCATTTTGTTATGGCCTCCTTGTGAATAAGATCTGGGTCATTATTGACTTGTTCTGGTTGAATAAAAGGGATGTCTGTCAGCACCTTTTAACTAGCTTGCACTTTTACATCATTTCATCCATTCACTCATGAACCCCAAAAACCACAAGTACACTGTTGTAAATAAGAAGGACAGAAGTACTTTAATTCCTTCAACAGTCATTCATAAAATACACTGAATTATCTAAAAACTAAAACTAAATCTACTGAATCAGCTGGTGTTGGTCCACCTCAATAGTCTATCACAATGTGAAACATGATTGCTTATAACTGAGATGCATTGGTGTATGCATATTAACCCAAATATTTGTCTAAATGCTGCTGGGAAAATTCATATTGCATTTATAGAAAGAAGGGATTACACTATAAAGCCAATGTGCAGTACAATGTCTTGTTGTGATTTACACTGGGTTTAGTTTGAGGCAAATTTGACCTCAGACAGAGTTACACACAAGAGGGAACTTTTTTCCACAGGACATTCATGTACAATGAGAGATATGAAAGAAAACAGAATACAGCTAAAACATGATTAGCAACCTATTTTCTAATCCATAAACTAAGTACAGTTAATATGAAAACACTTAATAAGCCATGGCCAAAATAACTACAACCAAAACCCATTCACACTTGGTGCTGTCCACGGATGGCATCTCAAGTGAACATACAGAGATCCTCCGAGCATGAACAAGCATATATATATATATATACTCTAATTGAACCTTTATTTAACCCGGTAGCCCGAATGAGAACAAATTCTCACTTGCAACGGGGACCTGGGGAGACTTCGTACATACAAAGCATGCCCTCTACCAGTGAGCTACCAACTCCTCCAATGTGCATGGGCTCTGTCGACAACCGCACATTTCTGTTTTGTCTCAGTCGATGCTTCTGAACAAAGATATGGAGGATGCAGGTCTGCCCCAGAATCAGGAGGATCTCAAGCTCCACATCCACTTCACGTGTCGAGGTGATATTGCTGCAGTTGATGTGGAAATCTGCTCCATTTGCTGAAGCACTGCAGACTGGATCTGTGGGGGCTGGTTAACTTGCCAGGTTCTCCGGCCAAGGGCTGATTCAGGGGCTGAGTAGGTAGTGCAATGTTGTCAGGTCTGAAGAATAAAACTTAATTATGCTACCTTACTGTTCCAAATAAAACAGTAATCTGGTGAGACAAATGGATTAAATCTATACTGGAGCTATCATCTCACCCTGTGGATAAGTCCTAATGGGGCAATATTCTTGAATCTTCTTATGTTCCTCTTCTTATGTTCCTCTTCTGCTCTCCATGGTCCTGAATCTCCACTGGCCCTGCACTGTCTACCTCCAGAAGCCAGACACTGACAGCATGCTGACCGCACAATAAACACCCCACTCCTGTCTTTATAGGATCCTATCTACATTAGCAGTCTACATAGTCACACTTCAACCAACATAGTTAGTCCACACTGTTACACCTTTTGTATACATTGTTCCACTCCTGTCGACAAAGTCAGTCTACATATGTAGAAATCTTTCAAAATAGTCACTGTCTACATATTAAGCGTACATAATCACACTCCTCTCACACTCACTACATACTCAGTGTACAGTACATAATCACACTCCTGACTACATAGTCAGTGTACAGTACATAATCACACTCCTCACTACATACTCAGTGTACAGTACATAATCACACTCCTCACTACATAGTCAGTGTACAGTACATAATCACACTCCTGACTACATAGTCAGTGTACAGTACATAATCACACTCCTCACTACATACTCAGTGTACAGTACATAATCACACTCCTCACTACATACTCAGTGTACAGTACATAATCACACTCCTCACTACATACTCAGTGTACAGTACATAATCACACTCCTCACTACATACTCAGTGTACAGTACATAATCACACTCGCATACACTCGTGTGTCCACTTCATTACAAGTATATTTGGAGAGATTTAGGAAACCTTGGTCTGACCATACAGAAGTGCTACTAGGTGTCCAGCCCTTCGAAAATAGTACATTGATGTTACAGCTTTAGATCGATTTTCTGTGTCTTTAGAGGCTCTGTGGTTACCGACAGCTCACCCTGAAATTCAATCAGTGGTGTAATAATGCTGTTAGCGAATTCTGTAACATGTTATGAAGTTAGAAAAAGGCAGCTACACTATGTTATTATATCATCCTCATCATCACCACACAGCTGTTATTTACCTATATTTCAATATAGTGCAGAAACAGGGGATTCTCAGTGGGGCTATTCAATGGACTCAGGAATTCAAAAGGGGCATCCTTAGCATGACAGACAGCTCATACAAACATCACCAGGGAGGCTGTCGGTTTGCATCTACACTGGTCCAGGCAGCTCACTGGCTCAAGCCAACATCCATTCAGAAATACAAATACCCTTCATCTCCACTTATCTATCTCGTCACTTCTCGTTTTCCTGATTTACCATTAATTTCTGCATTCTTTCTTCAATTTCTAGCTTACAATATGACACTCAGTTAGGTAAAACACATTGTGCAATCAACTTTCCAACAGTGTTGGACTATATGAGTGACTACGGCCAATATGCATTATAAATCACTTTAAAACCTTTGTATATTACTATAGTGCAATTTGCTATACCACACGTGGATTAGGTTTAGGGTTTGGCTACTCTTCACTAACAGTAGGTAATTTTTTCTTTACAGCCAACTGAGCTTCTGATAAAGCTTCAAAACTTCTAGAAAAAGATGAATCCCCAAACCATTGGCTAACTGTAGAGGTTTCACTAGTCTGTTTGTGGAGTCCATAATCTTGCCACAATTCCCTTGGAAGCAACGCCCTCCTCTGGTCATTCACGGCTCCTGCGCTCTTCTAGTTCACCACTTTTCCCAACACACCACAAACGCGCCCCGTACTGCCTAGTCATAATACGCACACCTGGATCTCATTCTCCCCAATCAAGAAGTGTATGAACGTTCACTCTGTGCCATTTGTCTTTATTCTGTTTTGTGAATATTCTGTCTTGTGTATGTTACTTACCTGAAGTGTTGCGCTGACTGCAGTTGACTGCAGAAAGCTGTTTATTTTGTGTAACATTAATTTAGTTATTCTGCCAAAGATTCCTTTGTTTTTATATGCCTTCTCTCGCTGAGGGCATTTTGAGTTATTCTAATAACTGCTCTCTGTCCCTCGCACTTCTGCACCTGACTGTCACTATGTGGTTTAGTTATTAACCACATTTTCAACTCTCATGCATCTTGATTTTCTGGTGCTGTGATGATTATGTTGTTGAAATTGAATCATTAAGTGTTTTTTGTTTTAATTTAGTTTTTTTATTTAGGTATTTTACCAAAGTGTTGTTGTGCTTGATGCTCTCTTGTAAATGGTATTAGTGTGTTCCTCTGAATGAATAAATGTTAAATAAAAACAAGTTAATAAAATGCATTTCAATTTTTTGGAATCTATATGGCCTGACTGGACAGTATTCACCATGCACACAATAAAGCACTCAATCCAATGACGTGCACACTACTCTCACACTATTAAACACACACACATTTATTTTATTTCTCTATGTATTATTTTTTACTCTTAATGGGAAATATAGTATTTATTTCATGTGTTTATACCTTATACCTCGATACGTTATAATGTTAACCTTTAACCTATAGTGTGGCCAATGTTCAAATTGAAACTCGGTCATCTCACCCATTAATTAACTTTCAGATCCGATATTTGAACAGATGAATGATAGAATGCTACCATTTAATAAATCCCTAAACAGTGTAAATATGAGGCGGGGTATTCCCCTCTACAGACCTGTAGTTTATTGTTGGTCAACATCTGCTGTTAATGAAGGATACGAACTACATAATTATCTGTCAGCTATACAACTATTAACCTTAAAACTATAATCACTTCAGGAAAAAGTTCCAGACTAATGATGCTTAATTTTTACAGTACGTGCAGTCTGTTCTACACAGAACAATGAACACATCTGAATCTAGAAGTCTGTTCTGCACAGAACAATAAACACATCAAAATCTAGCAGTCTGTTCTGCACAGAACAATAAACACATCAGAATCTAGCAGTCTGTTCTGCACAGAACAATAAACAAATCAGAATCTAGCAGTCTGTTCTGCACAGAACAATAAACACATCAGAATCTAGCAGTCTGTTCTGCACAGAACAATAAACACATCAGAATCTAGCAGTCTGTTCTGCACAGAACAATAAACACATCAGAATCTACCAGTCTGTTCTGCACAGAAAAATAAACACATCAGAATCTAGCAGTCTGTTCTGCGAAGAACAATAAACACATCAAAATCTAGGAGTCTGTTCTGCGAAGAACAATAAACACATCAGAATCTAACAGTCTGTTCTGCACAGAACAATGAACACATCTGAATCTAGCAGTCTGTTCTGCACAGAACAATGAACACATCTGAATCTAGCAGTCTGTTCTGCACAGAACAATGAACACATCAGAATCTAGCAGTCTGTTCTGCACAGAACAATGGACACATCTGAATCTAGCAGTCTGTTTTACACAGAACAATGAACACATCAGAATCTAGCAGTCTGTTCTGCACAGAACAATGGACACATCTGAATCTAGCAGTCTGTTCTGCACAGAACAATGGACACATCAGAATCTAGCAGTCTGTTCTGCACAGAACAATGGACACATCTGAATCTAGCAGTCTGTTCTGCACAGAACAATGGACACATCAGAATCTAGCAGTCTGTTCTGCAAAGAACAATAAACACATCAGAATCTAGCAGTCTGTTCTACACAGAACAATGAACACATCTGAATCTAGCAGTCTGTTTTACACAGAACAATGAACACATCAGAATCTAGCAGTCTGTTCTGCACAGAACAATGGACACATCTGAATCTAGCAGTCTGTTTTACACAGAACAATGAACACATCAGAATCTAGCAGTCTGTTCTGCACAGAACAATGGACACATCTGAATCTAGCAGTCTGTTCTGCACAGAACAATGGACACATCAGAATCTAGCAGTCTGTTCTGCACAGAACAATGGACACATCTGAATCTAGCAGTCTGTTCTGCACAGAACAATGGACACATCAGAATCTAGCAGTCTGTTCTGCAAAGAACAATAAACACATCAGAATCTAGGAGATATGTAAGCAAACTTAATACCGACACACATGCATGCAAATAAAATCCGGTGGCGTGTTGTTCTAAAAAACGTGACTTTGTGCTCAGTACAATTAAACTCCAAGTGTTAAAACTAAACAAAGCTAAAATGACAAAACAAAACAACAGCATTCATCCTCATACAAACTCTGTAAAGCTGCCGTGTTATTCTGAAAAGGAAGCCCCAGAGGATGAAAACATAAACACGCCATTTGTGATGAAGAATCCAGTTAGATTACACTCTTGGTTAGCGATGAATTATCGATCGATTAGGGCAAGATTGGTCTGAATTATGAAGTCTGAATCTTATTCAACTGCATTAACTCAACCTAATGATTTACTCAACATTCCAACATTCACTGGATTTTTTTATTTACATTCCAGCATGCCTTCTTGGAATGAAAAAATACATTTTAAAATGACTCTGTTGGGGCAGGTTTTTCGATAATGCATTTATTATCATGGATAAAAAAATATATAAACGGGGCAATTTTGAAAAGTCATGCATTTAGAAAAAATACATTTGAAAAGGATATGGGCACTGTGACACAACAATATTGTTATACATTATATGATATTAATACAATATTCCCTGACTTAAAAAATCCAGATGCTGTTGGTGAGATTATGATTTTGGGTTATAAGTAGACTGTGACAGAGCATCAAGGCATCATGTTTGGAAAAACCAATCGATTTGTGTTTGGACTTGAGATACGTTGGTTGTGGTGTTATAGAAATGCTGTAGGCTTTGTGAAGAAATATGAATCCTTTAAAAATGGGTGTGAACCTCCTACACCCCTAGCGTGTGTCAGCGTGTGTAAGAGAGAGAGTCTGAAAGAAAGAGGTCTTTATTTTTGTCAGCCTCACTGTAAAAACACACATCCAACCTGGAGATCACCAAGGCAGACTTGAGGTGGTTATGTCTCTATGTTGAAAATGGTCAGTCAGGAGAAGTCCCTTCCCACCCCTCACCATCCGTAACGAAACAGTGTCCACTGTGTATTCTTTTAGGTTCCTGGGATCAACAATTTCACATAATTTAAAATGGTCTCCCCATCACTCCCCAGTAACTCTGTTGACTGCTCATAAATAGCCCCCACCCTTACACTGAACAAAGTCAATCAACACTGTTCTGCTTATTTACCTCATGTATTTTTTATGTTACAATCAGAAAAACAGTTATTCATATATTATCATTGCACTCAACCGCCTTGCACTATATTTCAATATTTCAATTTAAATCTTATATTTCTTACAATACTTTTATATATGTCTTACTGTCCTTTCTGTTTACATTTTTTTAGATGTTAAGTGAGTGTTGTACTTTGAAAGTTTTACCAGAGTAAAATTCCTTGTTTACGCAAGCTTGGCCAATAAAGCTGATTCTGGTTCTGATTGACAGTATTGTGGGAAACGTTCAGGAGAGTGTGTAGAGCCAAAGAATGCTGGAATATCACAGGGCACAGTGTGATTGTAATTGTTACTGGGGTTTTACTCCCTTACCAATGGCCACAATGCAACTCAATGGATATAAAAACATATTCCATTACACAGCAAAAACTATTCTATACACCACATTGAATGTATTGTACGATATAAATACTGTCGATATGGTTATGTAATCTATCGGCAATCACAAAATGTAATATCTTAGAAAATTAACTTGCTCAATTTTGAACATAATTTTGTATATCCACTATAGAAAAAATAATATTTGTTCCTAAATTCTAGAATCACACATCAATGATTTAACATGTGCAAAGTGATGATTCATGATTGATGTTATTAGAAGCCCTGGTTGTTTATATTTCACATACCATTGAATAACTGATATCTCCCTCAAATGTCTGCATTGACTTTCTGTGTTTCATTATGTAATGGTTTATGCGCTACAGTCAATTCCTAATTGATTAATTACATTTAAAAAAGCATTTGACTACATTATGCAGCTATCACATTTATATGAATGTATTTTTGATATGTCAAACATGCAACAACATGACAATCTGCTACAACCACATTGGGGTAAGATTTGATTGGATTACCATATCTGAATGTCAATCAGAATTATCATATTTCCATCCCTCAACTGTTAAATGTCATCCAATCAGAGACTGCAGAGGATAATTAGTCCTGTGGTTTGGTATGCAGCATCTACTGGTGGACAGAAAGGAACACTGCAGTCTGTATTGAAGACCAGCACATTTATGCACACAAACAAATAAGTACATTCAGGCTCACAATTAGGCAATTCATTGTTTAATGTCTTCACTTAGGTACATTAATGGCATCTCTCAGACATTGTGAAATAGGTGGGTGAGAAACATGTTGCAGGCAGATTGAATTTTCTGTCTTCATGTGTCATGTGAGACCACATGGTTCCATTACTGAAGCCCAATGGAAATGTCCTGTCAACCAGTATTAGTGTAGTATTATGCCTTACTGACTCACATTTATGTTCATTTCTGAAATATTAATATCACTTCTGAGCATGATGTGATTTGGGGCGAGGTATCAGCAGCTGTATTAAAGACACAGTTTGTGTTTCAGTAAGTGTTTCAAATGTTTTTTTATTCTATTGACTTGTGTTAGATTTTTATCTTTTTTTCCTGAGCTGACATCCTTACATCCTTGGAAAAATATGACTTATATTTTTTATTCCCGGATTAAGAATAGAGAGTATAGAGAGAGAGCCCTAAATAGTAATGTTATGACCTTATATCCACAGGAAGATTGGGAGCAGTGGAATACAGTGAAACGGTCCACTGTTGTGTGGAACTAAGTTATTGGTGCATGCTTAAATAAATAATGACAGTTTAATAATAACTATTTTAATTAAATTATGAAACAGAAGTGAATTAAAAAAATCATATAATAAGAACTATAACCTGAAGTTCTTATATGATGTTATGCTACATCAATGTCACTGTAGCTCTGTCCCCCTCTGGTGGACAAATGGTACATCAGTCAACTTTCAAGCAAGCAAGCAAGTTTATTTATATAGCACAATTCATACATAGAAGCAATTCAATGTGCTTTACAGAGGAAAATAATAATAAAATGATAAAATACATGCTTTTATCAGAATAAAAAAATAAAATACATGCATTTTATAACAATCTGTAATGCTGAAGTGACGGCATAAGCTACCTAGGGCTCCCCTGTGGGCCATCTACAAAAAACCTGTTTACCACAAGGGTCGCTACATAATCCCCACCAAACGGGAGAGCGTGTCCTCACGCTTCACTTGTCCAAAGTCCCTCACGGAGACACGCCTCTCCGATGGCCCTCGCTGCCAATCCCACACCAATGTAGCGTCCGGCGGGGGGAATCGAACCAGTGCCCTACTTATTTATTCAAAAGGTCTTTAGAACCTTTCCAGGTCTTTAGAACCTGGCCAAGAAGTCTTTCTCTAGAACATCTAGGTCTTTTGGAGCTCACAGGTATTCTGAACCTGGCCTGTAAGTCTTTAGAACCTCCAGGTCTTTAAAACACGGCTCCGCTGGCCAAAGGTCCTTTTCAGATATTTTATGTATACATTACTGGTTTTCATTTATGCCATGCATCAGAATAAAAACAAATAAAAGCATAAAAAGGTAATTAAAATAGACTTAACAGTGTGATAAAGTTTAAGCGCCCAGGCTTGCGAAAAGAGAAATGTTTTTAGCCTGGCTTTAAAAATTGATACATTTTGGGCACGTCTAAGATCTTCTTCTGCTGAATGCAGCTTCACCATGTTTAGTTTTGACTCTGGGCTCTACTAGCTGTCCTGAGTTCAGTGATCTGAGTGCCCTGCTTGGTTTATAATCCTCAAACATATCAGAAATGTATTCAGGGCCCAGTCCGTTCAGATATTTATAGACTACTAGCAAAACTTTAAAATCTATTCTGTAACTGACTGGAAGCCAGTGCAAAGATTTAAGAACATTCTAGCAGCAGCATTCTGAATGAGCTGCAGCTGTTTTACAGTCTTTTTGGGAAGTCCAGTTAAGAGCCCATTACAGTTGTCAACCCTACTGGAGATAAATGCATGGATAAGCCTCTCTTGGTCATTTTTCGACACCAGGTCCTTGATTCTGGCTATATTTTTAAGATGATAGAACGTTGTTTTGGTGACCGTTTTGATATGACTGGTGAACGTGAGATCTGATTCTATCATTACACCTAGATTACGCACTTGGTCCCTGGTTTTTAGGGCTCGAGAATCAAGGTCTTTCCTAATATTAGTTCTTTTATTTTTGTTGCCAAACAAAATAATCTGTTTTATTTTGGTTTAATTGTAGACAATTTTGGTTCATCCAGTCATTGATGTGCTCTATACATTGATACAGTGAGTCAACAGAGCTGCGGTCAGATGGTTCGAGAGCCATATATATTTGAGTATCATCTGCATAACTATGTAGTTAATGTTGTAGTTCTGTAAAATTTTGCCCAGAAGTAGCATATAGAGATTGAACAGAAGTGGTCCGAGAATTGATCCCTGGGGAATTCCACATGTCATAGCCACCTTATTAGATTCATGATTGCCTATGGTGACAAAGTAACTCCGCCCATCTAAATAAGACCTTAACCAATTAAAGACTGTCCCGGAGAATCCTACCCAATTTTCCAGCCTGTCCAGAATGATCTACTGTGTCAAATGCAGCACTGGGATCTAACAGATCCAAAACTGTCATTTTACCCAAGTCAGTGTTCAGTCGTATATCATTTAAAACTTTTATCAGAGCCGTTTCAGTACTATGGTGAGGTCGGAAGCCTGATTGGAATGGAATTTGTCGTCTAAGAGACCGTTTGAGTTCACAAATTTGCTGAGTTGATTGAAGACCACCTTCTCAATAATTTTGGCTATAAAAGCTAGATTTGAGACTGGGTTATAGTTGTTCCAAATAGTTGCATCCAGTGTTCTCTTTTTTAATAGCGGATTAATGGGAGCTGTTTTTAGTGACGTTGGGAAAATCCCTAATTGTAAAGAGTTATTAACTATTTGCTGCAGATCTATTGTTATGGAGTTAAAAAATGTTTTTAGAAAGTCTGTTGATAGTGTGTCAAGACAACATGTGGAAGCTTGAAGACGTCCAACTGTTTCTTCTAGGGTTTTTGGGTCAATTCTATCAAATTGTGACAGAACAGACAAGTGATTTCTTGGTGGTTGTAGTGGCAATACAGGGTCATTGTTTGACTGTGTAGTTTTGATGGTCTGCCTAATACTTTGGATTTTTTCACTGAAAAAACTAGCAAATTCATTACATTTTGCATTAGACAAAAGTTCAGGTGCTATCTGCTTTGGGGGGTTGGTGAGTTTGTCGACCATGGCAAACAGAGTGCGGGTATTGTTGATGTTCTTGTTGATCATTCCTGATAAATGTTGCTGTCTAGCCCTGCGTAACTCAAAGCTGAATTGACCAAGGTTTTGTTTATAGATGTCATAGTGGATTTGAAGCTTAGTTTTTCTACACTTACATTCAGCTTTTCTACATTCAAGACCAATTTACATTGTGTGATTATCTGACACACATACAGAGACATTATGTTATATTTGTACTTTAATTGTTGTAATGTCTAGGATTCTCCTACAGAGACAAAATTAATGTTATTCAATCACATCAGACTTGAAAAATTAAATGCTTACAGTTGGCTCAATCTACAACTATATCTGTTGATACCCCATGACACCATTGTCACTTATGGGCGAACTGTGTTGTCACATTAATATAATGTTACATATCGTTATGGGTGAGTTTTGTGTATGTCACTGTGCACTTTATGTTTTCTATGTTTTAAGTGGCTTTGTGTATGTGCGCTTTTGTTTCAAGTTAGAGTGTTCGATTTATGTTTGTTTTGTGTGTAAAATAAACACCACAAACGGAATATACGCTCTGCATCTAACTCCTCCTGCCCTTCACCCAAAAGATTTGTGACAACCATGGGCTGATTTCAATTACACTAAGCCTAGTCTAGTCTAGTCCAGGACAGAAAAATCCATCATTGGGCTTGATATTTTAGTCCAGGGTTAGGTATATTCTGTGACCAAAAATTCGGGTATTGATCATGTGGCTGTTCCCCTTTAAAAGCTATTATAAAGTGTGAAGATCCATATAATTCCAAAGCAACTCATGACTGTTGTTTAGATCTGGTTTTCTGCTGACTTGTTAAATCTTACATTTTCATTTAAGTCATTTGACTCTACTATAATATAACTTTACAGGTTTTAGGCATATAAATCATTTTAACCATAGTTCCTCGGCGGGTTATTAGTTCAAAACAAATCTGCTTTAAAAAACAATTAGTGAAGTTTAGATGCATATTCCCGTGTGTGTGTGTGTGTGTGTGTGTGTTGGAATGCAAGTACAGTCTGTGTGTCTAGTGAGCAGAGACACATTGTTGCCAGTATTAAAAGGGTAGTTACATTTTGGAAAATGTGGAAAACCATGTAACAAATCAGCAATCCAGATGAATTTGCAAATAGCCTGCTATGTAGTCTGTAGCTTATCTTAGCCAGTAACCGAAGAATGTATGAATTACACCACGTTACAAATTATTATGCAAATGATATTTTACACAGATTTCCCTAAATAGTCTATACAAATGACAGTAAGTATCATTATCAAGTCACCAACCATTAGGTTATAAGTCGAATTTCATTGAACAAACCACCCAGTGAAAACTTTTTTCAAAACATTTTAAAGGTTGTAAAGAACTGAAAATTGGCATTTGTTGGTTATTTGTTGAATTTGCAGCACTAGAAGGTCATATTTACTGAAATCAAAAGCTATTTCAATCAAACACATCTTAACAGGGCAAGTTACATGTTAACATAGGACCCTTTCTTTGATATCACCTTCACAATTCTTGCTTCCATTGAACTTGTGAGTTTATGGAGAGTTTTTGCTTGAATTTCAGAATAGCCTCCCAGATCTGCTGTTTTGATGCAAACTGCCTCCCACCCTCATTGATCTTTTGCTTGAGGATGCTCCAAATGTTCTCAATAGGATTGAGGCCACACCATGAGTTTCAGCCATTTAATGAATTGTTGTGTTTAACAACCTATATTTTCACTGTTAGGAGCATATGTGTGTGATGCCAACAATATAACTTGAAAAAACAAGTCTAAACCAAGGGCCAAGCAGGATACACTGTTTAGTCACGTCTCAGGACAGACCTTGAGGATCTGCTGCAATTATTACAAGACATGTGTCTAGGTCACAAGATTTTCCCAGCTCAGAAAAAGTGCATGAATGAGTAACCTTTTTTACTTATTTTAATATACTGTTTACATCTATAGGGCTGTTTTTTTTTTTTTAAACTACCCATATGAGATACCAGACATGCTTGATGTATTTCTATTGTATTTGTATACAAATTAATCGTTCTGTTGGAAAATATAACGTGTACCTCCGTACAGAGTGGTAAAGAAACACATAGTAGGGTTGAAACCTAGAGGGGAGCCAGACTCCTCCTCTGGCTATAACAGGTGAGGTTATTGAATTACCTTTTTTCGGGCCACATATATTTTCAGATGACCAGTGAGTCTGTAAATACAGATAGGCCCAGCTGACAATCATAAATGTGATAAAAGCTTAGTCATATTCTATAATTCTAAAAGTCGCCCAACCCCATGGGCCTATGGCAGAACTCATTCACTCAACTGGGTTCCATCCATTAACTTCATGGAGCTCCTTCACTCCATCTTTTGTCTCTTTAGTTTGACCTCTGTAGTCTGTCTTAAAGTCATTTAGTTAGCCTTGGTAGGGCTCAGATTCCCTGCATTAGTTGGCTGGTGTCATCTTTCATGATACCAACAGGTTGACTTGTAAATGCAAACATAAACTTGCAAAACAGTTATTTCATTCGTTGTATTTTATGTCAGTTAACATCTCTATTTTGTCGTCTTCTCAGATTTGACTTTGACAAATTAAATTTTAACTAATTCAAAATCTCACAGTAAACAAGCCCCTCTAGTTTAACAACTCAGCCCCCCCCATATAACACACAGAGAAGCAACTTCCAGGAAGGGTCAAAGAAAAGCCATAAAAATAACACCCCCATGTTAACGCAAAAATGTTACTGAAATATAGCCAAAAGTCTATAATAAAAACAAAAGGGTGTAACAGAAATACACTTAAACCCCATGGTCATTCATTATATCATCACGCCAACATTTATAGAAACAAATCCAAAATGTCCTTATTCAACTTTAAAGAAAAAAAAAATAACAACCGCATACAATCTAAAATGTAGCCATCCTACAAAACAAACTCAACGAAGTATTTCAAGTAAAAACATGCCAAGTTATAAACGAAAATACTCTAATTATTCCATTAGTGCTAATGTTACACAAGGCCTAAAAAACGAACAATAAAATAGGAATCCTCGTGCACAAGAAAACCTAGAAATTGGTCAACCACAACTTTGGCCTGGGGCCCCGTTCCAACTTCAACACGCTTTACTCCTGATCATGCATGAATGTTTGAGCGTTAGATGTGAAGCCCGTGTGTACCAAAATCTAATCACCATATCTTCCATCACCCATTTTGACATGATCCTTACCATGTGACAACACAGCGTACAAATTAAAAGGACATTTTGGTAAAATTACAAAATCTGCTTCTTGATCAAAGTCTTAGGCATGCTAGTAATAACTTTGATCCTATCTCCACTCAGGCTTTTACCCTCAGGGGTAATGTTTTGGCCAAAAAATATCACTTTGCACAAATTGGAGTTTGCAAAGGCAGGACTTTTAGCCTTTTGATGCTAAATGTTGTAACAACAAAACAGTGTCTTTTTCACAAGAAGCTTTGTCAGGGGAGCCGAAAAAAAATAATCTGATCAGAAAATTCTAAAGCAATCCAAAAGTGAGAATCTTTTTGTACTGGTACACTGAAATAAACGTTAGCCAAATCACCAACAGAAAAAACATTTGCTACCACTCGGGACTTGAGACATTATTGTGTATGGATCCGTAACAATTGGTGAACGAGCAAACAATGCATCGTTAACTTTTTTTAGATCCTGTACAAATTGCCGCACTGTAGTCTGGCTGTCAATTTAGGCTTTCTTAACAGGAAAAATCTGAGTTCGACGTGGGCTTTCTGGACAAGACAGAACTATTCAGTTCGCTAACAATGCCTGAAAGACGGCTTCTGGTTTTAACACTTCTTAACTCAGGGGCATACAGTTTGCCAAGTGCCAATTGGGTGTTTAGCAAGCGAAATCTGGTGAACTGACCCCTGAACTTAAAAGAAACACAACACTTCCTGTGTGCCTCTCACAGACTACGCACATCACACCAGTAAAGATATTCCCCCGTTAAGGAGTGTGCCTGACTGTCCTGACCTCTACACCACCCTGTTTCAAACTCATCATCACAGCATTCAGAAACACTGGCAATATCCCCTACCCTTGTCGCTGCCATAGTAACAAGGGCATCAGAGATTACCCTAGAACCAGTGCTGTCTAAATCCCATGAATAACAGTAATTCAGCCGTTGTACACTATGCTGAACTGCTTGTACAGTACTGTGAGTAATCCTCATGCCTTTATCTGAACACTCTAACGTAATGCCTAACAGTGTCATTAAATCTCTAGCCAACAAGTTAACCGGGCAACATCGAGACAACAAAAATGAATGTTTTGGGTAACGCTGGCCCTCATGTGTCCACAACTGACAGAGGTAGCTAACCCCATTGCTGGAGGGGAAGCCAGAAATCCAACTACAATCCCGACAGACGGGTAGTAAATTACTCTGTGGTACGAACACCAGTAGCCCATACAGTTACTAAAGTTCTACTGCTAAGTTCTGGCGAAGGGTTCCAGTCCTGAGCCCTAATAACTACGGTGGCCCTGAAGTGCACAACACACACAAAAATATGAGTGCATCCCCCAAATGAACATGCTCCACCAATATAAAAAATAGTTCCCCAATAATTAACACACGTTCCCCCAAATACGACTAACCTTCCCCCACACATGAACAAATTACCCCGAAAATGAACACACTCCCCCCAAATACGAGTGAACTCCCCCTAAATAGGATGACATATTTCCCCTACTGCAACTCAATTCCCCCAAATACAAAGACACGCTCCCCCACAAGTGAAACGACATTACATTAACTGAGTACGGAAAGGGCGGGTGCAACACCTTGATGTTGATTGGATGCACAGACACTAACAGGAAATAAGAAGTTAATGATGGTTTTGGAAGGAAGAAAAATGAGTTAAACAATTCTGCAAGTCATGTAATTGCACTAATTACTCTTTATTTTAATCAGGGACATTCTTATGAAATCATCTTAGATATGCTGTCAACGTTTCACAACATTAAAATTAGTATGCGCACGCTACAAAAACTCGGCAGATCAAAATGCTTTCCACAATAACCAGTACTGCTGCTAGCCATTTTGGTGCACTAAGCATGATTCCATTATGATGCCCCCCCAACCAACCCGAGAAAAAAACGTAGTTTTTGAGTTTTTATCTTCTTTTTCTCCTGACTCCTGCCCTTCTGTATTTCCCAAAAAATCTCCAGCCTACTATCAATCTTTCGTCAATATTTGGGGGGAAGGGGGCACCATGGTTACGTTCTAGCGCAATTAAATACTCTTGTTCCGCAGGTTTTTTAATAAACATCCCTAAAAAGTGCCTACAAATATTTATATAGGGAAATAATATCGGCATTATAATTATTAGACTATTTTAGATGCCCCCCCAGCACTTGAAGGTGGGAGCGGCTGCAGTAAGGGCAATACATGCTTGCAACATTTAGTGGACTTCTTTATCTTTGTCATGCAATTAGTTTCTCTCTTGGCGCTTTCAAACTGACATAATGAGCATCCAATCAGCGACAAAGGTGTTGCACCCGCCTTTTCCATACTGAGTTAATGTAATGTCGTTTCACTTGTGGGGGAGCGTGTCTTTGTATTTGGGGGAATTGAGTTGCAGTAGGGGAAATATGTCATCCTATTTAGGGGGAGTTCACTCGTATTCGGGGGGAGTGTGTTCATTTTCGGGGTAATTTGTTCATGTGTGGGGGAAGGTTAGTCGTATTTGGGGGAACGTGTGTTAATTATTGGGGAACTATTTTTTATATTGGTGGAGCATGTTCATTTGGGGGATGCACTCATATTTTTGTGGGTGTTTTGCACTTCAGGGCCACTGTAAATAACAGAATATCCTGCACCCAAATCTACCAAGAACTTTACTCTTTTACTATTGACAATTAAAAACATTTCAGGTTGCACATGATAATCATCATCTACTCTAAACACGTGTAGGTTAAGTTGTTGCATTATTTTGGTGTACGACGGGTCATGTAATGGAGTGATGATGTTGATGACTCGGGGTTGGCCGCTCCCTCCTGGCATCAAAACCCTCGACCCCACGCATCAGCATCATCGTAAATGCCTCTGGGATGGTTCACATTAATTCTACCATGATTGTCAACTTCACAACGTCAATTGTTTCTTAAGTTCGGTTCGTGTCAAGGCTGTACCCAATAGACCATGAACCACAACGTAAACATGCATTGCTGCGTGGGAGCTCCTGGAAGTTACCTCGTCCCCGAGAATCTTGTATCCATCTGACTCTCGTAGGATCTGGGAGGCTGGCCAATCACCTTTATCGCGGCTCCAGCGTGCTTTCATCATTAAATCTCTGCCATGTTAGGTTTATATTGTTCAATTACTTGGTGGAGAATTCTGGCAAATTCTTCTCCACTGTCCTTCTCGAGGTCTGGTAGAGAAACCTCAGATTGGCCGGCGAACACGGACGATACACACGGATTGTAGGTTGACTTCCGGCTTCCCCTCCAGCATTGGGGTTAGCTACTTCCACCATCGAGAACTGGACCTGTGTATCCTCCTGTTGTTTCCTTCGTTTCAAACTTTTTGTTTCCGTTTGATACTGGGGAAGATGGTTCTGGTGTGGCTTCCACCAGGCCAGCGCCCACAGCACCAGCAGATGGTGTGGGCCGGAGGGTGGTGGACAACCGGAGGGAACATCTAAGTCCTCTTCAAGCCTATTAACAAATGCTAAAATATACTGATTAGCAGTCCCTGTGTCCCACCCTGATGTCTCACCTGGCCTGTCATTGTCTCCGCCCCTTTCCACCAGGTGTATCTATGTGCTGATTGTTCCCTGGGCTTTATATGTCTGCGTTTCCTGTAACCTGTTGCAAGATTGTTTGTTTATTCACTCGTTTGCAACATTACCTTGTTCCGTGCTACCTGTTCTGCTTCTCTGTTCCCAGTGTTGACTTTTTCCGTTCCTGACCCAGAGCCTGCCTGACCCCTTGAACTATCTGATAACTATCCTCCTTGACCTCCAGTCATCTGACCATTGTGCACCGAGCCTTGCCTGCCTTTATTTATAAATTATTAAATACTGGTGTGACATTACCTGGTCTCCGCCTCAGTATCTGCACTTGGGTTCATAGTTCCGCTCTCTAAGCGACGTCTCATCCCTCCACAAACTGAATGCCTTCCAGTCTACTGCGCTTGGCTGATTGCAATTTCAAAAAAAATTCCAGAAATCCTAATAATGTCTATAAATGTAATTGACTATGATTCCAGTCTCCTTACTTCTGGAATTGTATTTTTGCCTGTCTTTTTTAGGCGGAGGAACTGCATTAGGTTTGTATGAGACTTTCCCATATCTAAGCGAAGTTTACAACCAGTAACCTTTCTAATTAGAAGGAAATTCTTCAGTAATGACAGGTTGGGAATCAACAGGCCTAGCCTATGTTAATTACTACCACCTTGTGGTGAACCTATCCAGTAGGTCCAGTCTCAATCAAAACATGCCTAGCTGTTTGATAAACTCGTCCCTTTCTTTCATGTGACCAATCTGTAGACCTTGAAAAATCCACCTAGAAGATTTTATGATCTGTCCAACAGATCAAAATTAACAGGCCTCTCAGGAATTTATCACAGTGGAATCGTGTTTTTGTGGTCTGACGAGTCAACATTTCTAGTTGTTTTTGGACAAAACAGAGTGTTCTCTGGGCCTAAGTGGAAAAAGACCATCCAAGCACTTATCAGCATTAATATATATGTGAGAGCACCATTAATGCAGAAAGATATGTACACATTTTGGAGGAAAATACACCGCCATCCAGACGTTGTCTATTCCAGGGAAGTCCAGCCAATGCCAAAACCACATTCTGCCAAGATTACAAGTGCATTGTTGCTGAAGCATAGTGTGAGTGCTAGCATGGCCGGCCTGCAGTCCTAACCCTACTCTAATTGAGACTGTCTGGCACATTATGAACAGGGGCGTAAATCTGATCTAACAGTAGGGGGGGACAATAAACATAACATTTCTGAAGAGCAATTTTTGAAGGGGACACAAAAATAATACAGCCACAAATTGTAGAGGATTTGTGTACAAGGCAAAATGCCCTAATACTATCATTAGTGTAGCATGGAGACTGTACCATTATCCTTCAAAAGCCCTAATACTATCATTAGTGTAGCATGGAGACTGTACCATTGTCCTTCTTTTCACTGTTTCTTTTTGATTCAATGAAAAAGCTGACTAAATTGACCAAAATATTCTTCTTTAAAACTATGTATTTATTTTTAACTTGGTTTACCATCAAGCCACAAAAACAACTTAAAACATATAGAACGTACTTTTTTAACGGTCGCAAAGTTCTAATTTAAATGTAGTACGTACAAACATAGTAGGCTACGCGATTTCGGACGCAGACAATGACTAATTTAGAAAATGTGCCCATATAAAATAAATACAATGCTTTCGTACCAAACTGTTTTACAAATCAGCCACTTAACTTCACATTGAGCAAAACACAACTGTAGATCTTCAATATTAACCCTAAAAGCTCAAAACGTTTATAAACTTAAAAAGCATTTTTTGGGGGGTTTGTATTGTTTTACATCTTAGACAGATATTTTAAGTATACAACATTATGTTATATACAATACACAGCATTGTGTTAATTATATTTCATAGGTGGGGGGGGGTCCTGACCCCTGTCCCCCCGGGATTTACGCCCCTGATTATGAAGTGAAAAATAAGGCACAGCTGAAGAAATTCATAATGGTGAATCAGGGAAAATTACTCTTGCTAAACTTAACAAACTGGTGTCTTTGGAGCCCAAACGCTTAATTTGTGTTATTAAAAGAAAAGGTGATGTTACACAGCGGTAAACAGTCAACTGCCCCAACTTTTTTGGAGTGTGTTGCAGTCATCATATTTAAATGTGTGTATTATTCAAAAATAAATGACATTCACAAAGTAAAATACGCTACGTAAATCTCAAGATTATATGGATTATGAGCTAATAACAATGTCGACATATATCAACATTCATAAGAAATCTGGATAATTTATTGCAAATCTTATGTGTGCAGTCTGTACGGATTTGGGGTTTTGGAGTCTTACGTTTGCATTACAAACCTTTATGTTCCTTAATCTCCTCACCTGCAACCTCCTTCACCCAGCACTGTGACTGTGGTGACCAAAGTACACCTGATATGTAAATGGTATCTGCCATTTGGATAGGAATCTGTTAAAAATAGCAATTTTAAGGGAACACTAAATAAATAAAAGGTGTACAGTCAATATCGCTCCTTTTGTTTAAATGTTTGAAAAATGTAAATTTCCCAAATGTCTCTAATAAATTGTACTCCAATCAATGCGGATATAGCAGCATGCTATGAATGTGCAAAACAGCACGCGACCTCATGACATAAATTGTCCATTGACATATCTGACCATTTTGGTGTAGCATAATCGCCTACGCAATACACTAGCATGTGATGATTTGATTTCATACAAACGATGTACTGTTCTCGTAATTTCAGCTAAAATCGATTTCACATTAGGCGATTCTGCAATTGGTGCTGTGATATTTTACAACTAATCTGTCCGTAAATGACTTTTTTTAAGCCATTGGACTGTTCCATGACAAATACACTGAATAGAAGACATTAGTTATGGTTCGAAATGCAAATGTCATGGTTATGTAGGACAGGTGCATTTGCTCTTATAAAAAGGGCCTCCAGTCAGCACCACCCAACAACCACTAGTCCACTGAATCTGTTACCACAACTTTGAGAACAGGCAGTGACTTAATACACAGAACTCAGAATGGCATACCAAAAATCTGAGATCAGCGGACACGTTATTACAGAATATCTCAACGGATTCGATGAAAAGTCCATAGAAGCAAAGAAAGCAGAATTGATCCGCAAACAGCAGAACAAGGAATCGGATGATGGGTCCCATATATCTGCCATTGAAGCAGCTTACAGCACTGTGCTTCGAGAACTGGGAGAAAACGTGGAGCGTGAGGGTCTCCTGCGCACACCATTACGCGCTGCCAAAGCTATGCAGTTCCTGACCAAAGGTTACAACGAGACAGTAGAAGGTGAGAGCATTAGCCGCATAATTTCACCCAAATGTATTAAACAACATAACAAATATATGTTAAATGGGATATAGTGAAGTATATGGTTTTGAAAGGACAGGTAGAACAATCGGTGTTCTTAACAGATTTATTGCCCGTGTTATGTTCCCTGACATTTTAAATATTTTAAATCTTATCAGAATCAAGCTCATTTTATTCCTGAGACTACTTATTTTTGATGAATTGTACCTACTGCCGAAGTGCAAGTAATTATCTTGGGCCGTAACTTTGGCGATTAGACCATCTGTTATTATTGATATTGCATCCATACTGTAAAAACTAATATAATTGATAGTCACAAGGTGTCTTTAAGAACTTTCTATAGACACTAATAAGATAACATTCTGTTATACAACAGGCTTGGTCCGTTAGTACATTATAAATGAGTTAAAACAATTGTTAAATGTTCCACTTTTGTTTCTCCTGCCTCCTTATTTCCAGACATCCTGAATAATGCCATCTTCAACGAGAACCACCACGAGATGGTGATCGTGAAGGACATTGAAATGTTCTCGCTCTGTGAGCACCACTTGGTGCCTTTCTTTGGCAAGGTGAAAAATATGTGTTTAGTTATAATTATTTAGATTATTTTAGTAATAAAGACATTGTACTCAAAGCAATATATTTGATATATTCCTTTTTAACATTGTTGGTAAATGTTAATTATATCCAAAATATTTTTCCTGTTACATTTCTAATGTTTTCATGTTTTACCATCACAGGTCCACATTGGATATCTCCCAAATAATAAAGTAGTTGGTTTGAGCAAGCTAGCAAGGTCAGTAATGACACTTAGTTGGTATAATATTCACAAACATACAGGTATAAGACCACATGAATGCATTGCATATACACACACACACACACACACACGTTACTAAGTTACTTGGCACTACACTAACCTCTACTTTATTGTCCCATTTAGGATTGTTGAAATCTTCAGTCGGAGGCTTCAAGGTTAGTATCTTAGATTTTTTGGCAAATAGCGATACACTCTTAATAAAAAAAACTGAAAAGTTTGTGGGTTAAATGTATGAGTAGATTTTTCACTGCTGTATCTTGTGTTTTTCATTTTAAAAACAGTACAGGAACGTCTGACCAAGCAGATCGCTACAGCCATTTCAGAGGCTTTAGAGCCGGCGGGTGTAGCTGTTGTCATTGAGGCAGTGTGAGTGTCTTTAAACTAAGGATGACATGTAATGTCCAAATCTATTACATTGTATTTTTAGAAATAATAAATGAGAATGAATACAAACCTATGCTAAATCTGCTAATTTTATTGCTGACAGGTTGTTTTAAAGTCCACTAAGTATTAATTCTATTAATTAAAGATTAATTTCAAAGAGTCTAGTCATTGTTTCTAACAGTGGAGTTTGATCAATTCTTTGTTTCAGTCATATGTGCATGGTGATGAGGGGGGTACAGAAGATGAACAGCAAGACTGTGACCAGCTCCATGCTGGGACAGTTTCAAGAGGATCCCAAGACCCGCGAGGAGTTCCTGGTTCTGACCAAAAACAACTGAACAAATCTGGATTTACACATTTGTTTCCTAGCAAAATAAATTCATTCTGAAGGCATCACCTAGTAATGCAAAATTGTATTCTGCTGTATCTCGTTCTTAATTTGATTTTAGCAAAGATCAAAAAAGATTTTCCAAATATGTATAAAATGGGTTCAGATATTTGTTTTGAAGGAATGCCATTTGATATACCAGGGAGTCTGAATACGGACTAAAATAGATAAAGATCATACATACATACATACATACATACATACATACATAAACATCCTCTACTCACATTTAGAGGTAATGCCTAACTTATTTTATCACACACCTTCACCCGCAAATGTATTTATTAATTTGTACTATTTTCACATTGTACAATATGTTAATACATTCCAACTATGAAATGACACAAATGCAATCTGGTGGTAACCAATAAAGTGTTAAACAAACACTCTTGCTACCTTTTTCCAACAGTCTTAAGGAGTTCCCACTAAGAGCTGGTTGGTTGCTTTTCCTTACCTCTGCGGTCCAACTCATCCCAAATCATCTCAATTGGGTTGTGCTCGAGTAGAGGCCATGTAATCTGATGCAATTCCATCACTCTCATTGGTCTAACAGTCCTTACACAGCCATTTGGTTGTCCAATGATAGCCTCACAAACCGTAAACCAGATGGGATATACTTCAGATTGCTGTGATTTACCATGCTTGTTTAGTGTGAATTCTAAATACATCACACACGTTAGCAGCGGCATGGCACCTCCACCTCACCGCACATTCTCCTCCTAACCCCAACCCTAACCTCTATGGTGGCAACCAAACATACTGAGATCATCCATTCATCTACACAGCAACACACAAAGACACAGACAGTTTTCATCATAGCATTTGATGATAATTGTGACAGCACATGAAGAAGTACATATTTTCAATTCCAAAATGCCAACATATATTATTAGTTCTTTTTTCTCTAAAACCTCACAAAAATATAAATTTTAACAGTTTAACATTTTTTACATGTTTTCATGTTCCATGGGGAAATCGCTAGACTTTCAGTAAAAAGAAAACACATACATCCATGAAAAAAGTGGAAACTGTAATTTTAAACACATCCTGACAACACATTAAAATTGCAAAGATATTGTACCCATTATGTTTTTTGTGGACTGTTACTCTTAGGGCCAATGCCAATTAACCTTAAGCCTGAACCCCCACAGTTGATAGACGTCACATGATAAGTGATTGAGTGCAAGAAGCTGCAAAGGCTAATGCTAGAAAAAGGTAGAACTGCTAGAAACAGGAGTGGGACAACACTTTATGACATTATCACATGACCTTGACAACGCTAAAACATGATGCATGCTGTTGTGGGTTTGGGACTTTGTATTTTACGTTTATTATTTTCGTTGCGGCCAAGGCACTTAAGAAACCGGAAGGAGTATGATGACTGCAGTGTGGTGACCGCAGTATGGTGACCACAGAGTGGTGACCGCAGTTTGGTGACCGCAGTGTAGTGACCGCAGTGTGGTGACCGCAGAGTGGTGACCGCAGTGTGGTGACCGCAGTGTGGTGACCGCAGAGTGGTGATCTCAGTATGGTGACCGCAGAGTGGTGATCGCAGAGTGGTGACCGCAGTGTGGTGACCGCATATGGTGACCGCAAAGTGGTGACCGCAGAGTGGTGACCGCAGTGTGGTGACCGCAGAGTGGTGACCGCAGAGTGGTGACCGCAGTATGGTTACCGCAGTACGTACAGACTCCTTTCATGCTAGTTTGTTTACCGTTCTTCTTCTCTTAAGAGGCAGGTTTGCTGGATGCTCTCTCCCACTACATTCCCTGGTTACCCGTGTTTCACATCACAACACTGTGAACTGAGAGCAATTCCATTGCAGACATGCAGAGCCCTTGACGATTCGACACTGGGACAGCCCTAAGCCTTTACAGACTTGTAGATAATGTGCCTGTGAGTGAGTGAGTGAGTGTGTGAGTGTGGACATTGAGATTGGGCCTTATACTGGTTATGTCGGTATATTCCACAAAGTACATGACTAACTGGAAGTATTATCATTTGGGTCTTCTGGAAAACATGCAGAGAAGAGATTTAAGATGTATCTCTTTTATACACTCCATTGTATATTTACTCATGGGGTAATGCTGTCATTCATAAAGATACATTCAGTTAAGTATATGAAATCTTTATCCCTTAAAAGCTTAGGTTTTTCCTTTAGATCCATTGTAAAGAAAGCCAATGTGTTAGAACTGAAGGAATATCAATGAGAGGAAGAGGTCTGGCAGACTCAAACCACAACAGAATCAGCCAAGTTTCTGAGAGTCCACTGCTTTCTTGAGAGTCGTGTCTCTGGACAAAAGCTTCAAGCACAGCTTAACACCGGTCAATTCATCAGCTTCAACTGTGAAAAAACGACTTAGGCCTGACAGTAAGAAAACTGCAAAAATGGCAATATAGGAAAAAGAGGCTTGCCTCGGTCAAGAAGCACCACCAGCAGACTACTTAAGAATTAGGTGTTGTTGACTGATGAATCAAACTGAATCATGTGGTTCATCATGTAGGGGTTTTGCACACCATGCAGCACCATCAAGCCACCACTCTGTCAAGCTTCTCAATTTTGCGGATGACACCAGCCTCATCAGCCTTATTTCTGATGGAGATGAGTCAGAGCCCAAACTGACTATAGCCTGCTCCCCACATTCATATTCATTTAGAACCCTCACTGGACATTTTCACATCGCATATATTTACATATTACATATTTTATTAACTTAATGTAGTCTATTTTTCATATTCGTTATACAGTACAAGATATACAATGAACCACCCAGTAAATGGCAAAATAGATATCAAAATAGGCTCCCCAATCAGAGGCAATGCAGGGCATCTGCCTCTAATTGAGGTTAACACACACATAGAGATGCCTAGAAGCATCTCCAATGCGCTGATCTGATAACATAGAGATGCCTAGAGGCATCTCCATTGTCAGGTGGCAACATTACTTTACCAATCAGTTGGCACTGATTGAAGATGAATGGCTAAAGTAACTGAATCATAAAAAATTTCTTTTGCATATTTAATCCTGTGTGTTGTAAATTGTTTGTTGTTCTCTAACATGCTGCATTAAGTTACTATGTTTTGTGAAACATCCGTTTCTAAAGAATGAATATTTTATGCAACTAACAATACATTGTAAATAAGACTCATTTTTCAAAAATGTTTTACATTTTACCAGAGACAAAATATCCTGTAATTCAAAAATGAGCCAATGGCAGGTCATACATTGGGCAGTATGCTTTAGTTCTCAGTTTGCTTTCATTCCTGGAAATCACACTCTCTCACACTTGTACTGTTCTTGTCATTTAAAATGCAATCATTCCTATAACTATTCCAAATCCTAACATCTTATGTAATAAAATGCATTCTTCAATTGGTGCCGCGTATTTTGACAAGCTATCTAATTGTGACATGTGTTTTTCTTGAGGGATCCATACGCCGTTTCCATGACGAATATCCTGGAATGGTAATGCCGTGCTCATCAATGACATTAACTGTGCCTCCATGAAGAAACACTCCAACCAGAAGTCTACTCTCATCGTTTAGAGCAACTTATTATACAGGGCAGCATTGAAAATAAAATCTGAATATTTAATTGTTTTATTTACAATTAAAGTAGCCTACAGCACCGTGCTACGAGAACTGGGAGAAAACATGGTTATGGTGCACACACCAAAACTTATCATAAAACTTGATGTAAAAAAGCATTTACCGTCCTGTGCAATTTCACATTGAAAACAAAGCATGTCACACTCAGACACCAGGTAAAACAGGCATCACTCTGGAGTTCCCCATAAACTTCAGGAAATCCTCCATGTCATTAGCCCTACAAGTTACACTCAGACACCAGGTAAAACAGGCATCACTCTGGAGTTCCCCATAAACACCAGGAAATCCTCCATGTCATTAGCCCTACACGTCACACTCAGACACCAGGTAAAACAGGCATCACTCTGGAGTTCCCCATAAACACCAGGAAATCCTCCATGTCATTAGCCCTACAAGTCACACTCAGACACCAGGTAAAACAAGAATCACTCTGGAGTTCCCCATAAACACCAGGAAATCCTCCATGTCATTAGCCCTACAAGTCACACTCAGACACCAGGTAAAACAAGCATCACTCTGGAGTTCCCCATAAACACCAGGAAATCCTCCATGTCATTAGCCCTACAAGTCACACTCAGACACCAGGTAAAACAGGCATCACTCTAGAGTTCCCCATAAACACCAGGAAATAGATGGACCATGAAAGGTTGGCCAAGGAAGACCGAGAACTAAGAGTTGTATCGATTCCAATGTAAAACCCTGAATCAGCATTGTGATCTCAGGAGTTCGATGTGTAACAAACCAGGTGCCTAAATGCTTCCCATCCAAACAATTGTCTCTAAGTGGGGCATCAATGGCAACTAGCAAGAACCCCTAATTACTTGGCAAACTGGAGATTAATAAATGTACCTGCTGCACCCAAAATGTAGACCCTCTATGTGCAGCGTACTCCTTTAGACACTAAGCAGGCTGGTACACTATATGGTCTCTGTGTTATGTTTACACCAAACTGAGACACGACTACCTGAACGAAATCAGAGTTACGACCCCTGTGGAGGGATGGTCTGGTGGGACAATCAGTGCAATAACGGCATAATTGCATCGGTTCTGGCTCAGTAGACCCACTACAGGGGTTCTGTCGCTGATCGGACAAAAGTGGAAAGGTACCACTTTAATCAAAAAGAGGTACATAAAAGCAGGTAAAGGCAAAAAAACAGGGTAGGCAACAGTCAAGATCTGGGGGAACTAAAATCGGGGGGCAGTAAATGAACGGGTGTTCAGTATTACGGTGATTGTGATGTGTTGGACTTACGTTCAGGGGTGCAATGTTGAGTGCATGTCATTGCAATGGATCGTTTTGTGGGAGTGCATCTCTCAAATTGTCACGGTTGTGGTGAGTTGTGTTCCACACGGGTGTTTAGGCTTCCTGTGTTTTGTTTGTTAAGTTGAGCACAGCTGTTTTAGTTTAGCTTACCACCAGGGCATAGTTAGTAATTAGCACTGGGTTACTTAAGTTCCTAGTGGGCCTAGTGCATCCTGTTTTTGTGTTTTATTATTTTATCAAATTGGTTCTCAGTTCAGACCTAAACCGCCAGGTGAAGGTAGAACCAACCCAATTAGTGACCTAATTAATCAATCAAGTACAAGGTGAGTGCAGAAACCTGTAGACACTCGGCCCTCCATGGAACTGGTTCTATACCTGTGCTGTACATTATAGAGGTGAGGTCTGAAGTAGGACTCTTCATAAAATGCATTCCACAATGTTTGGTCTTTCTGCACCTGGTTCTCAATAAAAAATCTCAGCAGTAACTGAGACGCAACAGCTCCTTAGACTACTCTGTTTTAGAAAGACAGCTAGTTTCACCTCGGACTGTTTTTGCATTGACCCAATCTCAATAAGATAGAACCCAAATGTTTCTAGAACGTGCAAGAACTTACTTGAATACTGTTTTTGTGATCCAGACTTCATCTTGGATGTCCTCAGATCCAGTGTTTTTAGAGAATAAACCAATGTCTGTAGGTGTATCATTTGGCAGGAGTAAGACGTTTGTGTAATCAGGAAACATCAAGGAAAATCTCACAATCTACAGACAAAGACAAGGTTGTGCTAACCAATGACCTTGCACAGTGTATGGTAGGTCAACAGCTTAGTTATCGACAAGGAGCAATCCTTGGACATATTGACTAAAATATTTTAAATGAAAGTTTTAAAAAAGGGACCCAGGCAGTGGCCAAGAATCCTGGACGCCCTAATTTATGAACGTCATTGACAATATTACAATCAGCCGGCTGTACCATGTAAATATGACTTAGTAAATCATATATGCGTTTACTTGAGCAAAGGACGGACCAATGAAGTACCGGGGTTCTACATAAAAATAACATAAAGCAATTTCTAAAGTATTGGCTGTTTGTTGGTAGGATATTATGCAGGCATTGATGACTCTTCAACTCGAGATTAAAAAAACAGCTTTAAGTACATAGCTACTAATACGACTCTTGAAACACTGAAGATCTGCAATAATATTTATTTTAAAGGCACTGTACTCAATATAATGAAATATCTGTACCCAATGTGGTCTTGTTATTGATTGTTAGTTTTTTCTTTATAGTGTAGTCTTGACCCATCTGTTGCTTGTTCTGCCTTGCCATGCAGTTCAATGTCTAATTCTTTTCCATTATTCTAGTATACTATTAGACTTGCCTTTCCTGTGGAATATGGAAGTACTTATTTGTTATTACAATTAAATCATATTACTTAGAACTATGTTAATTGTACATTTTAAAGTATGTGTTTAGCTACAGCTGTGTCTAACATTTCTCCAACACGAGGTCCATACTATATGGTTCCCCCCGTCCATACTATATGGTTCCCCCCGTCCATACTATATGGTTCCCCCCGTCCATACTATATGGTTCCCCCGTCCATACTATATGGTTCCCCCGTCCATACTATATGGTTCCCCCGTCCATACTATATGGTTCCCCCGTCCATACTATATGGTTCCCCCGTCCATACTATATGGTTCCCCCATCCATACTATATGGTTCCCCCGTCCATACTATATGGTTCCCCCGTCCATACTATATGGTTCCCCCGTCCATACTATATGGTTCCCCCGTCCATACTATATGGTTCCCCCGTCCATACTATATGGTTCCCCCATCCATACTATATGGTTCCCCCCCATACTATATGGTCCATACTATATGGTTCCCCCGTCCATACTATATGGTTCCCCCGTCCATACTATATGGTTCCCCCCCCTATATGGTTCCATACTATATGGTTCCCCCATCCATACTATATGGTTCCCCCATCCATACTATATGGTTCCCCCGTCCATACTATATGGTTCCCCCGTCCATACTATATGGTTCCCCCATCCATACTATATGGTTCCCCCGTCCATACTATATGGTTCCCCCGTCCATACTATATGGTTCCCCCGTCCATACTATATGGTTCCCCCGTCCATACTATATGGTTCCCCCGTCCATACTATATGGTTCCCCCCGTCCATACTATATGGTTCCCCCCATCCATACTATATGGTTCCCCCATCCATACTATATGGTTCCCCCGTCCATACTATATGGTTCCCCCGTCCATACTATATGGTTCCCCCGTCCATACTATATGGTTCCCCCCGTCCATACTATATGGTTCCCCCGTCCATACTATATGGTTCCCCCCGTCCATACTATATGGTTCCCCCCGTCCATACTATATGGTTCCCCCCGTCCATACTATATGGTTCCCCCCATCCATACTATATGGTTCCCCCCGTCCATACTATATGGTTCCCCCATCCATACCAAATGGTTCCCCCGTCCATACCAAATGGTTCCCCCATCCATACTATATAATTCCCCCGTCCATATTATATGGTTCCCCCGTCCATACTATATAGTTCCCCCATCCATACTATATGGTTCCCCCATCCATACTATATGGTTCCCCCATCCATACTATATGGTTCCCCCGTCCATACTATATGGTTCCCCCGTCCATACTATATGGTTCCCCCGTCCATACTATATAATTCCCCCGTCCATATTATATGGTTCCCCCCGTCCATACTATATAGTTCCCCCCATCCATACTGTATGGTTCCCCTCGATACTGTATGGTTCCCCCATCCATACTATATGGTTCCCCCATCCATACTATATGGTTCCCCCATCCATACTATATGGTTCCCCCATCCATACTATATGGTTCCCCCATCCATACTATATGGTTCCCCCGTCCATACTATATGGTTCCCCCGTCCATACTATATGGTTCCCCCGTCCATGCTATATGGTTCCCCCGTCCATGCTATATGGTTCCCCCATCCATACCAAATGGTTCCCCCGTCCATACTATACGGTTCCCCCCGTCCATACTATACGGTTCCCCCCGTCCATACTATACGGTTCCCCCGTCCATACTATACAGTTCCCCCGTCCATACTATACAGTTCCCCCGTCCATACTATACGGTTCCCCGTCCATACTATACGGTTCCCCCCGTCCATACTATACGGTTCCCCCCGTCCATACTATACGGTTCCCCCCGTCCATACTATACGGTTCCCCCCGTCCATACTATACGGTTCCCCCCGTCCATACTATACGGTTCCCCCGTCCATACTATACGGTTCCCCCGTCCATACTATACGGTTCCCCCCGTCCATACTATACGGTTCCCCCCGTCCATACTATACGGTTCCCCCCGTCCATACTATACGGTTCCCCCGTCCATACTATACGGTTCCCCCCGTCCATACTATATGATTCCGCCCCGTCCATACTATATGGTTCCCCCCCAACCAAACTGTAAGTCTAGAACATAATAACAACGTTTTCATTGAGAGGGAGTTCTCTGTCCTCTCACTCACACGGTCTCACTTTCAACACTCGTAATGAGTTTGATTGGATACAAAACCATGTACTGTTCTAGTAATTTCCAATGAATCGATTTGAGCCCAGGTGACTCAATGCCTTCATCAATTGGTGCTGCGTTCACAGTAATCCCATTGGGACATGTGTTTTTCCAGAAAAGCCATGCGCCGACTATGACTAAAATCCTGTTCTGGATGTTAACTGAGCGCCCATGAAAAGAGAGTTCAACCAGCAATCAAAGACGAAAACTGAATAAACAAGACCAATTAGA
The DNA here is from genome assembly GCA_029465975.1 of Dallia pectoralis. Taxonomy (NCBI): domain Eukaryota; kingdom Metazoa; phylum Chordata; class Actinopteri; order Esociformes; family Umbridae; genus Dallia; species Dallia pectoralis. Next base: position 25,979,905 of record CM055730.1, read on the forward strand.
ATATAATTACTTATTATTGATTTCAATGGAGCACCAAAACCCATCAGAGATAAACGGCCTGTGCAATAGCCAAATTATAACAGAACAATATAAAGAATGCGAAAAATCAATCAAAAGAAAGATTTGATCCGCAAACAGCAGAGTGAAGAATCAGATATGTGCAGAATATCTGCCATTGAAGCAGCATACAGCACTGTGCTTAGAGAGCTGGGGGAAGATGTGGCCCGTGAGGGTCTACTGCGCACACCATTACGCGCAGCCAAAGCTATGCAGTTCCTGACCAAAGGTTACAACGAGACACTAGAAGGTGAGAGCAGTGGCCAGCCTGTATATTGTTCTGGAAATTTGTTTTCAATAAATGACAAAATATGACCAATATGACAAAATAGGACGAAGGTTGTAAACATAATAATGGAATGTTGAAATTAGGATGTTAAAGGCTACGTTTCGGTTCCCTGCTGATTTATTGTGCGTTTCAACGTGTTGCCTGAGGCATTCATTCAACTAATGAAATGTTGTCTAGTTTTTTCCACAGGTTGCATGGTCTTAAACTGTTTGCACGGATACATAGCACGATAAAGTGTGTAGGCTTTACAATTGACACATGTTACTCTAAATAGGCTACTGTAAGCAATATACACCAACTGGGAAGCATAGTCGGGCATATTCTATTGTATGTAATAACCCTGGTAATTTTACAGACTAATCTTATATGGTTTACATAATATAAAGCATTTTTCTTTTACCTCCAACCCCAGACATCCTGAATAATGCCATCTTTAACGAGAACCACCACGAGATGGTGATCGTGAAGAACATAGACATGTTCTCGCTCTGTGAGCACCACTTGGTGCCTTTCTTTGGCAAGGTGAAAAACATGTTTCATATATTATTATATATTTTATTTGTGCAGCTGATATTGTTAACTAATTTATTCGTAGCCTAGGTTGTTTGTTTAGATTTGCAGTATTACTTTCATTAATTTATGTTTAACGTTGTTTGAAGTTCTTGCTAATCTGCAAAGATAATTTATAATTGTGAAATAATCAACTATACCCACTTATACTGGATTCTTAATTAACCTTCCTATGTTTTGTCTGTCTAATACAGGTTCACATTGGATATCTTCCAAACAACAGAGTAGTTGGTTTGAGTAAGCTAGCAAGGTCAGTATGCATGGACAGTAAAATCACAAAGATAGTTCTGCCTTCAGTCCTGTGTGCACGCTCACAAGTTAGCATTCAGACTGACATGCACGCACAATCGCACAATCTCATTTCTGAGGTACTGTCCTAATCTGTGCTATATTGTCTCATTTCATTTAAGGATTGTTGAGATTTTCAGCAGAAGGCTTCAAGGTCTGTATTTTTGGGACAGTTCATTTTCACCATCTCATATTAACAAACCGAGCTGCTCACATATCAACAACCGCTAACTGCACACACATCTAGACATTGCACTGTTTTGTGTGCATCCTAAATGTATGTTCTAACATTGCAACAAAAAATCCTTGTGTGTGTAAACAGACTTGGTAAATAAACCTGATTATGAGAAGTCTGTGGGTTTAATGTATGCATAGACTTTTTGCTGCTTCTTATGTCGGCCTCTTATGTTTGTCATTCATACAACAGTACAGGAACGTCTGACCAAGCAAATCGCTACAGCAATTTCAGAGGCTTTAGAGCCGGCAGGTGTAGCTGTTGTCATTGAGGCAGTGTGAGTGTCTTTCTATTCAATATATTCAGTGAACCAATATGTTGATGCAGAATGAATGCAAATCGATGCCGTGTCAAGTATATACCTGGTGGTTTGTCTTAAATGACACTAGATTACACAGTTCCTATTGCCAGTATTCCGTGGCCAAATGCCGAGTTCAGACACTTCTCAGGCACAATTGCTTCAGCTTTTAGCCATGGTGGTATATTGGCTATATAGCTGTTTTGTGCTTGGTTACTTAATTATGGCATGTCTGGAGCAAGTCGTTTTGTTCCAATGTTTTGTGTTTTGGATTACTTAATTCTATTATTCATATAGTTTATTCATTTTTCTATCTGTTTGTGTTAACAGCAGACTTTGGTTTATTTAATTGTTTCAGTCATATGTGCATGGTGATGAGGGGGGTACAGAAGATGAACAGCAAGACTGTGACCAGCTCCATGCTGGGACTCTTTCAAGAGGATCCCAAGACCCGAGAGGAGTTCCTAGTTCTGACCAAAAACAACTAAACTTCAGAAAACTTCATCTTAAGCTCTCTCATAAGAACATTCCACAAGCTCTCCAATTATTTTTATTTTTCCTCTTCGGCATTTGCAAGTAGATTTTTTAACGTTTTGTGAAAGTAGAGAACCTGGCTTCAAATCTAAACAAAACATGTATAGCCTAGACCTAGCAGTTTGCTGTTTTGGGATAATTTTATTTGTACATTAATACAGAAGCTCGAGCGCATGGAGAAGTATTTGAAATAGCAGCACAGTATCATGGATTTACGTGAAATAGACACGATTTTTGTACCCAAAATTTGTGACATGCACACGTAAAAGGTCTCGGAATATAACTATTTTTTACTATAACCCTTACTCTTACTCTTGCCCTAACCCTAACCTTAACCAATACCTAACATTTCAATTTACTTATTTGTTTAACGTGTTCTTGATGATTCTCCGTGAATATTACGTGTCCAATACACAAAAAACAAATAAAAAAAACTTTTACGTGTGAATGTCACAAATTTTGGGTACAAAAATCGTGTCTATTTCACGAAAACCTGTGATATCGTGTTGGAAATAGTATCTGAACACAAGCTTGATACTATGCTGAAATTGATATGATATGGATGTCATGATCATGAAACAAAAACCATCAGGTCCTTCATGACTGTATAGATTAAATCTAGTCATAGGGTAGTATCATTTTAAATGTTGTTGCCAAAACGACCCCCTGTACTCACCTTTAGTGGAAATACCGGTTTCACTGTTATTCTACCAACTTTACAAGCTTTCATTTATTTGATTACTTGATGTAGTTGCATAGTATTCTTATGAACGTAAAAGTGAACTATGGCCCATTTAAGATTGATGTTTTTACTTATTGTGAAGTAAAGTGAAGTAGTAGTAGAGTCAAATAGTTAAATGTATACAGAAGCAAAGTGGAAATGCTCTGCTGCTATATCTAGTTCATTTAACTAAATAAAAAATGTTCTATAATTTACATTCAATGTTGTGATTTATTAATATTGTGAGCTTGACTTTAATTTACAAAAATGCCTTTTGATTTTTAAAACATTTGCTTTAGGAACCGATTTCCACGATTATCCTGTATTTCACGTTAGATTTGTTAGATTTTTGGAACGTAATCCCCTGATCTTTGTGATATATAATGCTATTGCAGCAATGGTTGAATATTTCTCAGGGTTTGTTAACACAGTAGATGGTCCTCGAGTTGGCTACTCTAATTGAACCTTGACTCATAGTCAGAAGTTGGTCACAAGTTGCTGTGTCCGTGATGAATCCTTCTTCACCCCAACCTTATAACCTTGATTGCACGCTTAAAAATGTGAGCCTACTTTTCACAACCAGTGATAAGTTTCCTAGGATTGTTTTGTACAACAATAGTAACTTAGAAAGATCTGAGAATTGCGAGGAACTCAGGGATAGAATACTAAACATCTTATGATTCTACAATTGCTCTTAAGAGAATATGGCAAACCTTGGCAGAATCTTTCTCAATCAGGCTGTCCCTCAAAACTGCGTATCCGAGCAAGAAAGACACTAATCATGAAAGCTACCAGAAACCCAAACAGAGTTACAGTCCTAGAAGTATCGACTGAGATATACTATGAAATCTGCCAGAACAGCATAGGTGCTTCAAAAAAGTGGCCTAAAAAAGGGTGATTTTTTTGGGGAAATGTTTGACAAAAATGAAACACTGCCTTTGAACAGAAGAAACTACCAAATGTAAAGCATAGAGGAAGTGGAGATATGGGCTGAAGCTGCTTTGCTGCCTCAGTCCCTGGCCAACCCGTCAGTATTTAGTCAACAGTGATTTCCAGTAAACCAGAGAATTCTTAAGAGGAATTAAATATGGATCTTGCAAAATGACAATGATTCAATACAAAATACACATAAGCGAAACTACAACACAATGGCTGCAAAAGAAGAAATGGAGAGCTATGGAATACATGAGTGAAAGCCTATTTCTCAATCCTATTGAAATGCTGTAAGGGGAACTTGAAGAGGGCCATGTTAGACAGAAAGCCCTCAAACATGACACTGTTGAAACAAAACTGTAAAGAACAAAGGGCAAAGGTGGAAAGCTGTTGAAGTTAGCAGTGCACTATAAAAGTTAAAATAGAATAAATGATAACCCCAGACACAACTAAGCAAGAGGACTAATAAATAGACATAGACAGAGTGTCCAGTTTGAGTAAAAAACACCCTATAGGTCTTCCAACTGGCAGCTTTATTATATGGTGCCCATAAAACAATCAATCAAATGTATTTCATAAAGCCCTTATTATAACGAGAGTTGTCAAAAGTTCTTATAAACACCCAGCCTGAAATGGTAATGGTAAACCCCAGACAGAGCCCAACAAGCCATAAATCAATCCACCCACTTTACCAAGCATCAACCAAGGGACACCAATTAACCCCAACCACTTTGTGAAGGTCTAGATTTACTTACAGAGTATAACTCCACCCTCTGAGTAGTTGGAGAGAGGACATCCCAGGGGAGATGAGAGCCCTGATGAAATGTGAAGTCCAATCTGTCCATTCACCTTCATACCTTGGGCCAGACCACACTTATCTGTGCTGAAGAGATGCGTTTTTAATATAAACTCAAAACCCTTTTTAACCCTGGTTGGCAGATCATTCCATAGTAGAGGAACTCTATGGGAGAAAGTTCTACCTCCGGCTGTTAGTTGAGAAAACGTAGGAACAATTAGAAGTCCAGCATTAGGTTACGTGTAGGTATTTATGGCTGGAATAATTCAACAAGGTAGGTAGGAGCAAGTCAATGTAAAGCTTTATACATTAACCATAGATCTTTCCCTTTTTTTGCGATACAACCATACATCCGTTTAGGTTGAATGTGAGCTCTGTCAAAAAATGTCTTTATTTTAAAAGCAAAACGTTTTTGTCATCCATTTTCTTGTCTGAAACACAAGCTTCCAGAGTAGCTAATTTTGAGGTGTCTCCATGTTTCATAGAAATATGCAATTGTGTGTCATTAGATTAGATTACACATTAATGTCATTGAACAGTGCAAGTACAGTAAAACGAAGCAAGCAAAATAACTGGACAGAGGAAAATACGTTAAAAAAGACAAATCTAAGTTTGAGGTGTTCGGATCACAAACATTTGTGAAACGCAGATCAAATGAAAAGATGCTGGAGGAGCACTTAACACCATCTGTCAAGCGTGGAGGCAATACGATGGACTGGAGGTAAAGTGTGAGATTTGTATAGGGTAGAGAGACCTTGTAGAAGGATGGCTAGAACACCATTTTGCAACACTAAATTTAATAGAATGCCAAAGGTCTGCTTGTGTCAGGTCCTGACTATAGGGAAGCCTCTGGGCATCTCTGCATTTAGTTTACTCCTAATTGGAGGCTGCTGTCCTGCGTTGCCACTAATTGGGGATCCTAACACCATATTGTTGTGAATTATTGTTTGTGCCTGTTGTCTTATAAGACTCGGTTTGCAACCTCTCCTTTTTTGTAGCTTTTTTAGATAAGGAACTTGTCTCACTCGTCTCCAGCCCGGGATCTAGGGCGGCGGCCATGCCGGAGAAAACCACGTCATTGGTCCCAATGGCAGACCGGGGGGGCTGTGGGGACTCCTGTGCCTTGTGAATCTTTCTATATTTCATATTAAAACAGATTTTATGTATGTTTACCTTGTTATGCAAACATAGGAAAAACTATTAGCAGTTCTGGCTAAATGAAAGTCCAGTGGCATTTGTGGTTATACTGACATTATTAACCATGTTGTCGTCAGGGTTGGTTGCTCTGTCGATACTTATATTTTATTTACTGTTCTTTTTTTCTTCTTTTAGGCGGTGGGTGTGGGGATTTTTTTCTCACTTCTGGGCTTCCTTTGGTAACCCCCGTGTTTCACTTCACAACACAGTGAACTCTGGGCAATTTTCTTAGGCAAAGTCTGCGATAATGCAGACTTACTCAAAATGTTTGCCAGAGAACCCTCACACACTTGACCAATGGACAGTGGGACAGCCCTAAGGCCTCACAGACTTAGCGAGAACACGCTTCGAAGTCTGTGAGAGTGGACATTGAGGGTTCTTCATACATCAAAACGAGAAAGACAAGAAAACACACAAACAAATGAGGGAAAAGCATGTTGAGTTTCATAAGTCAGGGAATGACTTAAAAAATAGTCTGAAAATGTCCATATCTACAGTTAGATCATTACTGAAGAAGTTCAAAGCGACTGGAATTGTTACATACTTTCCTGGAAGACCCAAATATATTTTGCCCCCATGCACAAATTCCTAAAGATCACGTTTGCAAATTTACAAAGGTTTACAAGGTCTCCAAAACCACCACCTCCATGCCCCCAAATGATTTGGAAAAGAATTGCTGGATAAAAGCAATTTCTGTCATTAGACCACAAGACCACAAATATTTTGCTTTTTGGCACAACCATAAGGATGGCTATTGCAAATAGATCCTGGTCCTCACTGTTAAGTATAGAGGGTGGAATATGAGCATTAATAATAAGTATTCACATGGAATGAGCTATATGAAAGTGTGTTTTCATTGGATAAGTTGGGGAAAGAAAGCATTTGTCACAAATACCAATACAGGTCACGTCTTTGTCAGGAATGTGTGATATTTACATTGAACATCTGGCATTGGGGTGTTGTTGGGAAGACCTGTATTGGTTTGGACTGTGTGGGCCACCGTAGTATTGTTCTAGGTAGACACACCTACATCCGTCTGTTATATTGTGGGGTTGTTTGTCCTCCAAAGGCCCTGAGAAACTTGTTACTGTACATGGCAAAATAATCTCCATGAAATACCAGGAAATGTAACCTTGGTCAGGAAACTTAAACTGGGTCGTCATTGGATGTTCCAGCAGAAAAATGAATAGAAATATACATCCGAATCAACCTAAAACTGGTTCACTGAACAAGGCCATCTCAGTCCCCTGACTTAAACCCCATTGAAAACCTGTGGACTGAGCTGAAGAGTAAAGAGATTCTGTAGAGAGGAATGATCTGAGATTCTTGCTTTGTATTCTCCAATTTTATTAGGCGTTACTAAGGGAGGTTGTACAGGTTTTTAAAAATACTGGGGTGCCAAAAATTGAGGCACTCATAGGGTTTGTTCTAAATATTTATTTCATTTTTTTCTCAGAAATAATTTACTTCAAATAGAGGTTGAATGTTTCTTGGGGGGGGGGTACATTAAGCTAATTAACCATAAGGGGAATTTGACTTCTTTAATAGAGGCGCCAATGCTTGTGAAGGGCACTGTAGTATATGGTGTTGATGAAAAAAAATTGAAAGTGTTTGGTGTGCTTTCCAGCTTTTTTACATAAACATTTAAAAAATATATATGTGAAACAAAGGTTATGTCGCTGTAGCCTAAATCATTATAAAGATACAGACTTTGGGTAAATGAATCCAAATGCCGATAACTTTTTTATAATCAATAAACATTTAAAAGGTTTATGTTGGATAGCCTAAACATGTAAAAAAAAAAGTTTTGTTTTATATTTCTAGCTTGACATTTCAAAAGTGTTAGGGTTAATTAACACTACACAACCTTCACTAAATAAAATGGTCTCTTGTTCATAAAAATTCAATAAAATGTCAAGTTAGTAAGCCCATAAATAATAATGGATTGGCTGGCCAAGAAGCATGACCACTTAGAATTGAAAAACATGTGGCATTCTTTTGAACTTTAACACATTGTACATGATTAGAATTATAAAACTAAACATATATAAAAAATCTGAATGATCAATGTTGGTTTGGAGGTGATCACCTGAACATTTGGACACCATTCAGTTCTACGGTTCCTTTTTCTAAATGGACCGCATTATGGGCTCATTATAGTACTGATAAAATATGATGAAAATCAACTGAATTAAAGCCATCTTCTTAAGCAATAAGTAAGTAAGCAATAAGTAAGTGGAAGAAATAATATTAAGACTATAAGAGAAATGTAGTATGTTGCCGTGTTACTCTATACTTGCACAACCTCACTACTAAACATTATCATGGATGTCTGGTTGTTTATTTACACAGCATGTTTTCATCTAAAACATGTGTTTCTTAACTTCATGTCTGGGGACCAAGACCCAAACCAAGCAGCAATTCCTCCTCCCCCTTCACAGCTCATGTGGTCCTTGTAATTCCCATAACGGGCGGGGAGAGTATGAAAATGTGTACTCACTACTTTTAGTAACTCTGCCACTTTATTGTATATAAAAAAACTATATATTGTTTCACAATTTATTATAGCAATTGGTTACCTCTTAAAGTTAATCTTTGTGCTGAAGTTGTTCTTAATATAATTGTGACTTTTTTAAGTTTTTTTTTAAAGAAGCCACTTATCTCCCCCTTCCTTAAAATGCCAAATCCATTGTTAGCTGAATAAACCTTCATCCCTTGTAATTTGGTGTCAATTTCAGAAGCAAATCCCTATATCTATTTTCAGATATCTTTCTATATATACACATGTACATAAGATTTTTTGTCTTTAGCACTTACATCTTAAAGGTCACATTACAATAATCCTAATACATTTAAATGAATACTTTATCAGGGAAACCACCAGACCTCTGTTTGGATAGAATGTACATTAGCGGGTGAAAAGTAAATAACCACAGCTCAACAACTCCCATCACACTGAATTTATAGTGATCCGCTTAGATCAGGGGTGGGCAAACTAAGGCCCGCGGGCCGAATCCGGCCCTTGAGGCATTTCCATCAGGCCCACGGAAGGTATTTTGAGAGGAAGTACAAAATAACTTTGCAGTCCAATTGTAATGTTTCTGAATCTGAATTAAAGTTATTTAGATATAACACACCTCCAGTATATATGTTATGTGTATACATTTTAATTATTGCCCTTTTCTGGCACACAAATCTTTTAGAATAAACAAATAACATTACAAATGTGGCCCTTCATATAATTTCAACGTGCTGAGGTGGCCCCTGAGCTGAAATATTTGCCCTCCCCTGGCTTAGATCATAGAGATATGTGGCTGGTTTTTATTTTATATTTCTTCTATTCCTATCTAGCAGTGGTTCTCAAACCTCTCCTAGGGACCAAGTCATCTCACAATTTAGTTGTAGCCTTGAACTAGCTCAGCTGAAAAAAGCAGATAAGGGCTGGATGATTAGCTGACAAATTTATTCAGGCGTGCTCGCTCTGGAATACATTTAACACATGCCCGGGCAAGGAGAGAGTTGAGTACCACTGCAGTAGCGAAAACCAACCAGCAGGGAGAGCTCAAGCATTACAATCACTCAATTTGCAACCATTTACAGCACAAGACTAGAAGCCATTTACCATTTATGCATGTTTGACACTTTAAAGATGCTCTTGTAGGAGAAGTACTCTTGAAGAAAAAAAACCAGCACAGCAGAAAGGGAAATAGCAAGAAAAGGAGCACCATTTACATTAAAGCAACACGTTCACCCTGATCTAACTAAGTACAACTATAAGACCAGGAAGTAAAGCAAGCAGGTGTCATCGTCCCAGTGAGTAGCAAACATAAGAAAATAATATATAGGGAGAAAATGTTATTCAAAAGACAAAAAACGGGGTCCCAACAACAATTGTTTGTCTTATAAACTGTAATCAAAATGTCCATCCGAATGGGGAAGAAAGTAGTATGTGTACAAAAAGGGTCTACTGGGAGACGGCTGGGATAAATGAGAAGGCTTATTGTGCTCATGCATGCATCCACTTGGCAACAGGGAGAAGATGTTGTAACCACTGCATGTTTTGTGCTTCAACGGCAGAATTACTGAATTTCCTTTTCACAGTGCGGAATCTGGCCAAACTGAGCAGCACTGACAAGGGCTGGTTTCGTACACACCATTGTACCCAGTATGTTTAGGTCAGCATAACAGCATGCCATGAGTAGATGTGACCAAGATGATCTTCATTACTAACACACAGAGATACGGGTGTGGACTGTGCTTAATGTTTTGGGGTGGAGATATCGGTTTGTGTCATACACCCCACATTCCTGCCTCCCATACAGTTGTGTGCATTTTACCATTTTGGGCACCACTGAGTTAAAGATTTTGTAATAAAAATTGCTAAAAACTGAGCAGGAGGAGCAAACTGTAAACTGTGTGCTAGAATATGGAACAGATGTAAAAAACTAAAACATGTCCACATTTGACTGGTACCGGGGCAAAAGGAACACCATAATATCGATGTTTTCTGCAATCAAAACATTTTTGTTAAATAAAGCGGATAAAAAAAAGGTAAAAACGAAGAAACATTTGAAGGCAAATTAAGTCTTACTGAAGGGCGTTGTTGATTTGGGTGTTGGGATCCTTTGGTAATTAACTTGCACCCTATCTCCATTGGTTGACAGCTGAAGAAACGATCCCTCCAGAGAGAAAAAAAGTTCATCAAAATCGCTCCTTCAGTCGCATTTTCACAATGAATGTATTTAGGAGTGTATTGATTAGGCACTAGATGGAAGAAAAGTCTGAAACAATGTGGCTACCTGATCTTGCCCGATAAGAAATGCATGAGTTTTTATCCTCAGTTTTTGACAAAATCAAATGTAGGTTTTTTGTTTCATGTCGTAATAAATATGACCCAGGTGTTTTTGGAGGTGTCCATTGGTCTCACGTGATGAGGCAGCAGTTAATACAGCGAGGCCCGAGTCTGGTCTTCAGGACACCCTTCTTCCTCTTGGGGGTCAAGATGGCGATGATGGCCTCGTCAAACACAGTTTTCAGTCCTTTTTGGGTGAGAGCTGAGCATTCCACGTAAACACAAGCACCGATCTGGAGAAGTGACAGAGGTACAGGCAGACATTGAGAATACATATAACTAAAACCCCTTCACAAACCACGTAAACTTTCTAAATAATTGGTTTGATGGGAAACTAGCCGTGTATTATAAGGGTTTGGGGATGACTCCAGTGATTGTCGTTTGCTTTAACTCTAATGGCTAACTCAGCTCATTCTGTGCTCCTGCTCTGTTTTGTTGACCAATGATGGAGGGAGACTTTGTACATTCACTGATAAACACTGTCCGTGTACGCACAGCGATTACAATCAGGACTGGTCCGAGGACTTGGTAACATCATGAGATGGAGAATAAAACGCTAGAGATATCACATGTATCATGTCCATAGCGTGTGACTTTACACTGGCATATCTGAGACGTACCAGGCAGGATTGTGGCTGTGAATTGTGGGAAAACCGACAATGTGCGTGCATACAAAGACCTGATACAGTTCTGAGAAATGTGTCTTTGCAAAACTCTGGAAAGGCTCTATGAAAAATATGGAGCGTGATTTATCGAAAAAATTTCACACACTGTAAACCTGCCCTGAAAGGAGCGCACATTGCTTAGTGTGTGAGAGCAAGCTAAGAGTCTATATGTGCACAACCTACTGATGTGTGGTTAATCATCACTTCTATACACCAGCACTTACCTCCTTGGCCAACTTCTGGCCCTGCTCTGTGGTTATGGGCTTCTCCTTCATGTCATTCAATTTGGCGATGGTCTTGGGGTCGTCTCGAAGGTCGATCTGAAACAGGGAGAGGGATATAGCACTTCTTGTCAGCACAGTCACTGCCAATCAGCACATGATGCAACTTCTTTTGTTGAGTCAACATGGTCACTCAACTATCTTCCCTATTTTCAAACATCAGTCTATAATAAATGTGTCTGAGAAGCACAGAGACAGGACGCATAATGGGTAATACGTCCTTCCCTGCACCCACAAAAAACAAATCAGAATTTACTCAACATATCTACTGATACACGTAAAAAGCTCCTTGCTGAGACTAACATGAACAAACACATCTGTGCTTGATTTGTGAGCCTGCTCCGTCTGTGTATTGATTGGGTCCACGTCAGTGGGAGGGGTTTAGACGGCACTGATAAAAGGGCAGTAAATATCAGGAGATAGAACCATAACATGCTCACTCAGCTAACCTCACCACTAAAAACATGCACGTTTGATGTTCCTTGTTGCCAGGGAACTGCTGGCAGAGAAAAAAAAACATTTGTGGTTTGAAAATCGTTCAGTGGACTAACCATTCACAATGTATGAGTTACTAAATTACTTACTATAACTCATTTATTAACAAACAGCAAAAAAGATACATTTACTCATTCTATTAAATTCCATCTGCTAATAAATATGAAGCATTTCATGATTCTAAACTATACAGCTATATTTTGTTTGCAAACGGTTTTAGGAATAAAATAAATTGAAGATTAGAGTTAATTTAAGAGGTGTTTACAATTTATAATCCAGATCTCTTGATGATGTTAGGCAGAGAAAAGCATGAATTGGGTGGTTGCACAGAGTTTGCCATGTGAAAACAGCCTTCTGTAAAACATTTAGATACGGCTAACATATGTTTCCTGTGGGAGGGAAGAGGGAACATAGTGTAACAGCCTATGGGCTTGGTGCTAATTCTCGTAAATAAGGCCTAGAGACACTCCAAGCTCACCACAAAACCCTGCCTTCCAGGTGCCATAAATGCAGAACTTTATTAGTCTGATCCAGAACCGCTTTACCAAACCCAGCCAGTACGGTGCCAAACAGGTGTTGTACCTCGTTTTCTCCTTCCTCTGGGAACAGATGTTATGGTCTTATTTTCTAATTACGTTTCAGTCGGTCACTCAGTTCAACATCCTATGGGTTCATAAAGTAATTCCTGAGTAGGCCCAGCGGACAGCAGACGAGACGGCCAAAGACAGCCGACTCCAGGAAGCAAGACAAAAACATGAGTCCATTAGTAAAGTCGGTCTAGGTAAAATCAAAATTATATTTTATATATTTTACCACTCAACTCACCATCAACTATTTCAGGAGTACACACAAGTTTGCAAAACATTTGCAAAGATAAAGGACCCACAGAGACAGGAGCCCGCAGCCAGTATTTTCCTGTGATGCAGTGAATCCAACACAATGACCAGCAGAGCGGACGGACACCACTTTGTTTACAAGGGAAGTTTGGTCGGCTCCAGACAAACATTCTGAATAGGGGACCTGCTTCATTTTATTTGGCTGAGCCAAGTCACTTTAAGTTCTGTCACAGACTGTGGCCCTCCTAGCTGGCATTAAAAGTGTCTATCCAGTTGGGTCCAGAACACCCTCATGCCCAATGCCTGGGTTTTACAGATTTCCTGTGTCATGCACAAGATGTGGCACATGGCTGCTGTCTTGGGAATGTAGTATGGCCTGCACCAGCTTCTCTGAAACTTCCTGTGCTGCACAGCACCAGCTGCACTGGTAAAACATAAAAACATCTCAAACCAACAAGACAGACAGACAGACACACAGGGGACTGACCCAGTGACATCTCAAACAAACAAGACAGACAGACAGACAGACAGACACACAGGGGACTGACCCAGTGACATCTAAAACAAGACAGACAGACAGACAGGGACTGACCCAGTGACATCTCAAACAAGACAGACAGACAGACACACACACAGGAGACTGACCCAGTGACATCTAAAACAAGACAGACAGACAGACAGACAGGGGACTGACCCACTGACATCTCAAACAAACAAGTCATGGAGTGACTTCTCCTATTCTGACCTTTTCTATAGAACTAGGCATGTGTGTGTTCAATGTCCGAGCTGAACAACCTTTAAGAAAAACCACCCATACATATAAATCTGGACATCCTTCCAAAAGATCAAGAACAGGTCTAAACTGTTAAAGCGCCACAACCAAGCCTTAAGACACAACAACAAAAAAGGCTGTGGCTGCAACACTGTGTGAAGTTGTTGTACTTTAGAACAGGAATACATTAACTCTTGAAAGAAACAGTCAAATATTGTGTGTAGATACTATAGATCTGTCAGCCCTTAAATTCCCACAAACAGTGATTGATTGACAGGTCTGAAATCCTACCAACAGAGTGACTTACAAACAACATCCTCCCTACACTGACAATCCCAGTCACAGGCCAAACGAAAATATGTGGTGACCCTCAATTTTGGTGACGGGAGTAGCTGTATATAGATGCAGGAACTCAAGAGAGTTGAGTTCATATTCAGAGGTGCTGCTACAGTTATATAGTAGCTATAGTTGCTTTGATGGGATAAAAGTCATTCATATGATCAGTTATGTATTTAAATAAAACGTTAAAACTAATGAATGGAAATGAGAAATGAGTGGGTCAAGTTTAGTAAAAACAAATACCATGAAAAAGAAACAAATATTTTTAAGAAGTAATTTTATAGAAAAGCACTAGATTTACACTAGTTCAATTAAATCAAGGACGGTCCCATATGAACTGTATGGCTTTTTTCAAACTCAATTAAAATATCAATAAATATTTGTTCTCCTTGTTTGATCGAAATAATTTAAGGGTACAGTGGATGTGGAGAAAGGTTCTGGGTGTGTCGACAGTGTGACGAGTCTGACTGAGTGACGACTGAGTGACGACTGAGTGACGACTGAGTGACGACTGAGTGACGACTGAGTGACGACTGAGTGACGACTGAGTGACGACTGAGTGACGACTGAGTGACGACTGAGTAACGACTTAGCGACGACTGAGCGACGACTGAGCGACAACTGTGTGACGACTGAGCGACTACTGTGTGACGACTGAGTGACGACTGCGTGACGACTGCGTGACGACTGAGTGACGACTGCGTGACGACTGCGTGACGACTGCGTGATGACTGCGTGACAACTGAGTGATGACTGCGTGACGACTGAGTGATGACTGAGTGACGACTGAGTGACGACTGAGTGACGACTGAGTGACGACTGAGTGACGACTGCGTGACGACTGCGTGATGACTGCGTGACGACTGAGTGATGACTGAGTGATGACTGAGTGACGACTGAGTGACGACTGAGTGACGACTGAGTGACGACTGCGTGATGACTGCGTGACAACTGTGTGACGACTGCGTATCGGCTTTGCTGTGACTGTGCTCACCTGTGTGCCAATGAGGAGATAGGGGACACTGGGGGCATATTCCTGCAGCTCGGTGACCCACTCCTCCCTCACATTCTGGAAACTAGCTGGGTTGACCACGGAGAAGCAGATGAGGAAGACGTCCGTCATTGGGTACGACAAAGGCCTCAAACGGTCATAGTCCTCCTGTAGGCGATTGGAACGAGACATAAAGAGGTTAAACAAAGTGAATGGGAAACACAGGGGAGAAACAGAGCACTTGTAAAGGGTTAATGGACGTATAGAAACATGGTCCTGTAACTATTAATGTGACTATTCATCGTACCTCACTGTATTTCATCACCATAGAAGTATGCATGAGTTGTCTGATGACAGAAGCACACAGGACACTGAATGACCGGAGTATTTAAATACGTCGATATATAGATGCAATAGTGACTCACCAAGACAAGTCATGCTGGGAAGACTTTTTAAAGTGATGCAGAATGCACACATCTATTTAATGGACAGATTTGGACGTCTGAGGAAAATAAGGATACAGATCAATGATATGACCGGTCTATTAATCTCCACAGACTTAAATGATCTTCACTAAAGTGTAGCACTGTGACCCCAAAAGTATATACGTTGATTTAATTCAAGGCAGCGGATAATAGGATTGAATAAGTGATTCCGTGGCTATTTGCAAACTCATGTGGTTTCAACAACAGATAGAAGAGACAAAAGCCTTCTTGAAAAATAGCTGATGTCTTACAAAACACATTATGATACTTCTGCTTTCCGGTACAATTCCAACAGTATTTTATGTGAAATACTAAGTAAGTCTGTATGTACTCGTGTATGTCTGTCCTCTGTTCCCTATACAGAGATGAAAAGTTTACTGTAAAAAGCCCCTGGATTTCTTGTAAAGGGGGGGGGGCTTTCTCCGGTGCATTCTATCACATACCATAAGTAGTTTCACAATGTTCCTCAGTGTGTACAGTAAATAGTCAGATAAATGTAAAAATAACTACTGAGACCAGCTACAAAGCAAGGACTGAGAGGTAACAACATGTATGCTGTATTCATAAAATAAATACTGAGACCAGCCAAAAGGTAAGGACTGAGAGGTAAGAACATGTATGCTGTATTCATAAAATAACTACTGGGACCAGCCAAAGGGTTAGGACTGAGATGTAAGAACATGTATGCTGTATTCATAAAATAACTACTGGGACCAGCCAAAGGGTTAGGACTGAGATGTAAGAACATGTATGCTGTATTCTGCAAAAGGTTTCCATTCAGACAATAATAAAAGCCACAGAAGGCGATGCAGAACCCAATGCTCCATCTCCCATGTGTTTCTACCTGTCTATCAGGAAAAGGCGTTCCTGGCACATCTACTCAGCCGGTATGTGATCTCTGCTTTGAGTGAGTCTGTAGTGTCAGTGACATGTGAGTCTCTATGATATCAGTGAGTCACTATACCTCCTTAAGCCCAGCAGTTGTGCCTGAGACGTCTGCCTGAACATGGCCGCAGGGAGAATAACTAATGCAGGCATAACGCTTGAGGGCCTGACAACTGAACGTTGGGCTGTAAAGCGGTTGCCACGAAATGTTCAGCAGCTCACAGATAGTTAGTTTTCAGTCACCGCATTTCATATTACAGTCACAACGCCATAAAACTGGCAGAGCAAATCCAAGCGTAAGAAGAAACAAATGCCAGACAAAGCAACCGGTTCACATTGATTGCGTCGCATGCCGTCCAACGGTGCTTTTCAAAACTGTTTTAAATGACCGTGGACGGCCTCCAGTCGGCCATTCAGTTGTGGAGTGCTCCCACCGGAGCTCAAATGGGGAGGACATGTCGAGCCACCTCCCATTGGTGGCCAGCTGAGTGGAGAAAAAAAAACAAGGCCCTGTGGCGGCAGTTGAGCACGACCCACTTTTTTCTCTACCCCCCGCTGGGATGTCTGAGGGTCACTGGACCACATCCCAGGGAGGGCGTAGTGTCAAAACCCTAACGAGGCAGTACACAAAAAAGGGGGGGCGGCGTCGCAGAACAGTGTGAGGACAGCGAGGGCAGGAAAGAGTCAGACAATCCACAAGCGACAAAAGGGAAGAGTGATGAGAATTAGTAAGGAAACCAATCCCGGTGTTGCCATGGGTACAACAGCCCGGTACATTCAAGGCACTTCCTGCTTCCTCCCATCCAAAGTAGCAAGGCTAGTTTCACTGATAAGTACACCATCCTGGGAGAAGGTGAATTAAAAAAGAGCACATGTTCAGCAGCTTAGAGAGATGGCTGAGCAAGAGGGCTTCAGAACACGGATCATTGTGCAGAGCTAGGGTGTCAGCCAATACTGTTCTGCTCCAAGCAAATGAATGAATGGAACAGCTTAAGATTCCGGTAGCTTTTGGTTTGATCTCTTCCTGGAACATAAATACTAAAGAGTCTTTAGAGACACTAAAAGATGTAATGCAGAGCATGAGGTGTGGACTGTTGCAGTAGGGTGATAGATGGTGGGTGGGGTTCGTGTGAGACACAATTCAGAGGGGCAGTATTTAGCAGTACACTATGTCTCATATTAGGACCCAGACACATACACTACGCAACAGGAGTCACATTGTTTTATCTCCTCTCTGCCTCTTTCTCAGCCTCACGGACTCCCAGCCTCTCTTCCTCTATCCCCTCTGTCTCCCTCGTTTCCTCCAGATTTCCGGCACTCCCATGTTTGATCAGATGCTGAAGCTATAAACATTACCAGCTGGCCTTGTGCTCAACATAGAGGTCAGCCAGGGTTGGAGTGGAAGAGCTGGGGGAGGGGGGGAAGGGGGTTGGAAAAAGTAGAGGAGTAAAGTGGCTGCATTTGAAGAGAAGTAACTCTACTCTCTGTGGTCTATGTGGCGCCCACAGTCGACATCTGGGAAACTTCTCCATTTCACAGATGGTGTGAATCAGCTTAAACAAAAATGGCTCGAGACAGAATTGCAAACAAACACAAAGAAGTAAACAAAATGCCTGCAAATCACTACAGAGTTTCTCACAATCGTATAATTTCTCCAACGAATGAATAATAGCAGCAACATATTTGGATGAGATAAAAGTTAGGTGGAGACAATAGAGCTACTGTGACCCACAAATCCTGTATTTATTTATTATTGATGAACTAACAAGGGCCAGTATTATTTGCCCAATCTCATACCTGTTGACTTTTTCACAAGGCGGTTTTATTCTAGGGCCTGTATATTACACAATATTAAATCGAGTTCAGGAAAGAGTACACAATTCATGGCTGTACGACATGCCTTAGCTTGGAAAAACACCACTAGATGTATACGAGATAAACACAAACCGGTGCTGAGTGAAAATGTTATGCGTTTCACATTTGACAGTGTACAACTGTCAGCTGGGCGATACCCTGGCAGCTTGAATGCTGCTTTGTAAAGAAACAAACCCAGTAACCAGACAGTGGGAACATCTCTACTGGACACTGGACTTAAGACCCCTGTCCTCAACACAAAAGACCTATTGAAATGCTTCTCTTGGCCTACAAACACTGTCCGGACTGGAAAGCCCTTGAGAAATGTGTGAAAACTGTCACCTGTTGCATGGAGTCTGACCAGAATGTCAAGCTTGTGGGTGTGTCCCTGTCACAATTGGTTAATAGTTTCTGGGAAGCAAGACAGGAGACGGTTTGTCCTTGGACGTGGCATGCTTGGCATTAAGCCAGAGTTAAAATAAACCCACTGTACCTGACCAGCTGTGTCGTAAAGTCCCAGCAAGTACTGCTTCCCACCAACGTTGACACTCACTGCAAAGTAATAACAAAGTAATGCACTTATTGTAAGTCGCTCTGGATAAGAGCGTCTGCTAAATGCGCAAAATGTAAATGTAAATGTAATAATAAACGCTACTCAGACAGAGAGAGAGACAGAGAGAGAAAGACAGAGAGAGAAAGAGAGAGAGACAGAGACAGAGGAGGAGAGAGAGAGAGAGAGAAAGACAGAGAGAGAGAGAGGGGGGGGGGGGGTTTCACAGCCTCTATCCCACTCCTTGAAAGCAAACAAGTGGTTTTGGTTACAGAAATCCATGTATTACTATGCAATCTGAAATAAAGAAAGTGGTAATAAGTGTAGGTTACACACTGGTCACCTTATAAACACATGTGTTCTGAACTGTTCAAGAACATTGACACATATTAAACTCATGTAAGTGTTACTAGGCTACTGCAGTGTTAATTATAACAGATAGGATCAGGTATGGTAGCAGTATTCTTCACAACACACAGACATGTTCATCTATGGTTAAGGACTCCTACCTGCATAATGGTCAAACACAGTGGGCACATACTCCTCTGGAAAGGCGTCGTTGGCATAGCTCATCAGCAGACACGTTTTGCCTACAGCCCCGTCTCCAACCACAACGCATTTCAACATAACAGTGCCGGTACCGTTTGCCATGATGCTTCCTGTATCACCATCATCATCCTCCACCGCCCTGTTTCCCTGAGTTGCAAGGCGATCCCCTCACCACCACCCGCATCACCAAATCGGACTCCAACTGTGCAACCCTGTTGAAGTGGAATCCCGGTTTCCTAACGAACCATTAAATGGGTTTTCTTTCCACCAGACACACACAAACACTGTGCAAGGTGGAGCAAACTGTAAACAGTACCAGCAGAAAGGGGTTTCACTCCGGATCCCCCGCCCTACCTAGCTGAGCCTATTCCCCAGTTCTCCCTGGACTCTCCGTCCCTCGCCTAGTTTGCATTGGCGCTATAGAGGGCGTGTACGCTTGATGTGGAGGCGGGGCCATCTGAGACTTAGGGGCTCTGGTAAAAATACACTCATTCTGGATAATTCAGTCGCATTAAGCTTTAGACGACTTTTAAAAAAATATTATAATTGACAGACAACTTTTTTTATTTTAGATTATTATTTAGACATTTTATATTGTCTATGCACAGTTTTTGCTATTTTCAGATGCTTTTGTTTTATCCAAATCATCTTATAAAAATATGTGCATACATTATAAAGGTTTTATTTTTTAATTTAACCTTTGTTTAACCAGGTAGGCCGATTCAGAACAAATTATCATTTGCAAGTTGACTTGGCCAAGATAAGGCGAAAAAAATTGCAGGACCACATACATTTACACAATAAATACACTGAACACAAGAGTGTAAATAGCATTGGGACACAGTAAGGCAGTACAGGATCAAGTGGACAGTCAATATACAGTTAATACAGGTGGAGGTATAAGTAGCAGTGATATGCCAATAACAACTATAGAGAAATACAAGAAGTGTCAATACATAAAGTAAAAAGATTAAAGTGTGGCTAGCATGTAGGTCATTTGTGGGCGCACAAAACATGACTGTGGTTTTGCGAGAAAGAGCATTTGAGTATGCCAGAGCAAATAGAATAATTCAAGAATGTAAACAGGTATGACAGCAGTGCAGGCGAGAAAGATCCACTGTGCAAGAAGGGCATGGCATAAGTGAGAAGAAGTTAACTCAGCTGCGGATGTAGACACCACAGGAGCGAATTCATTCTGTGAAAAAAAACGTTAGAGGAAGGACTTAACCTCTGTTGCTCTTTGACAGGTGTGGTCTGTCTCCCTGAATTAGCATCAGTGACACACTGTTGCCTGCAATTCTGTGTGCTCTTGCAGGAGTGACCCCATTTGAACATCCAATTAGTTCTAATGACTTTCTGGACTTTCCCTAATTCTTTTGTATTGGAAGTATGTCACATAAACGTGTACACGTTTCACCCCAAGTTCCTACTGTATAGTTTACTGTCACGTTACAAAGCAAAAGTTTTTAGATACAAGAGAGATCATGCAACATCAGTTCTTTTTTAAGTTAATAGCGAAACCACGTAAACTCTGCATTTACCGTACCATTTTCCATTTCATTCAAGATGGCAACATGTGCGCATCATGGAGGCAGGAACTCTGACGCAAGCCAAAACGGATGTACAGTATCTCACAAAAGTGAGTACACCCCTCACATTTTGTAAATATTTGATTATATATTTTCATGTAACAACACTGAAGAAATTTCACATTGCTACAATGTAAAGTAGTGAGTGTACAGCTTGTATACCAGTGTACATTTGCTGTCCCCTCAAAATAACTCAACACACAAGCATTAATGTCTAAACCGCTGGCAACAAAAGTTGTACACCCATAGGTGTAAAATAAATATCCAAATTGGGCCCAAAGTGTCAATATTTTGTGTGACCACCCTTTTTTTTCCAGCATTGCCTTAAACCCTCTTGGGTATGGAGTTCACCAGAGCTTCACAGGTTGCCACTGGAGTCCTCAACCACTCTTTCATGACGACATCACGAAGCTGGTGGATGTTAGAGACCTTACTCTCCTTACTCTCCTCCACCACTCCTGTTTGAGGATGCCCCACGGATACTCAATATAGTTTAGGTCTGAAGACATGCTTGGCCAGTCCATCACCTTTACCCTCAGCTTTTTTAGCAAGTCAGTGGTCCTTTTGGAGGTGTGTTTGGGTCGTTATAATGTTGGAATACTACCCTGCGGCCCAGTCTCTCCAAAGGGAGGGGATCATGCTCTGCTTCAGTATGTCGCATTATATGTTAGCATTCATGGTTCCCTTAATGAACTGCAGCTCCCCAGTGCCGGCAGCACTCATGCAGCCCCAGACCATGACACTCCCACCACCATACTTGACTGTAGACAAGACACACTTGTCTTTGTACTCCTCACCTGGTTGCCGCCACACATGCTTGACACCATCTGAACCAAATATGTTTATTTTGGTCTCATCAGACCACAGGACATGGTTCCAGTGATCCATGTCCTTAGTCTGCTTGTCTTCAGCAAACTGTTTGCAGATTTTCTTGTGCATCATCTTTAGAAGAGGCTTCCTTCTGGGATGACAGCCATGCAGACCAACCCCAACCCCTTCAACCTCTGCAGTAATGCTGGCAGCACTCATACATCCATTTCCCAAAGACAACCTCTGGATATGACGCTGAGCACGTGCACTCAACAGCAACAGTACACTGTTATACAAGCTGTACTCTCACTTCTTTACATTGTAGCAAAGTGTAATTTCTTCAGTGTTGTCGCATGAAAAGATATAATCAAATATTTACAAAATGTAAGGGGTGTACTCACTCTTGTGAGATACTGTAAGCAGTAATGGTAAATTTGATTAAAACTGACAACTGAGACAGTGAGAGAAAGTTGTATTTTTTTTACAATGTTTATTATAATATTACTGTTCGATTGAATGGAAGAATAGAATTATGGCCTTAACCGAAACTTCATGTCACTTATTTAACATGTGCATTTTTTTATCACTTCAGGAAACACCAAAAAGCTATTTATAGCTGATGAATACTCAATCTTTTCTTTAAATCTATATTACTTAGTAGTATTTTTTTTTACATTTGGATTGCTTTGTCCTTTTGTCTCCATAATACCCACGGACCACTGCCTGATTTCAATGTAATGTCAGCATTTCACTAATCCTGCTTTTGCAGATTACCATTTGTTGATAGTCCCTAGCTGGATGTTAAGAGTCCAATCACCATGAAGAGGCAGGGCTTCACAGGGCTGAGAAGACCAGTGTAGGGCTATCATCACATTTGACAGTTGCTGCAGCTGTCACGTGATAAAACAATTACCTCATACTTGCTGTTAAAATTCTGTAGTGTAGTAAGAGTTATGAACCAATCAGAGATAAGAAGCAACAGTGTTCAGTCAGTGCCTAAATGAGATGATCTGCAATGCTTTTATGTAATCTATAAGAGTGCACGTATATTGAGAATAATAATTTACTGTATATATGTTGAACATAATATATATATTGATTCTTACAGAGCATGTTTCAAAGGCAAAGGAGAGACTACTGGTATGAGTTTGATGTTGACAAGCTGTATGAATTCATTTTGAGCTGCTGACCTTATTTCCCCGTGGATGAAACATAATATCTACCGTCTATTTTTGTAACCAGAATAGGTTTAAAGGTGAAGGCATCAATAAAAAAAGATCCTGTCCTTCTTGACTGTTTTGATGTGGCACTATGGACAGTAAATTAATAGTGCATGAAAATAAATCCAAATGATATGTTTTAGTATCTAGGTTAACCAATGACGGTTTGCAGTTTCCCTAGCTGTTCTATCTCGAGATCAGTATGCTATTTCATCCTATTTTTAGATCAGGCCATTCATCAAGTCATATGTGCATATGACATATACGTACATGCATTCACAGCGAATACTTACGTATACACGCACACACAAACACACAGCTATACATTTTCACCCCACCATAAACATACACACAGACTCAAAATGACTCACACCACGCACACACACACACACACCCGCACACACGCACACACGCACACACGCACACACGCACACACGCACACACGCACACACGCACACACACACATCTATCCTGGCAGCAACCAGAAAACAAGACAGTCCATCTTTCAATTAATTTATAACGCTAATAGTAATACTGACCCTAACGTAACACAAATCCTACCACAAACCTTAACACTAACTTTACCACAAACCTTAATACTAATCCTACCACAACCCTTAACACTAACCCTACCACAAACCTTACAGTTTTTTTTATTCGCTTTGGTACTATTTTCACAAGTAAGGTGTACATTTTCAAAACTCTTAGTACAAAGATCCAAACTGATCACACTTGTAACGCAGATAGTCATGCTTTCAATCCACATAATCATTGTTTCAAACACAAGATTATTGTAATATGTAATGGGAACATTTGGTTTAATCACCGAAACACAACAGTATGATCTTCTTTCAGTTTAGTACTTTTAACAATCAGTTCATCCAACAGCAAACAATGCAAGATACATGTTTCAAATGGGCCTTAGAAGTGCTGAAATTAATATACTACAGTACTATACTGTAAATGACAGATTACACAGTTTCACATCAGGCAATACACGTACAAATTAATGTAATGTAATGTGTGCACTAAATGTTATGTTTTGTTCTCATTTAGTTACATAATAGAAAATATACAAGTTACAATTATATGGAAATGATATATTATGTAAATGTAATACATAATATATCATTTCCAAAATATCCATCCTATGTGTAATCAAGTGAAGGATCAATGAAGACATACTCTACAATCATTTGGGCAAATTACTGTATTGTGTACATATTTTTCAGATATAATTGTAACTTAGGTATATTTTCTATTATGTAACTAAATGAGAACAAAACATAACATTTAGTGCACACATTACATTACATTAATTTGGATCAAGCCTGTCTTGAGCATTTGGCCATAGATTCTCATCCACATCACAATGTTATCATTGTTCAAGCACCTTGGAAAAAACCTTTTGGCGTGACGAATCCATGCTTGACATTGGTCTACATTGATGTCATCACATGCATAATCCATGACCTGAAGGAGGGTGGCACGCTCAAGGGGTTGGCGATAGACCTTCCACCTCCATGCTGAAAACAATTCCTCAATAGGGTTGAGGAAAGGAGAGTATGGAGGCAGGTGGAGGGTCACGAATCTAGGACGGGCCTGAAACCATGCTTGGACTACCTCTGCGTGGTGAAAGCTGACATTGTCCCACACAATGACATAGGTGACCCCTTCACCTTGACAGGCCGGTTCAATTTCATTGAGAAACTCAATAAGATGTGCAGCATTATAGGAGCCAAGTAATGGCCTACGTCCTACGACACCATCTTCAGAGATAGCTGCGCACATGGAGATGTTTCCTCCATGTTGTCCAGGCACTTGGACAGTGGCCCGTTGGCCACCTCTATGACCTCTATGTTGGTGCCCATGCCCACCTCTATGACCTCTATGTTGGTTCCCATGCCCACCTCTATGACCTCTATGTTGGTCCCCATGCCCACCTGTATGACCTCTCTGTTGGTGCCCATGCCCGCCTCTATGACCTCTCTGTTGGTGCCCATGCCCACCTCTATGACCTCTCTGTTGGTGCCCATGCCCACCTCTATGACCTCTCTGTTGGTGCCCATGCCCACCTCTTTGACCTCTCTGTTGGTGCCCATGCCCACCTCTTTGACCTCTCTGTTGGTGCCCATGCCCACCTCTCTGTTGGTGCCCATGCCCACCTCTCTGTTGGTGCACATGCCCACCTCTCTGTTGGTGCCCATGCACACCTCTTTGACCTCTCTGTTGGTGTCCATGCCCACCTCTCTGTTGGTGCCCATGCCCACCTCTCTGTTGGTGCACATGCCCACCTCTCTGTTGGTGCCCATGCCCACCTCTCTGTTGGTGCCCATGCCCACCTCTATGACCTCTCTGTTGGTGCCCATGCCCACCTCTATAACCTCTCTGTTGGTGCCCATGCCCACCTCTTTGACCTCTCTGTTGGTGCCCATGCCCACCTCTTTGACCTCTCTGTTGGTGCCCATGCCCACCTCTCTGTTGGTGCCCATGCCCACCTCTCTGTTGGTGCACATGCCCACCTCTCTGTTGGTGCCCATGCACACCTCTCTGTTGGTGCCCATGCCCACCTCTTTGACCTCTCTGTTGGTGTCCATGCCCACCTCTCTGTTGGTGCCCATGCCCACCTCTCTGTTGGTGCACATGCCCACCTCTCTGTTGGTGCCCATGCCCACCTCTCTGTTGGTGCCCATGCCCACCTCTCTGACAGATCCCTTGAGCTATTCCTATTCCTTGCTGTCTATCCTGCTCCATGTTGAAAGAAATTGCCAGTGTTACCACCCCACTATTACAGAATATCTAATGACCTAATGTGGTTAGCCCAATCTGCCAGTGTTACCACCCCCACACACACTATTACAGTATATCTAATGACCTATTGTGGTTACCCCAATCTGCCAGTGTTACCACCCCACTATTACAGAATATCTAATGACCTAATGTGGTTAGCCCAATCTGCCAGTGTTACCACCCCCACACACACTATTACAGTATATCTAATGACCTATTGTGGTTACCCCAATCTGAAATCAATTGGCAAAAATGAGTATTCATCATGTGTGGTTAATTTATATGTTCGTACAAAAACACATTTTATTTTTGGAGTTCAAAATCATAATACTGTTTATTGCTGAAATGAAAATGTATAGGTTTACCAAACGGTTCAGTGATTAACCATTAAGATCATTTGGATTAAGTGTTGGTCAAATGTATTTACACAAATGAGATGAGAAGCATATCAAAAGTATTGTGAGCATTGCATTGTGAAAGACAATAACTTCATATGAAAGGTATTTCTTTGATTTTGTGCATTGTACTTTGTCAATTGAAAATGTGATTACATGTTGGCAAAAACAGACTTTTTGATGATCTGCTTTGAGTTTTGTACTTACAGTTATGAGGTTTTACCACATACTTGTGAAAATAGTACCAAAGCGAATAAAAAAAACTGTAATACTAATCCTACCACAACCCTTAACACTAACCCTACAACAAACCTTAATACTAACCCTACCAAAACCCTTAACAATAACCCTACCACAACCCTTAATACTAACCCTACCACAAACCTTAATACTAACCCTACCACAAACCTTAATACTAACCCTACCAGAAACCTTAACACTAACCCTACCAGAAACCTTAACACTAACCCTACCACAAACCTTAACACTAACCCTACCACAAACCTTAACACTAACCCTACCACAAACCTTAAAACTAACCCTACCACAAACCTTAACACTAACCCTACCACAAACCTTAACACTAACCCTACCACAAACCTTAACACTAACCCTACCACAAACCTTAACACTAACCTCTGTCCCGTCTTATTGAAGAGTCTCACTTCCCGCCATTGATTGACACTGTGAGGAATGGAAAACGTGTGTTTGTGTTCTTTTGCGTATGTATGTACAAAAGATATAACACGTCAATAATCAATACATCTTGCGTAGTGATGTCACTGTGGTTGAATCAGGTTGCTGTTGTGAGGGAAACAGCTGTCTCTCCCTCCATGGCGTCACACAGCCATTTTCCCTAATGAAGCAGGTGTGGCTGGAAAGGTTGGTCCTAGCAACCTGAATGTGCAAGTCCCTGGTCAGCTGATCTGTGGCGGATACCAGTGCATTGTGGAATGACGGGTTAGATACACCACTGTAATTAAGCTGCTCATTTTCATTAAATCAAAATGTCTTCCCCAAAACCATCTACAGGAAATTGTTAAGAAATACAAACATTGTTAATGTTGTCAATTATTATTGTAGCTGGAAATTTTCAATGGAATATCAAACCAACCCCAGAGGCCCATAATCATCCTTTGTTCCAATTGCACATTGTGTTTGCTTATCCAACTTTATCATTTTAAAAGGCTAATTGATCATTAGAAATCCCTTTTGCAATAATGTTAGCACAGCTAAAAACTGTGCTGATTAAAGAAGCAAAACATTGTTTTATTAGACCTTTATTATACTACATAAATTCTCGGACCACTTCTGTTCAACCTCTATATGCTATCTCTGGGCAAAATTTTACAGAACATCAACATAGTTATGCAGATGATATATATGGCTCTCGAACCATCTGACGGCAGCTCTATTGACTCACTGTATCAATGTATAGAGCACATCAATGACTGGATGAACCACAATTGTCTACAATTATACCAAAATAAAACAGAGATTACTGTGTTTGGCAACAAAAATAAAAGAACTAATATTAGGAAAGCTGCTAGAATGTTAACAAAAACTAAGAGAACAGAACACATCACGCCGGTTCTTAAATCTTTGCACTGGCTTCCAGTTAGTTACAGAATAGATTTTAAAGTTTTGCTAGTAGTCTATAAATCTCTGAACGGACTGGGCCCTGAATACATTTCTGATATGTTTGAGGATTATAAACCAAGCAGGGCATTCAGATCACTGAACTTCAGCAGTTACACTGCATGCAACTGGAATAAATTACCAGAAGATCTTAGACGTGCACAAAATGTATAAATTTTTAAAGCCAGGCTAAAAACATTTCACTTTTCGCAAGCATATGACTGAGCGCTTAAACTTTATCACACTGTTAAGTCTATTTTAATTATCTTTTCATGCTTTTATTTGTTTTTATTCTGATGCATGGCATAAATGAAAACCTGTAATGTATACATAAAAGATCTGAAAAGGACCTTTGGCCTGCAGAGCCGTTTTAAAGACCTGGAGGTTCAAGGCTTACAGGCCAGGTTCGGAATACCTGTTAGCAAAAAGACCTATATGTTCTAGAGAAAGACTTCTTAAACTGGAAAGACTTCTAAAGACCTTTTGAATAAATAAGTAGGGCACTGGTTCAATTCAATTGTGGGATTGGCAGCGAGGGCCATCGGAGAGGCGTGTCTCCGTGAGGGACTTTGGACAAGTGAAGCGTGAGGACACGCTCTCCTGTTTGGTGGGGGTAATATAGAGACCCTGGTGGTAATTTTGTAGATGGCTCTGCCCAGCGTTCTCCCACAGGGGAGCCTTAGGTTGCATATGCCGTCACTTCAGCATTACAGATTGTTATAAAATGCATGTATTTTATTTATTTTTATTCTGATAAAAGCATGTATTTTATCATTTTATTATTTCCCTCTGTAAAGCACATTGAATTGCTTCTATGTATGAATTGTGCTATATAAATAAACTTGCTTGCTTGCTACATCAGTATCTGGAGCATCTGTTATTTTGGGTTTGTGTTCAGGCTCATTTGAAGCCTTTAAAACTCATCAGTTTATTTTTGTTCTAAGAAAAGTAAGGCTATTCCATGGGAGAAATTGCCAAAAGCACAAAAGATCTTGTACAGTGCTGTGTACTACTACCTCCACATAACAGGGCAAACTGGCTTCAACCAGAATAGAAAGAGGAGTGGGGGGCCTGGTTCACAACTGAGCAAGAGAACACCTGAATTAGTGTTTTGTTTGAGAAACAGGCGCCCCACAAGTCTAAATAAGAAGCCAATGAGACAAGGTGAGTAACCAACACAGAAAAAATCAAGTAAGAGAAGGTTAACGATATATATCAGCAAGTAACCATGACGTTAAAACTGAACATATAATTAATTCAATATTACCCTCAAAATTCAAAGGACAGAAAAATTCTGTGTTAATGTATATTTCTCCCAAACGGTTGCAGTGGATCCATCGGGTGTACAGATATTTACTAGACACTGAAGAGCATAGGTCATATTCATTTCATAATAAAACAGGT
Source organism: Dallia pectoralis (assembly GCA_029465975.1). NCBI lineage: Eukaryota > Metazoa > Chordata > Actinopteri > Esociformes > Umbridae > Dallia > Dallia pectoralis. Next base: position 26,009,223 of record CM055730.1, read on the forward strand.
TTAAAAAAGTATTTTTCTCACAGGTTATACTCATTTACTTAAAACATTAAAACATTTATTTATTTAGTTTTATTCATCTAAACATCTTTAACAGGAAAAAAAATAAAGAAATGAGGTTGGCACTTTGCTCTGTAATTTTTTGCGTTTACTTAAGAGAGGAAAAAACACAGCAGAAAGTTAACAAAAGCCTGTCATATCCTGACTTGACAAAACAAAACAGGATGATAGAACACAAATGGAACTCACACAGTAGGCCCATTAAAAGATAGCAATGAAGGAAAAAGATATCTCTGTACAAACATCCTGTCCTATCTGCTGCTTTTGTCTTTTTTGCTTTTGATATTGAAAATGTGCGTCATTACACCATGCAAATCAGGAGGGAACTGATATAGATATTTCGATTTTTGTTTACCATTAAGTTAATATAATTAACTGTTTTCAGATGCTAACATCAAATATATCCTTCAGTCCTGCAACGGATTCTCCTTTGAACTGCTGTGTCCACAGATGCTGTATTAACTCACTTACTAAATTGTGAGGTGAAGAGAAAGGTTTGCTCAGCTGGATAAATGCCTGAATACTACACAGAAGACAAATCTACCTTTTATTGCAGTTTAGAGTTTTTGGCAACTATTTACTCCATGCACTTCAACATCAGAACAGTGACAGATGTAATTTCAGACTGCAGATAAAATGGACAATAAAAAAGTTATAATCAGAAACAGCATTAGGCCTGTAATTTACATGTGACTCACAACCACCATCTGGTGGATATCTGCTGCATTACACTGAGCATGAGTTACATCTGACTATATCAAAGGCATGAAAAATGAATATAAATCAAGGCAAATTAAAGGTTCAGTGGACATAAAAATTCGATAAAAGTTATTATTATTATTTTAACATATTCCTCTAAATTCCAAGGTGTCAGCGGCTCTACTACTTTTCCAATTCGTAAAATCGTGAGAATAAAACAAGCAAGTGAAAACAACAGAGGATTTATTAAAATACAAGTGCAGAGAACAAACAAACAAAAATAAATAGATAACCAAATATTATTTGGGATGAATTCCAGAACAGAAAAAAATCCAATTGCTTAATTCCTAAAGAGATTTGATACTCTCACATAGTAATATACAGTTCAATTACCCTGTCTGAATAGTAAACCCTCATTCTCCCCCAAATCCCCTTGTATCATTTTCCTTACACTATACAATAATTTATAGACAATTCTAACAAAACCCAACATTTTATGACAATAAGAAGATGAAAATATGAAAATAACTAAATACTATTAGGGGTGAACCATTTTGACATGGTTAACTTGACCATCCGTTCCATCTACCTTCCACCATTCTCCATCCAGCTCACCCAGGATCTCCTGAAGGGACAGGGCCGGGAGCTCAGGCAGGGGAGCCTCCAGTGCTGAGCTCCAGGAACCATGGCCCTCTATGGGAGGAGTATTCTCTTGTTCAACCTCCCAACAACCAGAATCTGGTGTGGCTGGGGCCCTGGTCTGGGAAACGGGACCTCTGTATGCTGCATGGGTGTTGCTGTAGAGGGGCTGCTGCTCAGCTGAACTTGGGTAGAAAAAGGCTTGTCTGGAGCCTGATCTGTAGTTTCTCACCTCCAGAGGACAGGGGCTCCAGAGAGAGTGCACAGGGGATGTCTGGTCACCCGTCTGGAGCCAGGCTCCGGGAACCATCTGGAGCTCTGGGCTCTTCAGGGGCGGGCTGGAGTTGTATCTCAGCTCCCTGGCCTGCCTCAGCCCATATAGAGAGTCATAGTGCCCAGTCTGATGCGATCCAGGGTAGGGAGGAGGGCAGCGTCCATTGAAAAAGTACTCCTCCACCTCCTCCTTCACCTGAATGGGGTAGGCCGGGGGTAGAGAGGGGGAAGCAGACAGAGGGGCTACACCTGGCTGGGTAGCCCCAGTTCCAATGGAGTGGGGCTGGGGAACAGGATCCTGGATAGGGGTGAATCCACCAGGTAAGTGCAGGCCTGCGTCTGACTGCCATAGAGCCTTTTTGGCACCTTTACACTTCAGAGTCCGAGCCCTCCTGTTCTGGAACCAGACCTGAAGAAATGAGAAAACAACTATGTCATAACACAGTGGGTTAACTCCAGCGACTTATTCTTTGTGCTGTGTTAATGATTTCCCAAGACTATCCACAAACACCTGTTGAATATAGTGACAGTGTTGGAGATAATCTCGCTGGTTTCCATTATCTTTACAGTAAGTGTCGTACTGCTTACCAGTCAAACCAAACAAGCCACAGATAAAAACCGCTCGAATCATTTCAGTGATTTTCAAAATAAACGGAAACTCTGAAGGACCGCCCACTACACTGGTGAGTGTGTATGTTTTCGCATGCCTGTAAAGGCAGTAAGTGTGCGTAGCTGCATACCTGGATGCGAGATTCTGGCAGGCCAGTGGTTTGGGACAGGCTCTCCCTCAGACTTATCCCGGGATAAGGGTCTGTCTGAAACGTGGTGCGAAGAAGCTCCACATGCTCTTTGGAGAAGCTGGTCCTCTTTCTGCGGTTGGCGCTCCGGGAAAGCGCTCCTGTGACAGCCAGCGGTCTGGAGACATCTGAGGGAAAACACAGCAATAGTCAACAGTCAGTCAGGAGACATCTGAGAGAAAACACAGCAATAATCAACAGTCAGTCAGGAGACATCTGAGGGAAAACACAGCTATAGTCAACAGTCAGTCAGGAGACATCTGAGGGAAAACACAGCAATAGTCAACAGTCAGTCAGGAGACATCTGAGGGAAAACACAGCAATAGTCAACAGTCAGTCAGGAGACATCTGAGGGATAACACAGCAATAGTCAACAGTCAGTCAGGAGACATCTGAGGGAAAACACAGCAATAGTCAACAGTCAGTCAGGAGACATCTGAGGGAAAACACAGCTATAGTCAACAGTCAGTCAGGAGACATCTGAGGGTAAACACAGCAATAGTCAACAGTCAGTCAGGAGACATCTGAGGGAAAACACAGCAATAGTCAACAGTCAGTCAGGATACATCTGAGGGAAAACACAGCAATAGTCAACAGTCAGTCAGGATACATCTGTGGGAAAACACAGCAATAGTCAACAGTCAGTCAGGAGACATCTGAGGGAAAACACAGCAATAGTCAACAGTCAGTCAGGAGACATCTGAGGGAAAACAGAGCAATAGTCAACAGTCAGTCAGGAGACATCTGAGGGAAAACACAGCAATAGTCAGCAGTCAGTCAGGAGACGTCTGAGGGAAAACACAGCTATAGTCAACAGTCAGTCAGGAGACATCTGAGGGAAAACACAACAATAGTCAACAGTCAGTCAGGAGACATCTGAGGGAAAACACAGCAATAGTCAACAGTCAGTCAGGAGACGTCTGAGGGAAAACACAGCTATAGTCAACAGTCAGTCAGGAGACATCTGTGGGAAAACACAGCAATAGTCAACAGTCAGTCAGGAGACATCTGAGGGAAAACACAGCAATAGTCAACAGTCAGTCAGGAGACATCTGAGGGAAAACACAGCAATAGTCAACAGTCAGTCAGGAGACATCTGAGGGTAAACACAGCAATAGTCAACAGTCAGTCAGGAGACATCTGAGGGAAAACACAGCAATAGTCAACAGTCAGTCAGGATACATCTGAGGGAAAACACAGCAATAGTCAACAGTCAGTCAGGATACATCTGTGGGAAAACACAGCAATAGTCAACAGTCAGTCAGGAGACATCTGAGGGAAAACACAGCAATAGTCAACAGTCAGTCAGGAGACATCTGAGGGAAAACAGAGCAATAGTCAACAGTCAGTCAGGAGACATCTGAGGGAAAACACAGCAATAGTCAGCAGTCAGTCAGGAGACGTCTGAGGGAAAACACAGCTATAGTCAACAGTCAGTCAGGAGACATCTGAGGGAAAACACAACAATAGTCAACAGTCAGTCAGGAGACATCTGAGGGAAAACACAGCAATAGTCAACAGTCAGTCAGGAGACGTCTGAGGGAAAACACAGCTATAGTCAACAGTCAGTCAGGAGACATCTGTGGGAAAACACAGCAATAGTCAACAGTCAGTCAGGAGACATCTGAGGGAAAACACAGCAATAGTCAACAGTCAGTCAGGAGACATCTGTGGGAAAACACAGCAATAGTCAACAGTCAGTCAGGAGACATCTGAGGGTAAACACAGCAATAGTCAACAGTCAGTCAGGAGACATCTGAGGGAAAACACAGCAATAGTCAACAGTCAGTCAGGAGACATCTGTGGGAAAACACAGCAATAGTCAACAGTCAGTCAGGAGACATCTGAGGGAAAACACAGCAATAGTCAACAGTCAGTCAGGATACATCTGTGGGAAAACACAGCAATAGTCAACAGTCAGTCAGGAGACATCTGAGGGAAAACACAGCAATAGTCAACAGTCAGTCAGGAGACATCTGAGGGAAAACACAGCAATAGTCAACAGTCTGTCAGGAGACATCTGAGGGAAAACACAGCAATAGTCAACAGTCAGTCAGGATACATCTGTGGGAAAACACAGCAATAGTCAACAGTCAGTCAGGAGACATCTGAGGGAAAACACAGCAATAGTCAACAGTCAGTCAGGAGACATCTGAGGGAAAACACAGCAATAGTCAACAGTCAGTCAGGAGACATCTGAGGGAAAACACGTCAATAGTCAACAGTCAGTCAGGAGGTATCTGAGGGAAAACACAGCAATAGTCAACAGTCGGTCAGGAGACATCTGTGGGAAAACACAGCAATAGTCAACAGGCAGTCAGTAGACATCTGAGGGAAAACACAGCAATAGTCAACAGGCAGTCAGGAGACCAGGGCAACACAGAGATGGTGGAAGTCTTCTCATCCTTTAATGAAGCTGCCTCCAGGATCTGACTCCAACATCAATCATTTTAGGCACTCTTTAAAAATCTGCACTACAAATAAAAAAAAACTGTCTGAAGGAAAAACATTATCTACATTTTCTTAGAAATGTCACAAATATCATTAAAAAATGCAAATGTTCCATTGCAAACACATTTCCACTTTGTTTCATCTCTCCCAAAATGACACTTATTGACTATCTAAAAAATATAGATCTGTCATCCAGGCTACAGTATATTCAGTGTCAACCAGTGAAATCCTTACCAATGCTGCTGTCCTTCCACATTGCTGTCATGATGACTGTCTCTAAGATGCGCAAAAATCTGTAGGTGTTCTGTCTTGTTGATACGGATGTTCCTTCGCTGAGGCTCTCAAGAACTCTGTCTCCCAAATGTATTGACTGCCCTTTTATATGGATCACAAGACTATGGACCCAACCTGTACCCCCCTCTTTAAAGAAGTGCTGATGATGTAGTGTGATCTTCCTGGTGACAGTTTGGTGGGCTTTTCTGTTGGATTTGGGGGTTGTCTTGGAGGTAAGATAAACTGAATGATCTTTGGACTGACTAATGGCCCTGTCTCATCCACACCATTGACATCATCCTTGTGTTGTCACGATACACAAGAATCAGACAGAAAACACACAAATTAATAAAATAAGAAATGTATGACTGATCTGGATAGGAGTTGTATAACTGTAACAAATGTGTTTTCTTGGTGTATTGTTTAGAAAGTTTTATATATCTGTTTGCAATATTCCTTTTGTGTGTTGAATGTTAGCATGTACATGTAAGCTTATATATATGTTTTCATTACCACAAACTACAAACAAAAACAGTAATAGATTTTTGTAATCCGTTATTAGATTTCAGAAATAGAATACATAACATTCACATGATGACGGATAGGCAACCAACTCCTTTACTAATGGCTATGTCAACAGAACAGAGCATTTTAATCAACAAAAACAATTCACTTGAAGAAATATTAACTCACATAACTTCTTAGTGTCACAGTCATTATTGAATGTCACCATTTTTCACAACTACTGTTTTCTTTCAAATGCAACACATATAGAACACAAAAAACAAGGATGTCAAACTGTGATTAATTGAACCATTATCAATATGCAGCCTCACCAACAATTGATACAGAAGCCCAGCACAATGTAAAGCGATGTAAACCCACTTATAGTGGGTAGAAATCTCATCAGCAAGCCTTTTCAATTTCTTAATAGGCTATACAAAACAACAGGCAGGAAGACAATGCACTTTCACCTCAATGACACTCCAAACGCCTAACAGACATTTATGGACACTACCCAAGTACTTTATTAGTTTGACCCAAAAATGTAATAATCTGTAATTATAATTAAAAATACTTTATTTGGCAAGGTCTATTATTTATTATAAAGACAATATACAATTAGTAATAAATTACATGACTTACGAGGGAATGAAAATACTGTTATCTCAATATTAATTTCAGCCTGGGAGAGTCCCTGTCCTTCATTCCTTATCTGGACTACACAGATCAGTGTCTCCATGCTTCAGGTCGGCTCCTGAGAGTCTCAGACACGGGCCTGACAGCAATGTATTCTGTGCTTATCCAAAATCCTATCACACATTATGCATGGTCTTTGGTGCTTACAGACCCTTACAAAATCAGCACTGCCTTTTAACACACATAGACAATAAAACAGACACTACAGAATGTATCGTATATTAACTGTGCATCACACACGATGTTGTCACTGCACATTTTACATTACGTTGTGAACTCCTAGGTATACAAATTGCCTTTATTTTGCCTCATGTTTTACACCAGGATTGTCAGGTTTAAATACTTCTGAAAGTTGTATGTGGTTGATCAGCGAGTATATGATTAATGACAACTGAGTTGACCAATGGGCCATTTGACTAATGGTCAAATTTGCATTGTTTCATTATTGTCATGCAATTAGCAAGATATGAACCAGATTGTAACAATATAGGTCCTATGACCAGCGTAGTGTGGAACCATATATCTTACTGAGGGATAATCAACTAAAAAGACACAAAAGCATATCGCTTTTAAGTTTAAGCAAAATATGTAAATAAACATTATATTATCATTAAAATAATCCAGTCATACGAGCACGTTTAACATGTTCTGTTTATTGACTCCATTACCAATGAGACTCGAACCTCGGACCATATACCCTTGAACCCTTATTGAACCCTTATTAGACAGCAGTCCACCACGGGCACCATATTAGCTGCACGTACTCATTTCAGAGGGACACCACGGTGAGAACTACAACCACCACAATGGCCAAAAGCGATGGTTGCGAGTATTTCAAAAGAGCCAGTCTTTTTTGGATAATTACAGTGACGCTTTCGATGGGATACTTCACAGTAAGTCGATGATACAACCCCTTGTTTGTTTTGACGTAATACTATAGCACTTCTAGTTCATTTATGAGCGCCCATTGAGCAGCCGGGCCGTATACTAACCCTTACCCGGTGTCACCTCGAATGGCATCCGGGTGGATCCTTATTTTACCGTAAACTCTTTACTATTGGGGGTATTCTTGTTTATATAGTATTCATTTGCAATGTAAACGGTCAAATACAAACAAGTTAATACAAGTAAATGTGCTCATGGTTAGGGCAGCTTTTGTAATTTTCAATTCAAGTTTAAAGTTATCAGAAGTTATATATTACCTGCTGTCGAGCTTATCGTCACAAATATATTTCAGATCATGGAAAATGCAATCAGCAGTGCAGTTTTCACTACTGATCTGTAAATACATAGTAAAGAGGAAAGAACTGTAACACGTACAGTAAATAAAACATTATGTAGGCTGGTCTGTACTACTGAAAAACAAGCAGTCAGCTTTTCTAAAAGCCTTTTGTTTGATTAACAAAAATACTCTTTAAAGGGGAAGTTCACACATGGTTGGCTCCAATTGTGTTCCATCTGTTGGTGCTGAAATTTCCCCCTCACAAAGTGTTTTTCAATCATTTAGTTTTCTTACAGCGAAGATGAAAGAAAAAATATTACCATGCTCGCTAAAATAAAATTAAACTTGTTTAAAAATATTTTCATAACACTCAAAACAACATACTTATATGAGCCAAAACAATCATAGCAAACAGCACAAACTAGAAAACGTACATGCAAGGAGAAGCAGGCTCCTTAGGATAGAAAAACAAGACAAACTGGAACAGAACATCTACAGGGCACATGTTCAATACAAATGTGGTAATCAAGAAACCCAGGAACACCTGGGAGTGAGGTAACGAGAACGGACAGGTGAAAGGGCATGACATAGTGTATCAAAGTCAAAATACACTGATGAGCTAAAACATGAATTGGCTATTATGCTGTTGGTTCTTCACGTGCCACCGAAACAGTGCCGACCCAAAGCGACATGGACTATACAAGACCCCCCGAAGGTGACATTTGCAGAAGATCCTTCGAATCCTGTAAGTTGCGAGGAGGAGTCGCCGTGGAGACCAGGGCAATACTTTTGACTCTTCACCGTGGTCCTTAAACCATTTCTGAACAATGTGTGCAGTGAGGCAGGGTGCATTATCCTGCTGAAAGTGGGCCGTTTCATCAGGGAATACCATTACCCTTAAGGGGTGTACCCGGTCTGCAACAATGTTTAGGCAGGTGGCACGTGTCTAATTGATAAATGCTTGAGCCGAGGGTTTTCCAACAGTACTAGCCCAGATGGGATAGCCATTGCTGTTCTCGCGCATCCATGAGCCTTGGGCACCGAACACTCTGTCGCTGGTTTGTTGGTAGGAACTCTCTAATGTTGACCGGGAACACCCCACAAGCCTTGACCTTTCAGAGATGCTCTGACCCCGTGGCCTGGTCATAACAATTTAGCCTTGGTCAAAGGCTCAGGTCTTTACTTCTGCCAATTTATCCTGCTTCCAACATGTTGATTACGAGAACTGATTGTGAGCTTTCCATTTACCGGTAATCTGATCAACGTATGGACAAAACATTTTGCTTTACCTGTCATAATGTTTTGGCTCAACTGTGTATATTATTTCAACCTGTGCACTACATTTATTTTAATGTTGTTCCACTTGGCAGTACATTTGTGAAGAGTATGCCTGTGACACCAGGGTTGCAGGTTAACTTCACAGTGCAAAAATGTCTGAAAATATATGCCCTATCACTGCTGTAAGTCACAATATTCTGTTTAATTACTTAAATAAGATTCTCGCTATCACAGCTGCAATAACATGCATATGTGTATTCATGGGACAGTGGGTTTTCAATAAATTGTCAGTGCAGAGTCCAGATGAGAATCTGATGTAATTGGAGCATTTGATGACATTTGGAGAATTGTGTTGCAATTAATGGCAAGTGTTGATGCATCAAATTGTGACAACTTTCACAACCTAAATATGAAACGTTTAGGGGGTGATGCACTACCATAACATAGTGAGAAATAGGCCATGTGTAAAAATGGGGAAAGAAACCATTTAAGTCAGTGCTTTTGCATTGTAGTCTGTAATGGTTTCAACGTTTAGTTTGTTGCATATTCATTATAGCAGATGTTGTTGCGGGAGTAGTAACGTTGTTGTGTTTTGGCTGCTAAACAATATGCATAAATAAAAGGCTAACATCAGTTCAAACAAGCATAGGAAAAATACCAGTCAAAACAATAATCCAAATAGAAATGTGTGCTTAGCATTGTGAAAAATAAAAAAATCAAGTATGGGCCAACAATGGTTCACTGTAATATTTCAAATAAAGACTTTGAAGGATACATCTAAAAGATCTTTTATTTGGTAATCACTCATTTTATCTGTTCATGTACAGTTTTACCTATCCATGAAATGTGTCTATTGAGATTTCCCTTACTAGTTGTTTTTATCAGCTAGTTACAGGTAATTAGATAGCACAGTATCGCGTTCAAAGTTCGTTTTTTGCAACATAGATAGTAGATAGTTGGCCACTATAATCAAACCTCAGTATGTGAATGGTTTCCAATCAGTTGTACCTAAGTCATGTTAAAGCAGAGCCATAAATGTTTAAGTAACCTGCATTGGCAGATAACATCACAATTTTTTTGAATTCAGTGAAATATGTATCTTTAAATGTCTGTGTCCCGTTGAACCATCAATGGAAGTCATTTACATGTAGAGGTTTGCTAATAGTAGCCATTATACAAGGCAAAGGGAATCACTGTGGCAGTTAGTGGCATAGCAATTGCTAGCACTGTAAGCTATTGGGTACAGTAATACATTGAGTTTGGCTCTATTCTATTAACAATGAGCCAACAGTGGGGGGTTAGTACACACTAGCTTCTGTACAGACTGCAGGCCCTCTGGGATGGATAGGACTGAATAGTGGAGGGGTTAGTACACACTAGCTTCTGCACAGACTGGAGGCCCTCTGGGATGGATAGGACTGAATAGTGGAGGGGTTAGTACACACTAGCTTCTGCACAGACTGGAGGCCCTCTGGGATGGATAGGACTGAATAGTGGAGGGGTTAGTACACACTAGCTTCTGCACAGACTGGAGGCCCTCTGGGATGGATAGGACTGAATAGTGGAGGGGTTAGTACACACTAGCTTCTGCACAGACTGCAGGCCCTCTGGGATGGATAGGACTGAATAGTGGAGGGGTTAGTACACACTAGCTTCTGCACAGACTGGAGGCCCTCTGGGATGGATAGGACTGAATAGTGGAGGGGTTAGTACACACTAGCTTCTGCACAGACTGGAGGCCCTCTGGGATGGATAGGACTGAATAGTGGAGGGGTTAGTACACACTAGCTTCTGCACAGACTGGAGGCCCTCTGGGATGGATAGGACTGAATAGTGGAGGGGTTAGTACACACTAGCTTCTGCACAGACTGGAGGCCCTCTGGGATGGATAGGACTGAATAGTGGAGGGGTTAGTACACACTAGCTTCTGCACAAACTGGAGGCCACCTGGGATGGATAGGACTGAATAGTGGAGGGGTTAACATACATATAAAGGTTAATTGTTTATTGACCACAACTAACAAATACCAATATGTTTTAGTTCAGGTATGGGCCATCTTAGGCCCCTGGGCCGAATGTTGTAGGTTTGAGCCATTCTATTTTATTTTGGGGTTTCGACTCCAACTGCTACCGACCTATATCTATCCTACCCTGTCTTTCTGAGGTCTTTGAAAAAAAAGATCAACAAACAGATCGAATCCCATCGTATGCGTTCCGCTATGCAATCTGGTTTTTGTGCTGGTCATGGCTGCACCACGGCCACCCTAAAGTTCCTGAAAGACATCATAGCCACCATTGATAAAAAGCACTACTGTGCAGACGTTTACATCGATCTGTCCAAGGCATTTGTTTCTGTTAACCATTGTGTTCTTATCAGCCGACTCAATAGCCTGGGCTTCTCTCGTGACTGCCTTCCCTGATTCTCCAACTATCTCTCTGACAGGGTCCAGCGTGTTAAATCAGAGGGCCTGCTGCCGGGACCCATGCCTGTCTCCATGGGGGTGCCATAGGGCTCGATTCTCTATTTTCTCTGTACATTAATGATTTGGCTCTCGCTGTTGGAGACTCCCAGATTCATCTTTAAGCAGTCGATACCATTCTGTATACTTCAGGCCCCTCATTAGATACTGTGCTCTCAAATCTCCAGGAGAGTTTTAATGCCATTCAACATTCTTTCTGAAACCTACAGTTAAAACTAAACTCTGGTAAAACTAAGTGTATGCTGTTCAGCCAATCACAGCCCACACCTGCCCCTCTACCTAGTATCGCCAAGCTAGATGAGCCTGAACTAGAATATGTTAATACATATAAATATCTAGGTGTCTTGTTATACAGCTTTCTCTCCTTCCAGCCGCACATAAACAAACTCGAAGTCCAGAACCGCTGTATTTAAGCTCTCTAGTCACCATAGCTCTACCCACCTGCTGTACCTAAGCTCTCTAGTCACCATAGCTCTACCCACCTGCTGTACCTAAGCTCTCTAGTCACCATAGCTCTACCTACCTGCTGTACCTGAGCTCTCTAGTCACCATAACTCTACACACCTGCTGTACCTAAGCTCTTTAGTCACCATAGCTCTACCCACCTGCTGTACCTCTCTAGTCACCATTGCTCTACCCACCTGCTGTACCTCTCTAGTCACCATAGCTCTACCCACCTGCTGTACCTAAGCTCTCTAGTCACCATAGCTCTACCCACCTGCTGTACCTAAGCTCTCTAGTCACCATAGCTCTACCCACCTGCAGTACCTAAGCTTTCTAGTTACCATAGCTCTACCCACCTGCAGTACCTAAGCTCTCTAGTTACCATAGATCTACCCACCTGCAGTACCTAAGCTCTCTAGTTACCATAGATCTACCCACCTGCTGTACCTGAGCTCTCTAGTCACCATAGCTCTACCCACCTGCTGTATTTAAGCTCTCTAGTCACCATAGCTCTACCCACCTGCTGTATCTAAGCTCTCTAGTCACCATAGCTCTACCCACCCACTGTTTTTAAGCTCTCTAATTACCATAGCTCTACCCACCCGCTGTATTTAAGAATTACAAAGAATCCTAAAACTTCAAACACTTATTTCACTCATTGCCTTCAAACTACTCTTGTTGGAACTCTTGTCCAATCGCTGTACATGTTAAATGCTTATTTGTTACGATGACAACCAAAACTAATTTTATTATTGATGTGTAACTGCTTTTTATTTTGAACATATAGCACATCTTTCTGTGTGGAAAGGACCAGTGATAAGTCAAAATTGGCAAAATACCTCATCTTTGAGGAAATCTGATGAGGAAGGGGAGTGGGACACTGCTGGGTAGAAGGACTGAGAAATGTGCTCTCAACTGTGGTCATCCACACTTTTATTGGAACACATGCTATGCAACACCCCTAACAAATGCATGTGAGAGGTGGCTGGGGTTTGCTTTGAACATGTGTGCATTTTAATTTTGTCTGGCACAGGTCTCTGACTGGATCAAGCGACTTCCCTGTATTTACGTTTGGAAACACTTAAGCTAAAGTAAATCTGGGGGGCTGGATCATCGAACATTGGGCTTCCCGGAAGAAAAATAATGAGTTTGAAAATTTTTACATTTATAACAATTGGATTCTCTGCACTAAAATTAATTACATTTTCTATATTGCACAGTGTTATGGAAAATATAGGAATAAACCTAGATAGGACCCAGACTCTCAGGGGCGGCCAGTCCTCTTCTGGCTGTGCTGGGTTAGGAGTATAGACTAGTCAGACACTGAATCATCTGTTGCGCTGACTTAAGACAGTGGTGGTTTCTGAGAACTATCTGACAGCATCTCTTGTGTGTTTCAGTGGACTGTCTTCTGGCCACAGCAGGTCCCCTATGACAACTTGGGTCCACTTGGTACCCTGTCCAAACACCTGGTAGACAACCACCATGCTCTCATGTACAAAGGGTAAGTCCTTCATGATGTTCCTTCATGATTATAACAAGATCCAGGCATTTAAGTTTTATAGGGCTTACGTCTGGTCAAAAAAGTAATTATGTTAAGGTAGAGTGATGCGCAGTATGTGCAGTACATGCAGCAATGGCATTCATCAATGAAAAGAAAATACAGTTATGCAAATACACTTTGAAATGCTGTGCCAGGTACCCAGAACATACAGCCTCTAAACCAGAGTATTAATAATCTGTCTGCTTAGTCGAACCGGTCCAGCTTCCTTTAAAATTCCCACTTCAATCACAGCATTTTCAAAAAGCGTGACACTTTTAATCATCACTGATATACATGGTCAAAGAAATACTTGCACTTTATAGCTAACATTTCTTTGGTGTGGGAACACACAACTGTATAAGTACATTAAGTGCTCACCTGCCAATCATACTGTAAGATAGTTTAATACACTTTTTAGACATATACTGGAGGCATCCTTATTCTGAGTGTTAGAGTTGCTTTGTGTTTCAGATGGTGGGCATCCTGGGTTGTCCATCTGGGTGAAGCCCTTGTTGCCATGAAGATCTGCAGGTAAAATGGAAGTCAATAATCAATTTTAGCCTCTAGGTGGCACTGTTGGTCTGTGTTTAATCAGGCCCCAAACAAATTACTTTAAAGTCTGAATCCAGCTGGTTTTATAACAGTATTAAATCATTATTGACGGACATTTAAGTGACTTATTTGAATAGATTTCAATTAAAATTGAGGGCAAATTATAGTCACAGTGTTGGACCGTGTTTGGTTTAGGCTATCAGTGAACAATTGGTCCCAAACTTTATCATGAAAGCAAAAGCTCCCACCAATGCAAACCTGATGAAAGCATTGGAAGATACATTTTCTGTTGGAACTGCAGGGATATGATGTATTTAATGAAAACTTTAACATGTTGACTGTCCTGGACCTCTGATTTGTATATCCATTGACTCAAAGTTCGAAGGTTAAGGAACTGGGATTCTTACAGACACAACTGAATCAGAATACATAAAGACATTTTTTATATCGTGAATAATGTACCACCAGCACTCATTATGTTTTGGACTCGCGAAGCCATCTTGTAACTGCAAAAGGATACTGTAGTTACATTTAAGATTTTACTACACACAAACGGTTTGCTGTCTTTATATTTCTGATTCCAATTGTAACATAAAATTTAATACCTTAACAGTTATTATGCTGTAGTCACAGAACCTAATGGGGTGTGTGTATTTTTGTCTTCACAGTGATATAGGGGTGAAAAGCACAACGGCCCGTTGCCTCTGGTTTGTCCAGACGGTGTTGTTTGGCTTTGCCTCTCTAGGCCTGCTTCTGAAATACAAGCGTGATCACAGGCACAAACAACACTAAGAAGGTCCAGCGGCAGAAACATTTAACCAGGCTACTACATCCTCAGAAAATGGCATGCTATCCATTTCCTCCTAGAATATATGATATTAAAGTATTTATGGTTCCAGGGTGTTTCACTCAACGAGAACCATATGTAAAATAACTGATATTGTTTTTTATTGTTAATTCATTTTAAATTAACCTGTAATGCCTACACCTCACACCCTACATTCCTTAACATGTATTTTTATCTAGGGCATATTTTAGGAAATAATGTTTTGCACCAAGATCTCTTCTAATTTACCATTTGAATGACTGTTTACATTTCCTTTAATTACATTGGATTAGATAATACATTTGCCTTTTAGATTCCATTGTCTGGAATCGATCTACAAATTGATGAGTGAAGTTGTGTTATTCTTTTGAAAAAAAAGAGTGATCAATAAATGTTTGCACCACTGCCTATAATGTTCTACCTTGTTTATATAGACAGTGTCACACATAAAGGGTGTAGTGTAGGTAAAAGCTATTTGCAGAAGCCGTTGATCTCATTTGGGGTGTTTATTTACAAGCACACCATCAAAACAAACACGGAACACGAACAGAAACAACTAAACACTGTAGTTGAACATAACAGCTGCGCATACAAGCGACTTATGATAAAAATCAAAACAGTGATTTAGGGAACAACACTCACTGAATAAAATGACGTGACTTGAACTAACCTGATTGGTTTAGAAACATACAATGCCGAACAATGTGCCAATCTACTGAATTATATAGCCCCAGTGATTAGCTAACAAGAACCAGCTGTGCTAACAACAAAACAGAATCACCAGAAACCAAGAAGTGCACCCCATAAAACAACCACTCGTGACAGACTGCCGTGTTCAGAAAAGAACTGCCAGCCGTCATGGCATTTCTTAAACTATATTGTAAGAATTAGAAGAGCTTCACGGCCAAACTGTCACGGCCAAGATACAACAGATATAGCGGAACAAACCAGGTTCCTGATTTGTTTGTACAGTATTGCCAACTCATATTAGCTGAACCCCAGATATGTTGATGTCTTTCTAAACCAATTGTGAATGTTATTATGTATGGCTGCAGCCGAAGGCAAGGCGACACAATCAAGAACCGAGCTTGGGTGACTTATCTTAGTCCTCTCGTGTAATGTGTCATAAATGTCTGAGGAAATGGCAGGTTAGTCCAGTAGTCCTCCTGTAGTGTGTCATACATGTATGTTGAAAATTAATGGAGGGTTAGTCAAGTAGTCCTCCTGTAGTGTGTCATAGATGTGTGTGGAAATGGCAGGTTAGTCAAGTAGTCATCATGTTTGTGTCATACAGGTGTTGAAATGGCAGGTTAGTCCAGTAGTCCTCCTGTAATGTGTCATACATGTGTGTGTGGAAATGGCAGGTTAGTCCAGTAGTCCTCCTGTAGTGTGTCCTAAATATGTGTGGAAATGGCAGGTTAGTCCAGTAGTTTGTCATACATGGCAGGTAAGTGAAGTAGTCCTCCTCAGAATCAGAAAAGTGTTTAATCGCCATTGAATGTGTGAACATACAAGGAATTTACTATGGCAGGAAGGTGCTTACATACAACATATTAATATAAATATAAATTATACTAAAGGGCTGAGGGGGTAGAGGGATAGTAATGTACAAAAATGTAAAAACAAGACACCGAAAAACAACAGTGCAATAGAGCAAATATTGTAGTGCAAATCAGGGAATGTGCAAAAAGGAATGGGTCAGAGTTCAAGGCTTATGTGCACCCCTGGCCTTGTTGAGGAGGAAAGTAGCACATGGGAAGAAACTGTTCTTATGTTGTGAGGTTTTGGTCCTGATGTTCCGAAGCCTTCTGCCGGAGGCGAGTGGATTGAACAGAGAGAGGGGTCTGTCACAATCTTCCTAGCTCGCCTCAGAGCCCTCGAGGTGTGCAGATCCTCGAGGCTAGGCAGATTGCAGCCAATCACCTTTTCAGCTGAGCGGATGATACGCTGCAGTCTGCTCTTGTCCTTAGCTGTAGCAGCAGAGTACCAGATGGTGATGGATGAGGTGAGGATGGACTCAATGATGGCTGAGTAGAAGTGAACCATTATAGTCTTAGGCAGGTTGAATTTCTTCAGCTGCCGAAGGAAGTACATCCTCTGTTGAGCATTCCTGGTCAGTGAGCAGATGTTTAAATCCCACTTGAGGTCCTGTGAGAGGATACTAGTGCCCAGGAAGCAGAAGGACTCTACAGTGTTGACAGGGGAGCCACACAGGGTGATGGGTGAGAGTGGGGCTGAGTTCCTCCTGAAGTCCACAACCATCTCCACTGTCTTTAGAACATTGAGCCCTAAGTTGTTCTGGCTACATCAGGTCACCAGGTTGTCAGCTTCCAGCCTGTAGTCGGACTCGTCCCCACCGGAGATGAGCCCAATGAGGGTGGTGTCATCTACAAAGTTCAGGATCTTAACAGATGGATGACTTGAGGTGCAACTGTTGGTGTACAGGGAGAAGAGCAGAGAAGAAAGGACGCAGCCCTGGGGGGACCCGGTGCTAATGGACCGGGAGTCAGAGACTTGTGACCCCAGCTTGACGCACTGCTTCCTGTCAGACAGGGAGTCTGTGATCCACCTGCAGGTGGAGTCTGGAACGTTGAGCTGTATGTCATACATGTGTGTTCAGGGTCTAAAACTATCACTTGTTAAATGCCGGTCAATTTTGTCTTTGGCAAGTCAATTATGGAGACTACTGTCATGAATCCATGGGTGTAGTGCAGTGATGAGCCACACGCGGAGTAAATAAATCACGTTCAAACTGGCGTTTAATTTACACAAAACTAAAACAACCACGTAACTAGAACGGAAAACATATACTGTAATGAAATCAAATGCGCTTACACAAAGCGACTTAAAACACACATTCAAATACAGTAAACCACAACGATAAACAACCAAACACTCACCATCTAGACCAACGTGAACTGGCAACAATAACCGACAACCCAAATGACACTGCCTAGAACCTTAAATAGCCACCTAATTGCTAAATCACCCCAGCTGTGAGCATTAGCAAAACAAGACCAAAACAGGAACTAAACAGGAAGTGCATCACCCAAAAGCCACTGGGTTGAACACAACTCACCACATATGTGACAACTACATGGCACACTGGCGGAAGACATAATTTTATTCATGCACTAGAGAAAGCTGCTGGTTTGCTGGGACCACAATCTGCTGGTTCTGCCGCTCTTGTCTGTGTCATGCTTGTGCATAGTACATAACGTTAATTGTATCAGTCAACATATGGTTAGTCAACATCGCATCGGTACTACAGAGTACCGATTTACGTAAAATGTTCAGTAGCTAAGAGCCCACCTGGGTGAGAGAGTAAAGAAAGAGACAGACAGACAGACTAGAAGAGTGAGGCTACCTCAACCCTGCAGCTGGTTCAATAGTCAACACCAGCACAGGCAATAATTTGATTATATTAGATCATTAGATTCCGTTTAATTGTCATTGGACAGTACAACTTCAGTACAACGAAATGCAGTTTGCATCCAACTAGAAGTGCAAGAAGATATGGAGTACAGTGTGAGGATGTACAGGATAAGTAAATGTGCAGGTATTCAGTCCAACAATGGAATGTGCAGAGGACAACACCAGCAGAGAACACCTGTGCAAGTGGTAAACCGATAGTACAAACGATAGACATTGTGTAAGAGGCAAGTATAATAAATAGGCAAGCAGTGTGTAGGGCAAGAGTTAGCAAGAGGAGTACCACTGCATGTATTGTGCAAATGGCAGATTAAATACACAAGGTAGCAATGTGAGTGCAAGGTTACTAATGGGTTTCAGAGTTCAATATTTTAACATCAGTAGGGAAGAAACTGTTCCTGAGCCTGCTGGTGCGGGTGCGTAGAGATCTGTAATGCTTGCCTGATGGCAGGGGGGCAAACAGTTTATGGCTGGGTTTCAGGGGTCCCTGATAATGCCACACGCTCTCAGCAAACAGCACTTGTGCTGGCTGTCTTTGATGGCAGGGAGCTGGGCACCAAAGATGTGCTGGGCGGTTTTCACCAGTGATGGCTTGAAGGCCCTGCCACGTGCATTGATTGTCAGGGTTGTTGTGGAAATGCTGCTCTATCCTCTGTTTGTGGGCGTGTTTGGCCATCTTGATGCCCCTTTTCAGGTTGGCCATTTCTGGCTTTGTAACTCTCCAGAATGTTAATATACTCTACACATGGTTCAGTGTATTGTCTCTTGTCGGGCAGGAGATATTTTGGTGCAATTTGGGAAAAACTTTTCAATAAATTCCTCTGCAACAAGTATAAGGGATAAGCAGTCGGTTGAATGGCAGCATGCAGCTCTTTCATTTGTAGCTTAGCCGTAGCATCTGGTGGAATGTAGGCTGCGGTAACAACAATAGACCTGAACTCTCTAGGCAAGTATAAGGGAACTCCACGCATCATTCATTTAGATACACCACACCTGTTCTTACCTGAGTCAGCTGCCCAATGATCAGCGCGAAAGACACAGACGTTTTCAAGGCTGAAAGCGGTCCAAAGTGAGGTTATACACTTTGCAACTTTTGACAGAGACAACATGCACCGTATTTAAAAATAAAAATGCCAAGTCAGCCTAAGCAGCTGATCTTTCAAAAGACCTGCTTGTGCAGCCTAGTTCATTTTTAAAGTGGTTTGTTTTATACTTTAAGTATACCGTTAAATTTTTTCAATAAATATGGTTTGATTTTGTATACCCTGTCCTTTGTTCAATTGTTTAAAATTGTTCTAAATAAATAGCAGCTTTTATATTGAGAAGTTGAATTGAGAAGGATTTATTTAATTAAATTACAAAAATTAATAGACGGGGTACCCAAATGTGAACGGTATCCAACCTTATCAAACAGCATTTGTTTGTGATATACAGTTAAAACATGAGGTAAAACATAAGGTAGGTCTACTTATTGACAGTTTAAACTAACCCAGTCATCTTAGGGAGGTTTGTTGCAGGAGTGGGGCCACCAGCAAGTCCTTATTAATTAGTCCTCCCTGCACTTAATGGCAGATACCACAGTATGTATTAATTCTAATGTAGTACACTTTTGAAAACAGTTGAATTCATATTTCTGCATACAGTTAATGTTACTATCATTACTACGGCACACTACTATTATAATATTGATTGAGAATCGCACACGAGACTAACAACTATCAGAATATTGCAATAGTAATTTTTGGCTGATAAATTTGGCTGGTAATTCTTTTCAACTACCAGCCGGCTAAAATGTTAATTTTGGACCCTGTGTGTGTGAAAATGACTGGTCAGTCAAGAGACAGAATGTGTTTATCTCGCATCCACTATAAACGTTGACAAACAGAGACACTTAATACAAAGGGAAATGCATATTAAGAGCTTATGCTAAATAGCTCCTTTGCTATATTCCATGTGGCATTATCATAACAGAGAACAAACACTGCCTATTGACTGATTTACACAGTAACACAGGAATCCATTGGAGGGCCAAAAGGAGCTGCCAGTCTCTCTGTTCCACAGTATCCTTGGGTAGGGTACAGCAGGTTTATTTAGGACATGTCAGCCGTAATCCATTACATTGAGAAGCACAGAGACAGTATTGCAGCTGTAGAATTTAACCCACGGCCAGATTAACTCACAGACAGATCTTGAGTAATGCCTAAAGGCCTACCTGAACTACTAGGTGATCTCCCTTGGCATGCTTTGCCTTTTCATAATGACTATTTTTTATGGTGTGTTTTAATGAATCTCAGCTCTAGGGAGCTACGTTCATTTGGTCATGGGAAAAGGGACGAATGTGTAAATACTGCCATGTGTGTGTGATTTAATTAAGTGTTAGGTCTTTAGAAGTTCTCTGCATTTTAAAGCGTACGGACATTTTACTGAAACAGAGGTATTTAGTTTTTTGTATACTAAAAAATAGGAATCTGAAAAACAATGTGTATAATATAGGCTATAGTGTACTTGATAATTATTTATACAGTAGGCACTTGTTTTTTCCATTAGGCCCTATTGTCTAAAAGTTGGGATTTTACAGTATAGATTTGTTCCACTAGTAAATCTTTGCATATTGGTTTCTCTATTTCAAAATACAAGGTGTGTTATATATATTGCTTTGCAAAAGTGACAAAATGAATAATGGTATATGAACTTCAAGATCAATTATTGTCAAGTGACAAAAGTTTGATTCTGAGAAATGTGTAAATATTTTAACCCTACTATGAAAGCTCCTAGTTTACAAGAATAATGGAGATTGACTTAATGAGGACACAATTACTTTTTTATTAGCCTTCATCTGTAAAGTATTAGAGTTGTTGTCACGTTTTCCAAATAAAACGTGTTTTAAGGACAATGATGAAAACGGATTTTCATCATTTTGGGATTGTGAGTGCCTCAACTGTTTTGTATCTTTTATGGAAGAAAACATTTAAAGACTTGTGCAATTAGTTAAGTAAGATATTAAGTAATTCAATTGGAAAAGCAATGTCTGTGTCAACTAAGCAGTAGATGGGTGAAAAACAGAAGATAGATATGTCCAGTTTGGCTCCATGAAATACAGTGGATGGTTGGTAAGTACTGACCAGGGCCCGTATGTATAAAACTTCTAAGAAATGCTCTTAAGAATAGTCTTAAGCTTTGACTTGTGTCAGAAAATACTTAGTAAAGAGTAGGACTTTTCTAAGAGTAGGAGACTTTTATAAAGCAGCTAAAAGCAACTTTCAGTAAAGTATAAGACTGATTCTTAAGTGTTTTCTGAAGTGGGACTTAAGTGCTGTGAACTAAGGACTACAATGATGTGAACCCAAAATGTCCGCCCTGAACCTCTGAATCAGCCAATAGTGAGCCTGCAAGGGAGAGGTCACAGCAGCATGACACAATTAATTCATTATTTAATTAAGACATAACAATTATTTCAATATTTCAATTTATTTAGAGTAATTCGTTTTTGCTTTGTGCAAAAAATTACAAATAAGTACATGCATTTATTTCACATAATTTTAATAGAGTTTAAACACATTAATTAAATGGACAAATGTGATGCTATTTAAGTAATTAAGCTTATGAATCACATAATTAAAAATTGCACTCACAGGTCACAGCTGTATATAAAGGAAAGACAAAAGTTGCAAATTGTTAAAAATGGATGCAAAAAGAAAACCCTGACGATCAAGCCTGTATCGTTTGATCAAATCTCTGTCATCATATAATTCCAACACATTCTTACATTGTTGGAAACTGCAGGGCCTCCACCTCACTGCTGCCATCTTGTTACTCCTAACTGGTTAAGAGACCTCTCCAGCTCTATTAAATAATTTAGGAGCTGAGACCTAGTCTTAACACTTAGGAACCTTTATGAATCACACTTATTCTTAAGAATAAGAATAAGAGTAAAATGACGTCATTCTTAGAATTTTGACACACTTAAGACAAAAAATTTACTCTGAGCGGCATTATACATACCGGCCCAGGACAGCAGCACAGCAGGTCAGAATGTCCTCTGCTAATGGATTTAGCGAATTAGCCCGTCATAATCACCCCATTTCTCCTTAGGCATCGAGTTACAGTCATTGAGTAACAGTTATCATCGTCTTATCCTTGAGGTTAATTTCAATGGAATGGTCTCCTTACCCATACACTAGACTGTCTGTGTCATTTCTGTTTTTCAGCAGGGAGTATCATGTTTGATTCTATGACAGAGGAACTTTTAGTAGAATTTCTTTTGTTTCCACAATCAAATTAATTGACGGGTAGCCAGCAGATGCTATATAACTTCTTCAAATGCTTAAATTAACTGGACAAAAAAATAATATAGACAAATTGCAATCATCATCATATTTTATTTCTACAACATATTTGTTTTTATTGTCACTACTACTGAAATTATAAATATAGAAGTATTTACAATTTTAAAAAAGAAATGTGCATTTGTATATCTCCCCCACTAAGGACTATCCATGAAGTGGAACTAGAGGCAGGTGCTTCCATGTTAAAGCAGCTTCGCTCATTCTTCTTTATCAAATATTCCACATGCAAGAATCTGAAACATTTTCTAAATCAATATTCACAGGTGCTTTTGCCTCGGGTGATCCAGTAGATCTAAAATGCTCTCTCTCCGGTGCAGCAGTACTTGATATTTGAAGTAAAATGGCGTAGTTGCTTAAACAATATATTTCAGTTCACTTTTGTCTCTAGTGTGACTCGATTGACCACAACATTACTAAAGTAACCAACATCTGCTAGCCCAGGTCTCATAGAATCCTGATGTTAATCACAAAGGACTGTTAATATCACACTCAAAAAGCCTGTTACCCCCGCACGATTAAGCTTCATTCTGGACTAAAACGTAGACACAATTGCACGTTTATCCTCTAGGACTACACTTAATCTGCGTATCACCCCTGTGTACCCTATTAACAGACATGTTGGGTGGAAGTTTATATAGAAACAATATTGTTGATATTCTATCTCCCTAAACAATCTCTACTGACAAAAGGCTTTAAAATTCTCACTGATAATCAAGAGCCGGCAGCAATTTTGCAGTTTTTCTTTTTACTTGAGTGTTTCAGTGTTTATGCATGTGTATTCGTTGGGTGTGTGTCTTCTCGTGCATGTGTGTTTTTTTACACGTGAGTGTGTAATCTGTGACAGTGTTGTTGTGCTGGTCATCATCGTTCCAACCAGCGTAGCGTGGGGTAGCGCTCAGACAGTGTCCTGCGGAGTTGAATGCTTTGTGTCTTATCTCTGGTCTCCACCACACACTCCACCTGAAACATCCCACAATGCAGATTGATCTCTCACTGCTACACACACACACACACACACACACACACACATACATACAATTCTATATACTGATAAACAAAACATTATGACCGCCAAAACTATGGAATATTTAACCTGTCAAAAGTCTCCGCAAATTTGTCAAAAATTTCGTGGCCGTAAATTTAGATCTGTGCTTGCAAGCTTATCTTCGGAAAGTCGGAAATTCAGTTTGTTTTCGCAAGCAGTGATGTTAAAATCAGCAATTCCATTTCGCACGCTGGTACATTTAGCTTTACCTGAACAATGTGTGCAGTGTGGCAGTGTGCCTTATCCTGCAGAAACAGGCCACTGCCAGCCCTATATCGGCTTGGCTACTTCCCACAGTGCATCCAGGTGTCACCTAAACTCAGTCACCTGACAATAACTATTTGACTAGTTGCTCAGGTCTTTACTCCTGCTCATTTCTCCTGCCTACGAGAACTACACTTACCATCGAATTTACCCAGATGTTGACATGTGTCGTGGTCAGGAGATGATGAACATTATTCGCCTTACCTTTGAGTGGTCCTAATGTTTTGGCTCATCTGCATATTGTTTCACAACCATTGACACTGTTTAGTAGGCTGTCCTACCTGGGCTTTAAACAGGTCACCTGTGTTGCCGTGTCTCCGGTGGCAAACATCCAACAACCTAACAGAAACGGTGAGGAAGGAAAGAAATAAGAAATGTTAGAGAGGCGACTGTCGTAAAGAAGAGAAGTGTAGAGCAGGTGATACATTCAAACTCCTTTGTGCCGGAGGATTTGTCGGTTTAGTTGAATCGTCCTGCCAGGTTAAGCCATTTCCTGTCCTGTGGCTTATTTCTGATGTGACTGAATGTGAAGAGAACCGGGACACAGAGCCAGGTTGGTCACAGAGCTAGATTGGTCACAGAGCCAGGTTGGTCACAGAGCCAGGTTGGTCACAGAGCCAGGTTGGTCACAGAGCCAGGTTTGTCACAGAGCTAGATTGGTCACAGAGTCAGATTGGTCACAGAGCCAGGTTGGTCACAGAGCCAGGTTGGTCACAGAGCCAGGTTGGTCACAGAGCCAGGTTGGTCACAGAGCCAGATTGGCCACAGAGTCAGATTGGTCACAGAGCCAGATTGGTCACAGAGCCAGGTTGGTCACAGAGCCAGATTGGTCACAGAGCCAGGTTGGTCACAGGTGATACAATCTGGCTCAGGTTGGTCACAGAGCCAGATTGGTCACAGAGTCATTGCCTTCACTATCTAACTATACACACTTATCTCCTTCGATGGGTTTCACAGATATATGGAGCGGATATATAAGCTCTGACGCATGGTCACTGACATGAGTGTGTTTAGGACTAATTGAAAATAGTCAGTTCCAATGCAGATGTTTGGTGCCATGACTATGTCATAACGACCGTCTCTACTCTTATACTGTTAATATTTAGCTCACTTGATGTCATCTCTGGCCAACACGTCCAGTAACTTGGCCATGTCTCCCGGAAACTCTCCCAACTGCACAGTGAACTTGTTGACCCTGTCATCCAGAACCAGGGCCCGGTCAACACACTGTCTGATCAGGTCCAAATCCATGTTTGCACTGCTGACCACCACAGCGACCCTGCAAAATGGACACCGGCGCAAAAGTGAGATATAGACTAAATTCAAAATGAAGGTAATCGCTCGACACTGTGTTTTACTGCAACACAAGCTGGCTGCGTCTGGGCTCACCTTTTGCCTTTCAGCTCTGGTAGTTGGCCAGCTAAGATGGCTGCCAGTCCCATGGCACCTTCTGTGTCAACGGTGGAGTGTTCAAATTCCTGGAACCTCAGCATGGCCACCAAAGAATCCTCCTCCCTGGGATTAAAAGACAAACAGGAAGGGAGCATCATAAAAATCACAACAACGCCAATTTAAAACACGGTAATGAAATATTCAATAGCAATAAAATGAGCTTGGGACACTAGAACTGATGGAGAAATGTTAATTCGTATGCAGTATTCGTCCGATTATACCAAGTGTTAAGTGATGACTAAGTGATGACATCTGCTGTTTGTACTGATCTTGTCGACATTCTGTCAATTAGTTTTCAGACAGATGCAGGCTAGTAAACCATGTCGTGTGATGTGATTGGAATGTCATTTAACATGTGTAGTTATGCAAGATGAGAACGAAAGATAGGTTTGATTCCTGGTAAAAGCAAACCTGCACATATGCTATATTTTAGATGCTCTACCTGACAGAGATGATTTTGTCCACACATTTCTTAGCCAGCTGGAAGGTTTCAATCCCCAGTGAGTGCTCAAAGAGGTCTTTGGATAGAGAGAGGGATGTGGTTGTTAGACAAGGAATTTATTTATGTCAAGAAAAACAAAGTGGAGATTGTGGGTACAGTACCTCCATACAGGTTCTTGTTAGGCATGCTGTATAAGTCATTAGTCACTGGGCTGCCTGTTTTAAGCGACTGTAGCAGCAGGGGAAATCCTTCCGGTTCAACTCCCTGGTAAAGGATAAATGGCTGATTTTGCTACTTCTGGAACTTATTTTTTGAATGTTTTTTTACAGCAAACTTAACTGTAACAGCCACGGTACACTAACTGACTAACTGAGTGAATGTTGAACTTGGGAAACACTTACTATGACAGTGATTCGTGAGTTGAGGTGTTTGATTGCGGCAGCTGTGCTAACCAGTAGACTACACTGCCCACCCGCAGGAATGATCACTGCGTCAAGTTTCGGCACCTGCTCGTAGATCTCCATGCCCACTGTGCCAAGCCCTGCCAAGTAGACTGCGTCATCATCCCTGAGAGAAACCGAGGGAAATGTTAAATCAGTTGTAGTTTGATGTTCTATAAATATACATTACCATTCAACATTTTGGGGGTACTTAGAAAAATCCTTGTTTTCCATTAAAACATACATGAAATGAGTGTGAATAGGAAATATAGCCAAATGAATCGGAGATATAGTCACTGACAAGCAATTATGTTTATTAATTGAAATAATGATTGTTTCCTTCAAACTTCGCTTTCAGCATACAAATTCAGCCTTGCAAACATTTGAAATTCTACTTGTCAATTTGTTCGAATAATATATTTATATTTCACCTCATGCTTCCTGAAGCAGCTTCCACAAGTTTGATTAGCGTGATGGGCACTTATGTACTGTGCTAGCTGGCTTGTAAATGAAAAAACCTACCTGCTAAACAGATTTTTTGACCTGCCAAAAATTACATAGATATTATGCAATTACTATTGCAATTTGCAATTGGTACTATTTAACATGTAATCTTGGTCTCGTATGCGATTCTCAATCAATATTACAGTAGTGTGCAGCAGTGGTGATTTTAGGATCTTTAGTGGGGCTGAGCCCCTAACGAGAATATATCTTATGATTAAGACGCATCTTTCAAGTGCTTTGAACCTGTATTTGTTTCTTCTTTGAGACTGTCGCAAACAGACAAATTTGCAAACTCTAGCACTGATAGGAGCACTAATATGATTTCAGAAAATAATGTAATTAAATCACATGGTAGGCGGGGTCTGGCCCTATCACAACATAGGCGGGGTCTGGCCCTATCACAACGTAGGCGGGGTCTGGCCCTATCACAACGTAGGCGGGGTCTGGCCCTGGCCCCTTCACAACGTAGGCGGGATCTGGCCCTATCACACCGTAGGCGGGGTCTGGCCCTATCACAACGTAGGCGGGGTCTGGCCCTATCACAACGTAGGCGGGGTCTGGCACTATCACACCGTAGGCGGGGTCTGGCCCTATCACACCGTAGGCGGGGTCTGGCCCTATCACACCGTAGGCGGGGTCTGGCCCTATCACAACGTAGGCGGGGTCTGGCCCTGGCCCTATCACAACGTAGGCTGGGTCTGGCCCTATCACACCGTAGACGGGGTCTGGCCCTATCACACCGTAGGCGGGTCTGGCCCTATCACAACGTAGGCGGGGTCTGGCCCTATCACAACGTAGGCGGGGTCTGGCACTATCACACCGTAGGCGGGGTCTGGCCCTATCACACCGTAGGCAGGGTCTGGCCCTATCACAACGTAGGCGGGGTCTGGCCGTGGCCCTATCACAACGTAGGCGGGGTCTGGCCCTGGCCCTATCACAACGTAGGCGGGGTCTGGCCCTATCACACCGTAGGCGGGGTCTGGCCCTATCACACCGTAGGCAGGGTCTGGGTCTGGCCCTATCACAACGTAGGCGGGGTCTGGCCCTATCACACCGTAGGCAGGGTCTGGCCCTATCAGAACGTAGGCGGGGTCTGACCCTATCACAACGTAGGCGGGGTCTGGCCCTATCACACAGTAGGCGGGGTCTGGCCCTATCACACCGTAGCTTTTCCTCCACGGCCCCCCTTAAATGCCCCTTTAGCCCCCCAAAATCTATATATTTTTAAGGTGCTTCAGGGCTTCCAGTGCACAGTTCCTTGGGAGACCGCAAACCCAATGTTGTTAGCCCTAGAAACCACATGGTTGACTCATATCCAAAATATGCACGGAGACACCTGTATTCCTCCTCCGGCATCTCAGGCTTAAGCCATCCCCACCGCTCTGTGACTTGGCTTTTATGTTTTGAATATACAGTACACCGTTCAGCTTTAAGAAATATTTCGTGTTTGACCAGGTGTATCTTCACGTTAGACGGGCTGCCATGGGCAGCTTTGCATTTCGCATAAGAAAGAGCGATGTCTGCGTCAAGTTTTGAAAAGTGTAACCACACTTTGGACCGTTTATGCTGCGTTATTGCTCAGACTCTTTCCTGGTGTTGAACATTGAACCAGCTGCACGGGTGAGGAAGCCTCGCTCTTGTAGTCTGGCTCTGGCTTTCCCTTTACTCTCTCACCCAGATGCCCTCTCAGGTATTTTTGTCACAGACTGATTTTATGTGAATCGATACTCGGTAATACCGACGTAATTCGGTCTATACCCAATCGTATGTTGACTGATAAAATTAACGTTACATAATACGCACGAGCACGACACAGACAGCGCGGCAGATCCAGTAGATTGAAGTCACAGCAAACCAGCAGCTTTCTCTAGCATGTGAATTAAATTATTTTTACTCGCCAAAGACAAAATTAACTAATTTGGCCATTGGCAAGTGCACATTTTGGACCATGCATGTGAGGAGTCTGATTCTCAAGTTAGACACACAATGTATGTGTCCTCTTGCTCAAGTGTGCACCAGGCCCTCCCACTCATTTTTCTATTTTGGTTGGAGATTTTCAGAAGAAAATTCTTTGTTTCTGGCCATTGATGAGGGAGAATGATAAAGAGATGTTGCAGTACTATATTTTGCTCACTTCACACCAATGTTAACTCATCTTGCTATTCATAAGTTTGTTATTCATAAGTTGTACTTTAAATGTTAAAAAATACTGTGACTTCCTGTTAAGGAGCTTTTTTAAGTGTCTTTCTGGTATAGAGACGCCAAAACCTTTCTCAAATTAATCAATAATTTTTAGATTAAATTAGATTTTGCCTGTTCATTGTTTCCAATTGGGGTTCAGGCTGATCATACCACTATGGCATCATTAAACATTGATACAGTTTTCCTGGAGACACAAATCATCTAAGTATTTGGCTTTTGTTTTGGCTCTGTTTTCCAACAGTTTAAATTTAAAATGATAATTGATGATGGGGTTAATATAGAGACATTTTAGGGGTATTTTCCCCCATTTAGAAAAACAACATATTTTGTACATAGTCCCCTGGCACTTCTTTGGTACTCATTTTGTCAGACACTAGACACCAGACAACCCATATGGTAGAATAAAGACTAGACATTGACAGCTCTCTTGTGCATGCACATCTGGCTAATTGTTTAAATAAATACCTTTGACAACCACAAAACCCATCAACCTCTCGGTTACTTACTCTTCCAGGTACTGGTATCCGTTTTCTCTCGCCAGGTGACGGGCGTGTTTCAGGGAGTCCTTGGCTGCACTTCCGTAGGAGATTACCATGGCTCCATAGTCTCTGTACATCCTAAGGCGGGGCTGAGCACAGCTAACTGGCATGATGACAAACAATGGGATTCTCAACTCCACTGCATGGTGGGCCACAGCCATGGAGAAGCTACAGTCTGTAGCAACAATCACTCCCTTCTTCTGCTTCTCCTGTGAAAAGGGGAAGGAATTAGCTGTTTACGTAATTAGCTGTTTACCTAATTAGCAGTTGTTTAGCTTGAAAGCTACATGTTAGCTTGGCTACGTGTTTTTAGCTTGATCAAAATGGTCTTTTAACCAGAAGCATTATTGGTGTGCATACCAGGTTCATGGAGTTGAGCAGATAAAGGACACCTCTCTCCTTCACAGAGCCTGTGTAGTGGAGATGTTCCTTCTTTAGGAAGATCTCCATGCTGTACTGCTTGGAAAGTCTTGAATACTGCGAACACCAATAAGCAGAATTCTACAAGCTTAAGAACTTCTCAAACCAAAGTTCGGCCTATTCGTGTTTCTAAAACCTATGTATTAAATCACGCATGTGAGCAAATAACACAAGGCTTTGAACAGCAGCTGGCATACCGTACAGGGTGTCTTCTGAATCCCACACTGGATATTTAAGGCTGCAGCTCTGATGTCCTCGAATCGGAGGTACTCAGGCTTGGGTGGTGCGACTGCTTTGCTCTCGTTGTCCGGCTTCATGCTGGTCTTGGGTGGGTCCATAAGCTGTATCTCAGGCGCGGCCACCACCTTGGTCTCAAAGGTCTTGACATCACTATTGATGCTCTCCACTTCTTGGTCAATACCAAAGTCCTTCATGCGCTCAGGGTGGATTAGAGTGTGTTTTCGGTCTGCAGCCCCATTACAGACCCTGTTGCAGGTGGTCTTGGAGGAAGTGGAGCAGCCCTGTTTAGTTTTCCCAAGACGTTGCTCCTCACTAAGTGACAGAGGGACAGAAAAATGTCATGGTATGGAGGAGTAGTGGTCGGGTTATTGGTTGAATACAGTTATATTCAATTGAACCATGGCTATATTACCATCAACCACTGTGAACTAAGCTCGTATCTATAAATACAAACAGGGAATATATTTAAGGTGTTACAAGCTCTGTGTTCCCGCATTACAAGCTCTGTGTACCACATTACAAGCTCTGTGTTCCCACATTACAAGCTCTGTGTTCCCATATTACAAGCTCTGTGTTCCCACATTACACCCAGATTACAAGCTCTGTGTTCCCATATTACAAGCTCTGTGTTCCCACATTACAAGCTCTGTGTTCCCACATTACAGGCTCTGTGTTCCCGCATTACAAGCTCTGTGTTCCCGCATTACAAGCTCTGTGTTCCCACATTACAAGCTCTGTGTACCACATTACAAGCTCTGTGTTCCCACATTACAAGCTCTGTGTACCACATTACAAGCTCTGTGTTCCCACATTACAAGCTTTGTGTTCCCACATTACAAGCTCTGTGTTAGCACATGCTGTCATAAAACATTATATGCAATGTTTTCTTTTAATGTGGATGACCTTTGAGAGACCATTTAGTGGTATACTATTTTTACATCATTCTGCCGGTTAAGAGGTTTTTCTCACATTTGGAACTGCTAAAGGCAAATAAGATGCAAACAGAACCAATACAGTCTAGACCAGGGGTGGGCCAACTTTTAAGCTCAGGGGTCAAGGGCCACATTTGTTTGGTATTTTCTTAATTATAAATAATTTGTGGGCCAGAAAAGCACAATATTTAAATGTATACACCTAACATTTATACTGTGGGTGTGTTAATACATATTACTCATCATAATTCAGATTCAGATACATGACAATTGTACTTGCTAAGTATTTTAATATCTATCGCGGGCATTGCCTCAAGGGCCAGATTTGACCCGCGGGCCTGAGTTTGCCCACCCCTGGTCTAGAGACCATCCCTGGGAGTTTAGACCTTCCACCAGATTCTTGACCTTCCCCAAGAGTCTAGATTGCAGCCTTTAAAACTACTGACAGGTTCTCTTAATAATATTAACTGTCTTCTTGTCTGTCTTCCATCTATTGAAAACCCCCTCTCATCTTTTTCTTTGACACTATCTCCCTCAGACAACTGTCTTCATCTGAGGCGATAGATGAGGATAAAGGATAGACCCAGTGAAGGGAGGAGGAATACAAGAGCATGGAAGGCAGGCAGGAGGCTTCTGTTCTCTGGTCTGGAAAGGGTATCCGAGAAACACCCAGGGGGGGTCTTGGCAAAAGCAAAAGGAGGGTGTGTGAATATCATGGGAGCATAGCTTTAAATGTCCAGATAAGAGGTGGTAGATGATGCAGTGGTTTTCAGGTGGCTGTTCATGGAGATATCCTAGCACAAGGAAAAAGAAAATGCTGGAGGTTGTGGCTAACAGGCTTGATCGACCACGGTTGGATACGGAATGAAAAGAAGGGGCAAAGGAGGAGCTGTTACAGCAGGAGTCACTGTCAGAGCTGGAGTCACACAACACCCAGAGCAGGATACACTACAGGAGTCAGAGCAGGATATACTACAGGAGTCAGAGCAGGATACACTACAGGAGTCAGAGCAGGATATACTACAGGAGTCAGAGCAGGATACACTACAGGAGTCAGAGCAGGATATACTACAGGTGTCATACAGGAGCCAGAGCAGGATACACTACAGGAGTCAGAGCAGGATATACTACAGGAGTCATACAGGAGCCAGAGCAGGATACACTACAGGAGTCATACAGGAGTCAGAGCAGGATATACTACAGGAGTCAGAGCAGGATATACTACAGGAGTCATACAGGAGCCAGAGCAGGATACACTACAGGAGTCAGAGCAGGATATACTACAGGAGTCATACAGGAGCCAGAGCAGGATACACTACAGGAGCCAGAGCAGGATACACTACAGAAGTCATACAGGAGTCAGAGCAGGATATACTACAGGAGTCAGAGCAGGAATCACACAACACCCAGAGCAGGACACACTACAGGAGTCAGAGCAGGAGTCACAGAAGAGCCAGAGCAGGAGTCACAGAAGAGCCAGAGCTGGAGTCACTATACGAGCCAGAGCAGGAGTCACACAGAAGTCAGAGCAGGAGTCACACAGAAGTCAGAGCAGGAGTCACAGAAGAGCCAGAGCAGGAGTCACCACAGGAGCCAGAGCAGGAGTCACTATAGGAGCCAGAGCAGGAGTCACTATAGGAGCCAGAGCAGGAGTCACTGCAGGAGTCAGAGCAGGAGTCACACAGGAGCCAGAGCAGGAGCCAGAGCAGGAGCCAGAGCAGGAGCCAAAGCAGGAGTCACACGGGAGCCAGAGCAGGAGCCAGAGCAGGAGTCACCACGGGAGTCACACAGGAGTCACACAGGAGTCAGAGCAGGAGTCACTATAGGAGCCTGAATCTGGGGAATCCATGTGTGTCCGGAGGAGTAGTGCACAAGGCGGTAGTGAAGTGTCCCACCTCTGCCAGAATGGGTCGTTCTCATCCCCGTCACTGAATCCCACTCTGCGGGGCAAGCCGTCAGCGACACAGTGGATGAACTGAGCCGCAAAGTTCATCCTGGACCACACAGCTTTTTCTGCTTTTTAGCTTTAGCCCACAATGTGGAATATTTCAGAAAAGTCCTCTCCCAGCTCCGGTATGTGTGTGAGACGCGTCCAGAACTGTGTGGGATTGTGTGCTGGATCAGAGTACTCCCATGGTGTTAACTGGGCTGGCCCGAATCTCTTCCTGAGGCTATTTAAGAAGGGATTAACCAGGAGCCCACCTAGCGCTCGTGGGCCCAGGCCAGACTGCCTTCAGCATGGCCCTTAACCCCTCCTTCCTCAGGCCACTATTCCTGTCCTAGTCCTGGATTAGACTTCCAGGTCTGTGACGTGTTGCTAATCAGACGCTCTAAGGGGATCGACAAAGACTTACCGTTTTTTTAGGCAACAATGATCTGGAAACCTTGTACAGTCAATAGAGAGAAACACCACAAGGAGATATCAGGGTTGAGTGAGAGAGATAAATCATTTATTTTCTTGTTTTCCAAATGAGAGCTTATGACAGCACTTAGATTACAATCACAGATTCAAACACATCTGCAAAAGTGTCTGGAATGTACAACCTAAAAAAAGACAGGTTGAGCACAAATAGGACTGTACACACTCATCTTCATATTCAGATATTTAACGACTACTAATATCTCAAACCTTACAGAAATAAAACTTATCTACATGGAGAACTGGGTGGAGGCCTAACACAGCAATACAATAAGAAACAACCACATTATGGAGAACTGGGTGGAGGCCTAACACAGCAATACAATAAGAAACAACCACATTATGGAGAACTGGGTGGAGGTCTAACACAGCAATACAATAAGAAACAACCACATTATGGAGAACTGGGTGGAGGCCTAACACAGCAATACAATAAGAAACAACCACATTATGGAGAACTGGGTGGAGGCCTAACACAGCAGTACAATAAGAAACAACCACATTATGGAGAACTGGGTGGAGGCCTAACACAGCAATACAATAAGAAACAACCACATTATGGAGAACTGGGTGGAGGCCTAACACAGCAATACAATAAGAAACAACCACATTATGGAGAACTGGGTGGAGGCCTAACACAGCAATACAATAAGAAACAACCACATTATGGAGAACTGGGTGGAGGCCTAACACAGCAATACTATAAGAAACAACCACATTATGGAGAACTGGGTGGAGGTCTAACACAGCAATACAATAAGAGACAACCACATTATGGAGAACTGGGTGGAGGCCTAACACAGCAATACAATAAGAGACAACCACATTATGGAGAACTGGGTGGAGGCCTAACACAGCAATACTATAAGAAACAACCACATTATGGAGAACTGGGTGGAGGTCTAACACAGCAATACAATAAGATGTACAGGTTCTAATATAACATTTGATATGTCTTGATCCTTTTGAAACGCTAATGTACAATGGTTACTTAGAATATATATTTTTTTCATTATTATAGTAATCATAAAATATGTATTCTTCACAAGAGAATACAATAGGCAATAATGAACTGAAAGAAAGACAATTATGTGTATGTTTGAGAGAGGGAGAAGCAAGGAGATCCTGTTTGGTTCCTCCACATCTGATCAGGCAGGATGAGGCAGCCCCAAACAACTTTCCTCAGGAGTCAACCAAGGATCAACATAAACTGTGACCTTTGACATACAGATAGGAATATACCAATATATTGTTAGTTGTACAACTGAATGCTGAACTGAAATGTGTTCTCTGCATTTTACCCAACCCTGATGTGCACGGGGCAGCCGTAATCAACCCTGATGTGCACGGGGCAGCCGTAATCAACCCTGATGTGCACGGGGCAGCCGTAATCAACCCTGATGTGCAGGGGGCAGCCGTAATCAACCCTGATGTGCACGGGGCAGCCGTAATCAACCCTGTGGTGCACGGGGCAGCCGTAATCAACCCTGATGTACAGGGGGCAGCCGGGGCCCTTACTGCTACCGGGTTCCTTACTGCTACCGGGGCCCGTACTGCTACCGGAGTTCCTTACTGCTACCGGGTTCCTTACTGCTACCGGGGCCCTTACTGCAACCGGGTTCCTTACTGCTACCGGGGCCCTTACTGCTACCGGGGCCCTTACTGCTACCGGGTTCCTTACTGCTACCGGGGCCCTTACTGCTACCGGGTTCCTTACTGCTACCGGGTTCCTTACTGCTACCGGGGCCCTTACTGCAACCGGGTTCCTTACTGCTACCGGGCCCTTACTGCTACCGGGGCCCTTACTGCTACCGGGTTCCTTACTGCTACCGGGGCCCTTACTGCTAACGGGTTCCTTACTGCTACCAGGTTCCTTACTGCTACCAGGGCCCTTACTGCTACCGGGTTCCTTTCTGCTACCGGGTTCCTTACTGCTACCGGGGCCCTTTCTGCTACCGGGTTCCTTACTGCTACCGGGGCCCTTACTGCTACCGGGTTCCTTTCTGCTACCGGGGCCCTTTCTGCTACCGGGGCCCTTACTGCTACCGGATTCCTTACTGCTACTGGTTTCCTTACTGCTACCGGGTTACTTACTGCTACCGGGTTCCTTACTGCTACCGGGTTCCTTACTGCTACTGGGGCCCTTACTGCTACCGGGGCCCTTACTGCTACCCAGGGCCCTTACTGCTACCGGTTTCCTTACTGCTACCGAGGCCCTTACTGCTACCGGGTTCCTTACTGCTACCGGGTTACTTACTGCTACCGGGTTCCTTACTGCTACCGGGGACCTTACTGCTACCGGGCCCCTTTCTGCTACCGGGGCCCTTACTGCTACCGGGTTCCTTACTGCTACCGGGTTCCTTACTGCTACCGGGTTACTTACTGCTACCGGGTTCCTTACTGCTACCGGGTTACTTACTGCTACCGGGTTCCGTACTGCTACCGGGTTCCTTACTACTACCCAGGGCCCTTACTGCTACCGGGTTCCTTACTGCTACCGAGGCCCTTACTGCTACCGGGGCACTTACTGCTACCCAGGGCCCTTACTGCTACCGGGTTCCTTACTGATACCGGGTTCCTTACTGCTACCGGGTTCCTTACTGCTACCGGGGCCCTTACTTTTACCGGGGCCCTTACTGCTACCGGGGCCCTTACTGCTACCGGGGCCCTTACTGCTACCGGGGCCCTTACTGCTACCGGGGCCCTTACTGCTACCGGGGCCCTTACTGCTACCATAGCAACACTATGTAAATAATGGTGATCATGTGTTGAATCTGGTAATACATGGGGACTGGGCTGGCCATTCTATGCAGTAGGAGTAAGGGACAGGGGGGGCTGGGGGCTCAGTGTGACATGCTATAAAAAGCAAAGGTCATTCATTGAACTTTAAACAAAGTAGATCTCTGTATCTCTGACGTACGCACTCCTGTCCACACACACACACACACACCCGCACGCACGCACGCACGCACACACACACACACACACACACACACACACACACACACACACACACACACACACACACACACACCCGCACGCACGCACGCACGCACGCACACACACACACACACACACACACACACACACACACACACACACACACACACACACACACACACACACACACACACACACACACACACACACACACCCACACACACCAGAGTTAACACCAACACCTTAATCCCTTTATTAGTGACAGGACAGCATGTCTTTGCTAAATGGTTAACTGGTATTCAGAGTTCACCTTAAGTCAATAATTATGTTCCTGGTTTATAGAAATTATAAAAAGATAACTGATTTAAATGTTCAACACACTATTCATTACTGTTTGTTTTTGCCAGATAGAAACCTAAAGATGGAATCATATTTCTTTATGGAAGTTTTATGGTTAATTTCTACATTTACATCCTTTTAAGATCATTGTTTTCCCATCTAGCCAAATTACGTCAATCCCGATACACATGAAAGTGTGGGGTTCTTCACCACAAACATTTGGCTTCAAAAAGGCATTTCCTTCAATATAAAAATAAACTACCTGAAAACAAGCAAATGTTATTGGAAAAGAGTGTATAGTTTGTAGTCATGTCTTTTGGCAGTTGCTAATTTTCTTTATCTGTGCACAGCAGTAACTGAAGAGATTCCATACAGTTGGTTTCAGCTAAATCATTTCAATCTATTTTTAAGATTTTATAAACTTTAATTAAAAAAACGTTTTTCCTTTAAGCATTAAAATCACAATAATATATAACTGCCTAATATTAATCCAACCAACTGTTGGGCTACTTGAGAGCATGGAGTTGGTGGCAGTTGAGGAGCACCCGTTAGATAAACATTTACCAGGTTACTGATTGGTCATTCCACTAGTTCAATATTCCTATAAAGCAGTTTGTTAATCTGTTCAATTTGTCGTACATTTTAAAAATCTTTATCAATCTATTATTGATGACCATTAAAGTTTAACACACACAAATGTCAACAATTTGTTGCTTTTCTAACAAGTTATGGTATGTCCACAATCTTTTATGTAATTCGGTTCCTTTCTCAAAACTTTTTTATTGGTTACACAATCAGGTATATTGAATGTTATCCTTGAAATTAATTTAATTCAATAATTTCAATAATTTTATATTGTCTTTTTAGGAAAAACCTGTGGTCTTAAACTTAGTATATATACTTAGTATATATCATATAGAATATATCAGACAAATTACGAAATTGTAAAAGTAAATACATCTTCAAATGAGAGATTCATATTCAACTTTCTCTGCACTTTGTTTAATAATATCTCCAGTAAATGTCGATGGGCTTTATCGGTACTCTTCCCAACACGTGTCTATTTTTAGCACTAAACTGGTTCTGGATTTCAGGCTTTGTCTGGTCTATTAATTGGATCATGACTGACACTGGAAAGGAGTCAAAGCAGACTTAAATAGCTAAATTAGTGTTCAGTGTGATGTCCAAAAACAATTTGCAGCCAAATAGTTATATAATTACTGAGACTAATAATATATTGTCTGCTTATTAAAACAGAACATTCTATTATTTCATATAAAACAACGACATAAAACAACATCACAATTCATCTCTCATCTCATCTTCAACCGCTTATCCGGGGTCGGGTCGCGGGGGTAGCAGCTCTAGCAGGGGACCCCAAACTTCCCTTTCCCGGGCAACATTAGCCAGCTCTGACTGGGGAATCCCGAGGCGTTCCCAGGCCAGTGTGGAGATATAATCTCTCCACCTAGTCCTGGGTCTTCCCCGAGGTCTCCTCCCAGCTGGACGTGCCTGGAACACCTCTCTAGGGAGGCGCCCAGGTGGCATTCGTACAAGATGCCCGAACCACCTCAACTGGCTCCTTTCTATGCAAAGGAGCAGCGGCTCTACTCCGAGTTCCTCTCGGATGACTGAGCTTCTCACCCTATCCCTAAGGGAGAGGCCAGCCACCTTTCTGAGAAAACCCATTTCGGCCACTTGTACCCGCGATCTAGTTCTTTCGGTCATGACCCAGCTTTCATGACCATAGGTGAGGGTAGGAACAAAGATTGACCGGTAGATCGAGAGCTTTGCCTTTCGGCTCAGCTCTCTTTTCGTCACAACGGTGCGGTGAAGCGAATGCAACACCGCCCCCGCTGCTCCGATCCTCCGACCAATCTCCCGCTCCATTGTTCCCTCACTCGCGAACAAGACCCCGAGGTACTTGAACTCCTTCACTTGGAGTAAGGACTCATTCCCTACCCGGAGTAGGCACTCCACCGGTTTCCTGCTGAGAGTCATGGCCTCAGATTTAGAGGTGCTAACCCTCATCCCAGCCGCTTCACACTCGGCTGCGAACCGATCCAGTGAGTGCTGAAGGTCACCGACCGATGAGGCCATCAGGACCACATCATCCGCAAAAAGCAGTGATGTGACCATCAGCCCACCGAACGGGTACCCCTCGCCCCCATGACTACGCCTTGATATCCTGTCCATGAATATTACAAACAGGATTGGTGACAAAGCGCAGCCCTGGCGGAGGCCAACCCCCACCTGGAACGAATCCGACTTACTGCCGAGGACACGGACACAGCTCATGCTTTGAGCGTACAGAGATTGGATGGCCCTGAGAAGACCCCCTCACCCTATACTCCGCAGCACCTCCCACAAAGATCCCGGGGTACCCGGTCATACGCCTTCTCCAGATCCACAAAACACATGTAGACTGGATGGGCATACTCCCAGGCCCCTCCAGGATCCTTGCGAGAGTAAAGAGCTGGTCCGTGGTTCCCGGCCAGGACGAAAACCGCATTGTTCCTCTTCAATCTGAGGTTCGACTATTGGCCGAACCCTCCTTTCCAGCACTTTGGAGTACACTTTACCAGGGAGGCTGAGGAGTGTGATACCTCTGTAATTGGCACACACTCTCTGGTCCCCCTTTTTAAAGAGGGGAACCACCACCCCGGTCTGCCACTCCTCTGGCACTGTCCCAGACTTCCATGCAATGTTGAAGAGGCGTGTCAACCAAGACAGCCCTTCCCCACCCAAAGCTTTTAGCATTTCTGGACGAATCTCATCAGTCCCTGGGGCTTTGCCACTGTGGAGTTGTTTGACTACCTCAGCGACTTCCCCAGGGAAACTGACGATGACCCTCCATCAGCCTCCAGCTCTGCCTCTGTACTAGAGGGCGTGTAGGTCGGATTCAGGAGCTCCTCAAAATGCTCTTTCCAGCGCCCGATCACATCATCAGTTGAGGTCAACAGTGTCCCATCCTTACTGTACACAGCTTGGATGGTTCCCCGTTTTCCCCTTCTGAGGTGCCGAACGGTTTTCCAGAAGCATTTTGGTGCCGACCGAAAGTCCTTCTCCATAGCTTCTCCAAACTTCTCCCACACCCGCTGCTTTGCCTCTGACACGGCAGCGGCTGCAGCCCTTCGGGCCTGTCGGTACCCTGCAACTGCCTCCGGAGTCCCCAGGGCTAGCATATCCCTGAAGGCCTCCTTCTTCAGTCGGACAGCTTCCCTGACCACCGTGGTCCACCACGGTGTTCTAGGGTTACCACCCCTTGAGGCACCTAGGACCTTGAGACCACAGCTCACCGCCGCAGCTTCAGCAATAGAAGCTTTGAACATTGCCCACTCAGATTCAATGCCCCCAACCTCCACAGGGATGCCTGAAAAGCTCCGCCGGAGGTGTGAGTTGAAGATCTTTCGGACAGGGGCCTCCTCCAGACGTTCCCAGTTCACCCGCACCACCCGTTTGGGCTTACCTGGTCTGTCCAAAGTCTTTCCCCACCCTCTGATCCAACTCACTACCAGATGGTGATCAGTTGACAGCTCTGCCCCTCTCTTCATGAAATTTTCATATCATAAGCAACATGGAGTAGTTTCGACTCCTGCATGCCCACTGTAGGTGCTTTTTGACAGTGAACAAGATTATCATGGGAATTCTGACCGTAGAACGGTTCTAAATCCCTTTTGACCCACTCGCATTCTGTCTTCTGAACCAACACAAACTGTAAGGTTGTGTTAACCGTCTGTAGATCGTCAAAAAAGGACATCAGGACTATCGTAAATGTGGAGAAAAAAATCTTAGTGTGTGTGTGGTGTTTGCCAGTCACATACGATCTCCACAGTGGTTTGCTAACACTTTGAATGTTTGTAATGCACTATTCTTTTCTGTAAAAGCTTAAAGTGGGACATGGCTGTACTAGCTACACAACTCCTGTCAGCCCAGAGTGTAATATTTCACAGAATTTGGTTCCAACTATTACAGTTGTTATTTCCTTCCCTTCATCCTGAACATTTTCCCTGTTGAATAAAACATCAGTGCTTAACAGTTAGAGTAGGATCAAACTGTTGAGGAACCCTAAACGTTGTAGAACGTACCTCACTCCTCCTTCCCCCCAGACTCAGCCCCCTCCCAGATAGAGGGCTTTTGTTCTGCATTTAATGTTTTCCTTAGGAAACTGGGCGCGACCAAGAGAGAGAGTGGAGGGCAAAACTTGAGAGAGCGAGGGAGAGGACTGTAAAGGAGGAATACACTGCACACTGTTTTGTATTTAATAGATTTCCGTACAGGGAATACATTGCATATTTGTTCTTGGGAGTAAACATTCCCGGACTACTCTTAACCTGCAGCTGGAATCCAGTATTCCTCCGACATGAACCACCCCTTCACCTTCTCACTCGGACTCCTCCTCCTCATTGGTTACACAAAAGCAGGTAAGAGACATGATTGGGTGTGGCTTGGGTGAGAGGTCATAGGGGGGAACAGCAGGAGGCACATGTATGAACAAAACAAATGTAAAAGTCTGTTTCACTGTATT
Source organism: Dallia pectoralis (assembly GCA_029465975.1). NCBI lineage: Eukaryota > Metazoa > Chordata > Actinopteri > Esociformes > Umbridae > Dallia > Dallia pectoralis. The sequence continues at coordinate 26,050,441 of CM055730.1, forward strand.
TGATATATGTATTTTGCTAGTGACTTAGCTGTTGTGATGCACAACATTCAATGTGCAATGTTGGAAAGTTCGGGGTGTTTAGTGAGTATCTGGAAATCCCTTTTGAATGTCGCGTTCCCGGAAAATTTATCAGTAGAGGTTTTAGTATAGTTTGTGTAAATGTTCAGCAGCCATTGCTGGCTGTGTGTACTCATGAGGTTCAAACATATGTTTCTTATTTTGATAGCAGCCAGTACACGTGTTGACTTCACACATATCATTGTTTCTATATTTGATAAAGCTGTACTCAGTTCAGTGTTTGTGTAGTAACCCAGCCAGCAATCACAGCCCTGTTTACAGTTCACTTACAGAGTAAATCGCCTAATGTAGCTCCTCCTCCATATCCGACTGTGAAAATCAGAGAAACCAGAGATGATCGGGCCAGAGTGTGACTTCATACACGAGGAATGGCCAAGTATGGCAGACACATTGCTCTCTCTCAGCCAGCACACTATTGATCCAGAAAACTCTGTGGAGATGTGAGGTTGGTGAGCCTGTTTTAGGGAAGTGTTGTAGGACCATTGGTTTCACACACACAGTACTGGCTGTTTTTTTTGGATTTCTTTTTGATACTATCTTCATAAGCATGTTGTTGATTCTGTTAGCACTTGCCAGTCACAGTTTTCCAGTCACAGCTGGTCCTGGAATTAAGAGATTGATTGGAAAATGTCATGGGATGTATTCTTAGTCATTCACCAAATCTTTATCTGTATCCAGCAGAACACCTTTCAGTGTTGACACCTTACTCGTCACTTATATACTAACGACACTCAGTCATGTATCAAACCGTTCAATGTCCTTTTGTCAACCATTGACTGAAAATACAGTATACAATGGATATAAATACTCACCTGTCCATTTCAAATTGTTTACCTCTTGTTGCCTTAGAAATATATTAATATACATATATGAAATAAAACACAACACACAAATTCAGACTTTTTCGGTCTTTATCTTAAAAGGGACATCCAAACCATCACTAAAGTAACATCCAAAGCAAATCCTGAATGAGGTTCTTTAAAAAACAAGGATAGGTTATTAGAAAATGTCCAATACATTGAATAACCAAAGAACAGCGAAGTACATTACTATGAAATGTAAAGAATCTGTCAAAACTGTAAACCTGTCTAGAACCGGCCACCCTCAGACACAGAGGATCCAGGGGAGAATCCCACTCCGCCTGTCCAAAAAAAAAGAAAACTCAAAACCACAAATCTCCAGCCTACCACCGTGCATCATCCTGAGAACATCATCCTGTCAGGGTCTGGAAAGCTTCAGAAGATAGAGTGCAAATGGTTGCAGTAAAAGTTAGAGTAATGCTGTAAGAAAAAATCTACTAGGGACCTGGGAAGTGAGAGAACATTTTTAAAGCAGGATAATGACGACAAACAGCGAATGTCTTGGAGTGGTATAGTCAAAATCCTGGACCTCAATCCAACTCAGATTATGTGGAAACAGTTGACAACAGAGTTGAAGAAGCTTGATCTCATTTTGGAAATAAAAATGCTGTGTCCAGATGTGCAAAGCTGGCTCAGACTAATTAAAAACACTAAGTGCCAAATATTGACCCAATTTGGAGAATATTTATGCAATTAATTGTTTTCTGGTTTTCATATTTGTAATTAATTTAGAACAATTTGTAAATACATTTTTTACTTAGATATTCAGGACTTTGAGTTGCAAATGGCAATTCATGTAGACAAATCTGGTATGTTTGACTGCAGAGAGAAATCTGGAGGAACTCTTTCCTACATTTTGTTTCTTGGCTTTTGCCCTAGATCCACTTCTCATGCACCCTTTGGGGTAAAACGGAGCAAATAAAACTGAACTGTATTTTATCTCCATAAAAGATTTTTAAAAAGCAATTCATAGCTGCTATTCACAGGACACTAGAGGACAGTGAATAAATGGTCCTTATCTTTCTGACATGGAAGAAACAGACATCTACAAATGACAGGGGCCAAAACCAAACCTCAGTATGCTACTACGTATGTCATTTGTCATTTCTCATGTCAGTTATACATGTTCAAAAAATGTTAAAGAAAACGTTTCCAAAAGGCCCATGAGATTTCTAAAACATCTTCAGGTTGATAGAACGTGGCTAGATGTCATTAAAACAAATGTAACCAGATGTGTGGCTGATGAGAATAACCACATACATAAACTGACCGCAACACAGACACATTCATCATAGCTGTCACAGGCCTTCATTGGAACCTTAAAACCTGCAATGGGAAAACAAAAAAAACAGGTTGAGCAATGTCTTCTCGACCAACCCAAACTATAAAACTTTAAGTGTTATTCAAACTGAGGCCATCAAATTGTTTCCTACCAGACTAAAGGCGTGTCTGCTTAATGGGGGCGTGTCTGCTTATTGGGGGCGTGTCTGTTTAATGGGGGCGTGTCTGCTTAACAAATAGTGATGATGCCTAAACTCTGTCCCATGCTGCTCTGACTCTGGATTAGCGGGATCAGTGAAAATAAAATGGGTCAGTAAGTGTAAGTAAGTGTGAACTGATCCCAGTTCAGGTCAATAGTCAGCCACATTAGCAGAATGGCATTTGGCCAGGGGGTTATGGCACACTGATTGGTTGGCCGGCTGGCTGCCAGGGAGCTTTATATGTAATAGAAAACATGTGAAACAAACTGCAAACAAGACAGAAGAGGAGGAAGGGCAATTGAGGAGAAGGGAGTAGAAAGGCTTGTTTTAATGACCTGCAGCAATTAGCTAGATGAAGAGATATACCAGAATAGCATTTTACCCAGGGCTACCCAGTTTATTTTTCATCTGAAAAACTTGAGTGGTGATGGAAAACCACAAAAAAGAACAGACTGAGTTGCAGGAATGCTAAAGTAACATGTCCATAAAGTGAGAAACAAATTCGGCACAAGCTAACACATCTTGCTAAATTACAGTATGTCTTTATTTTCCATCAGGACCTGATTCTGTGCTCAAACCCAGAGCTGTCCGATCGAGCGCCTGTCAGGACCACAGTATTCTTCACAACAGACTGGATGTGGTCGAGAAGGTGAAGTAGGAGTACCAATGCTTTGCAGTTTTGTTTTTGCTTACTAGATACCTTAAGCTTTTATAAACCGTTTATTTTACATACTAAGCTGCTTCACAGGCCTTTCATAACCATGTCATTGTATATTGTATACACTTCCTAAAAAATAGTATGAAAGTTTTATAGTAATTACTATATATATGTATTTAGTTATTTGATCCAATTAATTATTTTTACTTGATCCAATTAATGCTCGCTACTTAGCACTTGAATGGCTTACATATATATATCTATATTTTTTTAAATTCATGTTTGAATTGTTCAGTTTATTTATTTTTGTGTTTAATATCGTTTGCTTTTTCCGGCACATGCTGTGAAGGCCTATTTACAAATATTAACGGAATGTTATGGAGGGCATTGTAGGAAAACCAATCCTAGTCTAGACTGAAGTCATAAATAATGTTAAAAAGGAATAATCACATTAAAAACAGGTATGCACCGATTCTGAAATTCTGGGCTGATACCAATGCCAATGTTTATAAAATTATTATTATTTTGCTTTTGTTGGCATTTATTCCCCTTCTGTGTTAGGGAAACAAAGAAATCTTCATTACAAAAAGAACTGAACTGTTTTAAGTTATCACTTTATACACATTAATCACACATTAAAGGTAATAATATTCTACACAAAATTTACGAGACACAACTGTTAAACATTGGAATTGGCAAATGTCTTCTTATTTGCCGATAGGCCGATGTCAGTCAACAAGACAAATATGGTCCAATACCAATGTACTGACGATGCATTTGTGCATTCCTAATCAAAACCAAAGGATTTGTCATCTTTGCCATAGCTTGCGTTCCAATCCTTGTTCCAAACCAAGTCTTAGTTTTAGCATCAATGTGTTGACGGATGGCCCTGTCTGTTCTCTACCTCCTCAGCGTGTGAAGGACACAGTGCAGAAGCTGGAGGATGAGCTGCCCTTGTTGCTGGAAGTCATAGAGGCCCCTGTGTGGAGCCCCCTGCTGGATATAGCAGGAACACCTGTGATTGACATACTGGATGGCCAGGGCCTGGGAGCATGAGGCAACTCCTGAGAAGCTAACGCTACGTCATTGCCCTAATGAACAACCAGGGTACAACTAGCCACAGCAAACAATAAACGACCTCATCCGCTAAGGATGTTAACTGTTCTAAACCAATGATAGTAAAGATTTATCCGTCAACCTTTCATTTTCTTTAGGTGATTGTCATTTCCTCTTCAATGCATATCTTCTGGTGTTTGTTGACAGCAACTTTTGCAGGCCAAAGCTGAAATCTAGACATTGAACTTCATCACTAATCCAGGTTACAGTACATAATGTAAACCAGAATGCCAGGCACGTGGTTATCAGTGGTTAAGGCCAACTAATAATCCCAGAGTGGATCCATGATGAAAACAAACAACTACACAGAATACTAGAATGGAGGTATTTATTTATCAAAGCAGTTAAAGCAGCATGTTTGAATACACAGAGCATTTTGTATAGGTACAGTAAAAGGCATCCACTGAAACCCAGGCTAGTTGCAAGTGTATTTAAAAAAAGTCTTACGGAACACGTTCAAAAATCGGACCACGAAGAGAAGAGTCACCGATAACCGAAACATATTTCATCTTCTCATAAACTCACACTGACATGAATAACAGTTGCTACACAGATCAGACACGAATGTTAGCTGTGACAGCATGGATTCATATCCAGTTATATATACTTACAACAAATGTTATCCAATAAACCACTATATAAAACACATTGGAAAGAACATATTTGAGATCATTCAGGGGTTAGGCAGGCAACATCCTACGGGGAATGGAGATGCAACTGAGGTTATATCAAGGCGATAACACTAGGCTACCAAATGGTTTGACTTAGTGGGGAACCACCTAGCAGGGTCCCATTCATCTACTATTCATTACAAATACAAATAATTAACTGTAAGCACAATGGTCATTTGGGGACTGGGCATCTAATCAAGATTATCATTTGGTCTTTTGAGAAAACCATCTAACTGTAGACTCACACAGCCCCAAGTTGTAGGCCTTTTCCCTTTTCCAAACACATAACATAGCACATTAAACTCAAATATACCCACGATAGAGCATAGAATGTAATACTTAATGACATATTCATAATCCACTTATGGAGAAGCCTGTGCAACATATTCTTAAGACAATCTACGTGATGCCAAAAAAGTACTGCAATCGAAAAAATCATGCCATCCATATAACACTGGGAATAAATGATTTGTACAGTCGTAGGTCTTTAGTCTTGTTAATTGGCAAAGACACCATATAGATAGGCAAGCATGACAGGGCTACACTGATTGGACGAGGCCTCTGTCAATCATCAGCACAGATGACGGTCAAGGTGCGCTACTGGATGTTGTTCGACAAGTCACCATTGTGTCTTTGCTTTCTAATGTGTGTGTGAATATGGGCACTACTATTTAAGTATGGACAGTACCACTGAAAGGATTACAAATGATACTGTTGATTTGTCACCACCGGAAATCCAGTGCTCCTGAACCAAATATTTCATGTCATTTTTGTTGCCAGCGTTCCAACCTATAGGAATACTCTAAAGTATTGTGAGTACTTTAAAATGGTGGAAGACGCCAATGGCAATGTCCATAAAAACTGTATTTTCAAGTAGAGCTCTTTCACCTCTATGGTTTATGTCCTGCAGCTTACACATGCATTTACCGTAAGCCACACAAACACAAGCATTCAGCTCACCTCCAAAATAAATTGAACTGTGGAGATGCACGCACAAATGCATGGTCCTAAAATGCTATGCGAGTGGTTAATACGCTTATTCCCAAAGAAAATCGCTATTTTCCCACCTCACGTCTATGTTAAGAGGCATTAAACATTTTTGTAATCATAATGGAATACTATTTTATTTTCTCCCAAAAAACATTCCTTGTATATATAATCACAATAAATGGTTGTATACAAATGATAGTATTTTTACTTGCATTAAGAACAGTGGTTCTATGTGCTACAGAGAGGAAACACACACACACGCACACACACACACATTTAAAGTTCCTTAGAAATGGCTATGCAAATGGTAGAAAAGCTTTGGCATGTCTGCCTACAAGTTGTGCCTGCACACTTGGAAATAAGATTGAAACAACTCTGTATGAAGGGTTGCTTCATACAACTTAACTTTTCTAACCAGTATGTTAGTTTAATAAGCAGTTCCACATAAAACTGTGGAGACTTTATTTAGGCTATTTACAGGTGTTACTTTATTAGGCATTAGAGATCTAAGGTGGATTAAGCTATATCTTTCCCAGATTTCTGGGCTGAACTAATGGCACCACCTTAATGGTGCCACTATCACTGCTAAGTTTCATAAGCAGAACTCAAAACACTGCCCACCATCTTTTTATATATGTGTGATCCAGTCAATCATATTTGAGAGAAAACAGTTTAATTGCACCTAGTAATCGTAATCATTCTCTATAAATGGGTCTCGGAGATTCGTCTACAGCTGCTCAATCCAATCTTATCATGTCTGAATGAGAAATATACAGAAGCAGTAAGAGCATCTAGCCCATCATGGAACAGTTAAACGCAAAAAGCAGCATATTCGCAACAGTCTCTGGGATTGATGGTCAGGATCTTTAAACCAGAATCGCATTAACTGACAGAGCCTTTGATAAATTGCACATTATATTGAAAAGGTTTTGTGTGGTTGAGTGTAACCACCAGTGAGGAATCTAACAGGCATGCTGATGCGTAATGCATATATAATTTACATATGATGAATGGCTATTGATTAACAATTGACACCACTTACAGTGGTTTTACAGAATTAGATTGAACTAGTGAGTTATTCATACTTGAATAGCCCATACAGTATTATGCTTAGACTGGAAACGACATTAACCCTTTCCTAAATGTCTCTATCCACCACATATCTTTAGAACTAGATTAGAACCTACTAAAACACACCTCCAAATCCACGTTTTCTTAGACTAGGAATAGAATTGAAATGATATTCCTATGTGCGCTACGAAAAATGATTTTATCATCATTATAGAACCAAAGGCATTTGGAGAATGTAAACCAACAACCTACCTTGTTGTTCTGAATAATAGTGTGTTAAAAGGTTGAGAGGGACTGAACAAGCTACACAAGCCAAGGAAACTTAGAATGCCTAACAAATAATTCAGCATGTGAGTTTGTACTGGGAGCTACATCTACCAAAGGCTGAAAGGGCAAGAAGGCTCAGCGAAAGGAAATAATCTCCTACACTCTTAAACCAGGCTTGTTCTGTCATCATGCTCATATCATATATATTATATCATATATATTGTGGCATCTGCTGTGTTTGCTATCCCCTGTTTAAATGATAACTTACTGTCAAGCTAAACTGTGCGTTGCATAGAAGATAGAAGTTAGTGTAGAGCGTGGAGGACACGACCGCTCTGGAACCTACAGTCCCAATCATGCCTTAACAATGGATGCTACAGAAATAGGGGGAGCCATTTTAGGTCCTGCTGTGTGTTCCTGTTCCCCCAGTCATCATGGCTACATACGAGAGGTTAGAGTATGTATAGGTCACACACACACGCAGCTCCCCCGTCGACCACTAGGTGGCGGTGTGGTGCTAGCAGCTGCCGGGTGAGGAGCAGACAGAGCCGCACATGCTCAGTTTGGAAGAGGACTCTGGTTCTGGGTCTTCATCCTCGGTTCCTGCCTCAGCCTCCCCTGATCCATCTCCCTCTCCACCGCCCTCCGCTGCTGCTTCACTCTCCCCACCCTCTGCACCCTCTTCTGGGTTCTTTTTCAACCTGTCGGAGACGGAGAAAAGTGGACATATTTTAAAATGCATTGGATCATATTTATTCCACGTGGTTTGGCAATGTAAATAAATCAAGCCATTAGGTTAATTCCAGGGACAGGATCACCATGTTGAATTTGCCAAGCACAAACAGTGGGTCATATTATCACCAATCACAATTCTGATCTAAATTCTGTTCAGGTGTGCAGCACATTGTTTATGGAGGAGGATACACTGCTTTCTGCGTTAATAGTCAAATGTGATATTGTTGTCTTTAAAACCAAGGATTTGTTGGGAAATCACAGAAAGCTATTTCAAATGGATTATCATGTGACTGAAGTGAAACTAAATATTGAGATGTAATAAGGAGGCAGAGACAGAGGGTTACAGAGAGAAAAGAGCTAAACATGAGTGAATAAAGAGTGACAGAGAAGCCCTTACTGGAAGCCTGTGCTGTCTTATCCTCAGTAATGTCCAGATATTATGAACACGATCTAAAAATAGAACGCGGGCACAGTTAATTACAGCCATAAGGAAACTCCATTTGCTATGCAGGAAGAATTCCAAATTATCCCGGAATTTCAGACCCGTGAATAATAAATGAGGTAATAATTTAGAGCAAAACTGAACCAATATTTTCTCCCTGTGGAACCCAAAGCAGATCCATATGCCACATCAAGTATTCCTTTCAGTAATTCACTATGGAATAAGCCCCATAGCTTCGTGTGCTAGATGTCGTATGCTTTGATGGAGGGATGTCCCTCCAAACCTATAAAAGGCAAACACAGCATCTCTAAGTCGATCCAACAGCTGTTGTCACTTTTCATCAGAAAGCTGGATCTCTAGACGTAACTGCCTGTTCTGGTGATCACTTACTGTCCAATATGAGCTCACAATTCATTCGCTGGCCGCTATTTTCCAAACCTGATGATAGTTTTCCTTCTTTAATGGGAAGACACAGGAAATGGACAGTGAGCAAATGTTTTTAATAAACATAAAGAGTGGTAGATGGGAGAAGGTGAGGGATAGAAAACAAACTAATCTGACATGGAGACAGCAGCGTTTCTATGGTGACTTCCTGAGGACATTTGGAGGTAAGAGCTCTGGCTATAGACTCCTCTCCACTGAGCATCTAATCCTCTGTTCCTCCTCTTATGTCTTTCTCCCTCCTCCCTCCTCTTCATCGAGTCCTAGTATTCTTCTGTTCCAGATGTTCCCCCTAGATGCTATTTATACCTGCCGTGACAAGGTCCCGGTGGGGTTCAGCTATGCAGGGCCTGACCTCTGTTGTTTGTGAAACAGACAGGGAAACGTCTGCACCACAACCCGATCCTACAATAACGGAAAACGCAGGTAGCCTGTTTCCATGGTCAAGTTAGCAGTCCCTTGTTGAGATACCTGGCTAGCCACCACGCTAGCTACCCCATACTTAGTTTTGTTAACAAATGTATTAGAAAAATTAGCCACGACCAGGTTAATCTGTTCCTTCAGTATCCACACCATATCGAGACATTAGAGACAACTACTCAAATGTTTTATGTAAGCTCCCTGTCTGGCCCACTACGCTGTCTAAACGTGTAGCATCCCAGTAATATCGGCAACTACAAAATCTCCAAATCCAAACGTGAAGAGACCTCCGTGTTTAAACAGCCCCGGTGGGAACAGCATTTGGACAAAGGACACCCACACAGTGTATTCTGCCTGCCTCGGCTGCAACAAGCCCAGGAGACTACCAGCTTTCCATGTTCTCTTAGAGGGACTGCCTTCTGTCAAAGTACAAGCAGTTCCAGTCATCCTTAACAGAGGGTCCACAAGTCTGTGGCCAGAGTGGTAAGGCCTCTCAACACAGCTTCTATGCTCTCCTACGCATACAAACAAGCCGAGTTGCAACAAAGATGTCTGTCTTACTCCCAAGCTGGGCCTATGGGATTTTCTCAATGTGATAACAGAGCTCAACCGCCATCTGCTCAAAACTGCCGATCAAGTGTCAGCGAGGGTAATGTGCCTTACTGTGTTCGAAATGCGGTTCTGAAAGGCTGCATCGGCTCAAACTATCTATTGTGTTTGACAACAAGAAACCCAACATCCTGGATGCTCCAGAAATCCAAAGGGCCTATGTGAATTAGTGCTGGGTAGGATGTGGAGGAAAAGAAAAGGAGATAGCATGAAGCCCTTCAGCTCAGCCTGTCTAGGAAGACAACCCAATCCCCCACCTATGTACCTCTGCACATTTATCCACTGTTAAAGGTGAGGTACTAGATGCCTCACCTATGTCCCTGTGCACATTTACCCACTGTTAAAGGTGAGGTACTAGATGCCTCACCTATGTACCTCTGCACATTTACCCACTGTTAAAGGTGAGGGACTAGATGCCTCACCTATGTCCCTGTGCACATTTACCCACTGTTAAAGGTGAGGTACTAGATGCCTCACCTATGTACCTCTGCACATTTACCCACTGTTAAAGGTGAGGGACTAGATGCCTCACCTATGTCCCTCTGCACATTTACCCACTGTTAAAGGTGAGGGACTAGATGCCCCACCTATGTCCCTCTGCACATTTACCCACTGTTAAAGGGACTAGATGCCTCACCTATGTCCCTCTGCACATTTACCCACTGTTAAAGGGACTAGATGCCTCACCTATGTCCCTCTGTTATAGATAAGGGACTAGATGCCTCACCAAGCTGCATTCCCAGTACGGCACATGGCCCATGGTCTAAGAAGCCCCAATTTCCCATTGTTCAAGAAAAGGCCCAGATGTGTCAAAAAAGGGTATTCAAATGGGTAATCAATAGGGTATTCAATAGGTATTCAATAGGGTATTCAATAGGGTATTCAATAGGCATTCAATTGGGTATTCAATAGGTATTCAATTGGGTATTCAATAGGTATTCAATAGGGTGTTCAATAGGTATTCAATAGGGTATTCAATAGGCATTCAATAGGGTATTCAATAGGCATTCAATAGGGTATTCAATAGGCATTCAATAGGGTATTCAATGGGTATTCAATAGGGTATTCAATAGGTATTCAATTGGGTATTCAATAGGTATTCAATAGGGTATTCAATAGGTATTCAATAGGGTATTCAATAGGTATTCAATAGGGTATTCAATAGGTATTCAATAAGTATTCAATAAGTATTCAATAGGGTATTCAATAGGTATTCAATAGGTAATTCAGTAGGTATTCAATAGGGTATTCAATATGTATTCAATAGGATATTCAATAGGGTATTCAATAGGGTATTCAATAGGGTATTCAATAGGGTATTCAATAGGTATTCAATAGGTATTCAATAGGGTATTCCATAGGTATTCAATAGGTATTCAATAGATATTCAATAGGTATTCAATTGGGTATTCAATAGGTATTCAATAGGGTATTCAATAGGTATTCAATAGGGTATTCAATAGGTATTCAATAGGGTATTCAATAGGTATTCAATAAGTATTCAATAAGTATTCAATAGGGTATTCAATAGGTATTCAATAGGTAATTCAATAGGTATTCAATAGGGTATTCAATATGTATTCAATAGGATATTCAATAGGGTATTCAATAGGTATTCAATAGGGTATTCAATAGGGTATTCAATAGGATATTCAATAGGGTATTCAATAGGTATTCAATAGGTATTCAATAGGTATTCAATAGGGTATTCAATAGGTATTCAATAAGATATTCAATAGGGTATTCAATAGGGTATTCAATAGGGTATTCAATAGGGTATTCAATAGGGTATTCAATAGGTCTTCAATAGGGTATTCAATAGGTATTCAATAGGTATTCAATAGGGTATTCCATAGGTATTCAATTGGTATTAAATAGGGTATTCAATAGGGTATTCAATATAGGGTATTCAATAAGGATTCAATAGGGTATTCAATAAGTATTCAATAGGTATTCAATAGGGTATTCAATAAGTATTCAATAGGTATTCAATAGGTATTCAATAAGTATTCAATAAGTATTCAATAGGGTATTCAATAGGTATTCAATAGGGCATTCAATAGGTATTCAATAGGGTATTCAATATGTATTCAATAGGATATTCAATAGGGTATTCAATAGGTATTCAATAGGGTATTCAATAGGTATTCAATAAGATATTCAATAGGGTATTCAATAGGGTATTCAATAGGTATTCAATAGGTATTCAATAGGGTATTCAATAGGTATTCAATAAGATATTCAATAGGGTATTCAATAGGGTATTCAATAGGGTATTCAATAGGGTATTCAATAGGGTATTCAATAGGTCTTCAATAGGGTATTCAATAGGTATTCAATAGGTATTCAATAGGGTATTCCATAGGTATTCAATAGGTATTAAATAGGGTATTCAATAGGGTATTCAATATAGGGTATTCAATAAGGATTCAATAGGGTATTCAATAAGTATTCAATAGGTATTCAATAGGGTATTCAATAAGTATTCAATAGGTATTCAATAGGGTATTGAAAAAGTTTTCAATAGGGTATTCAATACGATTTAAATTAGAACTTCAGAACAGTCTTTATCTTGTTTTCTATAAACATAGACCGTATGCTTTATTAACAAAACTTTAATTTACAATATGTCCACATGAGATCTCCCAGAAAGATTGACATGTTTAGGTGTGTTTTCATAAAATACAAAAGCAGTGGGATCCTGCTGAGTCTCCTACAATGTGACTTCCTTTCATTGAGTTGCCACCAGTGCAAGTTAAAACCGTTATTGTAACAGGAGTGAAAAGGCTGGTCAGTTAGCGCCACAGCGCTGATGCTGTGAGGCAGGGTTGAATTGACTTTGCAACTGAGAGTCTTTTTTGTGTTTATAGGATTGCTTGTTCAAGACCCGCATGGGGCGGATGGAGGGAAACGTTCTCATTGGTGTGGGGCCTGTATCAGTAAGGTTGAGTTCTGCCCAGCGGCTGGGTTTGTTTGAGAAGGAGGGTGAATGTAACGGGTGTGAAATGGCTGGTATGTTAGCACTAATAGTTGTTGTAAGTAGGTTATGTCTTGTCGTATGTGTTTCCTATGCTCTGAAAAGGCTTTGGCTTTTGTATTTGATGAAAACAACTATTTGCTGGTTACATGAAGGCTACATTTAATTTGTGACGAAATTGAACAATAATTTGCTGAGATCTTCCATGAAGCTTTTGTCTAGTAGCTAGTCAGGCTATCTACCAACGTTCTTAGACAATTATCTGATTTCTTACATCCATGTGACACAAAAGAGGAGTTAATCTGTTTCTCAAACCGGTTGAAGGAGTAATTTCAATACTGCAGGCACCTGAAACTCTCTACAGGTTAGTTCAAATACAGCGTAAAGGAGAACCCACTGCCTAAAATCGTAGAAAAGTGTAGAAAGTGCCAATAATATTGTCTAGGCCATTTTAGGATTTCCTTAGAGGAAAAGCTATACTTCTGTTCAATTGCAAACCAAAGAAATACATATGTGTATGGATTTTAAAAGATTTGTGAAAATCAACAGTAACTTGAACATTATTTGAATAGTGCATGGGTGCTTCTGGCCGTGATTCGAACTCCACTCAGGGGGTGAGGGATCTTAACCCTAACCCTAACCCAAATCTATGAAATCAGCACAAATGGGTTATAACACCGTTATAGGGAACCTCAGATTGCTTCACAGGATCACTGCCAGTGCTGGCAAGTGAACATCTGTGGTCTGATGAAAACTGTTGACCTCCATCAGAGCGATTGACTCCACGGCTGGTTAAGCAAAGTTTAAGTCTAAATATATTCTAAGAAGGGGGCAGCTTAGATCTAAGAGATTACGCAACTGGTTAACCTAAACCAGGCTTACATTTGCTGTCCCTATGCACCCTTACCACAGGAAATTGTGTTTGTCTAATTTCTAATTTACTAATGTGAATCACTAAAGGAGATAAGAAATTAACACAAACACCACTCTGGCTGTGTTTTTGTACGTCTGCCCATGACGCAAGATTAAATAACGGTTATATTAAACTGTCATAAGTTCACCCAGCACAGCCAGAAGAGGACAAGTCATGCCTCAGAGCTTGGTTCCTCTCTAGGTTTTGTCCTAAATTTGACCTTCAGGGAGTTCTTCCTAGTCGCAGTGTATCAACTTGTCCAACTTGTTCAACTTGTCGATGGGTGTTCTGTCGGATTCAGGCTGGGTGTTTGTAAAAGCACTTTGTTGTAAAAAGGGCTTCATAAAATACTTTTGATTTGTTTTGATTGAAGCTACTGCCACTTGAGGTGACACTGGAGCAGCATCAGATGACACAAACATTAACGTTAAAGAAACCACAGAAAATAGAAAACATTTACAGAAAAAACAACACATCGAAATTAATTAGGTTTAATGTAATCAATGTAATGTCAATCAAGCATTCTAACCGAATATAATTTGAATTGAAAGCTTAGAGCAATTTTGAACTTTATATTTACACACAGAAGCAACAGGACAATATTCATGTCAGGAAGTAGTGCACTGACTTAACTCAATATTGTCTACAATACATGTATATGAATTTGGTTTAATTTAAAATAATCAGTGTGGTAATATCATTGTAATAATATTACATTACATTCAAGTATTCAATATACATTTTCAGTCTATAATAGTCTATGTCAGTTCCGGCTTTTCATTTTTAGCGTTCCTATAGGCTACACACAAAGTACATCATTGTACACACAAAAAAACATTTTATTTCCTTAACATAGCCTAATATTGTTTATGTATCAACTATAATCAATTGCCTATTGTATTGGTAGGCCATTAGTCTTTAAAAAAGCAAAATATTCTTGGCTGTGAAGTGTAGCCTACATACGTTTTTTAGCCTAGAACTTCCCTGATGCCGCCTCGTTACACAGAAGCAACAGGACGGTATTTATGTCATTCATGTTAACTCAATAATGTCTACAATAAGTCCAAATTAATTTGGTTACATTTAAAATACCATTTTTGAGCTTTGATGAGCTAGATGTTCTAGTCTTTACTACTCTGCAGCAGTATGTATAGTTTTGTATAGCTATCTGTAATTGGTATTGTCCCATACACCAGTAATAACAATACATTAACATTTTGTTCAGGTTCATTTGTTAATTTTCCAAGGCACTTAAAGCATTTACACAACTAATCTAGAGCAAATTCTTATCTGGTGATATTGGCGTAAGATCTTGTAAAACACTAGAAAAGGTAAAAAGTGCTAAATTGCATTTGGCTAAACACTATTTAAAAACAATTAGCTACTCTGAACCTGATTTATAACACAACCTTTGAACCTTAAGATGACCACACATGGTTCTGTAAGAGATATATTATATGTGAGAACAATGCTAACAGCAGTCAGTTGGCTTGATACGGTATATATCTCATTACTGGGTACAGCATGAATATCACTAAGGGATAGATAATATGTGAGAACAATGCTAACAGCAGTCTGTTGGCTTGATACGGTATATATCTCATTACTGGGTACAGCATGAATATCACTAAGGGATAGATAATATGTGAGAACAATGCTAACAGCAGTCTGTTGGCTTGATACGGTATATATCTCATTACTGGGTACAGCATGAATATCACTAAGGGATAGATAATATGTGAGAACAATGCTAACAGCAGTCTGTTGGCTTGATACGGTATATATCTCATTACTGGGTACAGCATGAATATCACTGTAATTAGATGCTTTGGCTATACGTTTGATCTTTACATAAAGGAATGACAAAGTAAATAGTGATTTCACCTGGGTACGCATGTCATACAGAACTAATGTTTATTGATTGTTTCTGCTCTCCCAGGATAAGTAATTTGGGCAATGTTTTCCAATTACAGTGGTAACAGTTGGGACTTCTGGGACCAACATGCATTAATATCTCTTCATCTGCATGTCATTTGTATCTGTTTCCCAGCAACTACAGCAGTTTATCCAAAACATTTTATCAATATACTTCTAAGCGGTTGTCTCTGGTGCCCGTGTACCGGTGAAGCTTAGGTTCCAACACAGCCCAGTGCACTTTCAACCAAACTCCTTTATTTTTCTCCCTGGTCTCTCGCTGATTAAGCACGAGGCGACTGAAAATAAATCTTTGGAAAAAGGTGCTTGTATACAGGCAAACATAAATGTGTTTTTTAAAGGTCTCTTGCGTTTAGAGTTTGTTTTCGAGTCTTACTTCTCACGGTTGAAGATCATGAACTCAGACTGCACCACTTCAAGGCACTCCTGTAGGTAGTCGTTCTCCTGAGTGCAGTGAAGGAAAAGCAAAGAACCGTTACCGTCACCAATGCAGAATAATAAACAACCAAGAGATCCATTTCACCTCAATCCAACCAATCACCAGCGAGACTGGAAAGATCTAACTCCACTTTGTCCAGCTTTCATTCTAAATCACGCGAATGTTTGTGCCATTTCCCCCTGAAATTGGATGGTTTGGCACAGGCTAAAAATAGTTGTTCATATTCCCGAAAGTGCTTGGGGGGGCAAGACAACATCAGTAATTTAATAAGCAAGGTAATAGCCCAAACCCTCACGCTGGCATATCACTCGGGCCTGGAGGAGGATTAGAGCTATTGTTCCAAGATAAGGTTTTACTGCTTATACAGCGTCCAAAAATCACAGCTGATAACATAGATGGTCGACTTTAATAACGTGGTGTTTGAAACGGGGAGGTTCGGATGATGAAAACCTGGCACTGCTCATGAATGTGGACCATCTAAAATCGCCTGGAAATAATGAGAACAGTCAGAGATAATAAGGTGGATTTCTTACAACATGATAATGGTGCGAGGAAATTACTGGCCTTCAAGACAAACACATTCATGGTATAAATAGAGAAAAATAACAATTGGGGAACAAACAGAAAGAAAGATCATCCTCAAGAGCACATGGCTGAAGCACTGCAAAGCATCTCACCAAGGCCTCATTAAGGACCGCGGAGCAAAAGTTTTTGCATGTTAATACGTTTAATTGGACAAATGATTTTATGTGACGCTCACAGACTGGGAATCCTTGCTGGCCTCCCGAGACCTGTTCTTTGCCAGTCTTTTCTTCTTTTTGTGGAGGGGGCGAGATTCTAATATCATTTCCTCCAGCTCAAATGTAGGGTCACAATGTAGGCGGCCCTTCTGTGGACCCGAGATACAGTGGCCTAATTAGTAACTATATAAACTAATCCAGACATCCACACACACACTAACTAATAATAATCGGCTTTACAATTCATACAATAGGCTTATACGCATTCAGCAGACTGAGTAAACAACAGCCATTTTGCAGAAACATCCGTTAAGACTCTCGTTTGTTAAGTATATATTCATGAATAAATTTACAAGATCAGTCACTGTAATGACTGTGAAATGTAAATCAGCGTTTATGATCTGTAAAAGGAGAGCACTCAGGGCACTGAAATCAAGTCTCCCACGCAGAACACGTATAGATGTATACAAGATGTAGTGTCACCACTCACGTTAGGAACGAACCCAGCTTCTAATTTCTTCTCGTACACGGCATCCCAGTTGACGTCGGAGAGGTAGGGCGCTGTCTGCATGTGAGACAGGCTGGAGAAACGATGTTCTGGGTTCACTGTCAGCAGCTGCCAGACGCACAAAAAACAAACACACAGATTTTAACTGCATTAGTTTTCCAAAATCCACTTGGTTTCCTTCCAGTGTCACCAAAACCACAATTTCCATTTAAGTTAATAGAAAAAATGATAAATGGCCAGAATAGGTTAAATGCTCAAATCCAATCTACAATGTGAGGTGGTATCCCCAGTAGAGGGCGTTGTTAAGTCAGACACAGAAAAGCAGGGAATCTCCTGATGAAACTCCTGATGAATCCAATACTAAGAGTCTATCCAGATTAATGGACGACTCACATCATTGTCAGGGGAGAAACAAAAAACAGATGACCTGTATCAATGGTTCTAGGGTGTAGAGGCCATTTGGCTTAGCCTGGGACATCGTTACAATTAGACTAAATTGTTTTGGGATGTAGTTCTGTTGTCATGACAACTACCACTCTCCCAACCCTTTTCCTCTTGGAATTTGGTCTCTTAGTTTTTTCTCCCATTGGGCTGGTTAGAGCCGTCCCTGTGGAGTTCAGACATGATCATCAGCATTGGCAGCCGAGCAGAAGAGACCAATGTGATCGCTCTGGTGCCTCGGCGTTGGCTTTTGACTACTGAGACGTGCTTCTGGACCACTTCCGACTCGGGACTGTCATCATACGGGGTTGTCTCTGACCGTATAACCGCATCACCGATCTCTTTGTAGGAGGCAGTGGAGCAATCGTCCCCAGATTATTCATGGTTAACAATTCCACATTGCAAAGAAGAAGAAGGTCGCCAGATAGACTCTGAATGTCTCTCTGCTCCAGTGCCCTTCCTCCCACACTCACCTTCCTCATAAGATGGACAAGATCCTTGGGCCAAGCCGAGTGGTACTGCACACTGACCGTACTGAAGAGCTGCATTAAAGACTCCACCGAGCTACTGGCATGGATCTCATAGGGCCTCTGACAGACAGAGAGAGAGACAGACAGCGGAAGAGAGACAGACAAATACACAGAGAGACAGAGAGACAGAGGGAGAGAGAGAGAGTGAGAGAGAGACAGAGAGAGAAACGGACAGAGAGACACAGAGAGAGAGAGACAGAGAGACACAGAGAGAGAGAGAGAGAGAGAGACAAACAGAGAGAGAGAGAGAGAGGGAGACAGCGAGACACACAGAGAGACAGACGGCCAGAGAGAGAGAGACACACAGAGACACAGAGACACACAGAGACACAGAGACACACAGAGACACAGAGACACACAGAGACACAGAGAGAGAGAGAGCGACAACGAGGTGCATAAGAAGAATGGACATTGTGGAAAGAAAGCACAGTGAGATGGTAGAAAGCAGGTATCAACCCACATAGCCTGCTTCAGTTGGCACAGCTCAAGAACAGTTTCACACACTCTACTGGTGGACACCTTTCCTTACACATCCACACAGCACCAAACTCTACTGGTGGACACCTTTCCTTACACATCCACACAGCACCAAACTCTACTGGTGGACACCTTTCCTTACACATCCACACAGCACCACACTCTACTGGTGGACACCTTTCCTTACACATCCACACAGCACCAAACTCTACTGGTGGACACATTTCCTTACACATCCACACAGCACCAAACTCTACTGGTGGACACCTTTCCTTACACATCCACACAGCACCACACTCTACTGGTGGACACCTTTCCTTACACATCCACACAGCACCAAACTCTACTGGTGGACACCTTTCCTTACACATCCACACAGCACCACACTCTACTGGTGGACACCTTTCCTTACACATCCACACAGCACCACACTCTACTGGTGGACACCTTTCCTTACACATCCACACAGCACCACACTCTACTGGTGGACACCTTTCCTTACACATCCACACAGCACCACACTCTACTGGTGGACACCTTTCCTCACAATCCACACAGCACCACACTCTACTGGTGGACACCTTTCCTTACACATCCACACAGCACCAAACTCTACTGGTGGACACCTTTCCTTACACATCCACACAGCACCACACTCTACTAGTGGACACCTTTCCTCACAATCCACACAGCACCACACTCTACTGGGTGGACACCTTTCCTTACCCATCCACGCAGCACCTCGAAGACTGTCACGCCCAGTGACCACCAGTCCACCTCAAAGGCATAACCTGCTCCACCGCTCACAAAGGACTGGAATATCTCAGGGGCTGGACATGATATAAAACAGATTAGATCAGACAGCCAGGTTTCAGTACAGATTATGTATATATTTACACAGTAGGCTAGTAATATGGTTGCTTGGTGCTTGTTCTGGCTTTTGACTACAATCAGATGAAATACGTCTTACCCATGTAGGGCTTGGTTCCAGCTAAGGCAGTGGCCCTCTCTCCATCCTTGATTATTGTAGCAATGTTGAAGTCTGTCAGATGGGCGTGGCCTGTGAAGAGAGCCCACCTTAAAGCCTAAGCACTTTAAAATATTGGGTAGTTTAATCCCAGAATGCTAATGGGCGTACCACACCATCATATGTGAACAATAAAACCTAAGGGGAGTCGATCTATGGCTGTTCTTAAGCATGACTCAATGCGAATGCCTGGACACTTAGTCATTGGCAATATATCACAAACACTACAGATGCCTGACTGCTCAGATAAAACTGTTACCAACGCAAATAGAACAGTGAAATGTCTCCTAAACCAAGTTTATCAGCCGTGTACCACATATCCTGATGATTTATTAATAACATTTAGCACAACATCCATTAGGGGAATTTACTAAACTAGCCAAAAAAGTTTTCCCCCTGAATTTGATTGAGTCTTAGTGTCCTCGTTGCTCAAAAGCCTAAGGTAAGTGTGCACTCTGTCAGAGACAGAAGACAGAAGTCATATAGCTTAACTATCTTAACTGATTCAATATGTCAACCAGGTAGCTCAAACACAAATACACGCTGGCAACAAGGTCATTCTTCTAACCCTGATCGCTAACTCCCTCTGTATCTGAACCCACCACTGCTCTACCTTCCATTTGCCACTGTCCATAAATCAAACAACACATATACTTCAAACATTCATGTGTTAAAGACATGCAGCAGTGTAGCTGAGCATTTCAATAAAAAAAATATGCATTCTTAACACTACAGTGGCACGTTTAATATGCTTCTCTCTGCAGGTCCACGAAGCACAGCATGGTAAGACAGATTCTGCCTTGAGACATGCCAGACATTTAGGGCAGAGTTATGGCTGTGTGTCCCATGGTTCACGCTCAGCCATTTTCCTCGCCGGCTTACATGTACACAGTGATCGTTTTTATATTCTCGCTCTAGTTCTTTTGTTCTCTCCTGCTTCATCATCCTCACACACCATGCACAAGAACAACACCAGTCAGTCAGAGAGCCTACACACACGCTAACATGTCGTGCCGGTCTGGTGAAAACCGCTAATTTGTTCACATATATATTGACAGCAGACACTCCCATGAATGCAGTCTGACTTAAAGAGACTAAGGCTAAAATAAATCTATTCAAAATAGCTGCTGACGTTTTTATCATTGTAATATGGTCATATCAATTCCTGAAAAGTGTGACAGATGGGGTTTTCCTTGATAATTGTATGTAACAAAGGTAAAACGCACGACTCCAGGTGAATTTTATTTCTAGTAAAATGGGCTCTTACCTTGCTCATCCAACAAGATGTTGTCTGGTTTGATATCCCTGTGAAAGAGAGAGAATGCAGAAATCCATTTCTAAAAATACGAAAGGATCGGTATCTGTGAATGTCACTTAGAAATGTCCTTGTTTTCAGATGTTATATTTATTTTAAACATCAGGACATTTCTGACCACATACTTGGTGTGTATAAATATAGGTATACACTCACATTGTACTTAAGAGGCAATAGGCTAAAACGTTTTGTAACCATCAGTAAATGGAGTTCATGGCCTATAGGGACTTGCATATTCTTCTATACAAACACTGACACTGCACTGCACTCAGCAATTTCAACTTAAAGCGCACAAAGGCAGTTATTCTGCAATAAAGATGATTGATCGTAACAATTACAGGAACACAGACAACAGGACTATGTTTGAACAAAAAAAGAAAAGCTTGAATGCAAGACGAATGCTGAGGTGCTTATAAAACAATAGTATTACTCAACAACAACAGACTATGGGTCATATACAGCCAGAAGAGGATTGGCCACCCCACAGGGCCCGGTTCCTCTCTAGGTTTCTTCCTAAATATGCCCCATCAGGGAGTTTTTCCTAGCCACCGTGTATCCACTTTTTGATGTGCGCTCTGTCGGATTCAGGCGAGGTATTTGTAAAAGCACTTTGTAACAACTTTGTGGTAAAAAGGGCTTTATAAAATACATTTGATTGATTGAAATTGGATATGTTTTCCCTTTTAGTTTAAAAAACTGATAGAGAACACTGATCTATAACAACAGCTACACAACTCTCCAGTAAGAAAATTGTAGTTCATTAAAAGGTGTAGATTTTTCAACCTTCTAGCAAACATTATCAGAACATGGCGGTTCCCCGGTACTGTGGTGAAATAAACACCACACAAAGCTCTTCAGGCCACACATTAAGTGTTGGAGCTGGGAGAGTGACACAGGGATACAGGACTGTTAACTCTGCCTGAGGACACTACAGACAGATGACAAAGGGTTCATGATGACTCATTTCATTGCCTAACACAGGCCATTCATCGCTCTCCGGACATTGAAATTGGACAATGTTCGTCTCAAGAACAGGAAGAGGCCATGAGTGCCAGACGTGACATCCATAATAGTCAGGGAGTTAGAACAGGAAGAGGCCATGAGTGCCAGACGTGACATCCATAATAGTCAGGGAGGTAGAACAGGAAGAGGCCATGAGTGCCAGACGTGACATACATAATAGTCAGGGAGTTAGAACAGGAAGAGGCCATGAGTGCCAGACGTGACATCCATAATAGTCAGGGAGGTAGAACAGGAAGAGGCCATAAGTGCCAGACGTGACATCCATAATAGTCAGGGAGTTAGAACAGGAAGAGGCCATGAGTGCCAGACGTGACATCCATAATAGTCAGGGAGGTAGAACAGGAAGAGGCAGCAGGGGGCCATCACATCAGCAGATGTTATGGCGACCACCTGGGTGTCGGTGAACGTGGCGTTTGGTTGAGTTAAAGAATCAGCAGGAAATGGAGCAGAGAAAATGACCATTTAATTGTATATTTTGCTCTACGGCAAAAGGGAGACACCATCTGCTGTTAACCTTTTATTATTGCTGTGTGTGTCTCAGAACGGGAGAGACATGAGGCCCAGACATCATTTTGTTAAGCGTGGGACCAAACCAGTTTCAGTTAATGGTGTCTTGACCGGGATGTTGGACAGGGTCACCAAGCCGTGCTTTAACAACTCCATCTGCCAGCCTACAAGTTCAATGTTGGTCGTTATCCACCAAAGAAAGTGTCATTCTTGTTTGAACATTCCAACATTATTTCCCTTTCAGCCAGAAACAGAGGACGGGTCAGAATCTGAACCTGTTTGTAGACACATGTCCCTATCTGAGCCTGTTTGTAGACACATGTCCCTATCTGAGCCTGTTTGTAGACACATGTCCCTATCTGAGTCTGTTTGGAGACACATGTCCCTATCTGAACCTGTTTGGAGACACATGTCCCTATCTGAACCTGCCTGGAGACACATGTCCCTATCTGAGCCTGTTTGGAGACACATGTCCCTATCTGAGCCTGTTTGTAGACACATGTCCCTATCTGAACCTGCCTGGAGACACATGTCCCTATCCGAACCTGCCCGGAGACACATGTCCCTATCTGAACCTGTTTGGAGACACATGTCCCTATCTGAACCTGCCTGGAGACACATGTCCCTATCTGAACCTGCCTGGAGACACATGTCCCTATCTGAACCTGTCTGGAAAAACATGTCTCTATCTGAACCTGCCTGGAGACACATGTCCCTATCTGAACCTGCCTGGAGACACATGTCCCTATCCGAACCTGCCCGGAGACACATGTCCCTATCTGAACCTGTTTGGAGACACATGTCCCTATCTGAACCTGCCTGGAGACACATGTCTCTATCTGAACCTGCCTGGAGACACATGTCCCTATCTGAGTCTGTTTGGAAAAACATGTCCCTATCTGAACCTGTCTGGAAAAACATGTCACTATCTGAGCAGGCATGGAGACACAACTACAATCAGAAATCAAAAACCATGACAAAATGGTGGGGGAATCAACAACTAATATATGCTATTACTGCCGGTTAATAGTCATCAGAACAAATTACAGTATATTCTATCTATTACAGACAGCATACGAGTACACAAACAGTAACAGTAACTGAAAGGTAGAAACCTGACTAATCCTGAAAAGTGGATTTAACACAGTCAAGAAAGCGATTACAAACTGTGCTGTCTATGCTGTTTTCATCATGTTAGTGGAATTCAATGTGACTTTAACGTGAAGGCAGATTAATGCCAAACGACCCCACTACCAATGCTAAGCAGCTGTAGTTGCTGTAAGCAGAGTTATCAAAGCACTGCATAAACATCCACACCATCTGACCTTGTGCTAATGAAAAGAGAGTTCTTGTTGAACTAGTTGAACCCGTGAATGATAAGTCTGTTGTATGTATTGCTGTAACCATCAGATACGACACATTAACACATTTCAGTTAAGTGCAGTTCACCAATTGTGCACACTAGTGGACAGTGTTGTAGCCTATACAATAGCTGTGTTACTATCACCTCTGGGTGAGACTGCCTGATCTGGCATGCTATCTGGCAAGTGTGTGTGTGTGTGTGTGTGTGTGTGTGTGCGTGTGTGCGTGCGTGCGTGCGTGTCTGGGGATTCTACTGAGATGTTCACACCGGTGAATGATGTGCTGGTTCTGCAGGTAGTCCAAGGCCAGGGTCATCTCACACAGGTAGAGCTTGACAGCCTCTTCGTTAAAATGGACATTCTGTTGGAGATGATAGCGCAGGTCTCCTCCCAACAACAGATCCACCACCATGAACATGTCCTCCTCATCCTGGAACGAGTACCTAGCACAGAGGGCAGGGTTCAGCACCCTGTCAGGTCCAGGACACAGACAATCATGGAGAAGTACACTTAAAAACACACCGCTGACACAAGAACACACAGGCGCAAGACATAGATACACACAGGTGTGACAACAGGCTAACCGTACGCATCCTACTGAAACCTGAATCTACCACCAATAAAAACAAAGCAAGACAACAGTGAATAAGCCAGACCAGAATACACTGCAGGAAAATGTACAGCATACAGTAAATCAGTAGTGTTAGTTTATTGTGGGTCAGGTGGCTGGGTGGTGGGGAAGAAACTGTATAGAAAGTCCTTAGTGTCAGATTGACCTGATCAGTTTACTGGAGGTTGTGCTTATTTTTCATGGAGTTTCCTTGCCCAAGAGTCATGCACATTCCAAAGCCCTAGATATTCTATCCAGCTTGAATTCATCACACCTGATCTGTTGATAAGCTGGATGAGGAGCTAAAATCAATTAGTCACAGCTGAGGTCGGACATGTGTGTCAGATCTCTGGTTGAACAGCCCTGTTCTAGAGACCCGGTCTCAGTTCTAACACCATGTATCGAGTGTTTCGCTTTAAAACGGCGGTATATTGATGGTTGGTCTTGGCTTCTGGATTCTTTCTGAGATCAGACGTGTTAAAACCACCTCAGGATTAAACCAATGGTTGACACGGTAACAGCCATGCTGTGCAGCTCTGTCATCTCCAGTGAATAACTCCATGTTCATACGTGTATTTGCCACAATATGCACATATGTCAACCATAATAAACACCAGAGGGGTACAGGATCCTAGCTTACTGCTGATCTAATTGGTCAAAAGAAAGTAAATGAGACCTAACATGTCCATGTAAAGGCAGCCAAATAAACCTGATTGTTAATCAAACAAAAGGCTAAATAATTCGGTTTCTGATTTAAACCAGTAGACAATGCAGCACTCATTGGGAAATAACCCATATTGTTACAAAAAATCACAACACAAAAATACTTTACAATTGGTGATTATATATTAGTCATCTGATACATGTATTACCTCCGAAGTGAAATTGCATTATTCTGGCGTCAGTCTTTACTTGTAATCCTTATTCACCTGTCAGCTCACAGACTTGGTTTGCTCCAGTATTGATCTTGACTTGGTCTCACAGACAACACTGCTGTCTCTGCAGACTGGACAATAGCGACCATTTGCCCTTTCATCAAACAGCGCATTTGCAAAGCAGACGGTGATGGAAGAGCAAAGCATGGACTCCTGATCCATACAAGGTCAATGAGGATTGACTGGAAGAGTGACTTCATTACATTTCCCAGAACCAGAAATACTCTTCCTAAAGCTGGCTGTCCTGCCAACCTGAATAACCGGCCTCAGTCAGGGCCAGAACCCAAGTGACCATGAATCCAATTGCCACATTAACAAAGCTTCAGAATTTCGTTGTGGAGATGGGAGAACCTGCCAGAAAGACAACAATCTCAGCAGCATTCCTTCAATCAGGCTTCTATGGCAGAGAAACCAGATGGAAGCCATCAAGACATATGACATGCTGCATATGATGTGCTGCTGAATGAGTGAGAGCATAAAGACAAATATAACCAGGCCTGGTAAAAACCA
This sequence comes from Dallia pectoralis, assembly GCA_029465975.1. NCBI lineage: Eukaryota > Metazoa > Chordata > Actinopteri > Esociformes > Umbridae > Dallia > Dallia pectoralis. The sequence goes on from CM055730.1 coordinate 26,076,528, forward strand.
AAATGGTTCTATTAGGTCTGAATGCCAAGTGCCTCCTCTGAAAAAAACTAGGTACCGCACATCATCTGGCTAATATCATCCCTACCTTAAGGCATGGTGGAGGAAGGTTTATAAGGCATAGTGGTGGGAGGTTCATTAAGGCATGGTGGTGGGAGGTTTATAAGGCATGGTGATGGGAGGTTCAGGGTGTACAGGTCCGACTAGGGCAACCAGCCGGGACACACAGCCAAGACAAAGCTGGATCGGATTTGGGGAAAATATGAATGACCTTAAGTTGCCCAGCAGAAGACCCCATTGAACATCTGTGTGGAGACCTAAAGATCACAGTTAACCAATGCAGTTAACCAATGCAGTTAACCAACGTAGTTAACCAATGCAGTTAACCAATGCAGTTAACCAATGCAGTTAACCAATGCAGTTAACCAATGCAGTTAACCAACGTAGTTAACCAATGCAGTTAACCACTGGCTCAGTGGGTTGAATTGTCGAGGTGACCATGAGCAAGACACCTAACCCCAGCTGCTCCTGGCGAGCCTGCAGTCCCCTTGCATGGTAGACGCGGTCGTCAGTGTATGAATGAGTGAATGAATGGGTGAATGTGAGGCAGGATCTGTAAAGCGCTTTGGATAAAAGCGCTATATAAAAGCACAGCATTTACCAGTTAAACCAATGCTCCCCGTTGTTTATATTAAAGTGTCCTTTAATATCAACAAACATACAACATAATAAAAAAGGACCTTGAATTAATGCATAAAACAATCAACACAGCATTTTAAGACCCTCACCTTATGTTTCTTCTCCGAATGTAGAAACCGCATGAATTCCCCACATTTCACAGAGAAACCCTTGTCATTACTATTGACACTGTCTTGACGCTGTATCTTAGCATTTAGGCCACACGCCACATGAGTAAATATGGCGTGACAGGTTTCAGGGAAAATTACCTGACACGCTGACACAGAACAGGTTAACACAATCATATATTCATCAGCTCCACAAAATACAAAACCAAGATGGATTATTTCATCTGTTACAATCCAAGCAGATTGATAATGGCCACTCCAAGTGTGTCTCCTTTTCAATTAAATTAATCTACTAGACTCATTACAAAAATATTACACAATAGGCTAAATGGTTTACTTGTAACGTGTGGTGATTGTTGGGTACTGCACCGTCTGGTTTCGGGTGTTCCACTTCCTGGTTTCTAGTTCACAGCTGGGTGTAATGTTGTCATTAGTTCGGGCTATAAAGGTTTTCTAGGAAGTCACCTCGGTGCTTATCATTGTTTGTTCTACGTCACGTTGGTTTAGAGGTGAGTGTGAGGTTACACGGTTATACTGTTTTAGTTGTGATTGAGAGGGTTTTGTTTAAAGTCGCTATATGCGCACCTTTCTTTTATACAGTATTGTGTTTTCGCCGTTACGGTTTGTTTTGTGTTTGGATTGCGCAATAAACCTGATTTAAACGGTTCCCACGACTCTGCAATGGCTTTCACCGCACTACGCCGCTCCATTCGTGACATTACTACTATTTAACATGTATTTAATTAGGCTCAAAATATATTTTATTTGTTTTAAGAAGCTTGTTAGCCATAGTAATACATCTCCTTAATTGGTACGTGGGTCTGATTGCATAAAAAACGTCCAATAAATGATTCATGTCAATCTAAAGAAAATACAGAACCTATATTGTGTCTCACTTTCCGGGCTTGCCGGTCTGGGTTTCTAGATAAACATTCTCCAATCAGGCAGAAAGCTGCATATACATTGAGAAACACGTCTGGTTAAGATTAGTAAGAGTTAGTTGAATTGGATTGAATATTATCTTTCCAAATGCTCAGCGATGCCGTTAATCATCAGAACCAATGCTAGGTGATGCATATGATGTACAGGCACATACTGTATGTATATATATATATATGTATATATATATATACATGTATATATGCATACGATGTACAGGCACACAAATATATACATATATATATACATATATCCCCTACAAGCTTGTACAGGCTTGATAAAGCTCCAAGTTGTTGAGACTGCACCAGGACACTAGCTGGTCAATTCCCTTCAGAAAGGAGACCAATGCAGAGTCCTACACGGGTCCATTTTTGGAGACCCGCCCCCGCAAAGTTCAGCACCAGATCCAACCCGTCACCCGTGATAATATCAAAATTAAATCCGCACCCGCCCAGACCCGTTAATATTTGGCCCGTTACCCGACCCGTGATAAATCACACACGCTAAAATCATTCCAATTAAAGTGTTTTATTTTTTAAAGCTGTGGAAAAGTCTCTCTCACTCGCAGCGGTCGATGCTGGGATGGAGAGAACATTCCGCGCAATCATTTCCAGGTTTGGAAATTATTTCGCATGCTCCTTCCACCACATCAAAAAATCGAAAGGATCCCCCTTGGGTGGCTTAAATTCTATATATGCATGGACCTAGTCCTCGGGCGGCGCAGTGGTGGTGACGTGATGGGTTTGGTCAAATGTCATACTGTTGTTTTGTAGCCTATGTGTAATGGTAATTTAGATTTTAGACATACAAATATTGCACATTTTTTCATCCGCGCTACTACCCACCCGCAAAGATTTAATTATCCGCCCGCATCCCCGCCCGTGAATTTTAGGAATGTCACAATCCACCCGTTTTGACCACTTTTATGCGGGTACCCATGGGTACCCGACCCGTTGCAGGACTCTGGACCAATGAGGGTGGTGTCATCTGCGAACTTCAGGAGAGAAAGAAGAGGGGACAGGACACAACCTTGAGGGAAGCCAGTGCTGATTGTCATATGGTCCGACAGGTGTTTCCCAAACCTCACCTGCTGCCTCCTTTTGGAGAGAAAGTCTATGATCCATTTACAAGTTGACATGGGCACTCCCATGGTGGAGAGTTTATCCTGGAGAAGGGCTGGGATTATTGTGTTGAAAGCAGAGCTGAAGTCCACAAACAGGATTCTGGCGTAGGTTCCCAGGCAGTCACAGACCTGTTGGCTCTGCAGGCAAACTGCAGTGGGTCTAGTACTGGATCTGTAATAGTTTTGAGGTGTGACAGCACCAGGCGCTCAAAGGACCTCATAACCACAGAGGTCAGGGCAACTGGTCTGTAGTCATTTTGCCCTGTGATCCTTGGTTTCATGGGAACTGGGATGATGGTGGCAGGACATCTCTCCCGTATGGAGAGATGGTGGCAGGACACAGCTGAAGAGGGAGTGCAGACAGGACTGCTACTTTGTCTCTCAAATCAGCAGTAAAACTGGTCCAGGTCGTTAGCAAGTTCCAGGTCGTCTGTGGCCTCGGGTGATTTGCATTTTTTATTTATTATCGTATTAATCCCTCTCCAGACCGAAGGAGAGTCATTCGCTGCAAGCTGTTGTTTGAGTTTCTCCTTATACAAGCCTTTAAGCCACCTTTACTGCCTTTGAGAAGTTTTACCTCTGAAAGGGGGCGACCACAGATGTTTAAGATCAGCTGTGAACCAGGGTTTGTGGTTGTTGAAGCAAACCCTGGATTGAGTCGGGATGCAACTCTCCTCACAGAAGCTGATGTATGAGGTCACAGCATCAGTATATTCATCAAGGTTGTCTGTGGCGACCCTATAGATGTCCCAATCAGTACAGTCCAGACAATCATGTAGAGTCTCTTTGGCTTCACTGCTCTACTTTTTTGAACTTGTTACCACAGGTTTAGAAAGGATTAGGTGGACTGTACAATGGATTAGGTGGACCATCATGTGGTCTGAGAGGACATCTTGTTTTATGCGAGGATCCTTGCAGTATACCACATTATGGTCAGTACTTGGTCTCTTTGCTTCCATCTTCACACACAACCATGAAAAAATGTGAGACCTTCTAAGCATTGACCACTTCTGGACATTGTGAATTCCAGAATTAAATATTTTAATTGTTCATAACTACTGTTGGTTTAGAGAAGATACTTTAAAACAACAGATTTGTTTGAATATGTTACATGCAGAGACATTTAGATTGACGTTTAAATAAGGTTTCTGCAGACATTCCTGCCTATTGTAAGTACTAAGGTTAAAACAATATGGTTGACTTACTCTGCCCAGGTGGTGCTTGCATCAACTAATGGTTGCATGTCACGCCTGTGTGTCATAGACTGACAGATTGGCATGACAAATGATCTGGTTCTAGGCCTTGTAAAATATGTCAGCCGTCTAAATTTTGAGCAGAGAAACATACCTCAAATGAACATTCTTTCAAGAAAAGTGGCAGCCTATATTATTTGGTATCAGGATGTGTAACCTGTCAGATTTAGTTCATGTTCTATGGGTCAGTGGAATGTAATTCAAATGCATTTCATTTAAAAGTGTTGAATTCAATTAAGATGTAAACGCCTAAGTTGAATGGCGATCCTCCACAGAATAATTAATTGAGCAAAGCTCCGGTTGCAATTTCAGGTTGTTGCAATATAAACTGAATGTATGGCCTGAGGAGAGATCAACAAGGGTTTTGACTAATTTGACAGTGCCCTGGTGTAGATGAGTAGTGAGCGTATTAGTGTACTCGTGAGTAGGTGTTAGTGTGTACTTGTCAGCACAAAACAAGCACATTGGGAGCCAGTACTTTTAAACTTATCATTATCTCAATGAGCAGCAATTTGTCAGATGGAGTGAATGCGGGGTGGTAATTGACAAATTCAGACATGAACAGAGCCAGCCTCTGATGGATGTCTCTTAATTGAAAATGGCTGGTAAGACAGAGAAAGATACTTGTTGACAAATACTTACTAATCAAGCACCTTCCATTTAATCAAGTACAACACAATGATCTGGATGATGTTTGGACACTACACACCATCTCTACACAGATGTGCCAGAGATCGACTGAATGAGAAACATGGAGATAATGTTGTTATAGAATCCACATAATTTCCCAAAAAATCTCCAGACTTCAACTCTTAAACGTCATGCGTTAGTGTGTGAAAGACATAGAGAAATAAAGACAGAATATCACAAGGCTAACCCTCACCCAGTCTGCAAACGATTTCCTTAAACTCAGCTACATCCACTGTTATGTTCCCATTAAAGCCTGGTAGGCTATTGCTGCGTTACGGTTTCCTTCTCATCTGGACATACTTTTTGGTCCTCATCTATTTCTCAGAGCCCCACACTCTCAGGGGAAATTCTGATCGGCCTTCTCCAGGCACAACATGACCTCCTTTAATGAAGCACCATGTCCAGAGAATGATAATCATCACATCTCATCGGGACATCAGTACCGCAGGGCTGAGTGCCGTGCACAACAGTATCAGTACCGCAGGGCTGAGTGCCAACAGACATAACATAGACAAACACAACAGTATCAGTACCGCAGGGCTGAGTGCCAACAGACATAACATGGACAAACACAACAGTATCAGTACCGCAGGGCTGAGTGCCAACAGACATAACATAGACAAACACAGCAGTATCCGTACCGCAGGGCTGAGTGCCAACAGACATTGCATAGACAAGCACAACAGTATCAGTACCGCAGGGCTGAGTGCCAACAGACATAACATAGACAAACACAGCAGTATCAGTACCGCAGGGCTGAGTGACAACAGACATAACAGACAAACACAACATTATCAGTACCGCAGGGCTGAGTGCCGTGCACAACAGTATCAGTACCGCAGGGCTGAGTGCCAACAGACATAACATAGACAAACACAACAGTAACAGTACCGCAGGGCTGAGTGTCGTGCACAACAGTTACAGGTCTGACATCAAAGGGAACAGTCACGGTTGTGGTGATGGTGTTACGGATGCTTGCTATTATTTCAATGTTACCTGTCAATATAGGTGAGTGCTGTCTTGTCTAAGCTGTTTTTGATGTTTATTAAATCGAAAGTTTATGTTTTGTGTAGCCGTACGTTGTTGTCGTGTATTATTTGTTATATTAATAAACACCCCGAACATTTTATATACGCTCTGCATATTAGCTTCCTATGCATGACACCCCTTAGATTACCATGACAGGAACATTTAGATCCCTTGGTAAATGGTCGGTTTAAGAAAAATTCTCCATTGAAGAAAATATAATATTTTGACAGGGATTCACTTTTTCAGTGACTATTTCCACATTGGTTCAGCAGTTGATCTAAATAATTGGCAGTGAGATCAGAGGTCCATGTGAAACCATTTCTTACTTGCTGCCATACACATTCTTTCTTTTTTCTCTAGAAGTTCTTGTGTCAGCAGAATCATTATCAATAGCCTCAGGACGAAGTGTAGCCTCTTTAAGCCAAACAACTCCATGACATTGGAATTCCTAAGGATTTCCTTCCATCATTTTCAGATCAATAGCAAAGCGACAGCCAGGTAAGCACACCAGATGTCTGTGCTGTGATTGGTTGACATGGTGTTTGCTGTCCACTGGCTGTGGTTGTTTCAATAAATCACTATAAGCTTCTGAAGGTGTGGGCATAGTTTTATGGCAGAGTAGTGCCCAAGTATTTCATCAAATTCAATGATGCCACCACCCCCAGTCTAATATTATATGATGCCACCCCCCAGTCTTATATTATACGATGCCACCACCCCCAGTCTAATATTATATGATGCCACCCCCCCAGTCTTATATTATATGATGCCACCACCCCCAGTCTTATATTATATGATGCCACCACCCCAGTCTTATATTATACGATGCCACCACCCCCAGTCTTATATTATATGATGCCACCCCCAGTCTTTTATTATATGATGCCACCACCCCCAGTCTTATATTATATGATGCCACCAGCCCAGTCTTATATTATATGATGCCACCACCCCCAGTATAATATTATATGATGCCACCATCTCCAGTCTTATATTATATGATGCCACCACCCCCAGTTTTATATTATATGATGCCACCACCGCCAGTCTTTTATTATATGATGCCACCACCCCCAGTCTTATATTATACGATGCCACCACCCCCAGTCTTATATTATATGATGCCACCCCCAGTCTTTTATTATATGATGCCACCACCCCCAGTCTTATATTATATGATGCCACCAGCCCAGTCTTATATTATATGATGCCACCACCCCCAGTATAATATTATATGATGCCACCATCTCCAGTCTTATATTATATGATGCCACCACCCCCAGTTTTATATTATATGATGCCACCACCGCCAGTCTTTTATTATATGATGCCACCACCCCCAGTCTTATATTATATGATGCCACCACCCCCCATCTTAACCACACACACATGTATGTTTTTCCACTTTTTGTCCAGATCAGGGGTTCCACAGATCCCCTAAAGTAAACTAGATTTGGAATTACTGCAGAGAGAACTGTTTTAATCAGTAATGCCAATCACCAGTGCCAGTGCCCTGCTTTATCTCTCTAACATACCACTTTCATGCAACGTTGCATAGAGACAGTTGCAAATACATCCTTCTACTGATCTTGCCTAAACATTTATATGAATAAATAAATGATTCATTTTAAAACATATTTGTTAAATTCTTTCCCCTGAAGCAGTCGGTTGCCTCCCTGGTAGAGGCATATTTTGAAACCCCTGGTTTAGACAAACATCCACGCAATTATGCAGACAGCTCCTGTAGACAGAAACAAGAATTCACGTCAAATGAATTCCACAGAGGGCTAAGTATCAGTTTTAGTTTTTTTCAATTGCTTTCCAATTAAGACCTAGACAACCAGGGGAGTTCATAACTTATCAGTCAACTTAATTCAGCAATTAAATACAAGGTAGGTGTAACGTTCGGGCTTCTAAGGAGTTTGAGGACACACTTGCAGAGGTTCTTGAACTTAGCTTTATTTTGTCTATAGCACAGGCCAGACAGGAACTTCAAATGAAGCCCTAATACAGCTTTAACAATGACCCGACACTGACAGACTGACACAGACCAAACTATATACCGACACTAACGAGCCAAAATGAACCCAGGTGAGAACACACACACAGGTGACAGAAATGTCCTTGATTACTCCTCACTGCTGGCAAGGGGAGTGGCCACACTGGCATAGAGGGGAACAGAGGCAGTCTCTTACAGTACCCCCCCCTCAAGGCGCGGCTCCAGAAGCGCCAAAACTAAAACAGAACCAACAGCTTCGGGGAGGCGGCAGAGGAGGTGGGGGGGGAAAGGCGGCCAGAACCAAAAAACAAAACCCACAGGTTTAACGCCAATACCTGGAACGAGGACAGAGTCAAGAAAAATAGTCCAGTCTCCTCCGTGGGGCACGGGCAAACCTAGATGTTGGACCTGATAGGAATAGAGAGATCCCGGCAGAACCAAGAGATTGGTCTCGGGCAGAACAGAGAGATGAGTCTGGTGATCGTAGCTGGGGAGACGGTCAGGAGGTCGTCCCGGCCGATGCGGGTCAGGAGGCCAAACCGGCACAGACGGATCAGGAGGTCGGACCGGCAGAAGCGGATCAGGAGGCCTTATAGGCGGCGACGGGTCAGGAGACCGTCTTGGCGGCGACGGGTCAGGAGGCCGTCTTGGCGGCGACGGGTCCGGAGGCCGTCTGGGCGCGACGGGTCAGGAGGCCGTATGGGCGGCGACGGGTCAGGTGGCCGTGCCGGAGGACACGGTTCAGGTGGCCGTGCCGGAGGACACGGTTCAGGTGGCCGTGCCGGAGGACACGGTTCAGGTGGCCGTGCCGGAGGACACGGTTCAGGTGGCCGTGCCGGAGGACACGGTTCAGGTGGCCGTGCCGGAGGACACGGTTCAGGTGGCCGTGCCGGAGGACACGGTTCAGGTGGCCGGGGAACCGGCTTTGGCCCGGCAACAGTCCTTGGCCCGGAAACAGTCCTTGGCCCGGGAACTGGCTCGGCCAGGATGACGGCCTCGGGCATTGGACGGGGCTCAAAAACAGGACGGGGCTCGAGGACAGGACGGGGGACCGGACTGGAGTCAGGCAGGGGGACAGGACTGTAGTCAGGCAGGGGGACAGGACTGGAGTCAGGCAGGGGGACAGGACTGGAGTCAGGCAGGGGGACAGGAGTGAGCTCTGGGTCTGGAGTGAGCTCTGGGTCTGGAGTGACCTCTGGGGCTGGAGTGAGCTCTGGGGCTGGAGTGAGCTCTGGGGCTGGAGTGAGCTCTGGGGCTGGAGTGAGCTCTGGGGCTGGAGTGAGCTCTGGGGCCGGGACAGCCACGGGGACAGACTCTGGGACGGACACGGGGACAGACTCTGGGACGGACACGGGGGCTGGCTCAGGCAAGGAAACGGGGACTGGCCCAGGCAGGGAAACTGGGACAGTCAGGGAAACTGGGACTGGGACAGGCAGGGAAACTGGGACTGGGACAGGCGGGGAAACTGGGACTGGGACAGGCGGGGAAACTGGGACTGGGACAGGCGGGGAAACTGGGACTGGGACAGGCGGAGAAACTGGGACAGGCTCAGGCGGGGAACCTGGGACAGGCTCAGGCGGGGAACCTGGGACAGGCAAGGACACGGGGACTGGCTCAGGCAAGGACACGGGGACTGGCTCAGGCAAGGACACGGGGACTGGCTCAGGCAAGGACACGGGGACTGGCTCAGGCAAGGACACGGGGACTGGCTCAGGCAAGGACACGGGGACTGGCTCAGGCAAGGACACGGGGACTGGCTCAGGCAAGGACACGGGGACTGGCTCAGGCAAGGACACGGGGACTGGCTCAGGCAAGGACACGGGGACTGGCTCAGGCTGGGGAACTGGCTCAGGCACGGAAACAGGGACAGGCTCAGGCAGGGACACGGGGACTGGCTCAGGCAAGGACACGGGGACAGGCTCAGGCACGGGGACAGGCTCAGGCACGGACACTGGAGGGAGCTCAGATACCGAACGAAGGTGTGGTGCACGGCAGAGAAGCTGTGACCTCAGGTAGTCCAGAAGCTTCGGGTAGAGATCCTCCTGCCCACTCCTCCACACGAAAAATTCCCTATGCCACCATCTCTTCTCATCCTCCATCACCGCCGTCTCCTGAACCCAGGCCAGAAAGTCTATAAATACCCCCAGATCCTCCCGCAGAGCCCTCTCCAAGGCCGGGGAGGTAGCCGACGGAGACATTGGCCTGAAGACCGGTCCATGGGGGTCCTCTTTGAGCGGTGGAGCGGCGGCCATCTCGTGCTGCGGGGCCGCGGCCATCTCGTGCTGCGGGGCCGCAGACATCTCGTGGTGTGGGGCGGCAGCCATCTCGTGGTGCGGGGCGGCAGCCATCTCGTGGTGCGGGGCGGCAGCCATCTCGTGGTGCGGGGCGGCAGCCATCTCGTGCTGCGACGTGGCAGGTACCTCGGGTAATAATTGGAGGGTGTAGGGATCCCAACTCCACATTCCCTCCAAATACTCCTCCTCGTTCTCCAAGGGAAGGGACTCGATCCACTCTTCTAGAGCCTTGTGGTCGGCCGGTAACCATCTCGCCGAGGGGGTAGAAGGTCGTGGGGGTGGCGGTGATCCTCGCCACACGGCACCCTGGCACAAACCCACCGGCAGCTCGGCTGGTGGTCCACTACTCCGTGAACCGCTCTTTCTCCGCTGTGTCTGTGATGACGGTCGGGTCATTCTGTAACGTTCGGGCTTCTAAGGAGTTTGAGGACACACTTGCAGAGGTTCTTGAACTTAGCTTTATTTTGTCTATAGCACAGGCCAGACAGGAACTTCAAATGAAGCCCTAATACAGCTTTAACAATGACCCGACACTGACAGACTGACACAGACCAAACTATATACCGACACTAACGAGCCAAAATGAACCCAGGTGAGAACACACACACAGGTGACAGAAATGTCCTTGATTACTCCTCACTGCTGGCAAGGGGAGTGGCCACACTGGCATAGAGGGGAACAGAGGCAGTCTCTTACAGTAGGAGTGATGACACTTCACTTTCAATGGAATTACTCATGAGGTAGTGGTAGCACAGAACAAAGGGAGAGTAGGAGAGCAAATGAAGGTCAGAGAACCTTTCAAATAAATACAGCAAGTGCCACACTAGAAACATTTAGGAAATTCTAAATCAGAGCACACAAGCAATCTGTAAAAATGTCTGTAAAAATCTGTTGCTGGGTAGAACTGTCAAGAACTTGACTAAAACATTGATGTGTCACGGATTACCTGGGCGATGTGTAGGGGAAAGCCAAACGCAGAGCCTCTTGGTCACGTTCGTGATTCATTTCATTTCGTAATAGAAATAAACGTGCGTTATATAGCGGTAATAAATATACTAAATAACATAGCGATCTAAAATGTCAATACAACACTAATTTATGTGCACACATATAGTAAATCCATGCGAACACACCACAGTTGAAATCAACAACTTAAATAGCCAATTGAAACCAGGTGTGTGTGCTACCTTTTATTTTTTTATTTAACCTTTATTTAACCAGGTAGGCCGATTGAGAACAAATTCTCATTTGCAATGGCGACCTGGGGAGAAGCTGGGGATTGAACCCAGGACATCATACATAAAAAGCATGTACTCTAACACTGAGCTACACCAAAGAACCAAATCGTTAGTAAAAGGTGGTCAACTAAAATAACCCCGGAGTGAGGACCTATTGTCCTCACTCATGACATGAGACAAACACCAGTAGGTGAAATCAAAATAAGAGAATTCTAATTTGCGACAGAAATATAGTTTTCCACCTGTCATCTGATGCATTGATATTAAAGGAGTAGAAAAGAAAATAAGCCTACATAAAACAAGTGTAAAAAGGAAATTATGAAACAAATACTTTGGAAAATGGCTTAAATAAGCAGTTGACTGGAGACCTGGTGAAACCCTTAATCTAGGGAACATTGTGACAGAGCCAAGAAGATGTGCCATGTTGCACTGCCAGGCCAGTACTTTACTCACTGGGACAACAAAACACACCGGAATGTTATTGGGCTGGAAAAGTGTCTAAAAAAGCAGCTGAAGTAATCAGGCCATGGAGACAAATGAGCCAGGAGAAGCAGAGGAGAGACAAAAAAAGAGAAAGAGTAAGAGAAAAGCTGCACTAAGAGAGATAGTGGGTGAGAGAGATAGGGGGTGAGAGAGATAGGGTCTGAGAGAGATAGGGGTGAGAGAGATAGGGTCTGAGAGAGATAGGGGGTGAGAGAGATAGGGGTGAGAGAGATAGGGGGTGAGAGAGATAGGGGGTGAGAGATATAGGATCTGAGAGAGATAGGGGGTGAGAGAGATAGGGTCTGAGAGAGATAGGGGGTGCGAGAGATAGGGGGTGAGAGAGATCGGGGTGAGATAGATAGGGGGTGAGAGAGATAGGGGGTGAAAGAGATAGGGGATGAGAGAGATAGGGGGTGAGATAGATAGGGGGTGAGAGAGATCGGGGTGAGATAGATAGGGGTGAGAGAGATAGGGGGTGAAAGAGATAGGGGGTGAGAGAGATAGGGGGTGAGAGAGATAGGGGTGAGATAGGGGTGAGAGAGATAAGGGGTGATAGAGATAGGGTCTGAAAGAGATAGGGGGTGAGAGAGATGGGGGTGAGAGAGATAGGGGGTGAGAGAGATAGGGGGTGAGAGAGATAGGGGGTGAGAGAGATAGGGGGTGAGATAGATAGGGGGTGAGAGAGATAGGGGGTGAGATAGATATGGGGTGAGAGATAGGGGGTGAGAGTGAGATGAGAGAGACTCTCTGGGCTATGAATGAGTTCTGCTTCGTGACTGTGGCCTAGATATCTTGGCAATAGAGACACACACAACTTGGTTTCAGATCCTCTGAAGAGCCTTCTAACAATATGAATAAGTGAGCAGTGCCTCTCACACTCCTCTCTCCACATACCAATGTCCTTATTTCACATGTACTTCTGATTTATGCCCCCTACGGGAACTTGAAAAGGTTAGATGACCGAGGAAACTTACATAGTCGATCAGAGCAGCATCTAAATGGTGAGATGGCTTTGAAAATGGTACAGTCAGGTTATTAAACACCTGTGACATTTAACGTCTAACGCAGACTGCAGAATGCGTGACAGAAGATGACTCAAACCGAAAAGGACATTTAATATCCTTAAGTTTGCCTTGCGGATATTTAACAGCATCGTAATCTTCAACACAGGGGTTGTGATACAGATTACTGGTGTTTGGGGTAAAGTCCATTTGTCTCACTGTGTTAAATTAATATTTAAGGGACACAGGAGGTTGTGCATTCTATTCTCATCACAACACTCTGTCTGATGGAAAGGGTAGATGGACCCTAGAAGTGCGTCCAGTGATGACTCATCCTCTGAGACCTTAAAGGGATAGGTCAGCTAAATGCCACAAACGCTTCATTACTTTCAGCGGAGTAAACATTTACAATATAAACATGTATAATATTGGCTACATTATTGGCTACAGTGCCAGGGGGAAAACGTGTCACAGAATACTGTCATACACTGAAACCAATGTAATGTTCCCCAAAGCCTTAGAGGTGAAATATGGTCCCAGTGGTCAGCACTGACCCAATCACACTCTCCCGCCATCCTTACTCTTAATATCCCCACATGGCTACTGGCTATGTGTTGGTTGAGCTTTTCCTGCCTCCTTCCCGATCCCAGTGGAATGTGGCCAACGCTATTTGAGAGTGATTTGTTGCGATGTACAGTAATGCGAAGGCAAAACGCTCGGGTAATGATTTACCGCTGGAAAGTGCTATGGATCTATTTCACTGTGAACACTTGACTGTATGTAACTCTGTACCTCTGGGTAGGAGAATACGAGCTCTATAATTTAGACAAGCTGATTGTGGTGGGGGGAGAGACACCTTTGCTGTGATGGTTTAGGACATTTGGGTGGATTTGTTGTGTGCTCACTGTGCTGATACTAAAACACATCATCTGGTTTTCTATGCAGCAGGTGAATGGTAACAGCGATTATTACATGCTGAAAACGTGTGTCCGTCCTGCAAACGATGCATCATGCTAATTATGCAGATTCATGCCCATCTTAACAGGTTCCCTCTAATACATTTTCTCTGAAGCAACGGGTGGAGCTTGTTCTGCGAAATCTGTCAGAATTCGCCACATCAATATAATTAATGAAAGCACATGGCTTCAAACTGTGGTTGAGAGGAAATAACCAATCTAAAGCCTTACAGATGGTGAAACCAAGTAATCGGGCCCCAGGTCCCTGAACAATGCTTTTACCCTCTGCTTCGGTCCCTACTTCAGATTTCAGGAATCATTACTTTATGTGATGGCAGCTTCTCTCTCTCTCTGGCATCGTATCAATAAAATGACTACTAATCTCAATCAAACGTGTCTTTCTTATGAGCAGCCTCCTCTGATGTTACTTCAGGGATTATAGACATGGCAGTTCCCAGAATCTCCTGCCCATCAATAATGGACCACATCATTGCAATATCCAACAGCCAGAACACCACAGCACTCAACAGTGCAGCTTAAATGTGCATCAGCAAAGTTCCTAATGTCAGTACCTGATGTCAGTTCCGGATGTCAGTACCTAAAGTCAGTTCCTAATGTCAGTACCTGATGTCAGTTCCTAATGTCAGTACCTGATGTCAGTTCCTGATGTCAGTACCTAAAGTCAGTTCCTGATGTCAGTTCCTGATGTCAGTTCCTAATGTCAGTTCCTAATGTCAGTTCCTGATGTCAGTTCCTAATGTCAGTTCCTGATGTCAGTTCCTGATGTCAGTACCTGATGTCAGTACCTGATGTCAGTACCTAATGTCAGTACCTAATGTCAGTACCTAATATCAGTACCTAATGTCAGTACCTAATGTCAGTTCCTAATGTCAGTACCTAACGTCAGTTCCTGACGTAAGTTCCTAATGTCAGTACCTAATGTCAGTTCCTAATGTCAGGTCCTAATGTCAGTTCCTAATGTCAGTTCCTAATGTCAGTACCTGATGTCAGTTCCTGATGTCAGTACCTAATGTCAGTACCTAATGTCAGTACCTAATGTCTGTTCCTAATGTCAGTTCCTAATGTCAGTACCTAATCTCAGTACCTAATGTCAGTTCCTGATGTCAGTTCCTAATGTCAGTACCTAATGTCAGTTCCTAATGTCAGTACCTAATGTCAGTAACTGATGTCAGTTGCTGATGTACGTACCTAATGTCAGTTCCTGATGTAAGTTCCTGATGTCTGTTCCTGATGTCAGTACCTAATGTCAGTACCTAATGTCAGTACCTAATGTCAGTTCCTAATGTCAGTACCTGATGTCAGTACCTGATGTCAGTTCCTGATGTCTGTTCCTAATGTCAGTTCCTAATGTCAGTACCTAATCTCAGTACCTAATGTCAGTACCTGATGTCAGTTCCTGATGTCAGTTCCTGATGTCAGTTCCTAATGTCAGTACCTAATGTCAGTTACTAATGTCAGTACCTAATGTCAGTTCCTGATGTAAGTTCCTGATGTCTGTTCCTGATGTCAGTTCCTAATGTCAGTTCCTAATGTCAGTTACTAATGTCAGTTCCTGATGTAAGTTCCTGATGTCTGTTCCTGATGTCTGTTCCTGATGTCAGTTCCTGATGTCAGTTCCTGATGTCAGTTCCTAATGTCAGTACCTAATGTCAGTACCTAATGTCAGTTCCTAATGTCAGTACCTAATGTCAGTTCCTAATGTCAGTACCTGATGTCAGTTCCAAATGTCCTGCTACAACTTAACATCATTCTCATGTATAGCATCCATAATATGGATGTACTTCCTGATGTCAGTTCCTAAACATTTAATTGAACATGCCATAACCAGAACTAATGCATTTTGAACAAACCAATAATATATGAAGCCTTGATCTCTTTCTGATTTTTGGATCCTTGTGACCTGACAAAATGAAAGCAAAGTTAATGAGACAAAGCAACCAAAAACTAAGAAAGGGACACAGCATGCAAAAAACATGTGTGCACAAGGTAAAAATAAATGAGGCTGGTGTGTCACAGATTCACAGATGCACAGATACACAGATGCACAGACACACAGATACACAGATACACAGACACACAGACACACAGATGCACAGACACACAGACACACAGACACACAGACTCACAGATGCACAGATGCACAGATGCACAGAAGCACATATGCACAGATACACAGAAGCACAGATACACAGACACACAGACACACAGACACACAGATGCACAGACTCACAGATGCACAGATGCACAGATGCACAGAAGCACATATGCACAGATACACAGAAGCACAGAAGCACAGATACACAGAAGCACAGATACACAGATACACAGAAGCACAGATGCACAGAAGCACAGATGCACAGATGCACAGATACACAGAAGCACAGATACACAGAAGCACAGATGCACAGACACACAGATACACGGATACACAGATGCACAGAAGCACAGATGCACAGAAGCACAGAAGCACAGATGCACAGATGCACAGAAGCGCAGATACACAGAAGCACAGAAGCACAGAAGCACAGATGCACAGATACACAGATGCACAGATACACAGATGCACAGAAGCACAGATGCACAGAAGCACAGACACACAGACGCACAGAAGCACAGATGCACAGATGCACAGAAGCACAGATGCACAGAAGCACAGAAGCACAGAAGCACAGAAGCACAGATGCACAGATACACAGATGCACAGAAGCACAGATACACAGAAGCCCAGATACACAGGACCCTGATTTTGTTTTCTGTTGGCTTAGCAGTTGAAATAGCCAGTTGAAATAGCCAATATTATGGTACAAATGAAACCAACAGCTGCTTTGATTTGAGGTTAGTGCCTTTCAAAAAGTAAATACAAACCTCTGGAAACATACTATGTCTATCCGTTTTATAAATCGAGTAAACAGATTGGAACAGCTGTGGCCTGACAGACACTCGTTCTATATGGGTTTCGTCAGCTTCCTGAGTCTCTGCTCAATCTGGTCAGTTTGACAGTGACGGCTGGCAGATGCTTGCAGACACGCCTCAATAACTCTCCACATCTGTTCATGCCCTTTGTGATGCAGATTTGACAACCTGCAAATACTGTTGAGACAGTAGATTAAAACAAGGGAAAATTATCCTAGAGCGATGGAACCAACGAGAGTCCCTGTTATTAATAAGGAAGAGAACGATGGAACCAACGAGAGTCCCTGTTATTATTAGGGATGAGAACGATAGAACCAACGAGAGTCCCTGTTATTATTAGGGATGAGAACGATAGAACCAACGAGAGTCCCTGTTATTATTAGGGATGAGAACGATAGAACCAACGAGAGTCCCTGTTATTATTAGGGATGAGAACGATAGAACCAACGAGAGTCCCTGTTATTATTAGGGATGAGAACGATAGAACCAACGAGAGTCCCTGTAATTATTAGGGATGAGAACGATAGAACCAACGAGAGTCCCTGTTATTATTAGGGATGAGAACGATAGAACCAACGAGAGTCCCTGTTATTATTAGGGATGAGAACGATAGAACCAACGAGAGTCCCTGTTATTATTAGGGATGAGAACGATAGAACCAACGAGAGTCCCTGTTATTATTAGGGATGAGAACGATAGAACCAACGAGAGTCCCTGTTATTATAAGGGATGAGAACGATAGAACCAACGAGAGTCCCTGTTATTATAAGGGATGAGAACGATAGAACCAACTGTACGACACACCACACATGTGGGTTTGGGGAGGCTGGATGAGAGTGCTTGTTATTGTCTTGTGTCATTTAAGATGGGTGGACCACTTTCCCGGCTTACCTCTGGAGATGACTTGAAACAAAGGAGGACAAGGTGTCATCTAAGGTGTACTAGTATTCCGGCCTACCCATAATGCTGCTTCCGGCATGTTGCTTAGATGTGGTAGATGCAAAGATACAGAGACGAGCAGAACCGAGCAAATCTGGGAAACTAGAACGAGGAAGAGGCTGGCAGAACACTTCATAAGGGAATTGTTATTTTAAACATACACAGGCACAAATACTCCTACTACCTAATTAAAAAGCCTCCAGTTGGTTTTATGTTAGAGGAGTCTCCTCTGGTACTTGTGATAAAAGAGTAATACTTTGGATTGAGAACAACATGCAAACTGACAGTAACACATGGTGTGGCAGTTTTAGTTTTCCTGTATACGTCCTACAATCGGCTCAAATTCTTTATGGTATAGAGGGATTGATGCTCGCAGCAGCAATTACTTGGAAGAGATAACCGCTGTGTCCAATATCTTTCTACCAATTACAAAGGAGTAAAGTGCTTTGGTGTAATATGCTGTGAACATCGCCAGCTGCCCAATTACATTTAGAAAATGTGCCGCGGACACAGAGATGGTTAAATAATGAAACGGGTTCCCAACTTCACCCAGATATCATTACCCTGAGAAGGAAGCATGGGATTATGGGACTTTACTGCAGAAGCAATTAAGAAATGGTTTTGCTGATGATACAGTTCTGTGTACTACAGCACCTCCTGTAAAGCACCTCCTGTACAGCACCTCCTGTACAGCACCTCCTGTACAGCACCTCATGTACAGCACCTCCTGCTCCCACATTTCCTATCAGTACAGTCAGGTTTGAATCTCCAATAACTTGTCGAGGCAAACAAACAAGTAGGGCTTTAACAAAGACAACAATAAATAACTGTATAGCATGACCAAAACAATATTAGATAGATTAAACATGAACTGATCTTTCCTGTTGGCCAGATCTAAGTTGTTATGATGAAATTATAGATGGGTTAATTGATATGAATGACATATTTAACTACTTCAATCAGAGTAGTGTATTACATGATTGATTGAACGTGCAGCCTTGTAAACATGTAATAATTATCACAACAACATAAAGCACTGATATATAAGCCTAGTGGAAACATGAATATAAAAGTTAGTAACAAATCACACAAACTTAAGTGCAGACATATTAAGAAACAAAATCTCTGTTTTTTTAGATTATTTAGATAATTCAAATTCCCATAATAAGATATGTAAACATGCAGATTGCACATTTAAAATATTGTCTGTTAACCTTTCTAGACAGTCTTTAACTAAAAAGATATATATTATCTTACTGACTTCCAGAAGATTGAACTTTTAGGACTGAGCTGCAAATGTAATGTTTGATGAAAACCAAACACAGCACAGCACCCAAAACACAACCATGACTACTGTATGGTGGTGGCTACATTATGGTGTTGGGGTGCACAAAAATTCTAGAGGAAACCCTGTGGCCCTCTGTTAGACAGCTGAAGATGGGCAGGTGCAGGGGTGCCGCCAGAAATTCTAGGCCTATGGAAACCAAAATATCTGGGCCCCCTACATTTTAAGAAAAGAAAAAGGGGGGTCTGCTCTTCTGCAGCTCAGCATGAAGTTTGACTGAATTCGAGCAATTCTGCAATGTGAGCATATTAGCAGTGTGCAATGCTAATAGAGGCAATCCTAACAGACTGATGGCTGTAAATAAAGAAAAGTTATAGCTCTACAAAGTAGTAATTCATGGAAATTATCATCTTTATAACTCTATTATCCTAGTTTTCACTTGTTTTTACGTTTCAGAACTGTTGTCTTTTTACATCCAAATAAAGCTGTGCAGACCCCTTAAACACACATATAACACATAAATATGTACACACACACACACACACACACACACACACACACACACACACACACACACACACACAGACACACGCAGTACAAATAGTATATAAAGTAAAGAATACAGGATAGTCACCAGAGGTTTACTAAAAAAACATGTTCAATTTCCTGTAGGATCTCTAGCTCTCTAAAGACGTTTCGGACCTCGTCTCTCTCTATGCACTGCTGTTTGTTCATGTACTTCATGGCGTACATCTTCTCTGTGTCCCTCTTCTGCACGATGCACACCTGCAGGGAACACAAGAACATATTATCCATGACACACCATTCACTAGTACATGTGAAACAGAACAGAACTACTGTGTTTCATGGGGAAACCCTGATGTGAAAAACACAGTCTTTAACCTCATCATGTGCTGTAACAACCATGTGCTGCTCCAGCATACCAGAGCCATACAGCAGAAGGCTTTAACTGAATTGATTTCTCCACAACATCCTGAGTGCCCTCGTTAAAGCTGGGCGTATCGCTGGTTTGCAGCATTAGAGAATGGAACGACAAAAGAAAATCTATTAGACTACAGAACACACTCTTACTGCCTGCCTCCCATGTTGCTCTCTATTAGATTACAGAACACACTCTTACTGCCTGCCTCCCATGTTGCTCTCTATTAGACTACAGAACACACTCTTACTGCCTGCCTCCCATGTTGCTCTCTATTAGACTACAGAACACACTCTTACTGCCTGTGCCTGCCTCCCATGTTGCTCTCTATTAGACTACAGAACACACTCTTACTGCCTGCCTCCCATGTTGCTCTCTATTAGACTACAGAACACACTCTTACTGCCTGCCTCCCATGTTGCTCTCTATTAGACTACAGAACACACTCTTACTGCCTGCCTCCCATGTTGCTCTCTATTAGACGACTACAGAACACACTCTTACTGCCTGCCTCCCATGTTGCTCTCTACAGAACACACTCTTACTGCCTGCCTCCCATGTTGCTCTCCATTAGATTAGACGATAGAACACACTCTTACTGCTGCCTCTTACTGCCTGCCTCCCATGTTGCTCTCTATTAGACTACAGAACACACTCTTACTGCCTGCCTCCCATGTTGCTCTCTATTAGACTACAGAACACACTCTTACTGCCTGCCTCCCATGTTGCTCTCTATTAGACTACAGAACACACTCTTACTGCCTGCCTCCCATGTTGCTCTCTATTAGACTACAGAACACACTCTTACTGCCTGCCTCCCATGTTGCTCTCTATTAGACTACAGAACACACTCTTACTGCCTGCCACCCATGTTGCTCTCTATTAGACTACAGAACACACTCTTACAGCCTGCCTCCCATGTTGCTCTCCATTAGACTACAGAACACACTCTTACTGCCTGCCTCCCATGTTGCTCTCTATTAGACTACAGAACACACTCTTACTGCCTGCCTCCCAAGTTGCTCTCTATTAGACTACAGAACACAGTCTTACTGCCTGTCTCCCATGTTGCTCTCTGTTAGACTACAGAACACACTCTTACTGCCTGCCTCCCATGTTGCTCTCTATTAGACTACAGAACACACTCTTACTGCCTGCCTCCCATATTGCCACCCATGTTACTCTCTATTAGACTACAGAACACACTCTTACTGCCTGTGCCTGCCTCCCATGTTGCTCTCTATTAGACTACAGAACACACTCTTACTGCCTGCCTCCCATGTTGCTCTCCATTAGACTACAGAACACACTCTTACTGCCTGCCTCCCATGTTGCTCTCTATTAGACTACAGAACACACTCTTACTGCCTGCCTCCCATGTTGCTCTCTATTAGACTACAGAACACACTTAGAACACACTCTTACATGTTGCCATTAGACTACAGAACACACTCTTACTGCCTGCCTCCCATGTTGCTCTCTATTAGACTACAGAACACACTCTTACTGCCTGCCTCCCATGTTGCTCTCTATTAGACTACAGAACACACTCTTACTGCCTGCCTCCCATGTTGCTCTCTATTAGACTACAGAACACACTCTTACTGCCTGTCTCCCATGTTGCTCTCTACAGAACACAGTCTTTAGACTACAGAACACACTCTTACTGCAGAACACACTCTTACTGCCTGCCTCCCATGTTACTCTCTATTAGACTACAGAACACACTCTTACTGCCTGTGCCTGCCTCCCATGTTGCTCTCTATTAGACTACAGAACACACTCTTACTGCCTGCCTCCCATGTTTCTCTCTATTAGACGATAGAACACACTCTTACTGCCTGCCTCCCATGTTGCTCTCTATTAGACTACAGAACACACTCTTACTGCCTGCCTCCCATGTTGCTCTCTATTAGACTACAGAACACACTCTTACTGCCTGCCTCCCATGTTGCTCTCTATTAGACTACAGAACACACTCTTACTGCCTGCCTCCCATGTTGCTCTCTATTAGACTACAGAATACACTCTTACTGCCTGCCTCCCATGTTGCTCTCCATTAGATTACAGAACACACTCTTACTGCCTGCCTCCCTCTTCTTGCCTCATTATAGGCTCACAACAGCAATACTAAGAACACTCATCTCCTCCTTCTAATGGACCTAAGTGGTAGAGAGAAGGTGTGGTAGGAGATGCCAGACAGAGGACGGAGGACAAGGTTGCTGGGATAAGAAAAACATTAGGTCCCGTTTTTTCCTCACATACGCACAGTGGTAAAATGCGCAGTTTAGGGGCTGTTCTATTTTAATCTGTAGTACATGGCCCACCCCATCTCCTCCCCACCACTTTGTAGTCTCAGCCTTCAAATAGACCTACTGCTCCAGCCTATTTTCACAGACCAAGATACCTGAAAGTGAATATATTTTGAGTGTCAACCAAACAACACATCTTTCCTGAGTAATTAGCTTTCCTTATGACCTCCCCTGCATGTTAGTGTGAGGTGAGGAAAGCTGGTAACAGCCAGGAATTTCACCCTAAGACCAAAACCTGTCATTAAACTCATTATCATGCCATGGGTCAGATCTAGTACCCCATCTTTCATAACCATCTATCTAGAAATTAATTTGGTATAAGTATAGACAATCAGAAGAGCCCATTAAACTCAAGGCATGCCGCTAACACTTCATATAACACTAAGATTCAAATTGGTGATGGCCGATTAGCTTGTTGGTTCAACTATAGAACTGTAGAACTGACAGTGAAACAGACACCAAAGTGAATGTAATTAATTCTGAAACGTTATCTCTAAAATGCAAATGAGCAGCAATATCCAAAGCGTTATGGTCTTGCTAGCTCTATTTTATCAATGAATATTAATTATGAACACCTGCTATTCACGGTCAGTTGGTAGTAAACAAAATAAGAATAATTAAACAACCGCCGCGCTAAAAGGTCAGCCCTCTTTGGAAACTGGAAGTATTTACTTAGGGGCCAGCCCTGGGGAAGGTGCCAGCCTGCTAAGCATGCTGTCGACTGGGGCATGAGGCTTGACTTAGTGAACTGGTTGCTAATAAACTGGCAGAATCACAGGAACAGACTGTGCTGCCTGTCTGTCTGCTACCAAATCCCACAGCTTTGGTGGCAGGAGCAGCCTGGAGGTGAGGTAACCCAATGTAGTGATAAAGTTGGCTGAATGGTTAAATCTCTGGCCACCAACTGCATAGAACACCTGCTTATCTCTCCCCTTTAAGAGTAGGCGGCCAGGCCATCCATTGGGTTTAGTATTTCCTCCTTGCCCAGTCTCTGTGAGTAGGGAGCGTGCTGCAGCTGTTTGATGTGAAAAGAGTCAAAGGATGGGAAGATGTAAGGCCGGATGGTGGCTGCTGATGAAAGAGACACACACCTCAAATAATCCATTGATCACTAGAAAAGTGCAAATAAGAAAATTATATCTGTACGTTTCTACATATTTCCGTCTTCATACAATCTCATCTTAACTAGTGTTCTTTGGCCAGAAAGCAGATTATTATAATAATAATGGCAACTAATAGATGATGGAAGGCTGCTCTGATGTTCTACTGCAAAGGTCACTTTATTTGACTGAATAGACATGAAAAGATATGAAGATTTTCCTGAAGAGACACCAAAGAGACAATCATAAATCCTACAAGCTTTTAAGTAAATGTATTCATAACCCATTTGTTCCAGCCATTTTCCCCAGACATACAGCCGAATTATACAGTGCAGTCCATTACTAGTTGGGCAGGAACAAAGAACCTGTTGTTTTGTTTCTGTACCTCAGCTCATTTGTTTTACAATATACACCAAGGGTGGGCATATTAAGGCCTGTGGGCTGAATCCGGCCCTCAAGGAAATTCAGTCCGGCCCGAGTTAAGTATTAAAACAGTTTTGAGGGGAAGTACAAAATAACTTGCCAGTCCAATTTTTATGTATCTGAAAATGAATATATATAATAGACCTACAGTATATATGGTATGTGTATGCATTTTAGTATTGCCTTTTCTGGCCCATGAGTCATTTATAATTAACAAATTACCAAAACAAATGTGGCAATTAATTCATAAGTCCTGATGTGGCCCCTGGGCTGGATGGTTTGCCCTCCCTTGATATACATAGTCTCTCCATAATTATATTTAATACCTCAGATGGCTGAGTCCATTATATTCAATGACTGCCTGTTGTGCGCGAACCATAAACATTTAGAGGCACTTGGTTGAATCTGGGTAAATATTCTGAGTAGACATCTGAGGAGACATGAACATCACTATAAATGTAGCCAGTTCCAGGGGCAGTCACACATGCAGTCACACAGGCAGTCACACACGCAGTCACACAGGCAGTCATACCCGGAGTCTTACACGCAGTCACACATGCAGTCACACAGGCAGTCACACACGCAGTCTCACAGGCAGTCATACCCGGAGTCTTACACGCAGTCACACACGCAGTCACACAGGCAGTCACACAGGCAGTCACACTCGCATTCACACAGGCAGTCAATACCTGGAGTCTTACCCGCAGTCATACACGCAGTCATACTCGCAGTCACACACGCAGTCACACACGCAGTCACACAAGCAGTCAATGTCATACCTGGAGTCTTACCCGCGGTCATAAACGCAGTCATACCCACAGTCACACACGCAGTCACACAGGCAGTCATACGTGGAGTCTTACCCGCAGTCATACACGCAGTCCTACACTCAGTCACACAGGCAGTCATACCCGGAGTCATACACGCAGTCTTACACGCAGTCACACAGGCAGTCAGACCCGGAGTCATAGACACAGTAATACATGCAGTCTTACACACAGTCTTACACGCAGTCTTACCCGCAGTCACACATGCAGTCACACACGCAATCACACACGCAGTCTTACCGCAGTCATACCCGCAGTCACACACGCAGTCATACCTGCAGTCACACATTCAGTCACAAACGCAGTCACACACACGCAGTCATACCCGCAGTCACACATGCAGACACACACGCAGTCATACATGCATTCATACTTTCCACTTATATGTATTGTTTACTATGATTACTGCTATTTTATAGTGGTTCCACAGGCATCTTCACTAGCCACACAGCCCCAATAGTGCTCACAGGAAATTGGATTGATACTGTCTAGTCTGTTTTTTTCCAATCTAATTCATTGTTGCAAAAATATCCATATATTTTTTAATGCTCCACTACCGTCTAAGTGATTCTAGTGTGTGTGTTGTCGGAAGCATCTGTCTCCATGGATTCAACACAGTCATCTAGTCCACCTCTCACTGCCACTCCTGCTATCCAGTACTGGATTTGTGACTCATATTTCTCTAAAGGGGTTAAGCAAGAAATGGGTTGGCATTGAATCAATACAGCAGACTAGTAACATTACAGATATAGGTTTATGTTCATACTACAACTAACAGCTTAACTTAACTATACACACAGTTGTTACTTGTTGTATCTATTCATTGACCCCATT
Source organism: Dallia pectoralis (assembly GCA_029465975.1). Taxonomy (NCBI): domain Eukaryota; kingdom Metazoa; phylum Chordata; class Actinopteri; order Esociformes; family Umbridae; genus Dallia; species Dallia pectoralis. The sequence goes on from CM055730.1 coordinate 26,101,930, forward strand.
CCTGAACGTGTATTAGGGTTGGCTCTGGTCTGGTGGTAATATGAGTACGCTGCCCAACAATGAGATTCTTAGAAAGCTTCCACGGTGGCACCAACACACTCTAAATGACATAGAGCATAGGTGTCAAACCGGTTCCACGGAGAGCCAAGTGTCTGCTGTTTACTAATTGTTTAGGACCTAAACAACCTGGTGATGATGTCATCTAACCAATCAGTGACAAAGTGAAAGTGACCTTATTAATCAATCAAGTACAAAGAGAAAGTGAAAACCTGCAGACAACTGACCATCAAACTCAACTCTGGACCTCGAAACCAGTTCCACTTTATTTTTTAAATGCAACCTTGTAATCATGGAGATATTTACACCTGGGACACCAGGCGGGTGCAATTAATTATCAGGTATAACAGAAAACCAGGAGGCTAATAGATAAATATCCCTGCCCTGTGGCTTAGGGGGATCAGTCATATGATTACTGGCTGTGTTGGAACTGTGCAAATTGTAATCTCACCCTCTTTCTTCTCTCCTTTTTTTGCGGTAGGAGGTGAAGGAAGCATTCAACATAATGCAGCAACAGCTCATTTACAGCCACTCTGAAGTGGATGATGGCAGACGGGGAAAGAGCTAAGAGAACCAAGTCAGACGGTGGACCACAAATGCACCCAACTGAATGCTTCTACAATTATCCCATTCCCCAAGGCTGAGCTAGAGACATACCAACATGCAATTAAGCCTTACTTTCATCTTCCTGCTGGCAAACACCTTTGCCCGTAGGCGAGATGGATTGACAAGAAGAACAATATAGGACAGAGATAGGGAGTACAGTTTATTGGAAATGGTTGCTAAGATGTCAGCCTAGGTTCAACATTCGTCAATTCTACATAGATATGTAAATTACTGGGCTGGTTGTGTCTACTGTAAATCACTTTATATGCTGCATTCAGAAAGAATTCACAGCTCTTTTCTTTTTGTACATTTTGTTATGTTACAGCCTTATTCCAAAATGGATTGAATTCATTTTTTCCTCAATATTCTATTCAGAATACCCCATAATGAGTGAAAGAAGTTTGTTTCATATTTTTTATTAAAAAAATCTAGATTTTGGAGTATGATGCCACAAGCTGGGCACCCCTATTTTTGGTCAGTTTCTCCCATTCTTCTTTGCAGGACCTCTCAAGCTCCATCAGGTTGGATGTGGAGCATCGGTGCACAGGAATGATCAAATCTCTCCAGAGATGTTCAATCAGATTCACGTCTGGACTCAAGGACATTCACAGAGTTTTCCGAAGCCACTCCTTTGTTATTTTCACTCTGTGCTTAGTGTCGCTGTCCTGTTGGAAGATGAACCTTCGTCCCAGTTTGAGGTCCAGAGCGCTCTGGAGCAGGTTTCCATCAAGGATGTCTCTAGGGGCTCCCCCGTCAACACAGTGGGGACCTTACAACCATTGTCGTAAAGGGCTCCCTCGTCAACACAGTGGAGACCATAGACCCATTGTTCTAGGGGCTCCCCCGTCAACACAGTGGAGACCTTAGACCCATTAATCTAGGGGCTCCCCCGTCAACACAGTGGAGACCTTAGACCCATTGTTCTAGGGGCTCCCCGTCAACACAGTGGAGACCTTAGACCCATTGTTCTAGGGGCTCCCCGTCAACACAGTGGGGACCTTAGAACCATTGTCCTAGGGGCTCCCTCGTCAACACATTGGGGTCCTTTCGCTTTCTGGGCAACAACATCGCACAGAACCTCAAGTGGGAGCTGAACATCACCTCTCTTACTAAGAAAGCACAACAAAGACTGTACTGCCTGCAGCAGCTCAAAAAGTACAAACTGCCAATGACCATGATGGTTAATGCTTACACAGCCATCATCAAGTCCATCCTGACCACCTCCACCACCGCCTGGTACGCTGCAGCCACTGTCATCTGCTCTGCGGATGTAAGCTGCCATCCTTTAATAATCTGTTCAAAATCAGTTCACTGAGGCGGGCAGCAAAGATTGAGGCAGAACCCTCCCATCCAGGTAACGGACTATTCAGAACTCACCGCTCCGGCAGACGGCTACAGTCTAGAACAGCTTCTTCCCCATGGCGGTGTGTCACGGGTGGAGAGCTAGGGCACAGCTGGTGAACACTAGGTTGGTTAGGCGGGTGCACTTCCTGTATTTCTGTCATGATGTAGCACAGATTTTTCATGTTAGCTAAACGAAGGCTATTTAGGTTCTAGTTTGGGATTGCACCTTGCTGAGAATTATTTGGAAGTCACGGTATGTGTTGGTATCATAGAATTATAATGCTGTTATTTACGTTTAGTAGTCGCTTTTATGCACACTTTTATTTCCTTCAGTGTCTTCATCTTCAGTGTCCGAGTTTAACAGTTGGGCCCATATCGCATCCAACATGCTCGAATCCCTCTTGTCATTATCAGATTCAGTGTGGTTGCTGTTATGGTGAAGCACCCTATGTATCACTCCGCGACGCTCCTGGTTACATTACGTATCACTCCGAGACGCTCCTGGCTACATTATGTATCACTCCGCGACGCTCCTGACTACAGGATGTATCACTCCGCGACGCTCCTGGCTACAGGATGTATCACTCCGCGACGCTCCTGGCTACAGGATGTCTCACTCCGCGATGCTCCTGGCTACATTATGTATTACTCCGCGACACTCCTGGCTACATTACGTATCACTCCGAGACGCTCCTGGCTACATTATGTATCACTCCGCGATGCTCCTGGCTACAGGATGTCTCACTCCGCGACGCTCCTGGCTACATTATGTATTACTCCGCGACACTCCTGGCTACATTACGTATCACTCCGAGACGCTCCTGGCTACATTATGTATCACTCCGTGACGCTCCTGGCTACATTATGTATTACTCCGCGACACTCCTGGCTACATTATGTATCACTCCGCCACTCTCCTGACTACAGGATGTATCACTCCGTGACGCTCCTGGCTACATTATGTATTACTCCGCGACGCTCCTGGCTACAGTATGTATCACTCCGCGACGCTCCTGGCTACATTATGTATCACTCCGCGACGCTCCTGATTACAGTTTGTATCACTCCGCAACGCTCCTGGCTACATTATGTATTACTCCGCGACGCTCCTGGCTACAGTATGTATCACTCCGCGACGCTCCTGGCTACAGTATGTATCACTCCGCGACGCTCCTGGCTACAGGATGTTTTACTCTGCGAAACTCCTGGCTGCGTTACTGTAATGCTGCAAGCGGTGCGCCTTTATAGTTTCTAATGTTTTACTAAAACAGTTTGACTTAGCGCAGTGAGTGAGGTCAGTAAGCAAAACCGGAATTAATCCATATATAAGGCGCTTCGGATTATAAGGCGCACTGTCGTTTTTTTTTTAATTAAAGGCTTTTAAGTGCCCCTTACAGTGCGAAAAATACGGTACCCATCAAACGTGTTTTAGCTCTGCACCTGGCTTTATACTGCACTACACCCTTAAAACGTGACTGGGTTAGTCTAAGGAATATGCCTCTAGCACTAGACTGCAACTAGCCCACTCTGGACACTATCGGCTCTGATATGAAAGCCCACGGTCGATATAGTGTACTATAACTGGACTGTGTATACAACTGGATATTGCTCTTTTGCACAATTTGAAACTTGGACGTGGACATTGCTTTTTTTGCAATCTGCACAAAAATGTAGACATTTCTCCACTGCACTATTCAGATACATAGAACACATTCTATATTTATCCATTACATATGCCATCTAGGCAGGGTCTCCTGACTGTTCGTGTTGTGTGTTTTTCCTCTGTTTGCACTGTTTGTGCACGTCTTAAAATGTGTTTTCCAAATGCTGCATCTAGGGGTCCGAAAAAACAGACTTTGTGAATAAACCTGATTCTGATTCTAAGTAAAATCAGTATCTTCTCCAAAGAAATGCCCCTTAACTAATCAATCACAAACAGTATTTTTTTAGGTTAATGGTTGCGATGTCTGGGGATTCACCTATCGTATAATATGAATTATTAAGCTATCTATCAAACCTGATGCTAATAGTTCTAACATAATGTGTACAACATGAAAGCCTAATTACTGAGCAATACTGGTAAGAACCAATATACTTACATGTTTGATATGATTCAGCAAACTTGTTGTACCACAGTGGTACACCAATTTCTGGTTGCATATTTGGCAATTACCATTTTCTTATCAACTGATAATGTGAAATGTTTCCAAACCAGACATTTCTTTGGCGGCATCTTTGCCCGCTCTAGCTTCTCTAAACATGGAAAGACATGTAAAGGAAAGTCCGCAATGAGGTGAGGCAAATCAGCAAATCAGGCGATCTGGATGCGCGGTGCACATTATGATACATTAAAACCAGCTGGATACTGAATATCTTTATATATTCTAAATATTAACAATATCAGCTCTATATAATATATATAGATTATAGGTGCGCATTATGATAAATTTAAACCAGCTAGATACTGTATATGTTTATATGTTCTAAATATAAACAATAGCAAGAAAGCAAGCAAGTTTATTTATATAGCACAATTCACACATAGAAGCAATTCAATGTGCTTTACAAAAAATACATGCATTTTATATTCATAGCAAGCTTTTTACTGGCATCAAGTACATTCAAAACATTACATCTCTCATCTCATCTCATCTTCAACCGCTTATCCGGGGTCGGGTCGCGGGGGTAGCAGCTCTAGCAGGGGACCCCAAACGTCCCTTTCCCGGGCAACATTAGCCAGCTCTGACTGGGGAATCCCGAGGCGTTCCCAGGCCAGTGTGGAGTAATAATCTCTCCACCTAGTCCTGGGTCTTCCCCGAGGTCTCCTTCCAGCTGGACGTGCCTGGAACACCTCTCTAGGGAGACGCCCAGGTGGCATTCGTACTAGATGCCCGAACCACCTCAACTGGCTCCTTTCTACGCAAAGGAGCAGCGGCTCTACTCCGAGTTCCTATCGGATGTCTGCGCTTCTTATCCCTAAGGGAGGCCAGCCACCTTTCTGAGAAAACCCATTTTGGCCGCTTGTACCCGCGATCTTGTTCTGTCGGTCATGACCCAGCTTTCATGACCATAGGTGAGAGTAGGAACAAAGATTGACCGGTAGATCGAGAGCTTTGCCTTCCGGCTCAGCTCTCTTTTCGTTACAACGGTGCGGTGAAGCGAATACAACACCGCCCCCACAGTTCCGATTCTCCGACCAATCTCCCGCTCCATTGTTCCCTCACTCGCGAACAAGACCCCGAGGTACTTGAACTCCTTCACTTGGAGTAAGGACTCATTCCCTACCAGGAGTAGGCACTCCACCGGTTTCCTGCTGAGAGTCATGGTCTCAGATTTAGAGGAGCTAATCCTCATCCCAGCCGCTTCACACTCGACTGCGAACCGATCCAGTGAGTGCTGAAGGTCACCGACCGATGAGGCCATCAGGACCACATCATCCTCAAAAAGCAGTGATGTGACCATCAGCCCACTGAACGGAAACCCCTCCCCCCCATGACTACGCCTTGATATCCTGTCCATGAATATTACAAACAGGATTGGTGACAAAGCGCAGCCCTGGCGGATGCCAACCCCAACCTCAAAACATTACATCTCAATATAAACTGTGTACATTTTATTCAACAGGTCTTCTGAAACTTTTCAAGTCTTTAGAACCTGTCCGAGATGTCTTTAGAACTTCCAGGTCTTAAGAGATTTATTCAATCGGTCTTTATAACCTTTTCAGGTCTTTAGAACCTGGCCAAGAAGTCTTTAGAACTTCAGATCTTTTATGCATACATTACAGTATGTATTCATTTAAGCCATGCATCAGAATAAAAACAAATAAAAACATCAAATGGGCAAATCAATAAGGAAGTATAAGAAAAAGTTAAAATGAACAAAAAATAGACTTAATATTGTGATGAAGTTCAAGCGCTCAGTCATACGCTTGTGAAAAGAAAAATGTTTTTAGCCTGGCTTTAAAAATGGATACATTTGGGGCACGTCTAATATCTTCTGGTAAATTATTCCAGTTGCATGCAGCGTAACTGCTGAAAACAGCTTCACCATGTTTAGTTTTGACTCTGGGCTATACAAGCTGTACTGAGTTCAATTATCTAAGAGCCCTGCTTGGTTTATAATCTTCAAACATATCAGAAATGTATTCAGGGCACCGACCGTTCAGAGATGTATAGACTACTAGCAACACTTTAAAATCTATTCTGTAACTGACTGGAAGCCAGAAGAACCGGAGTGATGTGTTCTGTTCTCTTTGTTTTTGTTAACATTCTAGCAGCAGCATTCTACCTTACAGTCTTTTTGGGAAGTCCAGTTAAGAGCCCATTACAGTAGTCAACCATGCTGGAGATAAATGCATGGATTAGCTTCTCTTGGTCTTTTCGACACCATGTCCTTGATTCTGGCTATATTTTTAAGATGATAGAAGGCTGTTTTGGTAACAGCTTTGATATGACTGGTGAACGGGAGATCTCAGTCTATCATTACACCTAGATTACGCACTTCGTCCCTGGTTTTTAGGGCTCGAGAATCAAGTTATTTCCTAATATTAGTTCTTTTATTTTTGTTGCCAAACACAATAATCTCTGTTTTATTTTGGTTTAATTGTAGACAAGTTTGGTTCATCCAGGCATGTATGTGCTCTATACATTGATACAGTGAGTCAATAGAGCTGCAGTCAGATGGTTCGCGAGCCATATATATTTGACTATCATCTGCATAACTATGTAGTTAATGTTGTTGTTCCGTAAAATTTGGCCCAGAGGTGGCATATAGAGATTGAACAGAAGTGGTCCGAGAATTGATCCCTGGGGAATTCCACATGTCATAGCCACCTTATTAGATTCATGATTGCCGATGGTGACAAAGTAACTCTGCCCATCTAAATAAGACCTGAACCAATTAAGGACTGTCCCGGAGAGTTCTACCCAATTTTCCAGCCTGTCCATAAGTGTTATATGATCTACTGTGTCAAATGCAGCACTGAGATCTAATAGAACCAAAACTGTCATTTTTCCCGTATCAGTGTTCAGTTGTATATCTTTTATCAGAGCCGTTTCACTACTATGGTGAGGTCTGATGGGAAGAGACCGCTTGAGTTCACAAATTTGTTGAGTTGATTGACGACAACATTCTTAATGATCTTGGCTATAAAAGGTAGATTTGATACAGGTCTATAAAATAGTTGCACCCTGTGTTCTCTTTTTTAATAGCGGCTAAATGGCAGCTGTTTTTAGTGACGCTGGGAAAATCCCCGATTGTAAAGAGCTATTAACTATTTGCTGCAGACCCATTGTTATGGCGTTAATTAAAAATAGTTTTAAAAAAGTCTGATGGTATTGTGTCAAGACCCATGTGGCAGCATGAAGATGTCCAACTGTTTGTTCAAGAGTTTTTGGGTAAATTCTATCAAATTGTGAAGTAACTGTAAGGAACAGAGGTTTTTCCTTCTAAATGCCGGGTCTGACAGCTCCCGTTCTACAGAGAGGGAGCAATCAGACTTGATCAAGCTCACCTGAGTTCTGAACACACCTGTCAGTGATTGAGGTCTTGTTAAATAGTTGCCTGTGCCCTGAGTCCTGTGCGAGGTATTGTTCGTTTCCCGACTTGCTGAGCGTTTATGAAAACTACTATTACCATTATCCGTGTACCAGTCCCTAGCCTGTTCGTTTCTCCGTGTCTGCCGACCCTGTTCTGAGCCTACCAGTGACTCCTGTTATCGACCAACTGCCTGCTTCTCTGACCTCATCTATGCCTTTTCCTTGGGTACCGTGTTCTGCCTCAGATCTCCCGACATCGACCCACGCCTGTTCCGACCATTCTTCTGCCTACTGTTGTTCTGTGTAAATAAACACATCGCTCACCGCAATTGGACCCACATCCTTGTGTCTGAGTGTATTCATGACAGAATACCTGGCCCAACAATGGATCCGGCTGAGTTTCGGAAGCGATGGGAACAGCAGGAACAACGGATCTTCGGATCTCCGGTATTTCGGATCCACCACCCGCGCCGACCAGCTCTACATCGGCACCACCCATCGCCATGCCCACCAAATACAATGGCACCCCGGGGAAATGTCAGGGGTTTCTTCTCCAAGTGGCACTCTACAGCTCCCTAAGGGGAAAGGTGTGTTCTTTAGAAGGGCTAGTAGATTCGGGAACAGCCGGAAACTTCAGAGACAGAGGCCTGGCAGCCGAACTGGGAATCCAGCTGTTACCTATAACACCTCCGTTAAAGGTAAGAGCACGTTACACACCGCACAGATGCTCTCCAGCTGCACGTAGGAGCATTACACTCAGAGACGGTTAATCTGCTCATTATCTCAGCTCCCCTCGAACCACTGGTTCTGGGCCATCCATGGCTCTGCCAACACGATCCCGTGATATCATGGAAGGAGGGTAAAATCCTGTTGTGGAGCGAGGCTTGTATGAATCTGTGTCTCAGTTTGCCATGTAAGGCCACATCTGTAGAGGACTCTGTAATCGTCTCCTGTGCCTCTCTACCCCCTGAGTATGCTGAGTTCTCTCAGGTGTTCTCCAGGGAGAAGTCATCTCCAGTGCCGCCTCATCGTGGGATGGTGCCATCAAGCTACCGTCAGGTGCTAGACCCCCCCGAGGACGCATCTATCCGCTGGAGGCCATGAGCCACTACATAAACCAGGCTCTGAAAACAAGGAGCTATCCGGCCGTCTACGTCTCCAGCAGCTTCCAGTTTCTTCTTTGTGAAGAAAGAACCGTACCTGTACTGATTATCGGGGGCTAAACAACATTACTGTGAAGAATCTGTATCCTTTACCATTGATTCCAGCAGCAAGTGGGTCAGGCAACCATCTATAGTAGGGGTGGGAATCGCCAGAGGCACCACGATACGATATTATCACGATTCTTAGGTCACGATACAATATCATTGCGATTTTAAACACATTGCCTTATTCTGCGATATATTGCAATTTATTACCTTTTTCCAACTTCATTATTATGTCCCCGAAGGAAAACTAACCCTAACCCAAATAATGGACCAATTGCGTGACAGCACAGAGGTTATCCACCAATCACAGCACAGCGGTTATCCACCAATCACAAACATTGAAAGCCGGTCTCCATTATAACGGGCGGGTTCAGTTGAAGTGTATCAGCTGTAAGAGCGAGCACGGAGCACCTCCTCTTCTAGTGAGGAAGAAATCACATAGAGAAAGCGAAGCGATGTTTCTGATGTAATTTGGAAGTTGTTTGGCTATAAAAAGTCAGATATTAACGGTGTGTAAAATATGTTGAAAGGCCATTCCTACTAAATACAGCACTACAATCGATCTCTACCGTCACCTAAAACCGAAACACATGGTGGATGAATGCGTGAAACTATGAGACGCTGATTGTGTCCCGAATCAACATGTCTGTTAAAAGACACATTAGGCCTTCTATTAAACACTGATAGTGTCCCGAATACAAACATGTCGGTTAAAAGACACACAACCATAGACGTATCCTTTACAAACGTCATCCCTTATGACAAGATAAGCTTGAGTTGGAAGGAGATAACGCGATGCATTGACATATTACATTGTGAAGGATATGCTGCCAGTCTTAAGTAGAAAAAGACCGGCTTTAAAAAGGTGCAGTTGACCGTAAATATCAGCTGTAAATATCAAAAGCCCTACCGCAAATATACACTTTTACGAGCGAAAGAGTATTAGAAAAGCTGGCGAATATATTTTTTGACAACGCCATTTTTTCACGGATACAGTCGTATCGTCAGTGGATTCCAGTATCTGCATCCTCATGCATGCTGACCGTCACGTCACCCGGTGGACTGAATACACAATTTATTTTATTATTCTACTACCAAAAAGTTAAATTCTCATGTTTAATTTAAATAGTAAAATATTGATACTTGGCGTCTGTGTATCGATAAAGTATTGCCACGGGAAATATCGAGATTTTATGCTGTATCGATTTTTTCCCCCACCCCTAATCTATAGTAAGTTGGATTTAAGAAGCGCTTATAATTTGGTTCGAATACGAGAGGGGGAGGAGTGGAAGACAGCGTTTATTACGCACCTAGTACACTATGAGTACGTCGTCATGCCATATGGTTAACGAACGCACACGCTGTATTCCAGTCTTTCATGAACTACATCTTCAGGGACATGATACACAGATTCATAATCGTGTATATCAACGACATCCTCATTTATTCCAACTCACTCTCTGAACACATCTCCCATGTACAGCAGATCCTGCGTCGGCTACGTGAACATGGTCTGTACGTCAAGTTGGAGAAAAGCGAGTTTCACAAAACGACAATCTCGTTCCTGGGGGCAGTTCTGACACCTGGAGGAGTGAAGCTAGATGTGAGCAAGGTGAGTGCAGTGCGTTATTGGCCCCAATCTAAAACTGCTAAGGAGTTACAACGTTTCCTCGGATTCGCCAACAATTATCGCAGGTTCATCCGTAACTTCAGCACCACGGCAGCCTCCCTTTCAGCCATGACCAGTCAGAAGGGTCGGTATCTGGTTTGAACGGAAACGTTGAATCGAGCCTTTCAGGAACTCCAGAACCGTTTCACCTTCGTGCCCATCCTATGTCAGCCTGATCCTACACTGCCATTCGTTGTGGAGGTGGATGCTTCTGAGGTCAGAGTCGGGACGGTATCTCCCAACGACAGGGCACACGCCGAAATTACACCCCTGCAGAGAGGAATAATGATGTGGGGAATCGGGAACTGTTGGCCTCCAATCTGGCTCTGGAGGAGTGGATACACTGGCTAGAGGGGGCTACTCATCCGTTCCTGGTGCTGAGCGATCATCGTAACTTGGAGTATCTTCAGCAGGCAAAACGATTAACAGCTCGGCAGGCAAGATATCTTCTATATTTTTACCGATTCCGATTCACGGTGTCCTATATCCCTGGCTCATAGAATGTAAAGGCAGACTCTCTCTCTCTGCAGGTCGATCGACCCTTAGACGACCCTCAGCCCAAAACCATTCTTTCAGCGTCATATCGAGCCGCACCTGTCTGTTGGGCCATTGATGACGTCATACAAGAGAGCCTGCGGTCGGATCCCACTCCACCTGAGACACCAGAGAACAAAACATTTGTACCCGCCGAAATCCGACCTCAGCTGCTCGAGTGGTGCCATTCCTCACTTAGTTCCGGACACCCCAGGATATCACGGACGGCGCACGTGCTCAACCAGCGGTACTGGTGGTCGCCTCTGGCGGACGATGTACGGGATTATGTTCTGTCCAGTATGTGCCTAGTCGAAGAGGTTGCATCAACTGCCCGAGGGTAAGCTCATGCCATTTCCCACACCACATCGGCCATGGTCTCATATTGCCTTGGATTTTGTTAATGATTTACCCGTATCTAAGGGGTTTACCGTCATCCTCGTAGTGACTCCCAGGAGTGGAGTTGATATCTATCATGTATGCCCAGAATACTCTTATTCACTCATCCCTACGTTTAACTCTGTTCCAATGTGTGTTTGGGTACTAGCCTCCTCTGTTCCCCTGGGACACCGAACCTGAGATGGTTCCGGCGGTAGACGAGTGGTTCCGTCTGAGTGCGCAGGTTTGGGAGACGGCGCACCAACATTTACAACACTCCTCTCTGCAGCAGAAGGAATACGCAGACCGACGAAGGCGACCAAAACCTCTATACCAGCCTGGACAGCGTGTTTGGCTGTCGACGCGTGATTTGCGCATCCGACGGAGCTGCAAGAAGATCAAACCCAGGTACATCGGCCCATTCAAAGTAATAAGATGCATTAATCCTGTGACCTATCGTCTACAGTTGCCCAATACCGGATCACACCCACCTTCCACGTCTCCCTGCTCAAACCTGTTCACTACAGCCCCATGTATCCCCCTGTAACGCATCAACCGGCAACACCACCGCTAGAACCCGGCGAAGATCCCATATACAGTGTCTGAGAGATTCTGGACTCACGACGGAGGAGAGAGGGACTGGAATACCTGGTGGACTGGGAGAGATCATGGGTGCCAGCACGGGACGTGCTCGATCCGGCAATGAAATCGGCCTTTCATCTAGATCACCCGAATTGCCCAGCCCATTTGACCGTGGAGGGGGGGGATACTGTAAGGAACAGAGGTTTGTCCTCCTCTATGCCGGGTCTGACAGCTCCCCGTTCTACAGATAGCTAGCAATCAGACTTGATCAAGCTCACCTGAGTTCTGAACACACCTGTCAGTGATTGAGGTCTTGTTATGTAGCTGCCTGTGCCCTGAGTCCTGTGCGAGGTATTGTTTGTTTCCCGGCTTGCTGAGCGTTTATGAAAACTACTATTACCATTATCCGTGTACCAGTCCCTAGCCTGTTCGTATCTCTGTGTCTGCCGACCCTGTTCTGAGCCTACCAGTGACTCCTGTTATCGACCAACTGATTGCTTCTCTGACCTCATCTATGCCTTTTCCTTGGGTACCGTGTTCTGCCTCAGATCTCCCGACATCGACCCACGCCTGTTCCGACCATTCTTCTGCCTACTGTTGTTCTGTATGAATAAATACATCGCTTACCGCGATTGGACCAACATCCTTGTGTCTGAGTGTATTCATGACAGTAACCGAAAAGTGATTTCTTGGTGGTTGTGGTGGCAATGCAGAGTCATCGTTTGACTGTGTAGTTGTAATGGTCTGCCTTATTCTTTGGATTTATTTCACTGAAGCAAATTCATTACATTTCGCACTGGAAAAAGGTTCAGGTGCTATCGGATTTGGGGGGGTTTGTGAGCTTGACGACCACGGCAGACAGTGTGCGGGGATTGTTGAAGTTCTTGTTGATCATTCCCATTAAATGTGGCTGTCTTGCCATGCGTAACTCAAGGCTGAATCTACAAAATCAGCTCTATCTAATATCTACAGTATTATAGGTGCACATTATGATACATTAAAACCAGCTAGATACTCTATAAGTTTATATATTCTAAATACTAACAAAAGCTCTATCTAAGCTCTATCTAATATCTTTGAAAAAAATATTTAGCTGGCAAAATTCATTGTAGTGTAGCCAACTTTTTGCAAAGTTTTGTTGCAAAATAATATAAAAAAACAAAGTTTCCAAATGCTGAATTAAGATTTGAATACCAACATGAACAAAATCTCGAATGGTCAATGACATTTAGAAATGCTTTCAAAAGAAAACCAATTAATTTATATAATAACATCAAATCAAAAATACAGTGTAGACATAGTTAATGTTGTAATGACTATTATAGCTGGAAACAGCTGCCGTTCAATAGGTTATCTACAAATGTGCAGAGGCCCATAATTAGCCAGCATCCAATGGCACGTTGTGTATGCTAATCCGAGTAAATGATTTTACGGCAAACTGATCATTATAAAACCTTTTCGCAATTATGTTATTACAGAGGAAAACTGTTGTGCTGATTAATAACACAACAAAACTGTATTTCTTTAGATGAGTTCAGTATATAGAGTATCTGGAATTGTGAATTTGATTACAGGGTCAGAATGACCAATAACTTCTGAAATCTTTCAGTCAGTTCAACAATTTCCCCAGTCACCCATTTCAACACTCCCTTCACAAAACATTTCATACTGGCTCTAACCCAAATAGAAAGAGGAGAGTGAGGCCTCGGTGCACACATGTAATTGCGGCAAACCTGACTGACACATCACAGGGAACTTATATTACAACGAGACTGTATGCTCCAGAAAAGAGGTTTATCTGATAACAAAACAGTGCTAGAAAATAATGCCGAAGTCCAAATACAGCCTTTCGGTATGAATATATGTATTTTTTGAAACCATTATGTACACCAGATATTGTGAGAAAAAAGGATCTGGTTATCAGAATAGTACCTATACCTATACTGCATACAAAAACAAACTAATGCTCTAAAACATGTTCGGAGTTGCATTCAATGCACTGGTATACTGCAAGCATACAATGCACTGGTATACTGCAAGCGTTCAATGCACTGGTACACTGAAAGCATTTAATGCACTGGTATACTGAAAGCATTCAATGCACTGGTATACTGCAAGTGTTCAATGCACTGGTATACTGCAAGCATACAATGCACTGGTATACTGCAAGTGTTCAATGCACTGGTATACTGAAAGCATTCAATGCACTGGTATACTGCAAGCATTCAATGCACTGGTATACTGCAAGCATTCAATGCACTGGAATACTGCAAGTGTTCAAAGCACTGGTATACTGCAAGTGTTCAATGCACTGGTATACTGCAAGTGTTCAATGCACTGGAATACTCCAAGTGTTCAATGCACTGGTATACTGCAAGCATTCAATACACTGGTATACTGCAAGTGTTCAATGCACTGGTATACTGCAAGTGTTCAATGCACTAGAATACTGCAAGTGTTCAATGCACTGGTATACTGCAAGTGTTCAATGCACTGGTATACTGCAAGTGTTCAATGCACTGGTATACTGCAAGCATTCAATGCACTGGTATACTGCAAGCATTCAATGCACTGGTATACTGCAAGCATTCAATGCACTGGAAAACTGCAAGTGTTCAAAGCACTGGTATACTGCAAGTGTTCAATACACTAGAATACTGCAAGTGTTCAATGCACTGGAATACTGCAAGTGTTCAATGCACTAGAATACTGCAAGTGTTCAATGCACTAGAATACTGCAAGTGTTCAATGCACTGGAATACTGCAAGTGTTCAATGCACTGGTATACTGCAAGCATTCAATGCACTGGTATACTGCAAGTGTTCAATGCACTGGTATACTGCAAGTGTTCAATGCACTAGAATACTGCAAGTGTTCAATGCACTGGTATACTGCAAGTGTTCAATGCACTGGTATACTGCAAGCATTCAATGCACTGGTATACTGCAAGCATTCAATGCACTGGTATTCTGCAAGTGTTCAATGCACTGGTAGTATACACGTTGAATGTGTTAGTATTATCATTATAATCTTCAGCACAGCCAGAGTCAACCGAACAAGTTATAAAAAAGAGTTATACTTTAAGCATACTGATGTCAAGGTAATATGACTAGAGCCTCTACTTCTGGACAGTATCTTGTTATGGGAATCCATTTCGGCATAGAGCGTTAACTTATGCTAACAAGCCAGGTAACAATGTACGCTTTATGGAATCTAGTTTGACTTGCAATAGACTGAAAAGATCAGAATTAGGAAAAAGAAGGCAAGTGACATTAGACATTAGAAACATTTTACTTGTCCAAGCAGCATTACAAAAACATTGTGGCTAAAGGAACTCAATCAGGAATTCCAATGAGACAAAAGCTCTGTTTCAAAACAACATGCGGGTACATTTATTTTGGGTTAGTCAAGCATGTGTTCTTTGTGACAAATTCCACTAAAAACTGTAGATTTTGGTTTGACTATGTAATGTGTAGGTTTTAAGTTAAAATTGTTGTTGTGTACCCACCCAAACTCTTGATACTGTTATTCATTATCACGCCAGCTAGCCACACCTATTAAAATTTCTGATCCACGACGCTTCCACCTCAACTTCCAGAACATGATCTGCTGCTAATGTCTTGGTGCCAGATAATACAGCACACCACCAGGGGGTCTTGTACAGTCCATGTCTCTGTGGATCGGCACTGTTAGGCAGGTGCTCACAGTTTTGGCTCATCAGTGTATGTATGATGGATCAGAACTAAGGAACCTGAATTTTAATAACATCATCCCAAGGCCATTCCATTTTGCTAGTGTGTTGTAAGTAGAGACAGTACCTTCTGCAAATGCTGCTCAGCTCTTCATGTAACAACGTAATGATACTTCAGGATCATTGTTTATTGAGCTCAAATGAAACTAAATTGTCGGTCTACATATCGGTTGCTATTTGGGGTTTTCCAGTAGGAAAATGTCTAAACTCATTATAGTTAGGCTGTCTGGATAAAAGCGTCTGCTTAATTACTGACATATAAATTAAAAAATGCATGATAATACTCAGAATTAAGGCTGTATAAACACACATTAAAGGCAGCATTAGTTGTTGTTATAAAATGGTAAATTACATCAAATGACTAACAGGGATATCAGCTGTACTCATCCCATTCCTAAGCGGTCTAAATTAATTTCTCCCAGCTCCCTCTAGTTCATTTCCATATTATCAGCCACAGACACATGCACTTATTAAATGCTTATTAGCTGAAATATCACTTCAACTATTTAAAGTGCTCTTTCATGTCAAGCTGGGCTTCAAAATGAGCCAGGCTGCTGTGGTAACGAATGAAGATTCTTTAAAGTTGGGATGTTTACCTTTAAAAGAACCCCTGTCCCCCTGGTTCCACTATAGTTAAGCAACACTATCAATTATTGTCACAGCCTGGACCTCCAGGGAGCCCACTGTGTGCTGGAGGAAAAAGGGTTGGCTATTAAATGGAGTGAAATCAGGAAGCATTTCCTTTTTCTAGGTCGTCTTAAGTGACAATTGGAAAAAGAAGCAGCTTTTCTAGAACAAATTTAGTTAACATGAGAAGTTAACAACATCAGAGGAGATCACCATAGACGCTAAACTGTTAAAGCGGGTTCCTATTTCAGAGAAAACAAACACACAATATATAAAACACAAGTGCTCACATCAATTAAAATCCCAGACTAGGAAGGGCCACATTAGTTTCCTCTGTGTAATGGTCAAATGCTTGTCATGCCGTATGCTACCAGACAACGGTAACTGAAACTGATAGCGATGCAAGCCAACAACATACGCTAAAACGTGCACACACTCACGTGCACACTCACAGTTGGGCATAGCAGGGGCTCTAGCTCTCTGGGTTGTCGAGAGGCCGTGGTGATGAGCAAGGGAAATACGCTTTCAAGCTCTGATGAACTTGTCAGCCCCAGAGAGAAAAAAAGAAATAATCCAATTTATTTAATTAATTCCCCTTCCCACAGTCTTCCCTTATACCGTCAGTGACAAGGAGAAGGAAATGAAGGTGTTTACTGAGCTTAGACGGCTATTTCCTGAGTTGCTTTGAGCACTTGTGATGCTGCCATTGTTGGTGGTGGTAACACAAAAGGAATGGCCTTGATTTGACTGTTGGCTACAGAACAAGATAGTGCTCGGATAGAAAGTCAGTTTGCGGTAATTATCTCCTCCTAGTGATGGAAAAACATGAAAAGGCTTAGTAACAGAACCCACTTTAGCTGATTAACGTGGAAATAAAAGGTAATATGTGGTCTATGCCAGGGCATTACCATGCTGTCCAAATCCCAGTCACGGCACACCGGCAAAATCTGTGGACCGCACAGGCCATGAAGTATTGTGTCTGCTCCATCTGGGGTGGAGGGATGAAGGTCAGAGGCGACCACCTTGTCTCGTAGTGCTTCAGAGGTAAGTTGAACGCATGCGAGATCTATCACGGTTTTTGGCTGGAGAAAGGATATCTTCAACACTTCTGACGATGTTAGAGAGTTGCTGCTATGAGGCAAGATCATCCTTGCAGATTGGGCATTACAAATTGAGAAATAAATAAAAAGAAACAGTAATGGAACATAACGGGAAGAAAAAAAAACAATCCAGTGAAATTCAAACATTTCTAAAAGGGACCCCATTAGTTGTGCTAATGTCAACCAGCAAAAAGGAATGACACTATTTTGACATTTCTATATCAGCTGTTGACTATATGGCTTTTAACCCATTAAATATGTCTACATCACTTCCTGAAATGTACATCTATGCCAAACTACAGTATATACATGAAATATTAAAATCCAACTGGGATCTGAGGTCAGTCATATCTGATTTACATATCTAAATTGTGTTGGATATTTATCAGACCTAAATGTATCTGAAAGACGCAAAATGTATCCAATATGTTTTACATGTATGTTATACTAAAGCCTGGCCAGTGTAATACATGGTTAATACTAAGACAACCAATATGTCACATGTATGTTAAAGCCTGGCCAGTGTAATACATGGGTAATACTAAGACAACCAATATGTGACATGTATGTTAAAGCCTGGCCATTGTAATACATGGTTAATACTAAGACAACCAATATGGCACATGTTATATTAAAGCCTGGCCAGTGTAATACATGGTTAATACTAAGACAACCAATATGTCACAGGTATGTTAAAACCTGGCCAGTGTAATACATGGGTAATACTAAGACAACCAATATGTCACATGTATGTTATGTTACAGCCTGGCCAGTGTAATACATGGTTACTAATACTAAGACAACCAATATGTCAGATGTATGTTATGTTACAGCCTGGCCAGTGTAATACATGGTTACTAATACTAAGACAACCAATACGTTTTTCTGTTATTCTGTGAATGCGTACACACCTCTCAAGAATCTGCTCTGTCTTTCAATAATTCATGTGTGTTGCATTGATTGGTTAAATAGGCTATTTCCTGAGCACACATATTACATTGCATGGTCTATATTCACTGCCCTAAAGAGCACTGGAGTTTAATATTTGAGCATCAACACACAGAAAGTCCAACAGATTATATAAGATGGTGAATACAGTTTCTAGTTGTTATACAAAAGCACCATATATGCTATGCCTTGTAATAAATGCTTCGGATTGCTTATCTACAGTGAAATTGTTCAAACTATATTATAGGCTACCTGTCCAATACAATTTTCACTGTTTAATGTATTGACTTAAGCTAAGAAATGGTCTAAGATAAAACGTTCACAGCACTTGTCGACATTCATAAACCAGGAAGGAATTACAGCTGTTTTATACACATGGATCTCCCTTTACGTTAAACAGTTGGTTTGGATCCCTGATGGGACTACGTAAACACACGTTTTATAGCTCCTGTTGAAGCCTTCTGTTATTTTACTAGATCAAAGATGGTTTCTAACCCAGAAAGTACAGGCAAGAAGATTCCCCCGGTTACTTTCAAACGTCCATCTCGGTTTACACACTCTTACCCTTTGAAGGTCAACAACAACATAAACAATGTACCAGCTGTGCCCATCACAGCAGGTAACACATGGATCTTCAAGAGTTTGTAATGTTTAGTAAGCCAGTAAATACTCTGCTCCATAGAGTTACATCAGGGTGTATATACACATGTTTCTATTACTGAGAATGAGGCCAAGCACAGTTCAGAAAAATACTAATGTATTATCATAAAAATCCACATTTGACCAGATCAAACCAAACACCATCAAGGATCCAAACTATTCTGTACGTGGAGAATCCAGGATCTCATCGAATTTAATTACCATAGAAAATACACATATTGAAATGTTTGAAAGCATAATAAGTCATAATGACATTTCTAGGCCTGTAGAACAGCTGACAAAGAGCTGTAACTAGCAGTCACCATGACCTTTGTGATGACAGGTAACGTAGATACAGAGCATCCAGTCTGACAGGCACGTCAACAGCACAAAGCACTACCTGTCTGTGTGTGTCCTTTTCTCTCTATGTAATCTCTGGGCTGTTATTACCCTCCACTGCTCTCTATCTATCTGGGCTGTTCTCTCTCTCCCTCTGCCCGCCACAGGAGCCAGAACATAATGAGTGGTCGCCCAGCACTCTGAGAGAGACCTTTACATTGTGAATTCACCAGCTGAGCTGTGCTGTCACCTCGCCCTTAACCAAGCTATGTGACATCCCCGACATCAGTCCCATGCTCTCCTCTCAGAAGCCAGGACCCACAGCTCATCTCTACCTGTTGGTATTAAGGAGCTGGCTTTGTCTTTTGGTTGCCTGCGTCTCTGTGGTCTCAACATTGTTCTGCTGTATGTGGCTTTACGCAGCCTCATCCCCCACACAGAGCCCTTTCAGAAGCCTTAATGAGTCATGTGGCGCCCGGCATTTCCTGGACCAGAGAGCATTAGGGTGAGAGGCAATTACTCCACGGGCAGCATGTGGGCCATTCCGTCCTCAGGCCTGGCAGGCTGCTGAAGAGGAGCAAGTCAATCTGCAGCGTGACCAGGGGGAAAGAATCACACTTTATTCTTCAGCTTCTCCACTTCCACCACAGGATGACAAGACCCTCATATAGACAGTAGCAGTGTGTGTGTGTGTGTGTGTGTTTGTGTGTGTGTGTGTGTGTGTGTGTGTGTGTGTGTGTGTGTGTACGTGTGTACGTGTGCGTGAGACAACTAGAGGAGCGAACAAGCCCAAGCTGTATTAGCGCCCGAGGAGGACCTCATTTAGCGACCCGGTGGATAGGTGTTCTCAGAGGGGGTCCACAGCACCAAACAGCCCCCTCCATGGTGACCCCCCCATGGTGATTCTGCTTTCATTCCCTGCCTGGAAGGACCTGGTCTCAACGCGCCGCTCCCTGCCAGAGGGAAGAAAGCCCCCATGCATGCCTGGCTCTCCCAAATTCACAACTATTTTCAGATAACACACAAAGGAAACAACCTAATCGTAGTGAGAAACACAACAGGGCAAAATACACCTCATAAAGCACTTGCAAATGCAATAAGTGAACAGGCAAACATATGTAATATTTCGCAGCGTCAGTAGTGGTTGCAAAATCAAATACAAAAATTATGCATGGGATTTATTCATTCGTTCTGTGAACGCTCTGTCAGGGGAAGGGCGAACCACATAAAGATGACATAAAAAAGAAATGGTTTGACATGAAGTTTGAGGCAAAAAAATATTGCCAAACACAAACGAGAGATGCTGACCACAGGAGGGGGAAAGGCTTGCACTGTCCTTAATGTGCTGGACCGGGCACATAATCGGAATTAGAGCTGCGCAGATCTTTGCTCGAACCCGGTCTTAATGTCTATCATTACACTCGGGGTCGGGTCGGGTTCGGTCTTAATGTCTATCATTACACTCGGGGTCGGGTCGGGTTCGGTCTTAATGTCTATCATTACACTCGGGGTCGGGTCGGGTTCAGTCTTAATGTCTATCATTACACTCGGGGTCGGGTCGGGTTCAGTCTTAATGTCTATCATTACACTCGGGGTCGGGTCGGGTTCGGTCTTAATGTCTATCATTACACTCTGGGTCGGGTCGGGTTCAGTCTTAATGTCTATCATTACACTCGAGGTCGGGTTCGGTCTTAATGTCTATCATTACACTCGGGTCGGGTTCGGGCTTGGTCTCTTGCGCTCCGGATTGCGCGGTGAATGAGTGGTCAGGTGATACGTTTCATTTAGCGAATGGATGCTGAGGAGGTGAAACGCAGGCAGGACTGTGGCCCATACATTTGGTTGCACCGGCCAAACGATTAAACGAGCCGGTTATACCGAATGCAAAAAAAATTACAGTCTCTTAAAATATGACAGCAAAATGACCGGGTTCGGGCTTTTAAAAACTGTCCGGCTCAGGTCGGGCTCGGGCCGAATTCTGCCGGGTCCGGGTCTCACTTTTTATGCCCGATTACAGCTCCAATCGGAATGACCGCAATCTCGTGGGTGCCATCCTCAGTAAAGCGTTAAATATATGCAAATATTTGAAATAATTGAATATTCTTCATAATATTTAAATCAATGTACAATTGATGAAAACGCAGAGACTAATGATTTGTGACGAAAATGTCAGCGCGCAAATCTGCGTAAGAGTGCTTTTCACTGTGCGTAGATGCTGTTCCTTCCTAAGAACAAATTCCAGATAAGTAAACATTGGTGAATGTCAGAATCTTCGTGGAAACTGCGTAAGTGAGTTTTAAGAACGAATTTCTTCTTAAGAACGGTTGAAGAATATGGCCCTTTGTTTCTAAGAACTTAGAATGAGGCAAATGTAATATATCTTTTAAATCTTAAAAAATTCACACAGGCTAAAAACTTGATGCCTAAACTGAACCTACAAATAGTCGACAAAAACTGAAAAACTGCTAAATATATTAATATTAAGGACCTAAGAGAAAGTAGGGCTACCAATTGCCTTCTTTTCATGCTGTCATTCTTAGTCTTGAACTGTGTGTAGTGGAATATATATTGCACTATTCTTCAAAAAGAAAAGTCATCAGTTCTTTGGCGAAGGAAGCAAGTAGAAATGTACTGCCAATCTGTGCTGGTGAACTTTCCATAAACGGTGCAATAACGTTCAAATCTGGTGATGGGCGGTTTTATCCTGGTGTTTGACTTTATCCTTTGGTTTCATAACCACACTTGGAAGAGTGCATATCAGGGCATTATCGTCATGGAATATCATACAAGATCAGTGTTTACAGCTGGCCCTTGAAATGGCTTTATATACCTTGGCCTTTATACAACCATGCAGAGCAATCCTCAGATCCAATTACTTCCACAAGATAGCTGCAGATATCATTATGGATCCTTGTCCATGTTGAACACTTGGCAGACATTGTGGATAAAGGACAGTCTTTGGCTTCCTCCAAAGGTAAACTCATCTTGTTGTATGAAATAGGTTGAACGATGACTTGTGAATCATGTAACTCGTTTCATTGCTCCACAGTCAAGGTTTTATGCTCCTTACACCAAGATGTGCATTGGCCTTGGATACAAGCAGTTTCTATGGCAGCCCTGCCATTCATCTCAGCTTAGTTCGTTTTTGGTTGAGACTGGGTCAAAGAGGATTGCTGATTCAATTCTGTGGTTTTGAGGCTGTGCTTTCTGGGAATTTCACAATCATGTCAAGTGTCCGTCGGTTGGTTTTAAATTCTGAGCACAGGTTTTTTTTCGTTGATGCAATTTGACGATGCAATTTGCCGATGTGCTGCATAAGTTATGAGAATGTTCCCCCTAATGTTGCACTTTTTGTGACTGACAACAATTTGTACTATTCAAACTGCCTCTAACCAGAATAGAAAAATGAGTGAGAGGCCCCAGTGCGCAACTGAGCAAGAGGACAAATACAGTGTCTAGTTGGAAAAACTTACGCTTCACAGAGAGGTCCTTAACTGGCATCTTTATTAAATAGTACCAGTGGCAACTCTGGGACGCCGCCTTCTTAACCCCAACAAAAATGCCAATACAAAGAAAAGATTATGATGGGCCAAAAAAAACTGACACAAAGGACGATTGGATTTAAAAAAAATAAACCGACAACTCCCACCTCAGATCACAAAGTAGAAACAATCATGAGATGCTAACCAAATGAAACAATGATGGAGGAGTGTTTGACGCCCACTGTCAAGCATGGTGGAAGCAATGTGGTGGTCTGGGGGTGCTTTGTTGGCGTTAAAGTAAAAGGTTTGTAAAGGGTAAATGGGATCTTGAAGAAAGAAAGCTATCACTCCATTTTGCAATGCCATACCCTGTGGACATGCCATCCAGGCCATACATACAGGCCAGCCATAGCACTAAACTATGCAATAATTATTTGGATAATAGAGGAATTCAGTGGGTGTTCTATATAGAATGGAGTGGCCAGCACAGGGACCAGATCTCAACCCTATTAAGCTGTTGTGGGAGTAGCTTGACCATATGGTACGTAAGAAGTGCCAATTGAGCAATGTAACTTGTGGAAGGTGCTTTAGGAAGCATGATGTGAAATCTTCTCAGACTACCTCAACAAATTGACAACTAGATTGCCAAAGATCTGCATGGCCTAGATTTGGCCTGCCAATAAACCTTCTGGGGACCGATGTTTCTGGATTTACCGCGTATGTCGTAGGGAAGGCTCCATACTACTTGTTTTGTCTGATAGCGATACCTTGAGTATCTACCGATATCGATGCCATCTACTAATCTACTAATCCGATACCATCTACTCTGCCCTCAGTAATTTATGAAAGACGACCATCTTGGCAGATAGCCAATATTCCAATCCAAGGATATCCAAGTTCAAAATGTTCCCTGTAGTGATTCAATAAAGAGTACAAACTGTAAAACTGCAGATAAAGTGAAAACATTTTCCATTACTATACTGAAACACAATGAGACGGAAATCAGGAATTATTTCACATAACTACATGTAAGCTGTTGATGCGTTTGTCGTCTGCGATATTTGTGTCTGGACTGTGTTGTTGTAAATACATCCAACTGGATAACTAACCACTCCTCAGTCTGATACAGTCTACCCTATCTGGAATATGCTGGAAGAAACTAATGTTGGTTTTCAGCACCTTCTTCTCTGAAATATCACTATTGGACTGCCGTGCAAACTCACCATCTTGTTTTAAAGTTTATCGCCAGCCGTTCCACTACAGCATCTGCCGACTGGCTACCTAGCTCCAAGAAAATCCCTCTAGTTCCCTCTGTCACTTGCGCTAGTATGCACGTCTAGACTATTACCTGGGTCCTAGCCGTCAAATCACTGAGTACGTCTCCACTTTCTCTTTGCTTTTCTCTGTTGGTCAGGGTGTTGTTGTTAATGCTTTTGGCAGTGGCTGCTAGTACCAATTGTTAGGTTAGGTTGCAGTGTTCTGTGCTGATTGAGTGTCAGGTTGACATAACTGCTTTCCGTGGGACTTTAAATTCAACTCTCGCTGTCATGTATCTGCCCATTGACTCCTATTTGCTGCCCTGCAGTATTGTGGTTCCCACCTGCCATTCTCTCAAACTAAGTATTACTCCTCCAACGATCTACAATCCATAAACAAAAACTATTGCATTTCTTCGGGCGTCATTGCACAAGCCTGTTCGGTCTTGCATCCAACGCAGACACCTACATGGAGGCTCATGCCGCAAACTGCCTGTCAACTCTAGTCCACCTAGCTGCATCATCTCCTCACGCCGTCCTCCATATAAATCAGGTTAAAACTGTAAACCATAATTG
Organism: Dallia pectoralis; assembly: GCA_029465975.1. Lineage (NCBI taxonomy): Eukaryota > Metazoa > Chordata > Actinopteri > Esociformes > Umbridae > Dallia > Dallia pectoralis. The sequence goes on from CM055730.1 coordinate 26,126,560, forward strand.
CCTACGTCCCCTTCAACCTGCCACATTCTACAACTCCACTTCTAAATCCTGCATTACTAACCTTGCTCTCCTAAACATCCGCTCCATGAATAATGAAGCCCCCCCCCCCGCTCTATGAACTAATACTGGACAATAAGCTGGACTTTCTTTGTAACATTTTTTCATATTAAATCACGCTATTCCCAATAGTTTTAGCTAGTTTTATCTGTCCCACCCCGCCTTACTGGTTGATGTGGTGGCCTTGCTATACTGTACAAATTCCACTTTAAAATGACTGAGTTGTCTCTCACATCCATCACCTCATTTGAATATATTGCCTGTAAATTGACAAACTCCCTGACCATCATCCTTATTTATTATCCAACGAAAGCTAATGACTCAACCCTCCCTGACGCTGAATTACTCACCATTTCTGTATGACTCTCCTCTCACCTTCTCCTGCGTGGTGACAAGAATATTAACCTTGCCGCACTTGATTTCAAACTTACCTCTGATTTCATCACTGGATGGTTTAAAACCTGGACTGTTTTAATTGTAGTAAACAAGTACATTTTTTCACTCACAACAAATACATGATCTTATCTGCTCGTAGGCCTTACTATTATCCACATAAATCCCTTTTTGTTCCCACTGTCTGACCACAGGATTATACATTCCTCATTTTCTTCCAACATATCACACAACTGACAAACGCATAATCTCCATCCCTAACATCAAAGCCGTTGACTCTCCAACTATCAGGTGCCATCTCCTCTGCTCTCCCGATGGACTTCACCCTAAAATCACCTAAAGAACAACCAAACCAGCTTGCTCAACACTGCTTTACATCTGCTCTCTGTACCCTGAAGCAAGGTTTTCGCTGCCTTGAACGCTGGGCGAGAAAATCTGAAGCCTACACACAGAAGCATACAAACTCCACCTTTCAGTTTACAGAGATGCCCACAGGGTGAACAGGTCCCCCTACATCTCAAACGCTATCAACAGCTCCAACATGAATTCCCGGACTCTGATGTCTACTGTTAGCAAATTACTTCAGCCCAACCTGCCAACTCTTTTCTGCAAATTGTTGTTGGTATTTTATCAAAAAAATCTACTACAGCCCTCCCTACCATTAACCTCCAAATCTGTCCATCTGCTGTCCGGGACTCTCACCTCTCATCATTTAGTCCGGTTAATTCACCTTACATAACTAAACTTATTATGACATCCAAAAATGCTACCTGGTCGCTTGATCCTCTTCCCACTGTTCTAATTAAAGCCTCCATACCTGTTCTCTGTCCACACATCACAAGCATATGAACCTCTCCTAACTAATGACATTGAATTCTGCTGCAAAACCGCTGCGGTCACCTCTGACGCTAAAGAAACCCGGACTATACAACACAATTTACAAGAAAATTCTGCCCTATCTCCAATTTAAGCCAAACCCCCCCTTCCTGTCCAAAACTCTTGGAGGAATTATTGCCTCACAGCTCCAAACCTACCTCCTCAACAACAACCTATATTTTCATCTTCAGTCTGGTTTCCGGCCAATCCATAGCACAGAAACCCAACTCCTCAAAGATGAAAACAACTTTTTATTCTCTGCTGATGCCGGTTTCCTCAACATCATGATTCTCCTCGACCTGAGTGCTGCCCTTGACACAGTTAACCACCAGATTCTGCTCACCATGCTCAAGGGGCTGGGCGTTGAGGGAACTGCAAAATCCTATCTCACTAACTGAACCCATTGCATTTCACTCAAAGGCATAAACTCAGCATAGAAGCAGAAATGATGGCTGAATTGGCGGAGGATGTGACCACAGGGTAGGATGTAAATTATGAAGAGTAGGGGACCAAGTACTGAGCCCTGGGGGACAACTTGACTGTAGCCGGGTCAACTACAGTCAAGGTGTCCCCCAGGGCTCAGTACTTGGTCCCCTCCTCTCCTTCACCAATTCAGCCTTAATTTCCACTGCTATGCGGATGATACACAGACTTCATCCTTTCAATGTTCTCTCTGTTTTCTTACTGTATTTAATTTGTTTGTTTGTTTTTTATGTTAGGCAACTTTGGATCCTAGTAAAGCACTATATTAATACAATTTATTATTATTATTTAGCATTCACAATCTGTATATACTAAACACAACAAACAACATGCTTATCTCACAACACACATCTCTTTATGGCACATTGCTCAATGCATTTACATCATAGGCTAATTGATTGTGTCAGATTATTATTATTTTTTGGACGATATCTGATGCATCCCTAGTTTGTACCACATGTATAATTACACCTGGATCTCGCACACAGGTCCTACACTACATCCTGTTTAACCGTTTATACTTGTAGAAAAACAATGCTGTTCTGTAGCATCAAGAACCGCTCCATCAAACAGCTTTCCAAGACAAAACTGCATTCAAAACTATCTGAACATCTTTGTCAGCAAGCTGATATGTCAGTCAGTCTATATGGAGATTTATTTTTTTAATTTAAGTCCTTTACCAAACATTCTTACCCATTAAAACTATGATAGGCCTTCATATGTCTTATCTTTCATCCCCTCCCTGGCACAACCATCATAACACATATCTCCAGACCCAGAGCCAAGAGAAGTGTTATCTACAACAGAGGCTGCCAATGAGATTACAGACAAACACACACACACACACACACACACACAACACAACCAGAACAATTAAACAACGCTAAGAATGAACATCGTTGAAATGCGGCATGAGCACAACAAGTTATGGTTTCCTCATATTGTCAAATAAATCACTACAGAAAGCAGGCTACTAGCTTAAGTCAACATAACTGCCTGTTTAGTGCCCTGTGCACACCTGCTTGTTCCCAGACTCCACACTGGAACGCCTTCCAGGGTGTCAGCAATTCATTCCTTTTTTTACTGATTCATGATTTGTCTTTTCCAGAGCGAATGTATATGAGGCTGCATAAAAGAGAACGATTCAGTTAAACACTGAAAGTGCAAGAATGATTCCATCGCATGGTACTGACGGATAACAGTTTGGTTAAACAAAAATAACAGCTTTAGCTCAATGTATTAGCTGGCATGAACTTTGGGGCTAATTACTCTCGCTTAGCAACAGAGAAGCAGCTGACAAGACATAAAAAAAAATATATGGAGGAGGCGTTTGTTTTGCTAGAAGCTTATACATTTAAATGTAAAATATTTTACCACTAAATGTTAAATAAACACAAGCAGCTACATTCTAATAAGTCTGTGGCATTTGGGGGTGCTCATGTCTCATTGTAGCTGCCCCAGGCCTCACAGTAATTCACACCTTGTAAAGTATATCAACCATGTGGGGACATTTCACATACAGAAATTACCAAAAACTATATGTATGGTTTCAGGATTGGGTTTTGAAGGAAACACACAATTATGGTTAATTGTTTTTTTTTTAGAAAGTTAGGGTTAGGTAATTGTTTTTTCTTCTAAACAACTTGTGTATGTGCCACACACACACACAGACACACATCTCTATCGGGGCTGCTCCCCTTCTTCCGTTTCCATTCAATATCTGTGTCTAATGTTGCAATAGCCTTTGGGCTTTAGTCAGTGGCTCTTTAAAGTTCGGCCCGGGTGCTGTGGATTTCATGGCTTACTGCAGATAGTCCCCAGAACATCATAAGGAAGTGACAGCAGCTTCAGGGAACCACGTAAAATTAACATAAATTCAGATGGTAATGTATTCTGCAGCCGCGGCTGAGCTACCGTATAAAAGAGGCACTTATTCTAGAAAAGATTGTATTTTTTCAAGAAAAAAACGGAAAGGTTGCAAAAAATGTCTTGCACAGACAGGAAGTATAATGAACCCACACGAGTCATGATAAGCTGTTTCAAATCTAAGTAGCACCATCACCATCCTTTATCTGTTATCGTTTGTCTCTTTATCATTTTGGATGTGGATACCCACTGAGGAAAACGATGTTGAAAAGACATGGAAAACAATATGTGTGATTGATTAGACCCAGTGGGTAAACGTCTCCATATTTATTACGTGTTAGATGCCTTCACACGTGAAATGGAGACTACAATATAACCCTAAATGAGTGTCCCAATAAAAACCAATTTCAACAATATCACTACATATTTTTGGGTACTTATCATTTTAATACACATGCACGCATTATGCCAACTGACAATCTAAGCTATTTGGCCTAGATTTAAAAAAGGGTCAAATCTACTCACAGCCGACACAAGATGAAATATAAAGAGACAAAATTCTGCCCCAGTTAAATTAATCACTATGATAAATAGTAATCAGACATTAAATCTAATTACTGTAGGCCTACTTCCCACAGTCGTCTCTGCTTCCTCATTGTGGATAATGATTGTGATGGGTAATTAATGATACAAAATGACACTGTGTCCTGAAAAGGTGCAGTAGTCACCTAATGATTGTGATGGGTAATTAATGACACTGTGTCCTGAAAAGGTGCAGTAGTCACCTAATGATTGTGATGGGTAATTAATGACACTGTGTTCTGAAAAGGTGCAGTAGTCACCCTCACTGCAAAGCTCTCACTCCCCTAAACACACACACACACACACACCTGTAACTGGTTGATGTAGGCAAACAGGCACACACACACACACACACACACACACCTGTGACTGGTTGATATAGGCAAACAGACACACACACACACACCTGTAACTGGTTGATGTAGGCACACACACACACACACACACACACATGTAGCATTACCTTTCCGAAGCTTCCCTTCCCTATGGCCCGTAGGATCTGGAAGTGGTCAAAGGTTACTGTAAGGAAAGAGAGGCAATCTGTCACTGACAATTAACAAGCAGACTAAAAGGTGGGCTCAAATAACAGACTTGGTGTGATACAGTAAACATTATGACATCAGTGAGACTAGACACGATTTCAACGTGTGTCCATTATTTGTTGTGATTCGTTGCATGCAAATGTCCATAACACAGAAATCACTCCACAATGTGTTTAATTCCTAATGCCTGGCTTCTGCCTTGTACAATCTCATGGTATGCTTTTGTACAGATACAGTAATACAGTAGTACATTATCCATTACTGTGTAATAATGACCTTAATGCAACTCTGATTATAGAGGAATGTCCATCATTCACCAAAGTGATAAGAGGGTATCATCTCTATTTCAGATCAGCGCTGTAATAAAAACATCAGGCCATTGTATCGTTCAACACTAAAGAAGAACGGGTACAGCAGAGAACATCAAATGTGCATCTCCACTGTGTGTGACTGGCGTGCTGTAATGGAGAGGACCACAGATAAGAGAGGGAAGGACAGGAGTCACTGCTGCACAGTCAGGAGAGTGTCGTGTGGGTGTTATAAGGGCCTCCGCAAGCTTCACCCTGTGGTGCGTGTGTGTGTGTGTGTGTGTGTGAGTGTGTGTGTGTCAGAAGTCTCTGTTTGTGTGTGTGAAGCGGGGACAAGTCTGGAGGGTAACAATCACACAGCAGAGGCACTGAAAGCCGCACTCTGATTCACAGAACCTGCTCATTGTGAGGGTTCCTCTTTCTCCACACAGATCACAGTGCCAGTCTACATTAAATCAGTGGGGAGAGCATCATGAGGGTTCGTCTGTCTCCACACAGACCACAGTGCCAGTCTACATTGAATCAGTGGGTAGAGCATCGTGAGGGTTCGTCTTTCTCCACACAGATCACAATGCCAGTCTACATTATATCAGTGGGGAGAGCATTGAGAGGGTTCCTCTGTCTACCCCACACACAGATCACAGTGCCAGTCTACATTAAATCAGTGGGGAGAGCATCGTGAGGGTTCCTCTGTCTCCACATAGACCACAGTGCCAGTCTACATTATATCAGTGGGGAGAGCATTGTGAGGGTTCCTCTGTCTACCCCACACACAGATCACAATGCCAGTCTACATTAAACCAGTGGGGAGACCATCGTGAGGGTTCCTCTGTCTCCACACAGACCACAGTGCCAGTCTACATTATATCAGTGGGTAGAGCATCATGAGGGTTCCTCTGTCTCCACACAGACCACAGTGCCAGTCTACATTATATCAGTGGGTATAGCATCATGAGGGTTCCTCTGTCTCCACACAGACCACAGTGCCAGTCTACATTAAATCAGTGGGGAGAGCATTGTGAGGGTTCCTCTGTCTCCACACAGACCACAGTGCCAGTCTACATTAAATCAGTGGGGAGAGCATCGTGAGGGTTCTTCTGTCTCCACACAGACCACAGTGCCAGTCTACATTATATCAGTGGGTAGAGCATCATGAGGGTTCCTCTGTCTCCACACAGACCACAGTGCCAGTCTACATTAAATCAGTGGGGAGAGCATTGTGAGGGTTCCTCTGTCTCCACACAGACCACAGTGCCAGTCTACATTAAATCAGTGGGGAGAGCATCGTGATGGTTCTTCTGTGTCCCCCACTCACAGATCACAGTGCCAGTCTACATTATATCAGCGGGGAGAGCATCGTGAGGGTTCCTCTGTCTCCACACAGACCACAGTGCCAGTCTACATTATATCAGGGGGGAGAGCATCATGAGGGTTCCTCTGTCTCCAGACAGACCACAGTGCCAGTCTACATTATATCAGTGGGGAGAGCATTGAGAGGGTTCCTCCGTCTACCCCCACACAGACCACAGTGCCAGTCTACATTATATCAGTGGGGAGAGCATTGTGAGGGTTCCTCTGTCTAGCCCACACACAGATCACAATGCCAGTCTACATTAAATCAGTGGGTAGACCATCGTGAGGGTTCCTCTGTCTCCACACAGACCACAGTGCCAGTCTACATTATATCAGTGGGTAGAGCATCATGAGGGTTCCTCTGTCTCCACACAGACCACAGTGACAGTCTACATTAAATCAGTGGGGAGAGCATTGTGAGGGTTCCTCTGTCTCCACACAGACCACAGTGCCAGTCTACATTAAATCAGTGGGGAGAGCATCGTGATGGTTCTTCTGTCTCCCCACTGACAGATCACAGTGCCAGTCTACATTATATCAGTGGGGAGAGCATCGTGAGGGTTCTTCTGTCTCCACACAGACCACAGTGCCAGTCTACATTATATCAGTGGGGAGAGCATTGTGAGGGTTCCTCTGTCTACCCCACATACAGATCACAATGCCAGTCTACATTAAATCAGTGGGGAGACCATCGTGAGGGTTCCTCTGTCTCCACACAGACCACAGTGCCAGTCTACATTATATCAGTGGGGAGAGCATTGTGAGGGTTCCTCTGTCTCCACACAGACCACAGTGCCAGTCTACATTAAATCAGTGGGGAGAGCATCGTGAGGGTTCCTCTGTCTCCACACAGACCACAGTGCCAGTCTACATTATATCAGTGGGGAGAGCATTGTGAGGGTTCCTCTGTCTCCACACAGACCAAAGTGCCAGTCTATATTATATCAGTGGGGAGAGCATTGTGAGGGTTCCTCTGTCTCCACACAGACCACAGTGCCAGTCTACATTATATCAGTGGGGAGAGCATTGTGAGGGTTCCTCTGTCTCCACACAGACCACAGTGCCAGTCTACATTATATCAGTGGGGAGAGCATTGTGAGGGTTCCTCTGTCTCCACACAGACCACAGTGCCAGTCTACATTATATCAGTGGGGAGAGCATTGTGAGGGTTCCTCTGTCTCCACACAGACCACAGTGCCAGTCTACATTATATCAGTGGGGAGAGCATTGTGAGGGTTCCTCTGTCTCCACACAGACCACAGTGCCAGTCTACATTATATCAGTGGGCATGTATGAAAAGAGAGGGTTCTGACCTCCATCAGCTACATATTGGCCAACTAAATCTGCCCTCTCTGTAAACATCTCCCCTGAATGGTCAGGACAGACACGTTCACATATTAGCATGTTGGGCTCAGAGTTGGAATAACAGTTGAACAAAAGCGTTTTTAAACAAAAGCTTACCAACTGTCATATATGTGGGTGTTAGGGTGTCTCTGTGGGGAAGTATGTGGGAAGATAGATTCTGAATACTTTCCAAAACGCACAGCATTTATTGCAAGATATATCTCAGGAACAGTTAATGATATCAGTAAGGATGAGGATTTATTATTAGTCATTGAATGATTGGTAACTGCACCAAACCCTCATGATAATAAAACATTTTATCAAGTCATATCCTGGATTATAAACAGTATCATTTTATGTTATTGATTCAATTGTTTAAAATTGTTATGTCTTTAATATGTAGTTATGAAACCAGAAACCATAAGTATGCCATATACATATTTACATACATATTTACACACCACAATTCCCCTCTCGTCCCCTATCGGCTTGAAAGAGTACCTCTGGGGAGATTCTTATGAGACACTGTTGTAGAACTAAGGGATATATTGAAAGCAGAAATAATAAACACAATAAAATACTAAAAATGAATGGGCTGACTTGTGGAGATTGGAGACTTGAAGTTAAGATCGGTCTAGATGAGTAATTACAGACACCAAACCAGAGAATGATGTTTACCATAGATGCAGACAGTAAAATGGATTGGCAATGTATCATCACCTTCTAAAGATGAATTCAAATGATGCAACAACTGCTATAAATTAATGAATGAAGGCACGCTTTCTAAACCACTATATCAGATCCTACAGGCTGTGACTGAGAGGGCAGTGCAACACACAAATGCATCTGGCCTGGTTTGCATGTCTTGATTTAGAAGACGAGCTAATCCTCCACGGATTCTTCCGGCTCAATATTTTGTACATAGCTAATCCGTTCATATGGCAGGGCTTTGACGGAACCACAGTAGACAAACGGGGGCACATGAACAGCGGAAGACGGGAAACACTGATTGTAATCTAACTAGACGATGAAATTGGAATGTCTGTGGAAAAACAGAATAGGTTGTGTCACAGGGCTCCACTCTCATTGCAGCGCTTATGTAACACAAACAACATCTATCAATACATGTCCCAGAATGCTTTGCCCCTCTGGGTGAATGCATAGGTAAATATAGGGTAAATAAAGGAATATAAGCAAAATATTAAGCAACATGTTAATCTGGATACAAAAACAAAGCAAAAAGAAAACATCCTGTTGACATTAGGTCTTTTCATTAAGGACCTAGGCAAGATGTTATGAATTGCCGGATGTCAAAATTGAGCTTTATAGAACATTTCCAGAACATATTGACAACTTCCAGAGAACTGTAACACAAGAGCACAAAAACATTTAATCTAAGCAAAACACTACAATTTGTGTTGAAGCAAATTGGAGAAATTGGAAATAGTCAATCAAACTGATCATAGGACAAATGTGCTGGAGGAGGAGCTGAGGAACAGCCAGCAGGAAGTCGTACACAGAAGATTGATACAGTGACTGATCCTAGGACAGAGGTGCTGGAGGAGGAGCTAAGGAACAGCCAGCAGGAGGTGGTACACAAAAGATTGATACAGTGACTGATCCTAGAACAGAGGTTCTGGAGGAGGAGCTGAGGAACAGCCAGCAGGAAGTGGTACACAGAAGATTGATACAGTGACTGATCCTAGGACAGAGGTGCTGGAGGAGGAGCTAAGGAACAGCCAGCAGGAGGTGGTACACAGAAGATTGATACAGTGACTGATCCTAGGACAGAGGTGCTGGAGGAGGAGCTGAGGAACAGCCAGCCGGAAGTGGTACACAGAAGATTGATACAGTGACTGATCCTAGGACAGAGGTGCTGGAGGAGGAGCTGAGGAACAGCCAGCAGGAGGTGCTACACAGAAGATTGATACAGTGACTGATCCTAGGACAGAGGTGCTGAAGGGGAGCTGAGGAACAGACAGCAGGAAGTGGTACACAGAAGATTGATACAGTGACTGATCCTAGGACAGAGGTGCTGGAGGAGGAGCTGAGGAACAGCCAGCCGGAAGTGGTACACAGAAGATTGATACAGTGACTGATCCTAGGACAGAGGTGCTGGAGGAGGAGCTGAGGAACAGCCAGCCGGAAGTGGTACACAGAAGATTGATACAGTGACTGATCCTAGGACAGAGGTGCTGGAGGAGGCACTGAGGAACAGCCAGCAGGAGCCAGGAGGTGGTACACAGAAGATTGATACAGTGACTGATCCTAGGACAGAGGTTCTGGAGGAGGAACTGAGGAACAGCCAGCAGGAAGTGGTACACAGAAGATTGATACAGTGACTGATCCTAGGACAGAGGTGCTGGAGGAGGAGCTGAGGAACAGCCAGCAGGAGGTGCTACACAGAAGATTGATACAGTGACTGATCCTAGGACAGAGGTGCTGCAGGAGGAGCTGAGGAACAGCCAGCAGGAGGTGGTACACAGAAGATTGATACAGTGACTGATCCTAGGACAGAGGTGCTGGAGGAGGAGCTGAGGAACAGCCAGCAGGAGGTGGTACACAGAAGATTGATACAGTGACTGATCCTAGGACAGAGGTGCTGAAGGGGGAGCTGAGGAACAGACAGCAGGAAGTGGTACACAGAAGATTGATACAGTGACTGATCCTAGGACAGAGGTGCTAGAGGAGGAGCAGGCTGAAGAACAGTCAGAGGAGATGGAACAAATCATTTTCTGTAATAATTTAGCAATGTATATCACCTGATCAATCCCCTTCATATTTGACACTTTCATTTAACTTTAGACATTTTTTTGATCAGGTGTTGTTTCAGGCTAATGCTGGAAGACAACTTATCCATCTATTTATTTAAGTTAATGTGGGTACTTCATTTAATAAATATGGATATTTTCACAGGACATGGATATAAAATATTCAAAACAGTGCGATATGTTATTTTGCTGATAGGCTTTTCACAGAACATTTTTGTTCTCACAAAAAATGCACACTGTGTATCCAATGTTTGCAGTATCATTGTTTTTAGCTTCATGTGACATGTTTTATTAATTTTAATACAATAACTTTAAAATAACAATATAAATAAGATAAGGGCCTGATTACTTCAGGCAACCATTTTGTGATGTTCTATAAACACATATTGGTCTGTGATTAACCCGGCATGCATTTGCATGCTCTATAGAAATTCGGACCACGTACATTTATAGCCCTTAAAACATCTAACAGGATCACTAAAAATAGAGACATTTTTGGTGGAAAAAGTATATAACCACCACTGAGTCTGCCTTCCCACTTGAGCCTCAATCCATAGCAGCCCTGTAAATCCAGCCACTCTTTTATTCCACGGGTAATTAGAAAGGACACGCTGTGTACTGTAGCCAAACATTCATTTGTCAGAAGCCATAGCCTTGCTAGCTCATTCATGCTGAGAACTTAATAATGTGAACGGCAGAGCCAGGCTTTCATGTAGCAGTCCAGCTGCTCCAGAACATGAAATAAGCTTTATTACAAGTCCCTAAACTTTACAAATAAAAAAACACCTCCAATTTAGACAACAGCAAATCGCTGACTAACATATCTTCCCTGCTGGGATTTAGTATGTGCAATTCAATGAAAATAAAAACCCAATATAAACACGTGGTGAAAGCCTTTGGACCCAGATTTCTTGCACATCTGACACAGAATAATGCAGAGGAACTGAATCCAATGTGTGGTTCAGTGTTTACCTATTCAAAGATTCAGCAACGCTCAAATGAAGAGCCACTTCAATAAAATACATTGCTATCCTTCTTCTGAATCAGCTCTTCCGTTAACTTTTCAGGAAATGTGCTTCCATTCTGAGGAGAGATGAATAATCAAAACGGCAAAGAATGAGAAAAAACTGTGATTCAGGTCATTTCTGGGTTAAGTGGTGTTCAGCAGAAGCTGATAGAGGAACTGTCTTGATAGATTGAAAGTGTGAAATCTCAACATGAACTTTCATCTCCCGCTCCAGGTCTCTGTGAGTACGGCATTAGGACTGTGGGGTTTGGCCCTCATGCAGAGACTCATGACCAGCACATGTAGAGCAGGTGAATTGATGCTTCCAATCTGGCAGCATTGATACATCCACAATAAGAGGCTGATTGCTGACAAAACGTGAAGAAGTGCTGATCAGGCTCCTGTGTGAAAACCGTCTCTCAGAGTGAAGTGACGATGTCGGCCCAGTGCCCAGAGTAGCATGAGCATATATATATCAATATCAAAATGTGTTTTAAGTTTAAATATTTATTCAAAACGACATCAAATAATGACTTATCCACGCAAGTATTTAAAATTCCAAAATGTGAAAAAAATTATTAGAAGCAACAAATACTGAAAAAACATCAATTAAAAGTTCTTTTCCCTGCAATTAAAAATGGGGCAGAAATGCTGAACTGTTTTTCAGTGTAAAGACGAGATCAAAAAACAGCAGCTGGGACATGGCTCTGCTCAAACATTGTAGATTATGGACATTTTGCCTGCTAGAAATTGGGCCAAATGCCTACAAAAAGGTGCAGCATACACACCATGGAAAGCTACATTTAAAAAATAAAATGTAAAGATTGTGGACTAAGTTCCAACCACTCCAATAAAACAAATTACACAAAACTACTTTGAAATCATTTATGCAATTTAAATAAACACAAAAACAATATCCTTATGTAAACAACTTTAGTAGTTCCGATTACCATCACATAGAAATTTAAAATTAGAATAAAGTGCAACAGGTGCAAATTATTATAAAATCTTTAAAAAGTTTGAACCTTCCATTAAGATTAGAAACTTGAGTCTAAGAGCGGTCACATAGCCATTTCCAGGTTTCCACTGTCAAAAAATTATATAGAATTTGGCAAAATACCAGACCACTGGCAATCTACATGGAACAGGTTGGCCTATCAAATTCAGGCCAAGAGCTAACCAAAACATGCAAATAGAGGTCCCTTGGAACCTCAGAGTGACATCAAGGGATTTTCTGGCCTCTCCACAATCAATGTTATAGTTAAAACTGTCAGAAAGGGACTCCACAACTTGGCCTACATACAGTGGATATGAGACAAAGATAAATCATGTCTGAACTTTTTGGACCCTACCCAAAAAGATTGAGTACTGTAATAAAATTAAAAGGTGCTTCAACAAAGTATTAGTTCAAGGATGTGCACACTTTTGCAACCAGGTCATTGTTAAGTTTTATTTAAAATTCCCCCCCTTAAAGATTTCAACTTGTTTTTCTATTGAATTGATCACGCTATAAGCCACAAAAGACACAAGTGACTTTTGCCAGACAAATTTGGTAAAGGAACCAAACAATTGGAACAGATGAGTCAAAAGTGTTTGGCCAAAATGCAGTGCTCTAAGTTGGCATTTTTTACCAGGACAAAATGCTCCTAAATTGAAAAACCTAAAATATAGAGCTGATCCAAATTTTGATTGAATTCTGTTTAACTGCTTTGCTGCCTCAGGACCTGGCTAACTTGCCATCATTGACTCAAATATGAATTCCAAATGTTAGCTGTGAGTAGAATGTGAAGCCATTCATCATAAAACTGAAGCTAAACTGTTACAAGGAACTGCTTTAGTGTAGAATTTATTTCAACCACAGTGGGCAACACCTCCCATGATATGTAGCAAAGAGGCACTGAGTTTTAAGGTATGCCTTTAAATATATCCACAGTAAAACAAGTCCTACATGTCCTACTTTGACCCTACTGCAATAAGCCACTACGCAAAAAACGAAATGCTTTCACAGGGATTCATCCACTTGTCAATTAGCCTATCAGAATCAAAGCTGTTTAACTGCACAGTCAACTTAGTGCATGTAAACTTCTGACTAACTGGAATGGTTATTTAGTAAAATAATCTGTCTATAAACAATTGGTGGAAAAAGTAAAATTTTACATGTTTAACAATATCATTTTCTAGGGCTGTCCCCGACTCGAATGTTGTCAGTCAAATCGAATATATCTACTCATTAATAGAACATTACACTTGCATAAATGTAATGGTAATATCAATGTTTTACCCAATGTCAGGTAAACCACACCAAATAACTTATTTAACTAACTCCATATGATAAACTAGAGGTTTAGCTAGCTGCACTAACCTGGAGTTGGTAGCATTGGGTGCAGATGAAAATAGACCATGTCATTCAGCACAATTATTACATGTAGATATAATTATATTATTACATGTAGATATAATGTTAATACAATATTTACACTAATATGTGGATATTTGGTAACTAATCTGTAACTAAATGCACCAAAACTGTGGAACCCTCTCCCTCAATCACTCTGTTATGTCTGTACTGTATCCGAATTTAAAACCCTACTCAAAACCCACTTATTTTCTGAAGGTTATTTGTAAATTTGTACCGCCTGTTATTGTGCTTCTGTGTACTTTTGGTGGTAATGTTTGCTATTACTGCCTATTGTTGATTGTGCTAAATTGTAAAGCGTCCTTGAGCCCTGGAAATAAAACATATTATTATTATTATTATTATGAAATGTTCGCTACAAAGACGAACCACACGTAATGGCACAACTCCAATACCGCCTTCTCTCTGGATTTTCCTTTTCAGAAAGGATTCTGTATGTCTCCTCTTCTGTTAGACAATCCAAAATAACAGCAACTATCTGTCATTTGAATGAAAAATCATTTGTCGATCAATGGCGGGCAATAAAGATGAGTTTGTTTCCTCCACCATGTGGGGCGCTCCCATATGCCGTGACGTCACGTGAAAACTATGAATAGCTTATCAGAGCACATGTTTGACCAAAGCACACTTATGAGAGAGCAGTCTCACTTCACTTGCTATATATCCCACACCCCGAAAACCCAGTGCAGAACCCTCCCCTCTTTCCTATTACCGTAACAACACATGAACATAGAGCAAAGAAGAACTCAATAGGGCACTTTCCATCCTGTACGGTTCACTACATTATGTAGTCTATATGTAACCTAGCCTACTGAATCAGCAAAGATAAGTGCAAAAAGGCAACTTACCCGTTTCTAAGGGTTTGACATGTTCAATGTGGTCAAATATTCTGCAAATTCTTGAGTACAGAGTTTGCTATTTACTTTGTTTGGGATGTTTCTAAAAAGTCTGAAATGTGGATTGTCGTAGATTTCTTTTGATGCAAGTGCGCCAGCTTTCCCTGGTAGATTATTTCATTTAGGCAATACTCCAATAAATTTTTATTTGACTGACACGAAAAAAAAATAAATAAATAGACAGCTCGACTTGAAGAATAGAATTCAACTAAGTGGTACCAAACTGATGTTTCGACTTTTAGGGGGTAGCCATGCAGTTTTCTGTGTCGTACGTTTACATTTTCAAAAGAAAATTGTAAACTTAGGAACATGTGTATTGGTTAGGCAATGTTAAGAAACAAATAATGTGAGGTTAAATGTATCCTACAAAAGGTAGTAGTAGTAACGTCCATAACACTTTTTATCCTCTGTGCCTCTGTCTGTGAAGGCAAGCATTTAAGAGCTGGCTTTTGATTGACGTTGAGATTGGTGTTTTGCAGAAACTACACTGTAAGAAATTGCTGTAAAAATACAGCCGATTTCCCACAGTAACACACTGTTTTCCTGAATTACAATATTGTACTGTAGACAACTGAGAATGTGAGGCGGGGCAAGGGAATGACATGCATGAATGATCCAAACAGTCTGCTACTGTAAATTCTAAAGCAGGATATTCACTAGAAAAAGACAAATAAAGACATGTGTATCAAAATATGACATTGAAAATAGGCTGCAATTGGTAACTTGTAAACAATTATTAGTCATCACAGCAGTAGTTATAGCCATGTAGGGATATTGTACAATGGCTTTGCTATATTTTGTCTATATATCGATATACGATATATATCCCGATATTTTCTCCGCAACATTAAAGGGAAGAAAACCTGAACGCTCTGCCTGACTTTAGTGCACATTTGTGGCAGTGCTTCTCTTGCAAAGTAGTTGCGAATGTGAAGCTCATATCTCAGGTCAATCGTTTTCAGTAGCATTTTGATTCCGACTTGTTCAACAGTTGCAACAGGGACCATATCTTTAGCAATGTGATAGGACACCACATTTGTTATAGTACACCCCTTGTCACTTATCTTTTCATAAGGCACACTGAGGGAAAATGTACGGTGGCCCTCAAGTGCAAAACACACACAAAAATATGAGTGCATCCCCCAAATGAACATGCTCTTCCAATATAAAAAAAGAATACCCCAATAATTAACACACGTTCCCTCCAATACGACTAACCTTCCCCCAAATGAACAAATTACCCCGAAAATGAACACACTCCCCCCGAATACGAGTGAACTCCCCCTAAAAAGGATGACAATTCCCCCAAATACAAAGACACGCTCCCCCACAAGTGAAACGACATTACATTAACTCAGTACGGAAAGGGCGGGTGCAACACCTTGTCGCTGATTGGATGCAAAGACACTAACAGGAAATAAGAAGTTATTGATGGTTTTGGAAGGAAGAAAAATGAGTGCAAACAATTCTGCAAGTCATGTAATTGCACTAATTACTCTTCATTTTAATCAGGGACATTCTTATGAAATCATCTTAGATATGCTGTCAACGTTTCACAACATTAAAATTAGTATGCGCACGCTACAAAAACTCGGCAGATCAACAAAATGCTTTCCACAGTAAACAGTACTGCTGCTAGCCATTTTGGTGCACTAAGCATGATTCCATTATGATGCCCCCCAACCAACCCGAGAAAAAAACATATTTTTTTAGTTTTTATCTTCATTCGTTTTCTCCTGACTCCTGCTGTCTTTCCCAAAAAATCTACAGCCTACTATCAAACTTCGTCAGTATTTGGGGGGAAGGGGGCACCATGGTTACATTCTAGCGCAATTAAATACTCTTGTTCCGCACTGTTTTTTATAAACATCCCTAAAAAGTGCCTAAAAATATTTATATAGGGAAATAATATCGGCATTATAATTATTAGACTATTTTAGGTGCCCCCCCCCAGCACTTGAAGGTGCGGTTGCGCTGGCAGTAAGGGCAATACATGCTTGCAACATTTAGTGTAATGTCGTTTCACTTGTGGGGGAGCGTGTCTTTGTATTTGGGGGAATTGTGTCGCAATAGGGGAAATATGTCATCCTATTTAGGTGGAGTTCACTCGTATTCGGGGGGAGTGTGTTCATTTTCGGGTTAATTTGTTCATGTGTGGGGGAAGGTGTGTTAATTATTGGGGAAATATTTGTTATTTTGGTGGAGCATGTATATTTGGGGGATGCACTCATATTTTTGTGTGTGTTTTCCACTTCAGGGCCACCGTAAAAATGAGGTTTGCAGTGAGCATTCTTTCGGGGTTGGAGCTTTTTCGGGTTGTTTATGGCATGCGGCTTCTGCAGACTTCGCGCAGTTTCACACACTCCGTAGTTTTAGGTGGTGAAAAAGATTTGAAGTGTTTCCACCCCTGGCGGTAACCTGTTTATGGCACTCCCTACATATGACGTTGTTTTGTTGCTCATCGGATACTTCAAATCCGAACCATCTTCAAATTACTGAGCCACTGCTTTTTTTATACAAATCAATTTCTCCTCCGCACGCTGCGCAGTCGTTGTCGCTTTCTCCATGTTCGTTGAAGTGTGTGCCCCTCCCCCATATGTGCGTGAAAGAGGACGGCGGGGGGGGAGGCGAGTAGCAGTGCAGAGAGCTCCCGCCGGGTCAGCAGCATGCTTGCAGAGCGCAAATTGAAATGTATCGATATATGCGAAATTGTCTAATTCCATCTCGCATTTTGAAATATATCGGTATAAACGAATATACCGATTATCGCCCTGCCCTAGGCTGTGCATTACATTGCTTTAGGTCATATCTAATTTGTTAAATACTTTTATTGTTGTTATTGTTATCTGTTATTGAAAATGTATGCAAAATGACTAATAAAAGAAACCTGAAATACATTTTGTAATAACTTATTTCTGTTGCGATTCAAAAACATTTTATGACATTTGAAGCGTTTCTGTATCATCAGCTGAACGCAATTACTTGTGCGCCCAAACTCCAGAATAACGGTAAAGGAATGCTTGTATCGTGTTCCATGCAAGCGCCAGGTGTGTATAATTACATTTGTTTGACTTTAACGGGGGTTCGAATTAATCTGCAACAGAAATAATGATGCTTTAAACTAATATTTGAGAAATATGCGATGATGCCCATCTCTGTCTTATTCGATTGTAAAGAAATTATAAACAATTTATTAAGACAGTAGCTTTGGCAATCGTGGTATAATTCCAGCAAACACTATTCCTAGATTTGGCCAAACGGAGGCATTTGGGTGATTCTCACGAAATCCAGATTTAGAAGGTGTCCAGCATCAGAATTTTTAAAATGCCCTTGAAGCCAATTTTCTTTTTGCACATATAAGATTAAGGTCGGAACTTACTAAGACCATTATTTTTAGGAGATTAAAAAAATATTTCCTATATAATTATTTACATTTTTCAGATGAAGTCCATAAAAAATTATCATTACCGCAACATGACATTACATTAAATATATGGTTAGAAACTTGTATTTTTGGCTAATGTTAAAGTAGACTTTTATTTCTCATGCTCAAAGCTATGTAAAACTCTGGAGAGATTACTTTTTCATATTTATTATGTTTTGTAATTTCCTTATTTTCTCTCATTACCGAAACATACGTGATGATTTACAATTTCTTTTATTTAATTGTTTTACTAATAGATAACATACACTTTTGTTATGTAGCAGACCTTAAATAAGTAGTGTTGTATAAAACATATATACATTTTAAAACAAAATATGATTATCTTATTATCACTTAATTGGTAAAAAAGATGCATGTTGCGGTAATGAAAATGCCATTTCGGTAGTGAGGATCATTGTTTCGGAAATGAGATTTAGCTCACACATTCACTGTTGACAACCCAATAAAAACAAACCAAGCCACCCCCACCATGCTATCTGCTATCCCAACTTGGGTGAAGCGTTGTCAATGTGTGTGTGTCTGTGTGTGTGTGTGTGCAAGTGTTGGTCAAAACAATGAATCCAAGTTATATTTCTCCCTATTATCACCCTGACCCCTGACCTCTCTTTCCCTATTATCACCCTGTCCCATGACCTCTCTTTTCCTATTATCACCCTGACCCCTGACCTCTCTTTCCCTATTATCACCCTGTCCCATGACCTCTCTTTCCCTATTATCACCCTCACCCCTGACCTCTCTTTCCCTATTATCACCCTGACCCCTGACCTCTCTCTCTCTCTTTTCCTATTATCACCCTGACCCCTGACCTCTCTCTCTCTCTCTTTTCCTATTATCACCCTGACCCCTGACCTCTCTCTCTCCTTTTCCTATTATCACCCTGACCCCTGACCTCTCTCTCTCTCTCTTTTCCTATTATCACCCTGACCCCTGTCCTCTCTCTCTCCTTTTCCTATTATCCCCCTGTCCCCTGACTCTCTCTCTCCTTTCCCTATTATCACCCTGACCCCTGACCTCTCTCTCTCTCCTTTCCCTATTATCACCCTGTCCCCTGACCTCTCTCTCTCCTTTCCCTATTATCACCCTGACCCCTGACCTCTCTCTCTCTCCTTTCCCTATTATCACCCTGTCCCCTGACCTCTCTCTCTCCCTATTATCACCCTGACCCCTGACCTCTCTCTCCTTTCCCTATTATCACCCTGTCCCCTGACCCCTCTCTCCTTTCCCTATTATCACCCTGTCCCCTGACCCCTGACCTCTCTCTCCTTTCCCTATTATCACCCTGTCCCCTGACCCCTGACCTCTCTCTCCTTTCCCTATTATCACCCTGACCCCTGACCTCTCTCTCTCTCTCTCTTTCCCTATTATCACCCTGACCCCTGACCTCTCTCTCTCTCTCTTTCCCTATTATCACCCTGACCCCTGACCTCTCTCTCCTTTCCCTATTATCACCCTGTCCCCTTACCTCTCTCTCCTTTCCCTATTATCCCCCTGACCCCTGCCCTCTCTCCCTCTTTCCCTATTATCACCCTGACCCCTGACCTCTCTCTCCTTTCCCTATTATCACCCTGACCCCTGACCTCTCTCTCTCTCTCTTTCCCTATTATCACCCTGACCCCTGACCTCTCTCTCCTTTCCCTATTATCACCCTGTCCCCTGACCTCTCTCTCCTTTCCCTATTATCACCCTGACCCCTGACCTCTCTCTCTCCTTTCCCTATTATCACCCTGTCCCCTGACCTCTCTCTCCTTTCCCTATTATCACCCTGACCCCTGACCTCTCTCTCTCATTTCTTCTGTAATCCTCAAGTAACACTGGATTACTGTGTATTTTCTCCCTATGCTTTGCCAGACTGTTTTTCGCTGATGCCCTTTTCTTTTCAACTGTCTGTAACAAAATACACAATTGCCATCTTGAATGTAACATTTTGTAAAAAGAAAAGAAATACATTGTTTCACAGTAAAACTATGAAATAGTAAATAATATTGCATTAATAATAGGTGGCCTATACTGCATTCATACTGCTTTTTGTGGAAGCATTTAAAAAAATAAATAATTAGTGACCACTGCTGGGGGTTGTAATAGCTATTTTGTTTACGCAATCTGTTCAAGAAGCGTTTAAGGAAACTATCAAGTTATATTAAAATGAGCAACAGTTATAGTGTACGTGCCTCCTTCATAAGTCTGTTTCTCATTACCGAAACATTGAGTATCTCCACCGCAACAGGCCTTCAATTGTTGCGGTGAATGATAATGGTGTTGCGGAGGATGAGCGACCTTAAACATTCTTGCTAACTGTGGAAGCTAAATGAGAGTTAGCTAAACATTCCCTATCTTTTTATATTTAGACCATAATGGGGTATATAGTAATCAAAAAATTTAACTGCAACATTTTTTATAACTTCACAAACACATGTTTCAGTAATGAGAACTAAAAAGTCGTGTAGGTACTATGACACGCCAAATTTTTACTTTTATCTGGAGAGAAAAAATTATAACTGGTTACTTGATAGCCATCTTGAGTGTCACAGTCATTTATGTCCCTTACAACAAATTCCTTAAAAAATGATAGTTCCTTGAGCACTTAAACAATGATTGAAAATTGTTGCGGAGGATGAGAAAATTGGTCTTGGACACATTTTTATTCCTTATTATTGGCACTACATTTACCAATGATCACCAAATACCACATGTTTCTTTACTGTAAATGTTTATATTATAACATGCACTGAAGCTTTTTATTTTTATATTTTTTAAATATGAATAATTCGATCTCAAAGGACCAAAATCCGTTGCGGTAATGAAAATGCCATTTCGGTAGTGAGGATCATTGTTTCGAAATGAGATTTAGCTCACACATTCACTGTTGACAACCCAATAAAAACAAACCAAGCCACCCCCACCATGCTATCTGCTATCCCAACTTGGGTGAAGCGTTGTCAATGTGTGTGTGTCTGTGTGTGTGTGTGTGCAAGTGTTGGTCAAAACAATGAATCCAAGTTATATTTCTCCCTATTATCACCCTGACCCCTGACCTCTCTTTCCCTATTATCACCCTGTCCCATGACCTCTCTTTTCCTATTATCACCCTGACCCCTGACCTCTCTTTCCCTATTATCACCCTGTCCCATGACCTCTTTCCCTATTATCACCCTGACCCCTGACCTCTCTTTCCCTATTATCACCCTGACCCCTGACCTCTCTCTCTCTTTTCCTATTATCACCCTGACCCCTGACCTCTCTCTCTCTCTCTTTTCCTATTATCACCCTGACCCCTGACCTCTCTCTCCTTTTCCTATTATCACCCTGACCCCTGACCTCTCTCTCTCTCTTTTCCTATTATCACCCTGACCCCTGACCTCTCTCTCTCCTTTTCCTATTATCACCCTGTCCCCTGACCTCTCTCTCTCCTTTCCCTATTATCACCCTGACCCCTGACCCTCTCTCTCTCCTTTCCCTATTATCACCCTGTCCCCTGACCTCTCTCTCTCCTTTCCCTATTATCACCCTGACCCCTGACCTCTCTCTCTCTCCTTTCCCTATTATCACCCTGTCCCCTGACCTCTCTCTCCTTTCCCTATTATCACCCTGACCCCTGACCCCTCTCTCCTTTCCCTATTATCACCCTGTCCCCTGACCCCTCTCTCCTTTCCCTATTATCACCCTGTCCCCTGACCCCTGACCTCTCTCTCCTTTCCCTATTATCACCCTGTCCCCTGACCCCTGACCTCTCTCTCCTTTCCCTATTATCACCCTGACCCCTGACCTCTCTCTCTCTCTCTTTCCCTATTATCACCCTGACCCCTGACCTCTCTCTCTCTCTTTCCCTATTATCACCCTGACCCCTGACCTCTCTCTCCTTTCCCTATTATCACCCTGTCCCCTGACCTCTCTCTCCTTTCCCTATTATCACCCTGACCCCTGACCTCTCTCTCTCTCCTTTCCCTATTATCACCCTGTCCCCTGACCTCTCTCTCCTTTCCCTATTATCACCCTGACCCCTGACCCTCTCTCTCTCTCTCTTTCCCTATTATCACCCTGACCCCTGACCTCTCTCTCCTTTCCCTATTATCACCCTGTCCCCTGACCCTCTCTCCTTTCCCTATTATCACCCTGTCCCCTGACCTCTCTCTCTCTCCTTTCCCTATTATCACCCTGTCCCCTGACCTCTCTCTCCTTTCCCTATTATCACCCTGACCCCTGACCTCTCTCTCTCATTTCTTCTGTAATCCTCAAGTAACACTGGATTACTGTGTATTTTCTCCCTATGCTTTGCCAGACTGTTTTTCGCTGATGCCCTTTTCTTTTCAACTGTCTGTAACAAAATACACAATTGCCATCTTGAATGTAACATTTTGTAAAAAAGAAAAGAAATACATTGTTTCACAGTAAAACTATGAAATAGTAAATAATATTGCATTAATAATAGGTGGCCTATACTGCATTCATACTGCTTTTTGTGGAAGCATTTAAAAAAATAAATAATTAGTGACCACTGCTGGGGGGTTGTAATAGCTATTTTGTTTACGCAATCTGTTCAAGAAGCGTTTAAGGAAACTATCAAGTTATATTAAAATGAGCAACAGTTATAGTGTACGTGCCTCCTTCATAAGTCTGTTTCTCATTACCGAAACATTGAGTATCTCCACCGCAACAGGCCTTCAATTGTTGCGGTGAATGATAATGGTGTTGCGGAGGATGAGCGACCTTAAACATTCTTGCTAACTGTGGAAGCTAAATGAGAGTTAGCTAAACATTCCCTATCTTTTTATATTTAGACCATAATGGGGTATATAGTAATCAAAAAATTTAACTGCAACATTTTTTATAACTTCACAAACACATGTTTCAGTAATGAGAACTAAAAAGTCGTGTAGGTACTATGACACGCCAAATTTTTACTTTTATCTGGAGAGAAAAAATTATAACTGGTTACTTGATAGCCATCTTGAGTGTCACAGTCATTTATGTCCCTTACAACAAATTCCTTAAAAAATGATAGTTCCTTGAGCACTTAAACAATGATTGAAAATTGTTGCGGAGGATGAGAAAATTGGTCTTGGACACATTTTTATTCCTTATTATTGGCACTACATTTACCAATGATCACCAAATACCACATGTTTCTTTACTGTAAATGTTTATATTATAACATGCACTGAAGCTTTTTATTTTTATATTTTTTAAATATGAATAATTCGATCTCAAAGGACCAAAATCCAGTCATGGACACGTTGCGGTAATGAGAAATTTCCCTTTAAATGTTGAAAAAAACAAAATTCGTATTCATGATTTCATTTGAAATCATGTGCAAAATCGTACATGAAGAGATGTTTATAACGGTATCCTTCTTATTTTGATAGCATTTACTTTTATCATCAAAATGTTTTATGACACCTCATAAGTCTAATTTCGCGAGAATCACCCATTTGGCCAAACATTGGACATTTTGTTGAGAACTAGATTTGTTTCATAGCCTATTTGTTTTTTCGGTTTTGCTAAACGTGTATTATGTTCTGTAATGTTTGTGTACATGAGTCTATACTATTCAGGCATATGTCAGGCATATGCGTATTCACAAAAATGTGCCTAAAGTAACGTTAAAGTGTGGTTTTGTCTGATTGTAACAGAACCTTCCAAAAGTTTGCATCTTTTAAATCGCACACTTATATATATGGCATCCATACGTCTAATCTGATGTTAGGCCTGGCTTGTTTTCTACATTTGAGTTAACATGTCAATACAAATGTCAAGGCTGTCCTGTCTCGGGGTGAAGGTGTTGAGGTTGCTCTTTGTATTGTCCTGCTACTGATGCTACTCAATTACTTGAAGATATGAACTCTAGTATTTTTGGTGTGTTCAGGTGCTCCATGGGAATGAACCCAGACGTTTTGCCTTTTGGAAATTATGTTTGTACAATTGTACGATTTTAATTATGAACTACCTGATCTAATTTGTTGTCCTTTTCATTTACATATACTCTAAATAAATGGATCATATCATATCAAACTCTTTTTAACATGTTTGGAATGTCTTTTTTAACCTGTTCATCTGGTACATTAGCATATTGTGTAAAATTACATAAAATGTTAGCATATTTTATTAAATTGACAGTATATGTGTTGTACTGCAACAGATGACAACTGTACTTCTAAGTACTTTTGGTTACTGTAGAAATGACAGTAAGGAGCTGGCAACCTTGCTGGCAGCACTTTACCGTAATTTCTTAGAATAACAGTATGTAGCTGTTTTGACCTTCTACAGTAAACAACTGTCATCCTAAACACGGATGGCTACTGTAGGAAGACAGTAAAGAGCTGGCAACCCTGCTGCCAGCATTTTACTGTATTATATCGGATAAACAGGATTGACCTGTTTTGTACTTCTACAGTAAACAACTGTAATTGTAATTACAGTATCCCTTCTGTAGAAATTACAGAGAATAGCTGGCAACCCTGCTGCCATCACATTACTGTTTTTCTACAGGGAAATTTCTTACAGTGTATTTAATGAAGCAGCCATTTAAAGACCTGCGCCATTTAAAGACATGCCTCTTAAACTAGACAACTGTCACGGATGCTCCGGCGGCGTGACGGCGGCGATGCGGCAGCCACTGTGGGCGGCATCTTGGGCGCGGGCGTGACGGCGGGGGCCATCGTGGACGCTGGCGTGACGGCGGGGGCCATCGTGGACGCTGGCGTGACGGCGGCAGCCATCTTGGGCGCTGGCGTGACGACGGCAGCCATCTTGGGCGCTGGCGTGACGACGACGGCAGCCATCTTGAGCTCTGGCGTGACGGCAACAGCCATCTTGGGCGCGGGCGTGACGGCGGGAGCCATCGTGGACGTGGGCGTGACGACGGCAGCCATCTTGGGCGCTGGCGGGACGACGGCAGCCATCTTGGGCGCTGGCGGGACGGCAGGAGCCATCGTGGACGCTGGCGTGACGGCGGCAGCCATCTTGGGCGCTGGCGTGACGACGGCAGCCATCTTGGGCGCTGGCGTGACGACGACGGCAGCCATCTTGAGCGCTGGCGTGACGGCAACAGCCATCTTGGGCGCGGGCGTGACGGCGGGAGCCATCGTGGACGTGGGCGTGACGACGGCAGCCATCTTGGGCGCTGGCGGAACGACGGCAGCCATCTTGGGCGCTGGCGGGACGGCAGGAGCCATCGTGGACGCTGGCGTGACGGCGGCAGCCATCTTGGGCGCTGGCGTGACTGAGGCCATCTCGGGCACAGGCGTAGCTGAGGCCAACTCGGGCACAGGCGTAGCTGAGGCCATCTCGGGCACAGGCGTAGCTGAGGCCATCTCGGGCGCAGGCGTAGCTGAGGCCATCTCGGGCACAGGCGTAGCTGAGGCCATCTCGGGCGCAGGCGTAGCTGAGGCCATCTCGGGCGCAGGCGTAGCTGAGGCCATCTCAGGCGCAGGCGTAGCTGAGGCCATCTCAGGCGCAGGCGTAGCTGAGGCCATCTCGGGCGCAGGCGTAGCTGAGGCCATCTCGGGCACAGGCGTAGCTGAGGCCATCTCAGGCGCAGGCGTAGCGGCCATCTCGGGCGCTGGCGTGGCGGAGGCGATCTCTGGCGTCAGATCTTGAAAGTCCAGCCATGCCTTCCACCACGCCCTAATGACAGCCGGGGGCTGCTTATGTAACCCCTCCGGGGATTTCTCTGTCCCGGAGGTAGGTGGTCGGAAAGGGTCTTCCCCGGCGGGGGTAGTGGCTGTAGCTCCAGGGGTTTTCCTCCCCTGTCTGCAGCCCCGGAACAGTGGGCGGTGTCTTCTGCCCGCCCCAGCCGACGTCCGATGTTGCGGGGACTAGTCGACTGAGGACGGGATCCCATAGCAGGGCGTCTTCCAGGGAGTCCTCCTCCACTCGCTCGTAGAACGCCTCCTCATCATCCGAGGAGAGGGAGTCGGACCCCCAATCACCCTGCCAGGTGTAGCGCTGCTCCTGCTGCTCCGTGGGTTGACGGTGAGCTTCATACCTCGGAGCGCTATAGCTTGCCCCTCCGAGGAATCCACTCACCGTCCGGCTCTGCGGGCTTTTTGGGTGGCTTAGCATTCTGTCACGGATGCTCCGGCGTAGTGCGGTGAAAGCCATTGCAGAGTCGTAGGAACCGTTCAAAATAAGGTTTATTGCGACGTTGAACACAAAACAAACCGATCACGGCGAAAATCCTATACTGTTAAACTGAAAGTAAAAGTGCGCATATCGCGTCTTAACACAAATACGTTTCTTAATAACAGTCCGATATACACCAGCACTCACCTCTATAATACAGTGACATTCAAACACACAATGCTAAGCAAGGAGTGACTTGCTAGCGACCCCTTTATATCCCGACATAAAGTGACAGATTACTAACAGCTGTGACCACGTGAAAGAGGAAGTAATCACAGCTAGTGAGAACAAAAACACGGAAGTGGATCACCGAAATGGAAGTGTAGCAACGCCACCACACCAATCGTGACAACAACTAGGGTATTTGTCCACTTGCTCTGTTGTACAGAAGGGCTTCTTTCCTCCTTTACTCCTCTTTCTATTCTGGTTAAAGTCAAGGTGATGCTTGCTGATAATGGGACCCAGTGTGTCTATGTAGACATATCCATCAAATCAACAACTTCCAGCCACAATAGTCATTTCCAACATTAACAATTATCAACACTGTATTTTTGATACATCTGATGTTATTCTAATGGACAAGAAAATGGCTTTTTTCCCAAAAACAAATATAAATGTTTGATCTGTTGTGGAGATGGCTTGACTGCAGCCCTTATGGTAGATCCAAATTCTAGGTTTAGGCAGGGGGTGGATCCAACTGGCTTGTTCTGACAAATAACAGTATCTGTGCTGGGAGTTCAACACCCTGAGGATCAGTGGCACCCCCTGGTTCAGTGATGAAGCAGGAAGTGCCTGGGGTGAAAAACATAGAAACACACCCACACTACATTGATGCTTGCTGGTCTGACATTGTTTCAACCTATCAAAACCTTTACTCCATTCAAACCGATGCTAAAGAAATGAAGATGAAATTCAATAGCGTATACAACTTAGACTCTTGACTAGATAGAGTTATTTGCAAACATCCCCATGGCCAACGCTTCCCATGAATGTGAAAGAGGTTTCATTAAGAAATAGAACTGTTAACTCATTTTACACAAGACAATACATGGAAACTGTAAGATATTGAGTGAGAAGGCATCCTTTACAACATTTTATCAAACTAGCAAATCACAACACACTTTTTCACAAAGCATGTCCCAGCAAAGACATGGACTGAGTCTGGCACAATGAAAACCATTATGTTGATATAATCCAAAAGTAAGAGTAGTGGAAACCGTACAGACCTTCTGTGCTTGAAAAAAACAAATGGAAAAAACATCTGGGACCAAAACACGCTGTGATTTTTTTTCTTCACAAACATGTAAAACTGGCAAATTCAGCTGAAGGTGCTAAGCTTCTTTAGTCATATTTTTCTATTAATTATGAATCCAGAGATGATGTAATTGTCATGAGCTGTTCTTGTTTAATCACCATCACACTAACTGCTCCTGGCACAAGTGTGTTGGGAGGTGCTAGAACGGGGAACGCAGATGCTGCTGAATTGTGAGATCAGCTTTGTAATGTAAAAGTGCAGTTCAGACTGGGCCATTTGTACTAACCTAAACAGATGTTCAAAGCTTAAATGTCCACAGTTAATGTAGGACGATTTCTGCATTGTGAAAATCTGGTATAAACTGAGTCTGTAAGACTGGAGCTTAATACTGTAACCAAACAAGTAAATCTAGGTAAGCCCAGTTCAGCCAGGCTGTGGTTAAAAGTGTGCAGCTGTGTATGGGCCCGGACCATCATTGTTTTGAGAAGTGGTTCCTGTAGGTGATGTTGTATGTGATTTGATCATTTCAGGATGGGGCTGCAACTTATGCTACATAACGTTAAATCCAGGAACCAATGCAAGGGTTCTATGTGTGGATTATAACTCTGCATTTAACACCATCACACCAGAACCATCAGAAATCAGAAAAGTGTTTAATCGCCATGAATGTGTGAACATACAAGGAATTTACTATGGCAAGAAGGTGCTCACATACAACATATGAATATAACAATATAAATTATACTAATGGGCTGAGGGGGTATAGGGATAGTAATATACAAGATGCTAAACAATACAGATAAATAACAGTGCAATAGAGCAAATATTGTAGTGCAAAATCAGAGAATGTGCAAAAATGAATGGGTCAGAGTTCAAGGCTTGTGTGCAATGGGTCAGAGTTCAAGGCTTGTGTGCACCCCTGGCCTTGTTGAGGAGGCCAGTAGCACAAGGAAAGAAACTGTTCTTATGTTGTGAGGTTTTGGTCCTGATGGACCGAAGCCTTCTGCCGGAGGCGAGTGGATTGAACAGAGAGTGTCCGGGGTGAGAGGGGTCTGTCACAATCTTCCTAGCTCGCCTCAGAGCCCTCGAGGTGTGCAGATCCTCGAGGCTAGGCAGATTGCAGCCAATCACCTTTTCAGCTGAGCGGATGATACGCTGCAGTCTGCTCCTGTCCTTAGCTGTAGCAGCAGGGTACCAGATGGTGATGGATGAGGTGAGGATGGACTCAATAATGACTGAGTAGAAGTGAACCATTATAGTCTTAGGCAGGTTGAATTTCTTCAGCTGCCAAAGGAAGTACATCCTCTGTTGAGCTTTCCTGGTCAGTGAGCAGATGTTTAAATCCCACTTGAGGTCCTGTGAGAAGATAGTGCCCAGGAAGTTCTTGTCCGTCACCAGGTTTCGCATGAAACAAAGAAACCAAGGCCCATTATAGACTGCAAATAGATATTGATGACCTAAATGTAACGTGATATTATCATATAGAAAATTTAACCAAATGAATGTTGACGTATGGTTGACAATATTGAATATTGAGAATAAGGGAAGTTCTAAACGACAAACCTTTATACGCTTCATAGCCAACAATATTTTGCTTTTCAATAGACTAATGTCCTACCAAAACAATAGGCTATTAATATATTTTTGTGGGTACAAAGATGTACATTGTGTGTAGCCAATTGGAGCACTGAAAATAGCCGAAACTGACAATATCTATTATATGATTTTTTGAAACGCAAATGAGCACTTCAATGTGTAAGGTACAGGTAAACGTTGCCACATGAAATCGCTTGCATGGGGCATTTAGAGACCTGTGACATACCACAGCGCTATTCCAGACTACGGACTCGCATATTGTCGGCTTTTGACAGAGAGCTCAGGCTTAATATAACAAGATTTTAATGAGGACAATCAGATAATCCTGGCCGGAGCAGTCGCATTTGGAGAGGTGCATTAATGTAACCTATACTCCACTCTCAGTTTGGCCCAGATAATGCTAACACTGTATGAAGCCATTATCCCACATAGTCAAGTCTGTTATCATTGGAAAAGTATTTTCACCCGGGTCACGCCTGTTTTGGTCCCTTGTAACTCACTTTCCTAGAGAAAATTGTAATTTTTTTTTATTTTACTGTCGAAAAAAGGGGATTTATCCTTGTATGGTAAAGCGAAAATCGATGCATACAGTTTTCTTTGCTAAAGAATTTTATTGATGTGACGCACAAATGGTGAGAAATGTATGTTATACTTACACACATAGTAAATGAAATTGATTTAAATTAAAATACTTAGTGTGCTTCTGTTTCATATTTTCTATTTAGCCTACATCTACATCATTAGGGAGACAATAGAGACGATCACCCATAATACCCAGAGGCAAGAAGGAAATTGTATGTAGTTATTTGTATTGCCCTAAGACCACTTCATTGAATACATGCAAAACACACTCTAAAACACACTTGCAAATAACTATTTGCAATCTTCCTTGAAAGCCTTGACGGGATAATCAAGGCTTTCCTATATTCCAATATTACTTATTGAAAGTGATTTGGTGAAAGGCATTTATTTCAATGATGTGATTCAAAAGTTTGCATATTTGAAGACCAGTAAAAGGAAGTTCTGATTTGGTGAGATTAAAGAGCCACCTAGTGAAAGACAATTATTAGCAGCAAAAGTGTTTGGTAGTATCAGAATCAGAAAGAGTTTTATCTGGCAATTGCGTTTACACAAACAAGGAATATGTGCTGACCCGTACAGCAACAAATATTACACAAATTTAAGAACGAATACGAACAAAAAGACCATACAATTGCTAGAACATGTAATGTGTAAATATACAGTATGTATATGCAATTGTGAAAATAAGCAGTGTCTAGTCAGAGTTCAGATGTCCTTTAGAATTGTAACTGTCCTGATAGTTTCCAGGATGGATAAACAATGACAATGTGAGGGACAGGCTATGGGCAG
Organism: Dallia pectoralis; assembly: GCA_029465975.1. NCBI lineage: Eukaryota > Metazoa > Chordata > Actinopteri > Esociformes > Umbridae > Dallia > Dallia pectoralis. Next base: position 26,157,238 of record CM055730.1, read on the forward strand.
TTTAGTGCTGGATGCATATTCCTGAGACTTACTGCTGTGGGGAAGAAACTGTTCATGTGGCCAGAGGTTTTGGTCTCGATAGATAGACCTCAGCCTCCTTCCAGAAGGGAGAGGTCTGAATACTGCCTTCCCCGGATGAGAGGGATCGGCCTCAAGCAGAGCAGAGCGCTGCAGTCAGCCCCATAATGATGTGTGGGAGTATTGAATGAGTGTATAATCATGTATCCAAATTGGTGAATTAACTGCGGTGTGTGCAGAAGGCTTTCTAGATTGTATTCTATGATTGTAAGAGTAATTTAAAGATTCATTAATGCCATGTGGGATTATGACTTATTTCATGTAACTGTTAAGTTTAATGTTCACATTAAATGCACTTTTCTATTGAGTGTGCACCATCATCATATCATCTCCATTAAATCCAAGTCTCCCAGTAAAATATGATCAGAGTTATGAGCATACCCTCTCCCAAGGTAACGTCCTACATTACAATAAAGAATAATGCACATGATCATTTGTATTTAGGTGGTGATTGGAACATTGGTTTGTTCAACGTTACTCAACACATTCATTTAGAGACATTACGATTAGATATGGCTCGATACCACTTTTTATGTCCGATACGGATAACGACCGTAAAACTTTGAGTGTCTGCCGATATCAATACTAATCTGATACCCTCCTTTCTCCTCTTTAAAACAACTAAGCTGTTAATAGCAGCATACATTTGTTTGGATGCCGTTGCTTACATCCTATGGTCCGCAGAGCGGATGATGCGCTACAGTCTGTCTTTGTCCTTGACAGTGGCTGCAGCGAACCAGACAGTGATGGAGGAGGTCAGGATGGACTTGATGATGGCTGTGTAGGCATTTATCATCATGGACGTTGGTAGTTTGTACTTTTTGAGCTGCCGCAGGCAGTACAGTCTTGTTTGTCCTTTCTTAGTGAGAGGTGATGTTCAGCTACAACTGGAGGTCTTGGGTGATGGTCTTGCCCAGGAAGAGAAATGACTCCATTAAGTTGACAGAGAAGCCCTCCAGGACAATGGGACAAAGGTCAGGCTTCTCCTAAAGTCCACTCTCATCTCCACTTTAGAGCATTGAGCTCCAAGTTGTTGAGACTGCACCAGGACACCAGCAGGTACATATTTCCCTGTAGGCAGTCTCGTTCCCATCAGAGATGAGACCAATGAGGGTGGTGTCATCTACTAAACTTCAGGAGTTTGACAGATTGGTGACTGGAGGTGCAGTTGATTGTGTACAGAGAGAAGAGAAGAGTGGGCTTAGAGATGTGCCTGCCATCGACGGCGCCATGTACTTATTATTATGTAGCACAGAAAGTTTATTGCGTGTTACAGCCTCGGCTCTATGCCAGAGTTAGATCAAATACAAAATGCCTGCAGGCTATCATTTATGACTCTAACAGGAAGTAGGAGCCACAGCGCCACCAATGCTAGATGGTTGAAGTAATCATTACACATTCCTGAGATTGAATAAAAACACACATGCTGTCCATAATTATTCTCATGAGAATAATTAGAACATATTTTATTTGAAATATTACACTAAATGCACATATTTTATAATATCAACAATTTATTTAAATATTTTACTTTTTTCTGGGATTGCATCGATGTTCAAAATTCTGGTTTCCTCACATCCCTTGTAAAGGTTATGCCAGGGGAAAAATAAAATATATTTTTGAGAATTGAAACATCAAAATCAAAAAGTATGTTTTCCTAGCCAATATTTAAGCTTGGTTTCAACGAGCAACGAGCAGAGCAACAATGCCTGATGCACAGTGGATAAATTCCCTCATATTCACATTCTGCTTATAATCTTTGATTTATTCTATTTGCTCAGGCATTCTCAAATGCTCTTCCTCCCCCCATCACGTTCATACAATTTGGGCAAACTAATGCTAGACCTAGAATTTAACTTTTACATTCTGTATATAGACTCCCTTTTGTAGTTGTACTGTTGTTACTGCCATATTAATGCTGCTCAACTGACCTACATATACCTCATCCTGTATTATCTGTATATTGACTCTCCACTAGATCTGTATTATCTTTATATTGACTCTCCACTAGATCTGTATTATCTGTATATTGACTCTCCACTAGATCTGTATTATCTTTATATTGACTCTCCACTAGATCTGTATTATCTTTATATTGACTCTCCACTAGATCTGTATTATCTTTATATTGACTCTCCACTAGATCTGTATTATCTGTATATTGACTCTCCACTAGATCTGTATTATCTGTATATTGACTCTCCACTAGATCTGTATTATCTGTATATTGACTCTCCACTAGATCTGGATTATCTGTATATTGACTCTCCACTAGATCTGTATTATCTGTATATTGACTCTCCACTAGATCTGTATTATCTGTATATTGACTCTCCACTAGATCTGTATTATCTGTATATTGACTCTCCACTAGATCTGTATTGCCATGTACAATCCAACTGCTACTTGCACTTTTCTATCCTGTGTATTTATTGTGTAACGATATTAGGGCTGCAACTAACGATTATTTTTATAATCGATTAATCTGTCGATTAGTTTTTCGATTAATCGATTAAAAACTAAAAAGCATTAATATCCAACCCTTTACTGAAAAACAGAACTGACAGTGCAATTCACAGTGCAAAAAATGTTCAGAAAGTGCACAAACAGGTTGCTCCTTGAACATCCCTGAGCTAATGAATAATAAAAAGTGCACAACAATGTTTATTTTTTATTAAGGACCTATAAAGACAAATACAATACAGAAAACTTAAAATAATTAGTTTGAACCTCAGAACTTATTCTCTAGTCTACACTCACAGACGTACACAGTCACAAAACTCTCACTCACAGACGCACACACAAACTCTCCGCATCACGCACACACAAACTCTTCGTATCAAGGACTCCAACGTGTTTCCGTTTAAGGTGCTGTATCACCGTGGTGCTCCCGTGCCATGTCATGTCGCTTTTGCATATCTTGCAATTAACACTTTTTTGATGTATTTACTGTGAAATGCTCCCACACTTTGGATGACTTCGGTCGAACTGATTTTGCCGACCCTGCCATCAAAACAACGTTACAGCTCCGCACCGCACTCAACTCAATTGCTTTTATCTCCGCGATTGAGTGGCGTGTCGCGCGACACAACGTGTCGATAATGACATTCGTTGCCAACTTTTTTAATTATCGATTTTTATCGATTTTATCGATTCGTTGTTGCAGCCCTAAACGCAATGTTGTCTCATACGTTTTTGCTTCATTTTAGCCAGGTCTCCATGGCAAATGACAATTTCTTCTCAATCTGCCTACCTGGTTAAAAAAATAAAAGAGCTCACTGAATTCGAGCGTGGTTCTGTAATTCAGCAGCCATATCACCCTATAGCCCAAGACTGGTTGCCCACTGAAGCTAAGCAGGTCTGAGCCTGGTCAGTACCTGGATGGGAGACCTCCTGGAGTTGCCTCGTTGCTGCTGGAAGATGGTGTTAGTGAGGCCAGAAGCTGCTGCACTTTGGTCTGTGTGGGTCCAGTATAGTGACGGTCAAAAAGCACTGTGCTTCGGATGAGATGTTAAACCGAGGCCTTGACCCTCTGTGGTCATTAAAAACCCCAGAATGTCCTTTGATAAAGACTAGGGGTGTAACCTTGGCATATATATATTAATTGGCTTCATCATCACCATCTCCTCTCCAACAATAACCTGGGGTGTGGTGTGCGTTCTGGCGCAATATGGCTGCTGTTCCATCATCCAGGTGGATGCTGCACATTGGTGGTGGTTGAGGAGATTCCCCCTTCCATGTGAAGCGACCTTGGGTTTGAGAAAGGCGCTATATAAATTGAATGTATTATTATTAATAGTAATAGCGCTACTGTAATAGTGAGAATTGTGTTTATTTTAATTCACTGTGACAATTATTATATGTCTGTTAGTTGTATGTATCAGTTTTTAATTGTTATTAAATATGTAAAATGTATGAAGTGTGCTATATAAATAAACTTGCTTGCTTGATTGCTTGAATTGTGAAATGGATTAAATGCCAACGTTGGGGGGGTGCTTTTCATTCCCACCAATACATTAAAACAGTAAGTCAATCAGTTGCAAAGCAGCCTGAAGAAAAAACAAATGAAGAAACTAGTTGACATAATTTAGAAAATAATCTATTAGAGTATATCAAAGCTTTATAAAAGGTAATATATATAATTAGTCCAATTCATTGTATTTTCAGACTACTAAAGAATACAATGCCCTGGCTAAGCCATCAAAATTATGTTGTAGATAAACACATTGCCGTCCTGTTTCAAAAACATTTTTAATATATTCATATGTAGGCTTTATATAATACACCTACACCCCTTCACATGTTATAATACACACTATAATACCTAAAGTGTGAGCAGCACCTACAGCCCATGTTATAATACACACTATAATACCTGAAGTGTGAGCAGCACCTACACCCCTTCACATGTTATAATACACACTATAATACCTGAAGTGTGAGCAGCACCTACACCCCTTCACATGTTATAATACACACTATAATACCTGAAGTGTGAGCAGCACCTACACCCCTTCACATGTTATAATACACACTATAATACCTGAAGTGTGAGCAGCACCTACACCCCTTCACATGTTATAATACACACTATAATACCTGAAGTGTGAGCAGCACCTACACCCCTTCACATGTTATAATACACACTATAATACCTGAAGTGTGAGCAGCACCTACACCCCTTGACATTATGTTGACAATGTTTGAAAAGGTCGTTTTCATGATTAGAAAACCCTGACATTGCCAGGCCCTAGTAACTGCAATACATGTATGATTATAATAAGAGACTGCTGTCTAGTTATCCAGACTTTGACATTGACGTTAGAAATAAAACAGCCTTGGTGATCCAGACCAAAAACACCCTAGTATGTTCTCTGCTGACCTCTTAAATTACCACTGGTCATCAAAGATTTAATGGGGTAAGCATCTCTTCATAATCAATAGCCTAGGCCTGTGATGCCCTCTGACTATCAGAAATAGACATATTGACCACTATGGGACATTTTCAAGGACTAGACAGAAACAAGAGTGCTTGTCTAGGGAGAAGGCAACTGGACACCTTTGATGTCTGCAGAAACCATGGAATCAGAGGCTACAACAGAGCTCACAAAGAAATGGCCAACAGAGTCTACTGTATTGAGATATACGTCTAGCACTGGAAAATACTGGAAAAACAGCATTGTATAGCAATTAACACTTAGAGTGTCTTGTAACAAACAACCAGTATAGACTGAAATTAACATAGTCTTACAGAAAGAGGGCTCAGTTCTCTTTTACGAGGCAATTCGATTTTATTACTACAGTTTTTGCTAGTGCTTCTAATCTGAACACTTTCACCATTGTTGTTAGTCAAGACACTGTCTGGCAAATGACAGGTTACATTGAGGCTGAGTGTAAATAAATGAAAGGTCGCTAAATTGTATCCCTGGCCTGTCATTTGAAGGAATCTGTGGTACTGCCCTTGAGCAAGACAGTGTCTTTTTACATTTACAATTGAGTAATTTTCCAGAAACTCTCATCCAGAGAGAGTTACAGTTTGTTCATTCATCTAGGAGGTCAATAACTCAGCAATTGTAAGTCACCTTTAATAAAGTTGCTCAGTTAAGTTGCTGTCAATAGCGCAGCAAAGTCAGTGCTACAATGAAAAATACATGTACTATTGTCTGATCCACTGGCTGTGATCTCATAACACAGGAATAGAGGAATATACCGAACACACTATGTACATCTGACAAATAAACAGCACATTATAATTAAAGAATCCATTTCCATTCCCATAAGCAACAGTGCGATGATGTTCAGTAGTCGACCCTCAGCTCAATCACCTGGAAGGTCAATAGAATCTGCTAAGAGGCCCAGCACTCTCTGCAGTCTGCACTTAAACGCTCCAAAGGAATCACTTTCCTGATTATGGATGAAAGCTGAAATTAGAACATTTGTAAGGCTTGAGAAGCCTTTGAAAACTAATTTGAGTGTCTAACTCCAGGAACTGATATTCAACCAATATCTTCACATGAATCACTTATCAGATGACACAGTTAGTGAAAAGCCCCCCTGTGTTTACTATTGAGAAATGGAAGAATCACATAATTCATCTTTTTTCATTCACAATTTCTCCTAAAAAGGGATGACCATGCAATACCCTCCATGGTGCACATGACTGTCAGGGAAGAACTGTTGGGAGATGCTCCATTTGAAACACACGCAGCATCCAATAGGCTAAAGCAGTAGAATAACTAGTCTAATTGCTGGGAATCTCAGTGCCTTTATTTTCTCCAAAAGCAATATCTTATCAAACATGAATACTTTTGCTGTGTATGTGTAGATTGGTCTATAATCCTCAATCCTGACAATATTTTACTATCCTGATAAAGGCTACGGAGTCATACTGGCACTAACCCAAATGAAGCCTTTAGCATGTTAGTCCAGGAAATGTGAGCACTTCGCTAGCGGTGCTGTTCCTTTTTATTGATACAACCCATTGGAGTAAAAAGTGTAAAGCCCAAAGCATACAGAGGCAGCCATTGGCTTGAACTTGATTGTTAGTTATCAATATGTAATTGGAAGCTAGAGAAAAAGAAAGAGGGCATGTTGCAGGTAGAGCTGAAACGATTAGTCGACGTTATCAACAATGAAAAAATCTATAAATATTTATGATGTCTACAAGTCGTTTGATCTTCTAGGACCTATTTTAAGTGCCTGCAATAATGTAATGTAACCAGTGAGGCGCTGTCGCTATAGAAGGTAATTCAGCCCTACATGTATGCAATCCAATAGAAGAAAACTAAAGATAAATTCGCTTGTGGAAGATGTTACCTAAAGTTAGAACAAAACATTATGTCAGCTGTAATGGGTGCAAGATGGAATTTGCTTTCCATGGGAGCACAACGTGCATGCTGGAACATTAAAAAAGGAAAGATCCCGGCAGGAGAGGAGACGAACCACCTCAATTGGCTCTTTTCTACGCGAGCAGCGACTCTACTCAGAGTTCCTCACAGATGACTGAGCTTCTCACCCTATAACTAATGGAGAGGCCAGTCACCTTCATGAGAAAACCCATTTTGGCCCTTGTACACTGTAAAAAATGATTCTGTGGTCATGTAGATTTGAATTAATGTTTTAGGTAAAATATATTCAATATGATTGTGTTTTTGATTTTGAGGCAAATATTTAATTACATTTCAAATAAAAATGTTTGGAATAAAATCCACCGATTTTAGTTAAATAAAACATAAGCATTATATTTATCTAATCCCAAATACAGAGAATATTGAGTGAATTCAAATTAATTTAATCAGGCGAATTTTAATTGAACAGCACTTCCTGTCAAAGTGCGCCTTTTTAAATCCAGTAGGCTACCATCTAACCACAAGACTTCCTGTGTGTTGAGCTCGTTTTCCCGGGCAAGTAACGTAACTTCTCTCAGTCACTTTTGTTGAAACTTGTAAATGTGAAGGTAACATACCAGCTAAACACACGTGAAGTCTATTAACAGTGTTGTGTTTTAGAACCGCAATTGTATTTATTTTCATGCATAAAGCTGTTAATTTCAGTGTGGTAATGTCCGTCCACATCGGTTAGCAGGAGGAAGGGAGATTAACTTCGGACAAACTTTCTCATTTTACAGCTAAACCGTACACTAAAAGTTTCTGAAAACATTTAAGTAACATAATACTTTTTCATATCAGACTAGCAATGTTTGGTTTGATAGTTGGAGCTTCGTGAGCCGGCCGCCGAACTCCATTGGAAAAAAATGTCCATAAAGATGACTGGTAAAGGACCGCTGGCCTGCCCTGTTTGACGCTTTTCAAGTAAGTTGGAATTTGCAATTCATGTTTCAATTTTGCATTAAAATCCTTAAAATTACATTTAACTCTCCCTCATTAAAAAATCCTGAATGTATACATATCTCAATATTGTGGAGGGGGACATCAAGTGTCTGACAGTGGCAAAAAGTATTGAATGTTATAAAATATATACAAAAGGCAAATAACAACTGTCTCTTTTGTTGCCTTTTGTGTTTCAGATCAATGCAAAATTTCAAAGAACAACTACTTTACATCTGGAATCGAAATGTATGTCTGCGGTAGACGTCACACTCCCAAGCTATTGACACTATTTCGTGCCAAAGGTGGAGCCCTTGGAGGAAGACTGGAGATCATAATGGAACTGTCAAAGTTGGAGCCCTTGGAAGAAGACTGGAGATCATAATGGAACTGCTGGCTTGAAATTAGACTGTGTACATTGATGTGCTGCAATGTGTTGAAAGCACAAAAGTGAATTGTTAATAAAATTCTTAACAGAGTATTTGTTAGGTTCTGTACTTTCTGGGCCATGAACTACTAATTCTTAAGAATGACTAATATTTAAATATAATTAATTGCATTGTTTAAATTCATTGTAGATTCATTGTAAAATTAATGTAGATGATTACTACTCAATTATATATCACTGATATTTAGAAATTAATTAATTTTTGTTAGTACTATTTACACATTAGGGAGTTTATCTTTTTCAAATTAACTCAATATTTTTGTTTAGGTTTTAATTAATTCTGTACTGTTTTCTATTTGAATCTACTCATAATAAATGGATAACTATTAAGGGGCTCATTTAATTAATATTTACTCAATACCAAACCTTGTGAAATTTTATTAATACTATTGCTTGTAATCTGTTGCCTCATTTTATTGAGTAGATATGGTGTATCTTTTTTTACAGTGTACATGCAATCTTGTTCTTTCGGTCATCGCCTAGCCTTCAAGTTACATTTACTTATCATTGTCAATTGCACATCCTCAAACTGTACTGCAAATTCTAAGTGGATGCAAACTGCATTTCGTTGTACTGTACTTGTGCTAAAAAAAAGTTCAATCTAACCATAAAATGCCCAGTTAGCAACAACAGTTAATAAATCGCATTACTCTGCATTTCACACATATTAACACAGTAGCAGCACGTCTACGGACAGCAGTTAGACAGTGTAGTGTACAGGAACATTGTAATGAGACACATTTAGATTTTTATGATAATTGTTTGCAGATTAATATTTTACCCTTGCATAAGAAGCATAGAGAGCATTTGTGATTTGAGTTGAACAAAAAGAGATTGGCCTGTTCTGCTGGTTCAAGTGCAATAAAAATAAATCTAAAGCTTTAGTTATTTTTAATTCCTTAGAAAAATTATAACTCAATGTTGTAAGAAATTGCAAAAGCTGAATAATCGTTCAAAGCTTACTGATTAATCATTGGAAAAGTATAAATACGTTTTTGGCTGGATGGCGATAGACAATATATATATATATATATATATATATCTCAATATTGTTTGTGTGTCAAATGCTCCGTTGTAAGCCAGCTACACGTGAGATGTCACACACACCTTAATTTATAACACATTGGTACAAATTAAGTGCAAATACAGAGTTCCTCTTGATTTTTGAGAATACACTCAGCTGTGTAAATATCAGAATGTTAACAAAAATGACATAAAGACATTTAATCATATCTCTGACAATACTGCTTCAATTGTTATTGTTAATAGAATAAGAGACTGCTGTTCTGTTATTTAACATAATAACATTGCAAAATATAGGTGTTTCTTTCCTGTGTAGTGTGTAACAAACTATATTTTTGTGAAAATAATAAAGATAGAAGCATAACATATCAACTGGACTACATGTTCTGGGAAAGCAGTAAAGTTTTCTATTGATATGAACACTTCATCAAAGAAAACCTTTCCTTGTGTGTAGCTATGTTTTGTGCTAGGAACACTAGCTTATTAACAGACAGTGGCTTGAGAGATTCCCTGAGGAAAATTACAATTTTACCACTGCAACAGTAAACCCTGTCAGAAGGTGTGCTGGTGGCTGGGACACAAAGATACTTCTTTGCCAGGTGGCTCAGTGCGGGAATTACAATGACAGTTCTGTTTCAATAACCTGCCTGTCAAGTTGGTGCTGGTGGTGGATGTGCTCTTCTTAAAGAAGCTTGGAGTGACTTCTTCCTAACTGGTGCTGACACATGCTGCTCTCTCTTGGTCTGCAGGCATAGGCACAGCAAGTCCTGAAGGGATTTGAGAGCGTTCTGAACTGCCTCTAGGACTTCTATGTCCTGCCAGGTAAGGACTGGATGCCTGGATTTCTTGTCAGAAGACAAAACTTCGGCAAGGGCCCCCTGCTGCTCTAGAACCCTCTCAATCATTTGCCGCCTTGATCCCCATCTCGTAGTAGACTCAGAGATTAGCCGATGAGGGGGCAAACTGAGAAGAAGGAACTGTAGGAAAAGCTGCCCATAATTTTCTTGCACAAGGAAATAGCCAAGGCGATGCAGTCATCACCATCCATGCCTTGTCCTGTGACCCAAAATGTAGAAAAATATTTTGAATATGTATTTTTATGTATACTTTCATTTATCAATTTTTCTTAAAGTTTGTTCTGTTTCACCAGACCCTTCTCTTTATTATAATATATTAGGGTGTAACGGTACGCCTCGTTCGGCACGTGCAGTGATTCCAATATCATAGTTTCAAACTAAAATTCGAAAAACAGTGAGTTTCCCAGGAGACGGATCTTGGCGCCGTAACTGTAACACAGGGAGGCCGCACAGTACAGTTGCTGTTTATCTAAATTAACAAAACAAAGACATTTAAACTAATCTGTGGAGAAAAATAGTACAGGGAAAATGACACCAACAGAGAACATAAAAAAGAGCCAGGCACAGAGTCTGGCAGCCGACTTTAAACCATTCTGATCCAGTTCCTGCTTTAAGTTTGTTGACTTGCATTTGATTAAGCCTTCTTTAGCCTCTTCCTTCTGAATTAATCGTCATCAGTATTTTTTTTTCATTCTCATCCTCAAAGGCAGTGAAAGTAAAAATCGTAATGTCAGACTGCTTAAATGACGCCACGATAATAACCACTTAGAAGAAACTGGAAGCGGCCACTTCCACAAGGATCTGACTTTTGGCCTATTCTGTTTGTGAGTGCCTATGTTCATTCAGGCTTGGGCGAGTTTTGTTATCTCCGTCTACCATGAACGTAATGCACAACTAATGTAACACACAACTCTGACAAAACTTCCAGTGAAGGATGTAAATCCAAATTAGCTGACTGCAATAGAATTAAGTGGAACACTGAATCACAGTCAAATCAATAGATGGCTGATCTCAGGCCTGTGCAATTAACACTCTCCAAATGATTGAGTGGCTCTGCAAAAGCAAATGGAAGCCATTGATTTGTATCTAGGGGGGGCCTGTTTCTTTTTTGAATTTACATCTTCAATGTGATCGACAAAGAAAGAAGAGAAAATAGGCTCAAGAATCAATTCACAGGTCCACAGTCCTTTCAGCTGTTCATTTCCACTTTCTCTCACATTCAACTTGCCTATGTTATTGTTCTCTCAGATATTGCTGCAAACATGCCAATGTTTTTGGTCTACGCTGGCTTCAGAGTCTCTTATCTTACCACAACGTCAGAAATAAATCATCATAAGACTGAGAGCCTGATTTACTAAGACTAGCGCAGTTTTCCGCTGCGTCTTTTTTGCGAGTTCGCTAATAGCGCACGCTATGCTTCCACATTTTGCGTAGTATTTATCAAATCTGACAGTCATCACGCAATCTGCGCATACCCCGCCCACCATTAGCGCGCCTGTAAAAGAGCAAACAGTGGGCCGCAAGTATTTACCATGGATCATACTACGGGAAAGAGAAAGGAATTGGCCATATCGTCCAGCCCTATGTTAAAGACACTATTGATACCGTGAGAAATTTACATTATCCGGAAAAAAGCCGCTTATCAGTCAATCGTTAATCGATCGATAAAGTCAATCAACTAATGATTAATGAATTAATTGATAATTTGCATCCCTACAGCAAACCTTAACATATTACAGGGCAGAACATCCACACTAGAGCTGAGGATCTTTGCCCGAACTGGTCGGGTTCGGTCTTAATGTATATCATTAGACTCGGGCTCGGTTCGGGCTCGGTCTCTTGCGTTCCGGGTCGCGCGGTGAATGAGTGGTCAGGTGATGCGTTTCATTTAGCGTAAGAATGGATTCTGAGAAGGTGAAACGCAGGCAGGACTGTGGCGATTACATTTGGTTGCACCGGCAAAAAGATTGAAATCTCACTTTTAATAAAAATAATGAGCCGGTGGGTTATTCCAAATGCAAAAAATTGACAGTCTCTTAAAATATGACAGCAAAATGACAGGGAATTCGTGGCTGTAAAGGCATGTTGATCTAAGCTGTTCAACACCTGCCAGTGGCCAATCAGTGCTGCTGGACGCACCATTAGAGCGCAGGACTGGCTGAACCCATATACTGGGGATTACATACTTATCCTACACTAAAACATGTAACCTAATCATGGTGAGTAAAGGTTTTTCAAATAAATATTATTTGAATGCAAATTGGAGACAGAGTACATAGGCTAATGTTGCCATTATTCTTTTAATTTCAGCTGCTGTTCACCGTATTGGCGAACCAAGTGGAGCCTTCTCTTATTACCCTCCCAATATTAATTTAGAATTTATACTTAGCCAGGGATATTATGTTGTAACAGAGTATTTAATTGTTTTGTTATTATAAATGTTTTAAACCAAATGTATAGACTAAATGACTCATTCTTGACAAAAGGCAATAGAACTGTGTGCGTGCGCACATTTGAATAATGTTGTGCTGTAAACGGGTTCGGGCTTCGGGCTTTTAAAAACTGTTGGGCTCGGGCCTAATTCTGTCGGGCTCCGTCCGGGTCAGGCCTCACTTTTTAGGCCTGATTACAGCTCTAATCCACACCCATATTGAAAGCGCAACTTGTCTCTTCACGCTAATGTGGCACGCAATCTGCGATTTTAGCCCTGTCGGTAAATAGCCCGCATCGGTTATGTCCGTCTTTGCGACCAATTACTTGATAAATCAGGCCCTGAGTGTGTTATCCCTCGGAGGCCTTCTCATGATCTGCCTTCCTCATTCTGCATGTCTCTCTCAAGAATCCTTGTTCAGTCTAGTATGTAGCTGGCAGTAAGCAATGGCTAGGTAGGTCCCTGTCCACATCGCCGTTTGACCGATTTGTCTAGTCGGCTGTTTGTACAAATTCACACACACACAGGCAACACGCCTACACGCACCTGTAAAGCAATGTTGCTCCATGCGTCTTACAACGTTGCGTGTTTACGTCGAATCTGCCACGCTCACCCGAAATGCATGCATGCGTGACTCATTTGTCGAGCAGAAGGAGGTACGATCAAGACAAAGACTGAAAGGATTCATGCTGTTCTGAAAAGCTCGGATGAGAAATTCGACTTCTTTGCACACAGTGATCACACCAGTGATATGAGAGCGAGGGCTGTCAAAATAGAGAACTTTTCTTCCCTTCAGTGTACCTACATGTGTCAATGCACAGCGGTGCAGTTGGTGCCACAAAGCAACAAGACCAAAATCCAGAGAAGACATGAGGTTACCATGGTAACTATACGCCACATCATCATTATCACATGCCATCGTCCCACGGTTGCTGGCTGTGTTCTTACAGCTCAACAGACTTAAGTAAATCACTGCAATTGGCAACTTCTAGGGCGGCTTTAGTGCATCATTTATTCATGACTTGGAGGCTCATTAATGAAATAAGAAGTGACCGGATACAGAATTCTTACTGATAATTTCGTCCCATATTTTTCTACAGGTCACAAGTCAATCCGTCGGTACTGTGGGAATCGTATGCATTAAGCACAAAGTGTGGGAAAACTGAAAAAAGTTAGCAAAGTCAGGCCCTGATAAAACACTCACGCACTCAAGAGTCAGCAAAAACACACCAGTCAGAAAAGAGGATACCCAACTCGGACCACTACAATCATAGTCATGTTAGCAGTTACACAGCTAAGACCACTACAAGCCCAGTCAGGTTAGCGGTTACATAGCTAAGACCACTACAAGCCCAGTCAGGTTAGCGGTTACATAGCTAAGACCACTACAAGCCCAGTCAGGTTAGCGGTTACATAGCTAAGACCACTACAAGCCCAGTCAGGTTAGTGGTTCCATAGCTAAGACCACTACAAGCCCAGTCAGGTTAGCGGTTACATAGCTAAGACCACTACAAGCCCAGTCAGGTTAGCGGTTACATAGCTAAGACCACTACAATCCCAGTCAGGTTAGCGGTTACATAGCTAAGACCACTACAAGCCCAGACAGGTTAGCGGTTACACAGCTAAGACCACTACAAGCCCAGTCAGGTTAGCGGTTACACAGCTAAGACCACTACAAGCCCAGTCAGGTTAGCGGTTACATAGCTAAGACCACTACAAGCCCAGTCAGGTTAGCGGTTACACAGCTAAGACCACTACAAGCCCAGTCAGGTTAGCGGTTACACAGCTAAGACCACTACAAGCCCAGTCAGGTTAGCGGTTACATAGCTAAGACCACTACAAGCCCAGTCAGGTTAGCGGTTACATAGCTAAGACCACTACAAGCCCAGTCAGGTTAGCGGTTACATAGCTAAGACCACTACAATCCCAGTCAGGTTAGCGGTTACATAGCTAAGACCACTACAAGCCCAGACAGGTTAGCGGTTACACAGCTAAGACCACTACAAGCCCAGTCAGGTTAGCGGTTACACAGCTAAGACCACTACAAGCCCAGTCAGGTTAGCGGTTACATAGCTAAGACCACTACAAGCCCAGTCAGGTTAGCGGTTACACAGCTAAGACCACTACAAGCCCAGTCAGGTTAGCGGTTACACAGCTAAGACCACTACAAGCCCAGTCAGGTTAGCGGTTACATAGCTAAGACCACTACAAGCCCAGTCAGGTTAGAGGTTACACAGCTAAGACCACTACAAGCCCAGTCAGGTTAGCGGTTACATAGCTAAGACCACTACAAGCCCAGTCAGGTTAGCGGTTACATAGCTAAGACCACTACAAGCCCAGTCAGGTTAGCGGTTATGTAGCTAAGACCACTACAAGCCCAGTCAGGTTAGCGGTTACACAGCTAAGACCACTACAAGCCCAGTCAGGTTAGCGGTTACATAGCTAAGACCACTACAAGCCCAGTCAGGTTAGCGGTTACATAGCTAAGACCACTACAAGCCCAGTCAGGTTAGCGGTTACAAAGCTAAGACCACTACAAGCCCAGTCAGGTTAGCGGTTACATAGCTAAGACCACTACAAGCCCAGTCAGGTTAGCGGTTACATAGCTAAGACCACTACAAGCCCAGTCAGGTTAGCGGTTACAAAGCTAAGACCACTACAAGCCCAGTCAGGTTAGCGGTTACATAGCTAAGACCACTACAAGCCCAGTCAGGTTAGCGGTTACAAAGCTAAAACCACTACAAGCCCAGTCAGGTTAGCGGTTACATAGCTAAGACCACTACAATCCCAGTCAGGTTAGCGGTTACATAGCTAAGACCACTACAAGCCCAGTCAGGTTAGCGGTTACACAGCTAAGACCACTACAAGCCCAGTCAGGTTAGCGGTTACACAGCTAAGACCACTACAAGCCCAGTCAGGTTAGCGGTCAGGATCATCATTATTACCATTGTCTTATCGTCATGCGACTGAATGCTAATTGGAAAACTCGGACCAAACTTGTGTACCTTTCAAAAAGCTTAAAGTATCAGACAGCAGATCCTATGTAAAACCTGCATCAATCAATAGAGGTAGACTATTATACATGGTGTGTTCTGGGATTGATAATCTATGTCCAGCAATGGATTGCTGACTCATACACATTATTGCATCCATTTTAAGATAGCTAAGAGGAACAGCCAAGCAACTCTAGAGTAGTAGGCCTACATTCTATTTAATGTACTTTAAGTACTTTTCAACAAAGTTTGCGCTAGAAGAAAGACAACACAAATACAAATTATATGTATTTTTTCACAAAGGCAATCGTATGGGGAAGGTCTGAATACATTTTAGAAAATATTTGAAAAAGTAGTTCTGAAAAAGCTCTTAAAATGGATACGGTCCTAGCTTCATTGGGAGGCTGGTTCCGTAGGTCGCCAACTTATCAGGAGCTGTTCATCGTAGCCATCTTCTTGTGTTTTTGGGACATTTTTGCCTTCCATCTTCAGTCACCAGCAAACTCCAGCAAAAGAATACAAATGCAAAATCTAGAATCCAGACTAGAAATTGACAGCTCTCTTGTTCATGAACTAATGATGCAAACTAATGAACAAACATATTTCCCTTATAAATGTTCGATTTAAGGCCAATTGTCCAAAGTACAAAACATGCTGTTCATTCTAAATGTTTCAACCAAAATCAATCAATATTAAAGCGAACTCTGAAGGGGGGTAAAAGATCTAACAAATTACACATGCAAATCAAGCAAGGCTACCAACGATCTGCAACTTGTCAACGACCTGATTGAGTTTTACAGCAGATTTGAAAGACAAAGGAGCAGTCCTGTCAGCATTCGCCCTTCGGCTGCGTTTTGTCACTAACAGCAAATCCTGACCATCAGGGCCCACACAATCAACTAACCCAATCAACGCCCTTGAGAAAAAAACAATCAACAACATCCCTGAAGCAACAAAGGGTATTTCAATCCTAGAGAGGGATGTCAACACATTATTCAAGAGACAGAACCCAAGGAAGGCGGCTGGTCCTGGTGGAGTCTCCCCATCCACCCTCAAGCACTGTGCTGACCAGCTATCTGCTGTGTCCACAGACATCTTTAATAAACCACTGAAGACATACAGCGTCCCGGCCTGCTTCAAATCCTCTACCAACATCCCAGCCCCCAAGAAACCAAGTTGCCCTGACTTCGGTGGTTATGTATTTTGAGCGCCTGGTGCACTGGCTCCCCTCAAGGCTGCGTCCTGTCCCCTCTACTCTTCTCCATGTGCACCAACAACTGCTCCCCCAGTCACCAAAACTCACCCCTACTGAACTTAGGGGTGCAAAATAATAATCACGATTATTTTAATCAATATTGAGATCACGATTATTTATCACAACTATTTATAGACTTTAGAGACTAAAATCTGGTTGATGCTGGCCAAGGACGTGGATTCAGTGAGGTAACATTACAAACGTTCTTCTTCTTGGCCTTCATGCATTCATCGTATTTCGCTGTGGCATTTTTTTCAGGTCGTTTAACAAGTTAGTTGTGTTGCTGTTCAGCACAGACACAATTGTTAAGAACCCTCTGCACACGATTTGTTCTGGCTTACTCATCACTTGAACTCATCACTTGCACTAATTCCAGAGAATTATCCGTTTCTAGGGACCAGTTCTTCACCTTCTGCTCCAGACATTTGATTATCGTTTTGCCCGTCTGCTCTGTTGTCTTTTACTCAGGCAGTCAGAAGATGGTGCAAACGCCAAATATCCCCCTGTCTGCTAACTTAGGAAGTTCAGGATGCGCTTGATTTGATATGTAGTTTTGTAGTGGACCATGCATTTTAAACGACTACACCGCATCATATTTATTTAATTGTAGAAACCAGAATTGTAACTGCGATAAATATTCTATTAATTGTGCCGCCCTATCTAAATTAACTAGACATTGATCTTTTGAACTATTCATATACATATATTACATATTTTATAATATTTTATATTACATATATTCTAGCTACCCATGGTCTTCCTTGTCGGACTGTTTGTATAGTTTGTTCTGTTGTATAGTTCGTATTCATTCTTTAATGTGTGAATGAAGTGTTGCAGCTGGGGGTCCGAACAAATGCCTTGTGTGTTTAAACAGACTTGGCAAATAAACGTGATTCTCATTCTGAATGTCATTGAATTATTTCTAATCCATGAAGTGCTTTTATACTGGACCAAAACAACGAAACTTAATAGTTATAGGCTGCACTACTACTTCTGAGGGTCAATTAAGTGACATTTTAATCTAGGAACTAGGTCCTTCTGAAAACACTGATCACATCTTAAACTTTAGTTGCACAGTAATTGCCCCTGTAAATCATCCTGTCTTTTTATAGGTAATATGAGCATGCTATTGAAATGATTAAACACGTGACTGTCATTGCTCTGTCCTCCCCTGTCCGTCATTCCCAAAGAATGAACAAACCATTGGATCGGATAAAGTCTTGGCAACAGTATTGGCCCACGATGCTTACAGTTCCATGTCATCCTCGTCACAGAGCACACATGAAAGACATAGATATCTATTTTAAGAACAGGGAAAGAGAGGGATGGAAGGAAAATGGATGAGAAGAAATAGCAGGAGCTTTGGTAAAATAATGGATTGCTTTCAGGGGGGGTGCCACAGGGGCTATAGGTCTGGGCTGGTTAGGGAGCCTTACACCATCATGTTATTTTCATGCTCTTTTAGATGTGAAATATATGCCATAGGCAAAATAATGCATCTCTGCAGTACACCAGCTGTCCACACACACACACACGCACACGCACACGCACACACGCACACGCACACGCACACACACACACACACACACACACACACACACACACACACACACACACACAGTAAATTGAAAGCAGGAAAGATGAACAGTCTTAAATGAGATTGCTTTATTGTGTAGTGACTCTTGATGAAAAACCTATTTTTTATGACTTTTGTCAAGCTCAAATGCTCAAAGGTAAAACCTCTTTGTCATTGTATGCGGGTATTTTTAAGAGAGGAAATGGGAGACCTAGTTCTGTCCAGTTCTAGGTTAGGGCTGAAGCAAGACATGTTGAGTTCTGGCCCAGATACACCTGACTTGTGCAAAGACTTCCCAAGAATCTAGGACACAGTCCACTGTACGCTCGCTCGCTCGCACACACACACACACACCAGCATTCATCATTTTGTCCTTCAAATCGCAAAAACAAATCCCCTATTAACAGTTAATTGTGACAAAAGTGAATCTGCCATTCATGAAAACAACTGATAATGTGGAAGGAATTGACTATGTGTTATGGCATCGGCTGTATTTACATGACTGATAATGTAGAAGGACTAGACTCTGTGTTATGGCATCGGCTATATTTACATGACTGATAATGTGGAAGGACTGGACTCTGTGTAATGGCATCGACTGCATTTACATGACTAATAATGTGGAAGGACTGGACTCTGTGTAATGGCATCAACTGCATTTACATGACTAATAATGTGGAAGGACTAGACTCTGTGTTATGGCATCGGCTGCATTTACATGACTGATAATGTAGAAGGACTAGACTCTGTGTTATGGCATCGGCAGTATTTACATGACTGATAATGTAGAAGGACAAGACTCTGTGTTATGGCATCAGCTGTATTTACATGACTGATAATGTAGAAGGACTAGACTCTGTATTATGGCATCGGCTGTATTTACATGACTGATAATGTAGAAGGACTAGATTCTGTATTATGGCATCGGCTATATTTACATGACTGATAATGTGGAAGGACTGGACTCTGTGTAATGGCATCGACTGCATTTACATGACTAATAATGTGGAAGGACTAGACTCTGTGTTATGGCATCGGCTGCATTTACATGACTGATAATGTAGAAGGACTAGACTCTGTGTTATGGCATCGGCAGTATTTACATGACTGATAATGTGGAAGGACTAGACTCTGTGTTATGGCATCGACTGCATTTACATGACTGATAATGTGGAAGGACAAGACACTGTGTTATGGCATCAGCTGTATTTACATGACTGATAATGTAGAAGGACTAGACTCTGTATTATGGCATCGGCTGTATTTACATGACTGATAATGTAGAAGGACTAGACTCTGTGTTATGGCATCGGCTGTATTTACATGACTGATAATGTAGAAGGACTAGACTCTGTATTATGGCATCGGCTGTATTTACATGACTGATAATGTAGAAGGACTAGACTCTGTGTTATGGCATCGGCTGTATTTACATGACTGATAATGTGGAAGGACAAGACACTGTGTTATGGCATCAGCTGTATTTACATGACTGATAATGTAGAAGGACTAGACTCTGTGTTATGGCATCGGCTGTATTTACATGACTGATAATGTAGAAGGACTAGACTCTGTGTTATGGCATCGGCAGTATTTACATGACTGATAATGTGGAAGGACAAGACTCTGTGTTATGGCATCAGCTGTATTTACATGACTGATAATGTAGAAGGACTAGACTCTGTGTTATGGCATCGGCTGTATTTACATGACTGATAATGTAGAAGGACTAGACTCTGTAGTATGGCATCGGCTGTATTTACATGACTGATAATGTAGAAGAACTAGACTCTGTGTTATGGCATCGGCTGTATTTACATGACTGATAATGTAGAAGGACTAGACTCTGTATTATGGCATCGGCTGTATTTACATGACTGATAATGTAGAAGGACTAGACTCTGTGTTATGGCATCGGCTGTATTTACATGACTGATAATGTGGAAGGACAAGACACTGTGTTATGGCATCAGCTGTATTTACATGACTGATAATGTAGAAGGACTAGACTCTGTGTTATGGCATCGGCTGTATTTACATGACTGATAATGTAGAAGGACTAGACTCTGTGTTATGGCATTGGCAGTATTTACATGACTGATAATGTGGAAGGACAAGACTCTGTGTTATGGCATCAGCTGTATTTACATGACTGATAATGTAGAAGGACTAGACTCTGTGTTATGGCATCGGCTGTATTTACATGACTGATAATGTAGAAGGACTAGACTCTGTATTATGGCATCGGCTGTATTTACATGACTGATAATGTAGAAGGACTAGACTCTGTGTTATGGCATCGGCTGTATTTACATGACTGATAATGTGGAGGGACAAGACTCTGTGTTATGGTATCGGCTGTATTTACATGACTGATAATGTAGAAGGACTAGACTCTGTGTTATGGCATCGGCTGTATTTACATGACTGATAATGTAGAGGGGGACTAGACTCTGTGTAATGGCATAGACTGTATTTACATGACTGATAATGTGGAAGGACAAGAAACTGTGTTATGGCATCAGCTGTATTTACATGACTGATAATGTAGAAGGACTAGACTCTGTGTTATGGCATCGGCTGTATTTACATGACTGATAATGTAGAAGGACTAGACTCTGTGTTATGGCATCGGCAGTATTTACATGACTGATAATGTGGAAGGACAAGACACTGTGTTATGGCATCAGCTGTATTTACATGACCACAGTGTTGTTCAAACACTCCTATTATGACAAATTGCTTGTGGCACCCGCAAGAAGTCCTGTCTATTGAATGCAATTCAAGCACCAACAAAGGGATGTGTTATGCAGGCCGATTTATATATACTCTCCCTGGTAACCAATGGGCAGCAGGGTGGGAGCGGCCTCTGTCAGCAGTGATGGTGTCATATTTAAGGGCCAATTCATGGGTTCAGTAAGCAGTATTTTATGAATGAGTCAAGTATGCTGCCACTGAGAGCCCAGCATGGTCTGGGTTAGTGATCTGACCTCAATGGGAATTAGTCCATAAGGCTGGCTGTCTGCTAACTCTAACCAGTACCAGCATCCAAAACTAGTACCAGCATCTTCAGTTCTTGTCAACAAGTGTAACAGGCTAGTCAATATGCTCCATCCACTCAAATCACATTTTGAATGTTTTCACCCAAGTGAAGAAAACACACACCTGCTCATCCCACTCCCCCACTCCCCCCCCTTTCCAACCACTGGCTTCCATGCTCCAGCTCTTCACTAATGTATATGTGTGTGTGTGTGCAGTTTTTTTAGGCTGCTGTGTATGAAGCCAATAAACATTGAAAGTCAAACAATGGCAATAAACATTGTGAGAAAAATTTTCGTTAAAAATCAAGAAATACAGAAAGCATAGTACAGAATGACTGCTGTGCTAGGCCAAAAATTACTATTGACAATGGCTGAACTTTTTGGAACTGCAAAAGCAGAATCATTTTTTGTTCAAAATATTTATCATAATTTTTTGAGAGCGAGAATGTGGGAAAGATTTAGAGAGTGAAATAAAATGGTGCAGGTTGGAATCAAACTCCTGTTTTAAGTGGCCTCAGGCTTGACCAGTGGCGGGCCGTGCATTTCACACCTAGGCCTTCAGTGGTGTCCCACCCGAATGAATCCACCTCTGAATACCAACATTATGACGCTACGACTATAAACCATCAATATTATAGAGAAACGCAGTACAACAGGCTGTTGCATCACAGACAGGTATCTCATGCAGCGATGCAGCCATTACCTTTTTGTTGTGGAGCTCCGTTTCCCTGCGCATATGTTCATTGAGCTGTAGATCCACTCGAGTTTCCACAAAAGTTTTCAAAAGCACCGTTGCTTGTAAATGTCCGGCCGTGCTTTGGTGTCTCGCTGCTGCTTTGGTTAGACAACTCAAGTTTGCAAACCCAGTGTGGCTCCAAACACCAAATCGATCTACTGTAAATAACATGCTTTCCCAGCAATACAATTTGCAGTGTTCCTCGGCTCGGAGGCTGTGAGCCAAGGGTACCGCTCGTAGTTATTGCAATGAGAGTGTCGGGTAAACCCTTTCCCCGGCTGGGACAGGCTAGCTAACTTCGGGGTTGTCTGACCTTTCCTTATGATGTCCCGCTTTTCTTGAAAAGTCCGTTTTGAAAATGGCTTTGTGAGTTAATGTCTTCTCCTCTGTCAGCCATTGTGGTTTGTAAAATAAAAAAAACAGTATTTAATCGCTACATTAATATGTTTTATATTGTACAGATGCCGTTCGCGGTTTGCTCTGACTAGTAGTAATAGTACGGGTTCTGACCATCCAATCAAAGGGCGTGAAAAGGCTGACGTTATTCTAAGCCTGCTAGATGGCCCCAGTGTCGCCATCTCGAAATCTGATTGGTTGAATTAATCTGATTGAGTATCTGATTGGTTAAAGAGCACCGTTACATTGCCATTCATTTTGAAGCTACAGGCGCCTGCACGATTGATACTGAAGGCCTTAAGGCAGATTTCTTTGACGTGGCAACACATGATGGCTGAAATATGATTGGATAAAAGCTGTAAAATAAAAATACACTATTGGAAGCAGCGCGACCCAGAAAAAAAGCTATGAGAATAGACTATTGGGAATAATGTAATACACATTCACGGGAAAAATATATTACAATGCAAGCCAGGGATTCTGATAGTGTTTAGGCCAGCAGAGAAGGCCTTGCTGGCCCTGACGGTCCACCACTGGGCTTGACAGATCCTGACACTAGTGTCAAAAGAGGAACAGTATGTCAGTTTTGAGGACCATAATATATATATATATATATATTATATAAAATATTGTTTTTAATTAATGTAAAGACTGTTTATAAAAACTTCACAGACAGTGTTTAAAAAGTTAAATCCACATGTTTACATATCATGTGATTATTACAGTGACTTTGAATTATCTAAATACTGAGTGTGGTCCACAGAATTTAAAAAAAAATTGTTCAGTCTGCACTTAAGTTTGTGTGATTTGTTACTGACTTTTATATATATGTTTACACCAGACGTATATATCAGTGCTTTATGTTGTAATGATAAATATAACATGTTTACATAGCTGGAAGTTCAACAAATCAGTCAATATTTGTGATTGTAAAATAAAATGCCATTCATATCAATCAATCACCTAATTTCATCATAACAGCATAGACCTGGCCTACAGATAAGAACTGTTTATGTTTAATCTACTTAGTATTGTGTCGGTCATACTACAAAAAAATATTGCTTGAGCATGTTGAATAATACAGAATATAAAGAGCTTAAAAAACAAATGATATGGTTACAAAAATAATTGTTGAGCCCTACAGTCTTGACACACTTGAGAGTGGAAGTCAATGCAGAGAGCTGTTGCAGGAGGAATGTGCTGCAGGAGGGAATGTGTTGCAGGAGGGAATGTGTTGCAGAAGGAATGTGTTGCAGAAGGGAATGTGTTGCAGGAGGGAATGTGTTGCAGAAGGAATGTGTTGCAGAAGGGAATGTGTTGCAGGAAGGAATGTGTTGCAGGAGGAATGTGTTGCAGGAGGGAATGTGCTGCAGGAGGGAATGTGTTGCAGGAGGGAATGTGTTGCAGGAGGAATGTGCTGCAGGAGGAATGTGTTGCAGGAGGGAATGTGTTGCAGGAGGGAATGTGTTGCAGGAGGAATGTGTTGCAGGAGGAATGTGTTGCAGGAAGGAATGTGTTGCAGGAGGGAATGTGTTGCAGGAGGGAATGTGTTGCAGGAGGGAATGTGTTGCAGGGGGAATGTGTTGCAGGAAGGAATGTGTTGCAGGAGGTTTGTTTATTAAAAAGTGACATCATGTTTTAAGAAATCATGTTATCCATTATCTTTCCAGCTAGCCACAATTATTTAAAGGGTATGCACAGCTAAATATGTACTTGAACTGAATGTATTTAACATTAAAACGTAGGCAAGTTTAATTAGAAACACCAAGTATAAAAAATGTATATTATTGCAATGTCAGTTGATGAATGTGTCACACCACACAGATCCTCCCAGCCTGTGACATGACCTCACTGTGCGCATGATACAATGGGTATGTGAGTGAAGGAACTTGACCTTGGAGCTGTGGATAAATGGTGCCTGGTCTGAATTAGACCCTTTGTCTTTTACATCACATAGACAGACGTTTACCAGGGGAAGTGATGGGACCAGGATGCAATGGGGGAAGACGACAAGCTGGTGGAAAGAGTGTGATGCTCTGGGTCTCCTTCTGCTGGGAAACTGGTAGTTGCAATTCCACCTAGTTGTAAAACTCAATAAACATGTATGGCAGAAATAGTTCTTATTTCACAACTGTGTGTTTTATTGTGACTTGTACAAGGAAACAACGGTTCCACTCACACTGAATGACAACTGAATATTTTCTGATTTGCCATGAGAATAAGAGAGCTGCTAAGATGACACACATGCTTCTGTTAACCAATTGACTAGGGGTGGGCGATATGGGAAAAATATCATATCACGATTTTTTCAGGAAAAATCACGATTCACGATTTAATCACGATTCTTTTTCATGTTGCTTTTTAAGACTATTTTGCAAATTACTGAGCCGCAAATACAAGCAAATTATATCTCCATTTAAAAAATGTAGCCATACAAGGTAACAAAACATAAAAGGGAAAAAAATGTTAAAGTAGCATATTTTAATCACGTGTATATTTAATGGAAGTGCAATTGTGCAAAGAAGCACCCATTCTCATCCGCAGCTTCACCATCCATTCACTGTGTAACCTGCCATCCATCTACAGCATCAGATGATCTACTGTGTTATCATCCTGAATTAAATGAATTATGAATTATGCAGTAAAACATTTTACTAAAATAGTATGTAGCCTATTTATTGTCTTATGTAACCATACAATACAAAATTAAAACCATGATTTTAAAATGCACAGGCTATGATATATAAATTTCTAAAGATCGAATAAATGAAAATCCATCAAACTGTATGTCCTATTTTGATGTAATAAATGCTAAAACATTTTAGATCACAAGCAATCAAATGATTTGCGCATGATTGGCCGTATATATTGCAACACAGACTCTTGAAATACAAACATTAGGCTACAGTGTATAATTCGATCATTTACATTTGTAAAATGTATTAGCCTATAGTAATTACAGTCCAGTAACTAAGGCACTGTAGACAATGAAACACGTATTTTACAGTTTGTATATTGGTTACCCGGTAGATACATTAATCAATTTCGTTTTATATTTTCGTTCTGTTTATTTAGTAAAACATATATTTCTTTATAAACGTAGGCCTACCTCTTTTTTTTTGTTCATTCAAATTCAACCAAGCCAATCAATCTATTATCTATGTATATCTCTCAGCTTTTGTCTGCCTTCTCTCTGCTTTCACAGCTGTCCTCTCAGTAAATAAAAAAAAATTGCCAGCTGTAAACATGACATTCTTTTCACTTAATACATCCCTTACACCAATACACTGAAAATTAGTATTTTCTGAAAAATTTAAACTCTGGTTCTGGGCATTCAGATGAATATTATTTGGACACATGCCACCGTACAGGCAGAGACCAGGTAGAGACCAGATACAGAGCAGGCACAGGCCAGATACAGAGCAGGTAGAGACCAGGTACAGAGCAGGTACAGAGCAGGCACAGAGCAGGTACAGAGCAGGTACAAACCAGGTACAGACCAGGTACAGAGCAGGTACAGACCAGGTACAGAGCAGGAACAGAGCAGGTACAGACCAGGTACAGAGCAGGTAGAGACCAGGTACAGACCAGGTACAGACCAGGTACAGAGCAGGTACAGAGCAGGTACAGGCCAGGTACAAACCAGGTACAGGCCAGATACAGAGCAGGTACAGACCAGGTACAGGCCAGATACAGAGCAGGTACAGAACAGGTAGAGACCAGGTACAGAGCAGGTACAGACCAGGTACAGACCAGGTACAGAGCAGGTACAGGCCAGGTACAGACCAGATACAGAGCAGGTACAGACCAGGTACAGAGCAGGTACAGAGCAGGTACAGGCCAGGTACAGACCAGATACAGAGCAGGTACAGAACAGGTAGAGACCAGGTACAGAGCAGGTACAGACCAGGTACAGGCCAGGTACAGACCAGGTACAGAGCAGGTACAGAGCAGGTACAGAGCAGGTACAGGCCAGGCACAGAGCAGGTACAGACCAGGTACAGAGCAGGTACAGAGCAGGTACAGAGCAGGTACAGATAGGGGTGGGAATCGCCAGAGGCACCACGATACGATATTATCACGATACTTAGGTCACGATGCAATATTATTGCGACTTTAAACACATTGCCTTATTCTGCGATATATTGCAATTTATTACCTTTTTCCAACTTCATTATTATGTCCCCGAAGGAAAACTAACCCTAACCCAAATAATGGACCAATTGCCTGACAGCACAGAGGTTATCCACCAATCACAGCACAGCGGTTATCCACCAATCACAAACATTTGAAAGCCGGTCTCCATTATAACGGGGCGGGTTCAGTTGAAGTGTATCAGCTGTAAGAGCGAGCACGGAGCACCTCCTCTTCTAGTGAGGAAGAAATCACACAGAGAAAGCGAAGCGATGTTTCTGATGTAATTTGGAAGTTGTTCGGCTTTAAAAAGTCTGATATTGAGCAAATTAACGGTGTGTAAAATTTGTCGAAAGGCCATTCCTACTTAATACAGCATTACAATCGATCTCTACCGTCACCTAAAACCGAAACACATGGTGGATGAATGCGTGAAACTATGAGACGCTGATTGTGTCCCGAATCAACATGTCTGTTAAAAGACACATTAGGCCTACTATTAAACACTGATAGTGTCCCGAATCCAAACATGTCGGTTAAAAGACACATAACCATTAGGGATGCACCGAAATTAAAATTCTTGGCCGAAACCGAAAAAGAGGAAACCAAGACCGAAAACCGAAAACCGAAACACCGAAATAAATTATGCCAGTTATTAGTACCATTGCATATATGGATATGAGGCACCAAGGGCGTAGGTTTGGTCTCAGCTTTGGTGGGGACATCTCTTTACCGTTGTCTTCAGTCACTCTCCTGTGTACTTATAGCGTGTCAGATAACTCCCCTCCCCTAGGTTTTTTAGCCAATCAAATTACGGCGTTTCTAGTACCGTCCCCCTGGCTCTGCGGTCGGAATTGACCCAAATCGCTTCACAAACTCATAACGGAGTTCGCTAAAATATTAGTGGGGACAATTTAGTCATGTTAAAATGTTGTTGGGGACATGTCCCCAGCGTCCCCCCCTAAACCTACGCCCATGTGAGGCACTTTCTTGCAGGATTTCACTGAACATATCAGACAACGAGGTTGCATGCCCCTCATCTGGTGCAGAGAGACGAGTCTTTTTTTCTGCGCTCTGATCTCCGTGCGCTGCTGCTCCGTGCGCTGCTGCTCCGTGCCCTACTGCTCCGTGCCCTACTGCTCCGTCTCCACGCGGGTTCTCCGCATCCATCGCCGCCTGGATCATTTCTCGTGCGCGCTGCTTTATTTCTGCATCCAAGTAATGGTCTTTATAACGCGGATCAAGTACAGTCGCGATGAAGTGCAGAGGATCCGAATAGATCACAACATATTTCGGCCGTATTGTTTCGGTGATAAAAGTATTTCGTCCGAAAAACGAAAATGCACTTTTGGGCCATTTTCGGCCGAAAATTTTCGGTGGCCGAATATTCGGTGCATCCCTAATAACCATAGACGTATCCTTTACAAACGTCATCCCTTATGACAAGAAAAGTTTGAGTTGGAAGGAGATAACGCGATGCATTGACATATTACATTGTGAAGGATGTGCTGCCAGTCTTAAGTAGAAAAAGACCGGCTTTAAAAAGGTGCAGTTGACCGTAAATATCAGCTGCCGAGTCGCAAGGATTTCACGGTAAAAGCCCTACCGCAAATATACACTGATACGAGTGAAAGAGTATTAGAAAAGCTGGCGAATATATTTTTTGACAATGCCATTTTTTCACGGATACAGTCGTATCGTCAGTGGATTCCAGTATCTGCATCCTCATGCATGCTGACCGTCACGTCACCCGGGGGACTGAATACGCAATTTATTTAATTATTCTAACTACCAAAAAGTTAAATTCTCATGTTCATTTTAAATAGTAAAATATCCATACTTGGCGTCTGTGTATCGATAAAGTATTGCCACGGGAAATATCGCGATTTTATGCTGTATCGATTTTTTCCCCCACCCCTAGGTACAGAGCAGGTACAGAGCAGGTACAGACCAGGTACAGACCAGGCACAGATCAGGTACAGAGCAGGTGCAGAGCAGGTACAGACCAGGTAGAGACCAGATACAGACCAGGTAGAGACCAGGTACAGAGCAGGTACAGACCAGGTACAGAGCAGGTACAGACCAGGTAGAGACAAGGTACAGAGCAGGTACAGAGCAGGTACAGAGCAGGTACAGACAAGCTAGAGCAGGTACAGAGCAGGTACAGAGCAGGTACAGAGAAGGTACTGAGCAGGTACAAACCAGGTACAGAGCAGGTACAAACCAGGTACAGAGCAGGTACAGACCAGGTACAGACCAGGTACAGAGCAGGTACAGACCAGGTACAGACAAGGTAGAGCAGGTACAGAGCAGGTACAGAGAAGGTACAGAGCAGGTACAGAGCAGGTACAAACCAGGTACAGAACAGTACAGACCAGGTACGCCCCTTCAGCAGGATAATGCGTCTGGCCATCCTCTGCACATTGTCCTGGAATGTTTTGAGGAACACACTGAATAGTTGCTGTTTCCCTGACCTCCAAATTCCACAGATCTCAATCAAATTGGGCATCTGTTGGATGTGGACCAACAAGTCCGATCCAAGGCTGCTCAACCTTGCAACCTACAAGAGTTGCTGATAATGTCTTGGTGCCAGATACCACAGGACACCTTCAGAGATCTGCTGTTAATGTCTTGGTGCCAGATACCACAGGATACCATCAGGGGTCTGCTGCTAATGTCTTGGTGCCAGAACCACAGGATACATTCAGGGGTCTGCTGCTAATGTCTTGGTGCCAGATACCACAGGATACCATCAGGGGTCTGCTGCTAATTTCTTGGTGCCAGATACCACAGGATACCATCAGGGGTCTGCTGCTAATGTCTTGGTGCCAGATACCACAGGATACCATCAGGGGTCTGCTGCTAATGTCTTGGTGCCAGATACCACAGGATACCATCAGGGGTCTGCTGCTAATGTCTTGGTGCCAGATACCACAGGATACATTCAGGGGTCTGCTGCTAATGTCTTGGTGCCAGATACCACAGGACACCATCAGGGGTCTGATGCTAATGTCTTGGTGCCAGATACCACAGGATACCATCAGAGGTCTTGTAAAGTCCATGCCTCAGTAGGTCGGCATAGTAGGTATATTAGGCATTATGTTTTGTAACACCATAATAGGCATAATGTTATGGCTCATCAGTGTAAGTCAGTACAGAAATCTGGGTAATTGAAAACCCCTAGAAAAATTTATCCAGACATCACACAAGAGAAAGAACTCATCTGAGAATACTTCAAGACAGTCACCTTGCCTTAATCTCCACTATGACTGCCAGCAGGTGGCAGGTGACCTCCAAAGTGAGACATAAATAAACCTTTTCCAATGCATATCTGATTCCAAATGGACTAACACCTTTTAACACATTTACACACACAAGGAAAAACACATCCTAGAGATGCATGGGACCTCCCGCATGGTGCCACTGTCTGAGGTCATCTCTATTGTTGCACCAAGCTGACCGCCACTGTCTGAGGTCATCTCTATTGTTGCACCAAGCTGACCGCCACTATCTAAGGTCATCTCTATTGTTGCACCAAGCTGAACACCACTGTCTGAGGTCATCTCTATTGTTGCACCAAGCTGAACACCACTGTCTGAGGTCATCTCTATTGTTGCACCAAGCTGACCGCCACTATCTAAGGTCATCTCTATTGTTGCACCAAGCTGACCGCCACTGTCTGAGGTCATCTCTATTGTTGCACCAAGCTGAACACCACTGTCTGAGGTCATCTCTATTGTTGCACCAAGCTGACTGCGGAGAGACAGACGGAACTAATGAACTTTAGAACTAAGGTTGACACTGCCGACGTTATTGACAATACGAAATATATTAAATAAATCTGCAAAAAAACATTTTTGTTGTCGACAAGTCGTTTGATTGCATAGGACCTATTTTTGGTGTTTGCAATAACATGCGTGCCGTAAGACTTACTGAGAAAACATTCCGGCACGAGAGAGGAGAGTTGAGTGTTCTCTAACTGTAACTAATATAAGCAAGATGGCCAGTTAAAGACACCATTTGATAAAAACGCATTACGCAGTATTTCACATATACTAACACGTAGCAACACGTCCACAGAATGCGGTTTAACCGTTCAGCGTATACAACCATCGTAATGAGACACATTTAGAATAATGTCACAAGTGGTGAGTTTTGTTCCACACAGGGCTGTTAGTGGGGTGCACACGGCTAGTTCTGTTTGGATGGCTAGTTTAAACCAAATTAATCATTGAGAATGTAGATGGTTAGCCGACTAATTGTTCAAATAATTGTTAGATTGGACAATTATCAAAATGTTTGTTTCTGCCCTTATTAAAACTTTAATTATTGGAAAAAACGACAATACATGATTTTGTCAAATTACTTAATTGGCTGTGATTGAGAATCTGTACATGTATCTGTTTTCTACAGCTTAATCTTTCTTGCCTTCACTCTCATGGGCATTGAAAAATCTCTTTTTGGCTTGGACAGTGATCTTATGCAATGAATTTATTACAGACTGAAGAGGTCTACCCGAAGTGTTTTTTAACTTTAATGTGAATTTCTACATCCTTGTAAACCTTTGATCTGCCCCGTATATAAACAATTCTGTTTAGGTTGCAAATGCACTGTTTTCTTCTTGACCAAAATAATTCTATAAAATATAGTTTTTTTACAACCACACTACAAAAAAGAAAGTACAGAACATCCAATTTGATATATTCTTCTTGAGATATGGCCGATATCTAATGCCAATATTCTTATTAAATGAGCTCATTTAATTATTTACTAATTAAATAAAACCTAGGAATTAGGAAACATAATTTAATATGACTGTAAAATTAGAAAACACGTCTCCTTTCACACAAATGTTGTGTTCCCTTCCAGAATAATAATAACGATCATTCCATCATCTCATGCCAGTAAGAACATTTTGTTTTTAGCTGGCAGAATGCTGCTCTAACAAACATGTTCAACCTTGTGGGCTTTCAGAAAAAAATTCAAAACTAGAGTATATTAACCATCTGTCAAAAAAAGTGTAGGTTGTAACTTTATCAAAAGGATACAAATCTTACAATTTCCAGTAAATGTAGGCAGTATAGATCCTGACGGCATAGTGACATTATCATAAGCATGGGTTATAGAAAGAGTTTAGAGAAAAAAAGATTTCAATGAAATCAACATTTTAAGTGGTATGAAGTAGGTAGGATCAATACACAGCAATTAAAGAATTGACGTCACTAAAAATTTCCTTGTTCTGTTAATAAATTAGTTTGCATTGAAAATATAGCAAAAAGAACAAGAAAAAGTTAGAAAAAAGTATTCTTAACTTGACATAATAATTGTGTCAAATAATTCTCCATTTGCAACAATAACAGCCTTGCAATCCTTGCAGTTGTATGTGTATAAAACTGATATTCTTATCGATGTCTCCGTCTGACGGAGCAGATAGATGGATATATATATATATATATATATATATATAGTCTTTATTGTCCACTGGGGAAAGTGTATTTCATAGTATAGATGTCGTTATCAGCTACAGAATCATAGTGTTCATGTATGTGGCTTTAGTTGGTTCTATTTTAAATGTGTTTCATCTTGACGCAGGTCTTAACCCTTTTTAAAGGTGCAACACAATTTATTTGCACAGAACTATTTCCCATTTACAATTACATTAATACAGACACCTGTAACTTATCAAATACAATCAAATGGATGGTTATAAACATGTCATCATAATGCTTAATGATGCACAATGCTGATCTTGCGCTGTTAGAAGATGTGGCAAATGGAAGGATTCGTAGGGAACACATTTTCACACAGGAAGAAGACTTGCTGGCAAACGAGTACGAGTGGCTCATCAGCTGGTTTTGACTTCCTCGGGCCGCCCTGTTTTGGGCCCAGCGTTACACAGGAGCACCCGGAGATACCACTCCGTGCAAGTCTCACACTTTCCAGAGGGAATTGGCTGACAGGTCAGGGATATCTCAGCCAAACCTTAACCAGGTTATGTCAGACGTGTTCGTAGGTATAATATTACATAAAGTTTCCGTACACTGCGGGTGAACAGGCAAACAAAAAAGCACAACTTGCAGCAACGTCTGTTTTCCCCAAATGTAATCAACACTTTCGCGATGAAGCGCTAGATGCTTTTTGACATCAACTTTGATATCTGACCACTTATTTATTACGGCCAAGGTCCGACTTTCTGACGCTGCGGCATTCACAGCATCAGCAACATTTTGCCACTAAATCAATTTGGCATTAGAGATGCCCACACTGTGCCCTACAAACAACATGTTCTCCTCTTTTCCACCTCTCCAACAGGAAACTTTACATTGAGTAACATTACTTTTCCGGTTTTCCTCCGGGTTTGTCATGACGTCTCAATCAATGAATATTAATTTAGGGCGTTTCTCTGACTATTTATGGGCAAATATGGGCGTGACATGAAACCGCAAAAGCTGCGCCACATTTAGAGTTCATGTATTTCATAAATCCGAATGCAAGTCTGTATGCAAGTTTTATAAATGAGGCCCCTGGTGACTGTGCTGGCCACCCTATTATAAACAGAATACTAGCTGACTGCTTATTCCTTAAATAGTTCTGGGTTTTGGGTCATTGTCTAGTTGTAGGACAAAATTGGCTTCAATCAAGCCAAGCTGTCCACAGGGTATGGCATAGCATTGAAAACTGGACAGTTTCTCAAACTAGACACTCGCATGTCCAGTATTTGTTATGTTGCTCAGTTTTGCCCGGGGCCTCCCACTCCTCACACTCGTATTGTACTCGTACATGTATTTGTTATGTTGCTCAGTTATGCCCGAGGCCTCCCACTCCTCACACTCGTATTGTACTCGTACATGTATTTGTTATGTTGCTCAGTTATGCCAGGGGCCTCTCACTCCTCCCACTCGTATTGTACTCGTACATGTATTTGTTATGTTGCTCAGTTATGCCCAAGGCCTCCCACTCCTCACACTCGTATTGTACTCGTACATATATTTATTATGTTGCTCAGTTATGCCCGGGGCCTCCCACTCCTCACACTCGTATTGTACTCGTACATGTATTTGTTATGTTGCTCAGTTATGCCGGGGGCCTCCCACTCCTCACACTCGTATTGTACTTGTACATGTATTTGTTATGTTGCTCAGTTATGCCCGGGGCCTCCCACTCCTGACACTCGTATTGTACTCGTACATGTATTAATTATCTTGCTCAGTTATGCCCGGGGCCTCCCACTCCTCACACTCGTATTGTACTCGTACATGTATTTGTTATGTTGCTCAGTTATGCCGGGGCCTCCCACTCCTCACACTCGTATTGTACTTGTACATGTATTTGTTATGTTGCTCAGTTATGCCCGGGGCCTCCCACTCCTCACAGTCGTATTGTACTCGTACATGTATTAATTATCTTGCTCAGTTATGCCCGGGGCCTCCCACTCCTCACACTCGTACATGTATTTGTTATGTTGCTCAGTTATGCCCGGGCCTCCCACTCATCACACTCGTATTGTACTCGTACATGTATTTGTTATGTTGCTCAGTTATGCCCGGGCCTCCCACTCATCACACTCGTATTGTACTCGTACATGTATTTGTTATGTTGCTCAGTTATGCCCGGGGCCTCCCACTCCTCAGACTCATCTTGTACTCGTACATGTATTTGTTATGTTGCTCAGTTATGCCCAGGGCCTCCCACTTCTCACACTCATATTGTACTCGTACATGTATTTGTTATGTTCCTCAGTTATGACCGGGACCTCCCACTCCTCACACTCGTATTGTACTCGTACATGTATTTGTTATGTTGCTCAGTTATGCCCGAGGCCTCCCACTCCTCACACTCGTATTGTACTCGTACATGTATTTATTATCTTGCTCAGTTATGCCCGGGGCCTCCCACTCCTCTTTCTATTCTGGTTAGAGCTACTAGTTTGTGCTGTTCTGTGAAGGGAGTTGTTGACAGTACAAGATCTTCAGTTTCTTGGCAGATTCTCACATGGAATAGCCTTCCTATCACAGAACAAGAATTGACTGACAAGTTTCAGATCAAAGTTCTACTGATCAAAGAGTTTTCTAATTAAATTAGCCTTTGAAAATTATAAACTTAGAATAGCAAACTCAAAGTGCCATTGGAACACAGGAGTGAATGATTCTCTGGTCAGATGAGATCAAAACCAAACTAATGAGCCTGCATGCCAAATGCTATATTTGAAGAAACTGGCTAATACCATCCTATGAGGAAGTTTAGTGGTGAAAGCATCAAGACAAGTAATGGGGAAGTTTCTCAGCAGCACAGAAAAAAAATGAACTAGGTGTTACACTGAGGTCCTTGAAGTAAACCTGATACAGACTAGGGATGTACAATTTAAAAATATTGTAAGTGTGAATTTTCTTTTGCCAATATTGCGATTTGATATGTCATTTTTTCAAGCTCTTTATCTTCTGTATTATTCAACAAAGACAAGCAATAAATAATTGTATAGTATGACCAACACAATATTAAATAGATTAAACATAAACTGTTCTAGTTGTATAGTATGACCAACACAATATTAAATAGATTAAACACAAACTGTTCTAATTGTATAGTATGACCAACACAATATTAAATAGATTAAAGATAAACTGTTCTAATTGTATAGTATGACCAACACAATATTAAATAGATTAAACATAAACTGTTCTAATTGTATAGTATGACCAACACAATATTAAATAGATTAAACACAAACTGTTCTAATTGTATAGTATGACCAACACAATATTAAATAGATTAAACATAAACTGTTCTAATTGTATAGTATGACCAACACAATATTAAATAGATTAAACATAAACTGTTCTAATTGTATAGTATGACCAACACAATATTAAATAGATTAAACATAAACTGTTCTAATTGTATAGTATGACCAACACAATATTAAATAGATTAAACATAAACTGTTCTAATTGTATAGTATGACCAACACAATATTAAATAGATTAAACATAAACTGTTCTAATTGTATAGTATGACCAACTGTCACGGCTGTGTAGGTGTGCGGAAGGATGAAGCCAAGCAGAGGTACGGATAGCGTTCGAGTGGTACACGTAACAGAATGCAGTAGAAAGCGCATAACACGCTGAAGTCCATTTATGACAATAAGATGCGTCGCAGCGCACTAAAAGACTTACTACTGTCTTACACAAAGACAGTGTATAAATGCTCCTTCAGAGAGCGTCACAAGGATACACACGTAACATTTAACAATTCCACACAAAGACCAGACCAAACACAGGGAACTTAAATAGTACACTAATGAGGTAATGGACACCAGGTGTAGTGATGACGAGACTGAACAAGGTGTGCAGGGGGAGGAGATAACGATGGTGGCTCAGAAGACCGGGGAGGACGACCGCCGAAGCCTGCCAGCAGGGGGCGGTAGATTGGCTTCTGAGGGAGTTCTCACACCAACACAATATTAGATAGATTAAACACAAACTGTTCTTTCCTGTAGGCCAGGTCTATGTTATGATGAAATAAGGGGATGTATGAATTGATATGACACATCATATTTTTATTTAACTTCAATCACAGTAGTATATTGACTGATTAGTTGAATGTCTAGCCTTGTCAACATGTAATAATAATCATGACAATATAAAGCACTGACAAATAAGCCTGGTGTATAAAGTCAGTAACAAATCACACAAACTAAAGTGCCGATTGCAGAAATTTAAAAATAATAATCTGTGGCAGTTTTTTGCAAACGAGTCAGCTCTAAGTGCCAGCTCTTGTAAGTGAAAGTTGATTATTAAACATTAAAAAGCTTTCTCTTTTTGGTGAGCAGAGCCAAACAAGCCGGCTCACCGAAAAGAGCCAGAATGTCTATCACCTATTTTCAGACAATAAACACATGATATGTTAACATTTGGATTGCACTTTTTAAACAGTCTGTCAATTTTTCTAGACAGTCTTTAAATGAATAAAACATATATTATCTTACTGATTTCCGGTCAGTAACATAACCCACAAAGTGTACAAAAATAAGGTAGCAGTGTATAGCACAATTCCTCATGCTGCACAGCATGTTCTTTTTAAAGCAAAAATATTCCCACACAATTTACATACCAACACTCTTTTGACACTAACGTTTCTCTAGTGCAGGTTATATCAAGCCTGAGGCCATTGTAAAGAAAAAAAAATGTTTTATCATATCGCGATATAATCTCAAATGCAGTAAATGGTTCTGCCCGAATACAGACTGCACAGGACCTCAGATATTCATATTCAATAACAACCTGGAGCACAAAGCTCGAACAACATTGGAGTCCTCGAGTGGCCATACCAAAGCCCGGATTGAACATTTGTGGAGCGACCTGAAGACCGATAAGGATCTACAAGGAGGAATAGAAAACTGCCAAGTCAAATGCGCTTCTACAAAGTGCTTAATAAAAGGTCTGAACTCCTGTGTACATTAGATATATATATATATATACATATATATCAATGAATGCACAAATAATTTTAAAAACATTATTTTATTCGCTTTGCCATTATGGAATAGTGTGTAAAGAAAAGGCAAATGTTTAAATCTATTCAAAATAAAGTCCATAATGACACTGTTACGTCCCATGGATTTATCCCTGTGGTTGTGTGCCCTTTTGTTTTCTCTTGTGTTCTTTGTTTCCTGAATCCCATGTGGTCCAATCAGTGGCCACTCATAATGAACACGTGCTGCTGTAGTGGACGTCCAATCACAGCTCACTTCCCATAGTTAAATAGCTAACTGCTGTCCAATCACACCTCACTTCCCATAGTTAAATAGCTAACTGCTGTCCAATCACAGCTCACTTCCCATAGTTAAATAGCTAAATGCTGTCCAATCACACCTCACTTCCCATAGCTAAATAGCTAACTGCTGTCCAATCACAGCTCACTTCCCATAGTTAAATAGCTAAATGCTGTCCAATCACACCTCACTTCCCATAGTTAAATAGCTAACTGCTGTCCAATCACACACCACTTCCCATAGTTAAATAGCTAACTGCTGTCCAATCACACCTCACTTCCCATAGTTAAAATAGCTAACTGCTGTCCAATCACACACCACTTCCCATAGTTAAATAGCTAACTGCTGTCTTTTGCCCAGAATCGATGGTGTACTCCAGATTTGACAGAGAGAGTAGATGGTGTACTACCGATTAGACAGAGAGAGTAGATGGTGTACTACAGATTATACAGAGAGAGTAGATGGTGTACTACAGATTAGACAGAGAGAGTAGATGGTGTACTACAGATTAGACAGAGAGAGTAGATGGTGTACTCCAGATTAGACAGAGAGAGTAGATGGTGTACTACAGATTATACAGAGAGAGTAGATGGTGTACTACAGATTAGACAGAGAGAGTAGATGGTGTACTACAGATTATACAGAGAAAGTAGATGGTGTACTACAGATTATACAGAGAGAGTAGATGGTGTACTCCAGATTAGACAGAGAGAGTAGATGGTGTACTACAGATTATACAGAGAAAGTAGATGGTGTACTACATATTATACAGAGAGAGTAGATGGTGTACTCCAGATTAGACAGAGAGAGTATATGGTGTACTACAGATTAGACAGAGAGAGTAGATGGTGTACTACAGATTATACAGATAAAGTAGATGGTGTACTACAGATTATACAGAGAGAGTAGATGGTGTACTCCAGATTAGACAGAGAGAGTAGATGGTGTACTACAGATTATACAGAGAAAGTAGATGGTGTACTACAGATTATACAGAGAGAGTAGATGGTGTACTCCAGATTAGACAGAGAGAGTATATGGTGTACTACAGATTAGACAAGTGAGGAAAGCTTTATTTATAATTTCATTGATTTGGTCCCGTTTAGCCCCTTTTATGAATGAACCTTGATCGAAAACAGAAACAAACGTATGGTGTCATTAGTCTCTGTTTGCCCTCCCCTCTCCTCTTCATTGCTCTCCACAAACCAGTGTAACAGTACAACAGTACACGTGTTATGGTTCTCCTCCATAGGGGGTACGTAACAGACACAACATTTGAATACCAGAAATACCTGCATTATAGCTACCAGGTGAAAATAGACTGTATGTAAGTTCCAAAAAAGTCTTATCTATCCAGGTGTACGTCTGGATAGATAAGAAAGTTATTAGTGTATGGGAACAGCATCATGGAGACTTGAGGATCCAGAGAAACCCAGCTTGAAGGGCTGTCAATATCAACAGTTTTTTCCTCAGCCCTACTTAAGGAACCTCAGGCCTGGAATTCACTCTCTTTGGAGCAGCGACAGAAAAAGATAAACAACACAGAGAAAAAATGTTTATGCAGGTAACTGTTAAATCTTGTAAGGAGTGCCTAGACCTTGCTAGCCCAATAGCTTCTATACATCGCTGCCCTACTCTAATAGAGGGTGTTCCTGGCGATCCATTATATGATACTAGCTCTTTGTTTGGTTCATTCTGAACCAGGATTGTTAGGACAGCGCTTCTGAAATTTATTCTTGGGGTCATTTCTAGTTTTCGTTGTAGCCTTAACACTAGATGCACCAAGGAGTGCACACATACTAGAAGCACCAGGACGGGTCATTTGACCCATACATCACCTTTTCACATGTAAATAAGAAATGCAGCATAAAGACCAATTCCAATTCATCGATATTTTGTATTAAGTCTAAAACTTGCCAAGCTTTATCAATGCATATGTTTTTCTCTGCTAAATGTACAATTGCACATAAAAAAGATTCCAACATGGAGAAGTAGCGACACTGTTTTTCACAAATGCACCAAATATCTCAGATATCAGTTGATATATTAAAAACGCTAAGTATTGTGGGAATCTTTGCTCCATCACATAACCCACTGAAGTGTTAATTTGCGTTTACATGTTCTGTTTTTGCTCAATTTCTACATTGGCACAGATTGTTGAAAAAGACATATATTAAGATTTCTCTGGAGTACATTTATAGCATCATATTACAACACAGTTTGTTGAAAGAGACAGATAAAAAAACTACCGGTAATATGAATTCTCTGGATTACATGTCCAACTGAATAGAATATGAAGAAATGCTTACAGCAATTTTCAACTATAAAATGTTGTTATTATTGACTGTTTAAAACTTTCCTCATGCCGCCTTGTCCCACACATTACACAGAAGCAACAGCACAATATTCATGTCAGGAAATAGGGCATCGACTTAAGTTAACCTAATATTGTCTACAAAACGTAAAAATTAATTTGGTTAAATTTAAAATAATCAGTGTAATATCACGTTAATATGACGTTATATTTAGGCCATCTATATTAATTTACAAGACTTGGTTTCTCTGTTTAATGCGCCACCTGACAAGAAGATTCACAGATGAGAAAAATATAGATGGCGGAAAGCGCGTTAGCACTTTATTTGGACAAAATAGCTTTAACTTCACTTTTCCAGTGATTATTTTATCAGAGAAAATTGCAGAGGGATAAAGCGTGCATATCTAGGAGCATTCCTAAAAGGAGCTATCCTGTAAATTTAACAAAAAAATAGGTATTACAAAAAAATAGTTTATGTACCTCTGGGTCAACTGTGTATTTTTTTTTTATCAAACTTGTGTTTAGGGGAGGAACCAAAGTCATTGCAGTGTGTTCAGTGTTGCTCAGAGTTTTGTCCTGTCCGTCTCCCTATCAAAGCCCGCCTTGGGGAGGAACAGGGATAGAACAGCTCACACCTCTCACATCTCGCTGACCTAGAAATAGACATGTTTGAAACAAACCCTGGGTTCACTACGATAATACTCAAAATATGAAGGGCATATTTGCCAAAAGATGTAGAGCCACTTTAGATTCAAACATGTAGACAAAAAGCAGCAATGTTAAGACATAAAAATGTATCTTTATAATTATACAAAGCACAGTGTCTGCTGGGTATTGGATACATGCACTGGGACAGATACATCCTTAAGGGGACTAATGGTAAAATTAGGTCAAACCAGGACGGATGACGCTGGGTTTCTTTAATTAATGCTTGTAGGTTTAGAGATTATTTGAGTCAAGGCAAGACATCTATTATTCATGTGATCAGAGGATTAGCCATGCAAATCCTGCTTTGAAAATATCACCTGAAATAAGTCATTCTGACAACTGAAAAGGTTCATACTTAGAGATTATACCAACAGGATTCCCCAGTTCAGCTGGGTGGATAAAACCCTGCTATAACAAGTAGTACAGCTATACCCAAATATAATGTTAATGTTGAGTTTGGGTCTTATAAACCTAGTAACAGATTACACTTAGACACCCAACCCTGAATAAAAATTGCCAATACGTTCCAAAACTGGGCTTCAGTATTTATTAGTTTGCATTAGGGCTGCACGATATTGGGAAAAAATTACATTGCAATATTTTTTCCCCAACGATATATATTGCGATTTTGCGAGCCATCAATCCAAGCTAAAGTCAATAATTACCATTTCTGTATGGTTGTCCTGCTGGACCATAAGTCTGCATAGTATTCCACGTGTGACAGCTGCTTCAATCTTAGATTAGCATTTTCCATACAGCTCTAATGTGTCTGGGATGGTATAACATATAGTGAAGCATTCGGATCATTTTCTTAAATTCCTCTTTGGTGACGGTGTTTAATGGCAACATATCTTTAGATATAAAACTTTATTGTTACATTGTGGTGCCGTTTTAAGTGATCAGACAAATTGGTGGTGTTTCCTTGTTTTGTGGCCACAACTTTGTAACACACAATAACAAACGATCACGAACAACGAAAACATTGTTTAACGTTAGTGAATATTTAAGACAATAAACGATGAGTTCATGAGTTCGCTACGTGAACGTGGATTTAAGAGACACGAGAGAGAAGCTCATGAATGCGCATGTTGCTATCGGTTGCTACGACTACACAAACAAATTATTGCTAGTACGCATGTCCATCATGACGTCATGGGCCAGTCAACGCGGAAGATCCAAGCTCCATGTTTGCGTTATGCGCTTTTGAGCCTCTCATTGGAATGTACAATGTATCCAGTTCTCTTAATACATCCATGGTGCTACCATTCTTCACATTGCATGTTCAGACGAGTGACTATCGTGCATGCGGACATCGCGATGTCGATGCTAAAACAGAATATCGTTCAGCCCTAGTGTGCATTAATCATTTTTAACTGCAAATACCAGATACAATAAACAGCCATGACAAAAACACTGCAATAGGGCAGAGAGCTTTCCTTACATTTAATTTCAACATAACAGATTTAAGAGTAGCCCATCACAAGCTTCTATAAATCAGCACATCTTTAAAACTGGTTATAATCTGAGATGAAACACGCAGAACTAGAGCAACAAAGAAAACTGAAGATTAAAGAAATAGGATAAATGTGCAGGTGTGAGAGAATAAATACTAACCAAAACAGGCTCCCGTCCAACACACTGGGCTGACATCAAATCTTTGTTTCCTAATCCTCTTCTCACAGCATGTATTATTGGTCAACACACACAGTCTCTCACATTCCAAATAACCCTTTTCCTTTCTGTTTTCATCACAACATCCAGCTTTGCCGATCGCATTGAGGACTCCTTCAGCATGAAACTAGATGTGTTAAGAACAAGGTCTCCTGTTTATCACTGGAAGACAGTAGAAATTAAGGAAATGCAAATACATTTGGAGACATTTAACAATTGGCTAGTCTTTTCTGGGCGGAGGGATGCACATAGTTAACTACAATACTGTAGCTTACTACAAAAGGAAAATGTTTACCGTTAGGGTGGCTGCTTTTAGAGGAGTCAGTCAACCATATTCCATTACTACGGGCATAAGACA
Source organism: Dallia pectoralis (assembly GCA_029465975.1). NCBI lineage: Eukaryota > Metazoa > Chordata > Actinopteri > Esociformes > Umbridae > Dallia > Dallia pectoralis. Next base: position 26,199,854 of record CM055730.1, read on the forward strand.
TTAAGCCAGAACTAGTTAAGAGTACTAGATAATTGCTGCAGGCACTAAGGCTCTGTTCAACATAGACAGTGAAAACAAAAAACTAAAGGTGAATGCTTGAGATGAAAGTAACAGAGGGCTCCATATTCCAGGCACGCAATCTGCCACGGTTCTCTTCATCTTTCCCCTCCAACTACGCTCTGTGCTTCAAGCAGACACACACACACACACACACAAACACTACACAGAACATATAACCACGCGGTACAGATCTTTGTATACCCTATGGAGGAAGTATTTAACAGTATATAATACAGAACGAACTAGCCTAGTGGGCTCTATTGAAGAATATGTAGAGTCTTCCTGGTGGTTCTACTCTTTTTTATTAAAATGCCTACTGTAGTAGTCAGGTGAGGTTCTCTGAAAATAAATTGCTTATTTCTCTTGGGGTTTTCATTGGCTCACCTATTTATTGTGTGAAAGTTTGCATGACCTTTGTACATAAAGACTTATGTGGAGCATTTGCATCTGGCCATATGTTGGTGTTTATACAGCATACGTTTATTGTCACTAAAGCAAGAAGTAGTTCTTAGAAAGCAACGTGATGTAGGACTGCCGTGAAAAAGAGGAGGGTTCTATTCAACCTGTCCTATTCAACCCGTTAGGCTCGCTTAGTAGAAATCAAACAATCTGCTAAACTAGGCCTGCTCTTGGACAGCCTGGCAACATCATTACATTTGAAGCCTTTCTAATTAAGCACTGGACAACTATTACTGCCTAATGAAGGTTCCAATCTACACTGACTCATACTATTTTAAGAAGAGCAAACACAGGCAACCTCTACCCCAGACATTATCACATTGTTTCTGTAGCATAATTCACTACAGACAATAAGGGACGATACATTCTACAAACATTGTATAAAAACTGTAGACAAATGTAAATGCCACATGCCACAATTGTAAAGATTTTACAGAGTTACAGTTTATTCATGTAATTTGGCCCTAATCTGTGCACTTTTTCAGTGAAATCACCTTTTTGTTTGCACGATGAAACCTATCGAATCTTAAACTCTAGTCTAGCCCTTTTGTTTTTACATTCTATAAGAAGGCTTGGTGCATTGGTTTGTACAGCAGATGGTGAGATTGTATTATGCGTTCAGGATTTATGATAACTTAAAAAAAAGCATACATAGTGAATATAATAGAAAACTTTTACAAGTGTGGACAAAATGAATGGAGTCTTTCCACAGTGATATAATATAATAATATAGTAATATTAAGTATCCTCTTTTAACCGATTATAATAACTGCCCTCTCAGTCCCTGCCGGGGACCTGAAACATTATTACCGTGATTTAAAGTTGTTAGCACCAAGTGACAGTATGTGTAAAAATAACATGTATGTTTTAGACATGATAGTGACAGCAATAACTACCCAACCAAATATAGATGCTGTTGAGATGAAACTTCATGAACACCTCAACATATATGACTAAACGACATGTGATTGTAGAGATTGAATGCATATACAAATAAGGGTTCCACTTGAAAGAAAACACTTTCTAATGAACGTGTCATATTTTCTACTGATCCTAAAGAAAACTATCACAAGTAATGGCCTTGCCTTGTTCAAATTCTTCCTCAACCCTCCCACGCACATCTTGCCAAGTCGTGCTGCTCAATATCACACTGTTCGCACACCCAGCAGGTTGCTGTCAGCACACACGCTGAAGGTGAACGCACTCCTGGGGCCAACAACAACGGTAAAGCTCATTGGAGACAACCTAGCACGGTAAAACCAGGCAGTCCTGTCCCACATCCACCACAAGAGCCCGGGAGACCATTTGCCTGCCCTCTGCTGAACATCTGGGCACTGCTGGTATGCAGCAAACGGGATTGGAAAATATGCCCACAGTGACACAGTCGCTTGGTTGCACAATTTATTTTGAACTAAAAGAAAACCTAAATGTTTGCACATGGTGGAAATAAACAGGAAGTCACCGTTTTAACCTAAAATGGCAACGCATTTAAATGTAAATGTGCTCAAGTTCACCCATTCTTCATACGACACCATAAAAATCCTAGTTAACACCAACATATCCACAACTCTGGACCCAAGTACCGGTCTAACCTCATTCCATCCTTCCATATCTGCACTACACAGGTCCAACTCACATCAGCAGCAGATCTAAAATGGAGTTACAGGGCTTTTCCGACTACACGGCTGTGGAACGCACTTAGAGACTATTAGGGCTCGTTTAAAGCACAACTCAAGACTGTGCTGTTCAGAAAAGCTCTCAAGGACCTATGCCAATCTTCTGTTTTCTGGATCAGTTCACACCTGTTTAAAGTAAAAGTGTATTGTTCTCTGAGAGATAGATAACATTAGGTAGATACATAACGAAATGGGACAGTAAGTTTTGCATACTGTCCATATTCCCATTTTGTTATGTATATCTTGTAGCTATGTGTAATCTGTATATTCTGCTTTTGTTATTATTATCTAAGTAGATGTTGTTTGCCATGTCGGAAGAATTTCATTGCAGGTCATTCTGTACATTTGATCATTAAAAAAAAATACTTGACTACTTTGAGAGAGAGAGAGAGAGAGAGAGAGACAGAGAGACAGAGAGAGCGCAAGAGAGAAAACAAGAAACACACTGCTCTGTGAACATGGTCTTGAATAAAACCCAGACATGTTTATGTTGTGAGATGAATTCAATCAACCACTCCTTGCACCATGGAACATAATTGACTTCACTGGAGCCTATCTATGCATGATGAGAATGGTGATGATTATCACTGCACACCCAATCTGAGTGAGGTGGAGTCTGGGTTTGACTGAACCAATTAGTTATTAATGCGATTAGTGATTCAGAGACTCAACAATAGTGTAGAATAGAACTCATCAATCAATCCTGTCTGTAGAGATGACAGAACACAAAAAAATGGAAATGAAATTGTGTCCCCATTTTTTAAATACCAGCCTTTGGATTAGTGGACACGACTCAAACCTTAAGTCAAAACGGGGTACTCATGTCTGTCGTATTGCTTCCTTTTCCTCCACAAACAGCTTTCTACAAATAGAAAATCTACAACAAGAACAAGAAAACCAAATGCAGGTCCAGATCTTCTTACCATAATCCCCATTGATTCATAACAACCGGAGTCAAATATAAAGATAAACATACACCAACCTCCAAACACCCCAATCACCATCCCCTCCTTGTCATTCTACCACAACTCTGTTGTAAACTGAGCTCAGTTTCAGTGACTTCGTAGGTTTATGTGTCATCATAGATAATTTGTTTGCATTTTACCTCACTAAGGGGGATTGATGACTCACAGCCAGGCATATTTGGTTCAGCTCCAATTGACTTATTCTCCATCATTATAACAACTGCAATAAATTTGCATGACTTAATGCAAGCCCTAATCTTGTCTTAATTATAAAATAACTGACTTACATGCTTGTTTTTTTTAAATAGTACCTCCAAGTGTACTGTATTCAAATACTTGACTCATTTAAATGTGAGGTCTCATTTGTGTTCACAGAAAATGATGGGAACCTATTCCTCCTGGAAAGGAAAAAAATAAGATAAGCATTGGATTTAATCCTACAAGTAATGACACTGGCTGCAAATAGTTCGGAACTTGGTGTTGATTTAATATTTGCACCTCAATTAAGCACCAAAAGGCTTAATTGAGCCTGTATGCATGTAGTATGTGACACTGGCCAGATTTAGAAATAAAAATGCCAAGTATCGTGATTAAATTGTGATCTACAAATAATTACAATGCAACAGTGAACATGTTAGTACGAATAAAAGAAACCTTTGTGCAATTGTTTTGATGCCATCTGACAATGCCACTTTAACCAACACTTAATGGATGCAACACATAAATACATCACAACAAAAATTCTGTCTACAACATATGTAAAATGTGGAATATAGCGAAACCTTTAGAATAATTTGGCCTGTGGCAAAAGCACTTACATCAAATACACACACACTAAAATAACTCCAGGCCACTCCTAAAACTAGACAACAAGGGAACTAGAAGTATTTTCGGTCAGTTGACAAAACAGTTTTATATATCCATATCCATCTACCTGTCTATCCATCTATCCATCCATCCATCTATCCATCTATCTATCATCCGTCCAGCTTAAGCCACAATATGCAAACTGTCAACCCCTCAAACTTTGGCGTACGGAAACGTGATGACGTAGCCCAATGCTAGGGCACATACAGTGTACTTCTCGCTTGTTTTTTTGTAACCTACCATGAAGGAAAACATCTACATCGGTTTTTAATCTCTACAGAGTCAAAGAACTATGTTGCATTTATGTAAAATGTGTGACACTGATGGCGCTCTGGTAATCAGCAAATACAGTGCATGTAGACCACCTAGGCTTCAGTATTTAATTATAGTAATATTATTAATTATCAACCGGTAACCACACATGAACCGATTCACCAGAATAAGACCATCATTGGATGGCAGCCTCCAGGCTACAACAATAGATGTTACCACTGTGATGTTAATAAAAACGTATATGTATCCTAATAATATGCTCATTATACTGAGTCTTACTGGGAGAGAACAACATAATCACATGACTCAGGTGTGACTTTGCACTGGTTATCAATATGTGCGCATAAAACCATTTGTCGCATAATCATTTCAGACAATCTCACCTGTTGTGAGGGTTTTATTGTATCACTAAACTAGGCATTAAAACTGTGTATAGAAACGTGTAAGTATCCATGAATGTAAAGTTAAACGCCACACCCCCGACCGCATCTCGATTAGCCCACCATGTTTATATGAGGCTATAACGTTTGACAAATATAAAAGCCGTGAAATCAAATACTTATTATACAGATTATTGCAATAGTACATGTACATATTAGCATGTTGCTAAGCTAGCGTAACTTTAACTCGAGAGTAAATTGAATGGCGCTGTGGTTGACCATAATACAATATGCGTTTATTTCATTAATATTCCTTACCATCTTCCTTCTCGTCGTAGACGGGTCTCTTGGAGGAACTATTTGCGCCCATCCTCTTCTTCCACTTACCCCAGTGAAACATTGATGCGGGAGCTCCGATAGCATTCCTCTCTCCTATTAAACTACTGTGTCAGACCCGTTGTACACACGCATGGCTCTCTCTCCTATTAAACTACTGTGTCAGACCCGTTGTACACACGCATGGCTCTCTCTCCTATTAAACTACTGTGTCAGACCCGTTGTACACACGCATGGCTCTCTCTCCTATTAAACTACTGTGTCAGACCCGTTGTACACACGCATGGCTCTCTCTCCTATTAAACTACTGTGTCAGACCCGTCGTACACACGCATGACTTCACTACCCCGATAGGACGACAGATTAGCAGAATGAGAACCTGACTGTTGCAGAAAAACTCTGCTTGTCTTTCCTATTTTCTCTTCCGTCATTAAGTGACTTATGTTCGCGGAACTGTGTTGACAGTTCGCCTGTAGTCGCTGTAGCCGTGTCTGTTATCTGTAACCGTGTCTGTTATCTGTAACCGTGTCTGTAACCGTGTCTGTTATCTGTAACCGTGTCTGTTATCTGTAACCGTGTCTGTTATCTGTAACTGTGTCTGTAACCGTGTCTGTTGTATGTAACCGCGTCTGTTATCTGTAACTGTGTCTGTAACCGTGTCTGTTGTATGTAACCGTGTCTGTTATCTGTAGCTGTGTCTCTCTCTGACCAGCACGTCATAAGCCTTTATGCAGGCCTCGTGCCAGACCGCCTCGTGCCAGACCGCACAAGCATGTTCAATAGTATTGGAAGTGCTGCTGTACAGTTGTACCCAACTGGAATCAGTCATTACTGTATATTACCCAACTGGAATCAGTCATTACTGTATATTACCCAACTGGAATCAGTCATTACTGTATATTACCCAACTGGAATCAGTCATTACTGTATATTACCCAACTGGAATCAGTCATTACTGTATATTACCGAACTGGAATCAGCCATTACTGTATATTACCGAACTGGAATCAGTCATTACTGTATATTACCCAACTGGAATCAGTCATTACTGTATATTACCCAACTGGAATCAGTCATTACTGTATATTACCCAACTGGAATCAGTCATTACTGTATATTACCGAACTGGAATCAGTTATTACTGTATATTACCGAACTGGAATCAGTCATTACTGTATATTACCCAACTGGAATCAGTCATTACTGTATATTACCCAACTGGAATCAGTCATTACTGTATATTACCCAACTGGAATCAGTCATTACTGTATATTACCCAATTGGAATCGGTCATTACTGTATATTACCCAATTGGAATCGGTCATTGTGACTTAGGAGATGGGTGGCGCCAGATCACTGAAACTGTTAACACAATGCATCACTGCCCTTTGATTACATGTGTAGAATTTCAGATATGCTAATTTTAGGTGTAGGTTAAACTTAATATGTTTTGCTTCATTGCGACATCTGGCAATGTGATACACCTATATTTCTGTTTAAAATGAACACCAATTAATATTTTTTTTTACTTAATCATTTAAAGAAAAGATAAGCTGTATATATCAGCATTTCTGTACCATAGAAAATTAACAGATTTTTCGGGGAATACCCTAAATCAGATGTTGTTATCTCATGGGTTGCAACCCTCAAATTTGGGTTATGGATGGTTTTTAATGAGTAGCGTAAATATTTTTTTAAACACTCTTAGTCTGAATTTGAACAACTAATATCAAGTCTCAAAAAAGTTAGCCTGTCAACATTCCTCATCAAGGATATGAGCAATATCCAGCAATATTCAAAAAAATGTTCTTCCATGTATGATATAATTGGCACATTTACAGTAACTATGTTTTTTTCTGTGACATTTTCCTCTTCCTAAGAAACAAACAAAAAAATGAATAATTCAATATTTGCAGCATTAAGTGTCACAGCTGCTGCACCATTAAACCAGAGTTCGAATCCCGCTCACAGATGAGCCCACAAAGGCAGTGAAAATGGCCTGTACTGGGTTTGGTGGGTAATCAGATATGGTTGCCATGCCTCGTTGCATCCTAGCAACCCCTTGTGGCCTATGAGCACAATTGAGGCAAAAGGCCAAAGACTGCATTCCTTCTGGCAGATTCTGAAAGGACAACATGGTTGAGTAAGCAGTATGATAATAACTAGAATGACATGTGTTTCAAAAGACACATCACTACATTGACTCTCCTGAGTGCAGTGCTGCATAGAAAAAGGGCAACAATCACAAATTGGATACAATTATTGGGGGATTATTGAGGGAATAAACAAGAAAACCTAGCTAAAGTTAGCCAATCATTGCATTACATATCAATATCTCCCATATCATGTCTACGACATTCTGCTGACAGCTGGATTAAACATAGCTAGCTATTGATAGTATTTACCAAAAATGTCCTAATGCTAAGTTAAACTAAACTAAGATTTATTACATTAGACTATTTTGGATTGGTAAGATTGCTGATGTCAGTTCTGAACACTGTTAGAATGTGCTCAGGAGTCATCACAAAGGTCACCCAATCAACCAGCCTATTCACTTCAATGTCAACTCAGACAGACACAATATCTTTGAAATGTAGAAAATGTATAACACAACAGTAAAGTCACTGCCTGGCTCTTAGCTGCACTGTTGTGAGACCAGGGTTGGAGTCCTGTTCACATATAAGCACAGGGGTCCCACAAAGACCAGTGCAATTGCCCAGCAGCGTCCTAGGTTGGGGGGTTAGTAATCAAGGATGGTTGCATTGTTTTGCACTCTAGCGACTCCTTGTGGCAGCTTGGGCACCTATGAGCTCAATCTCCAAATTAGAGTTTAATGCCAAATGTAGATGAGCTAATATAGCGGTGAGGGAAGACATATTACATAACCACACTATTGGGTGTGCCACTACTACCCTAGTGATTGGCACATCTGCTACATTCAGTGCACCAAGCAAAACATGAAATAAAGGTACTTAATGTGTTTCTACCTCTTCTTCTCATTAAGGTATTTACTTGTTCTTTCTGAGGACTGGTTCTTTGACTTAGTAATATCATTCAAACCTGTCATCACTAATCCTGCATTAATACAGACACCTATTCCCCATCACTAACACATTATACAGCAAATTCCGTTTACTCCACTCTGGCAAAAAGAAAGTGCCTACATAAACAACCAGATCCCAGGAACAGAGGAACCACAAGAACTGAGACTAAACTCCACTCAGTTGTGTTCTATGCCACATAAAAACGTTTGATTAAAACACCAGACTGCACTACTCAACACTTCAACAATCCCTTTTAAAACACAAGTGTCAGTAAACAGATAATGTATCCTGCTTCGGCCCAGCAATGTGACACACAGATGATATAGGGCCTGGTTAAAATAATGTTAATTTTAGTTCTAGAGGCCTGAAAGTAAAACAAAACAATCATAGTATGTGATGGGAAGACACACATGGCATTAACTTTAATTTTAGTGAAAACTCACACAACGCCAAACACAGTTTGAGGTCTATTTGATTCTAGTAATTATTATATTGCTGATTTGCTGATTTTGTAAACAATAATAACGCAAGTAAACATGTTAACACACTGAGCTTTTGATTAAAACGTACAGCAGAAGATGCCCCATATATTCTTATTGTGATGTCATCTGAAATGTCCAAATAGAATTCTAGAACTAATTGCAATAACATTTTAGAATTGACATTTGACAAATTGACATTTCTACATGCACACGCTTTATAGATACATTTAGTAACCAGTTGCAGTTCTGTATAAGTATTTAGCTTTAATATCTGAGGAATGTTTTTTAAGGATTTTGGTCGACAATTCATCATGAAAAAAGCGCACTTTGGTAAAATGATGTATTGTGTGAATCTGAGATTTCATCCATATCAATTGAATCCGTCCCTTCAAACCAAAGCTCAGGGGATTAACTCCTTCAGAGGACCGTGTTACCAGGGACAATGGCAACCAGCATCATTCATGACCCAACCGTTGTCGTCCCCTGCACGTGGTCAGTCCATGCTTCAAAACGCCATCCCTTCATCTAACGATAAAGATGATTTTATGGAGTGGAGCTATGGTCCACAGAGAGATTCACGTAAATTCAGCAACATTCAGGACTCTTTCAATGGTCATTTCCTCTAATCATTCTTACATTTATTTTTAAGGATTGTAATTTTGTATTTAAGATGCTGATGATCTTAGTCCTACAGTTTATATCCAGTCGACAAATATAGAAGGTTGTTTGAAGTTTCTCGCCAATGTTCATAAAAAACCTTGATAATGGAAGTCACAGAAGCTAAAATCTGTGTGTAATTTTTTCAAAAGATCATCTAATAACTTCACCTGCACTACAATATGGGGCTGAAGAGGAACCCATGGAGGTTGAATACCATGCCTTTACTCAACCATGGCTGTACCAGGCAACTGGTCAGTACATGTCTCCAAATGCCATCCCATATTCTCAGGATACGAATGATTTCATGGAGTGGAGCAACGGTCCACAGAAATATCCAGGTTAATACATTAAGCAACATTCAATGCTTATTTAATTATCATTTCAGTTCAGATACTCTATCAAGTCATTCTTCAGAAATGATCATTTCAAATGCTATTTTTAATCTAAAAACCTTTCCATCTGTATAGCTATCTTCTGTGCAAAGTGTGGCTGCAGAGGAACCCATGGAGGTCCAGTCTCATGAATATTTGTGGCCGGCTACTTTCAGTTCTGAAAAAACAATTGGGAACAAGAGTAGATCAGCCACCAGACACTCTGTCCCTGAGTCAACAACAGCCATCGCAACATATTTAGCCATCTATTTTTCTCCAAAAACTATAAAAATTCAACTTAAATATTTGTGCACTGCTAATGTGATGTACTTGGTTTACATTTGTAGATGTTTATTTAATAATATTAAGATATATTGCTCTTTTGTATGGTTTATTGTCTTGAACTGTTACTACCTCATTGTCTAAAAAGCAAACAAAGTGGAGATTCTGCTTTCCTTAGCAGTGAGATAATCTATAAACTACACTAAATAGTCTGTAATATAAAGGCTTTATGATCCTAATTGTCCTCAACTCTAACAGACACCTGCAAACAACCTTCCCTGAGCTACAGGAATTCAAAGTTCAAATGAGTACTTATGCCGATCATGGATAGAAATGCAACATGCAACATTTTCAGAGATATCACGAGTTACAGCCCAGTACATTTACAACAATCATTTAATCAGTGAAGAACACAATTCAGCAAGCATGCCAGTGGCCACAAAGGTGAATGTATCCATGGACTTAAATATGACAAAGAACTACCGTCTGGTTAAAACCTCATTTGTGAAGGAATTCTTCCATTCCACATCCACAGTTTCAACAGCGTATCTCAGAAAATGCCGTAGGTAAAGAAGCTGGACTGGGCTGGACTGGACTGGTTACACTAGGTTTTGCAGTTGTGAGGCCAGTTGAAAGTGCATCAGATTGTTCTTAAGCCCTGTTGGATTAAATGAGGAAGCTAAAGGGCAGTACCTTTCTAATCTCATCAATAACAACAGCCACCGTCCTGGAATCCTGTTCAGCACTATTCATTCTGTTATAAATCCGGTGTCTGTTGCTTTGAATGATGTATCTGAAAATACATGCAATGCATTCAAACAATATTTTTTGGATAAGGTTTTGTCTGTCAGGCAAACCATCACACAAGCCCCTGCTGTTGCCATGTCCACCCGAGCAGTCCAATGTGTGCTGGAGAACTTTGAGGCAGTTTCTCTTGCGGATCTCAAAAAAGCTGTCCATGAGTTGAAGCCTACCACCTGCACTCTAGACGCTGTTCCTGCTAAGATTTTGAAGGAGGCTATTGACATCATAGGTCCCTTTCTTGTCTCCTTCATAAACACCTGTCTTAGCTTGGGCACTGTGCCCGCTGCTCTCAAACACGCCATTATCAGACCGCTGCTCAAGAAACACAACCTTGATCCCTCCATACTATCCAACTTCCGCCCAATATCTCACTTGTCTCTTCTGTCTAAGTTGATGGAGAAGCTGTTTTTTCCCAGCTTCAGTCTCATCTCCAACTGCACCTCATTGGTGATAAATTTCAGTCCGGTTTCAGGTCTAGACATAGCACTGAATCGGCACTACTGAGGGTCCATAATGACATTCTTGGAGCCCTGGACTGTAAAAGCTCTGTGGTTTTGGTGTTACTGGACTTGACCGCTGCTTTTGACACCGTGGATTATGCCACTCTCATCTCCCGTCTTCAACATGTTGTCTGTCTGCAGGGCGCGGTGCTCAACTGGTTCTCGTCATATCTCACAAACAGAACTTTTTCAGTAATGCTTAATGACTTTTCCTCCTCCGCTGCCCCTCTGTCTTCCGGTGTGCCTCAAGGATCCATTCTTGGTCCAATTCTGTTTTCACTGTATATGCTGCCACTTGGTCAACTCATCTCCAATCACAATGTTCATTTCCATTTCTATGCTGACGACCTTCAGATTTACCTTCCTGTGATTCTGAGCAATCGTTCTGCGCTGGATCCTCTCCATAACTGCCTTCAGGACATTAAACAGTGGCATTCCCAGAATTTCCATCATCTGAATGAAGGAAAGACTGAGTACATCCTGTTAAACCCGGACTCACCCAATAGGTCTCCCAGTTTTGGGCCTCTTACACCTCAGTTTGCACCCTGTGCGCAACCTGGGTGTTATTTTTGACCAAAATATGCAGCATGACAAACAGATTAGTGCAGTTGTAAAGGCAAGCTTTTACCAGTTAAGGCTCCTGAGCAAGGTCAAGCCATTTCTGTCCAGAGCTGACCTTGAAAAAGCCATTCATGCCTTCATCAGCTCTAGGCTAGACTACTGCAATGCCCTTTACATCGGACTCAATAAATCACTCCTCAATAGGTTTCAACTGGTACAAAACTCGGCAGCACGTCTCCTCTGCAACATCTCTAAGCGTTCTCATATCACCCCCATCCTCCGCTCGCTCCACTGGCTCCCGGTGCGATTTAGGGTGGAGTATAAGGTCCTGCTGTTTGTGTTCAAGGCCATCAATGGCATGGCCCCGGCCAAAATCACAATATCTAAAAAGTTTGGAGGTCGGCCATTTGCCGTCCAGGGACCTAAGCTGTGGAACGCACTTCCACCACACCTACAAAGCATCACCGTGTTAAGTGTTTTTAAATCACAGGTGAAAACACATCTATTTAGACAAGCTTTTAACACGTAGCCTTTGACTCGACTGTTATTTTTATGTACACTTATGTTTTTATATACTGTTGTCATTTATGCTTTTTACTGGAAAGCGCCTTGAGCACCTTTTGGCTGTTGTAAGGCGCTCTACAAATAAAATTTGATTGATTGATTGATCCTGTAACAGCTCTAATGAACATCTAATGAGCTCTAATGAACATCTTGTAAAAGCACTTTGTGACAACTTTGTTGTAAAAAGGGCTGTATAAAATAAATTTGATTGATCTCTGCAGTCAGCGTTCCAATTGCAATGTTGTTTGAGAATACTGATTAATTTCTTGTGGATATTCGATGGATTGTCTTGGTAAATTTGCCTATACAATTAAGCTTGCTATCTCTCAAATCTTGAGCCTCAAATATATTGATATATTTATATATACACTATATGGACAAAAGTATTGGGCCACTCCTAAATCACTGAATTCATGTATTGCATTCAGTCCCATTGCCACAGGTGTATATAATCAAGCCTGGCAGTCTGCCTTTTGTCAGGATCTGGTTTACGGGGTGTGGGAAGCAGGTGCAAGTTTCCACTGAACAGAGGAGGCAGGCCGCAGGGATAATGCCGAACTGATAATTTATTGATAAATAATCAAACAGAAAACTACACACACTTGTGTGGGCAAAATAAAACAAGGCACGTGGGCCGATAACAAAACATAGAACAGGACAACATACGGGCAGGCACAAGAAACTAAACTGAGCGAGACCGACTTACTGTGGCACTGGACAGGAAACAGGAAATAATGATCCGACAAACACAAGAGACACTGGGGAGACTATATAGAGAACATAACGAGGACTAACAGGGAACAGCTGGCCAACGGCGGGAAAATTAGGGAATGGCAGAGGACTTACACAATACACCATGAACACCACACGAGGGAGACAGAAACCAGCAAATACAACAGAAACACACAGGATCTGTGACACCTTTACAAACATCTGTAAAAGAATGGGTCATTCTAAGGAGCTCACTGAATTCATCATGGTACTGTAATAGTGGTACTGTAATAGTGGTACTGTAATAGTGGTACTGTAATAGTGGTACTCTAATATTGGTACTGTAATAGTGGTACTGTAATAGTTTTACTGTAATAGTGGTACTCTAATATTGGTACTGTAATAGTGGTACTGTAATAGTGGTACTGTAATAGTGTTACTGTAATAGTGGTACTGTAATATTGGTACTGTAATAGTGGTACTGTAATATTGGTACTGTAATAGTGTTACTGTAATAGTGGTACTGTAATAGTGCTACTGTAATAGCGGTACTGTAATAGTGTTACTGTAATAGTGGTACTGTAATATTGGTTCTGTAATAGTGGTACTGTAATAGTGGTACTCTAATATTTGTACTGTAATAGTGGTACTCTAATAGTGGTACTGTAATAGTGGTACTGTAATATTGGTACTGTAATAGTGCTACTGTAATAGTGTTACTGTAATAGTGTTACTGTAATAGTGGTACTGTAATATTGGTACTGTAGTAGTGGTTCTGTAATAGTGGTACTGTAATATTGGTACTCTAATAGTGCTACTGTAATAGCGGTACTGTAATAGTGCTACTGTAATCGTGCTACTGTAATAGCGGTACTGTAATAGTGCTACTGTAATAGTGCTACTGTAATAGTGTTACTGTAATAGTGCTACTGTAATAGTGCTACTGTAATAGTGCTACTGTAATAGCGGTAATGTAATAGTGTTACTGTAATAGTGCTACTGTAATAGTGCTACTGTAATAGGACTCCACCGTTGCAACATGTCAGTTAGTGAGATTTCCACTAAAAGGAAATATTAATGCCTCAGCTTACCCATACATTTTTTTGGAGAATTCTATTCCTCCAACTTTCTGGGAACAGTTTGGGTAAGGCCCTTTTTTGTTCCTGCATGACTGTTCCCCAGCACACAAACGAAGGTCCATAAAGGCATGGTTGGTTGAGTTTGGTGTGGAAGAACTTGACTGGTCCGCATAGAGCCCTGACCTCAACCCAATCGAACACCTTTGAGATAAACAGGAAGGAGATTAGCAGCCAGGCCCTCTAGTCCAATCTTAGTGTCTGACCTCACTAATGCTCTTCTGGAAGGATGGGCAAACCCATACCAAATATAATATATTTAAACAAACAACAAAGTATGGGAACAAAAAAGTCAAAATATAGTATTAAAAAAGTATGTCACTATACATATACAGTTGAAACCAGATATTTACAAATGGAATCAAATAACCTATCAGAAGCTTCTTAAGCTCAGGATGGAATCATCTGGAGTTTTTTGTTTTGTTTAAAGACACAATAAACTTAATGTATGTATACTTCTGAAAAAAAATACATAAAAATTCTCCCTCGCTCGATTCTGACATTTAACAAATACAAAAAATATGTTAATATGTATTGATCTGAAACAGAAAAAGTTTATATAATGTATGACAGTAAAAAAATTAACGTTTTTGTGTTTTTGTCTGAAGTGTATGTAAATATCTGGTTTCAACTGTATTTGGCAACTAATATTAACTACTAGACCAAAGACGTGAATCAAACGACTTTTTCCCAAAACAATGTGTGTACTGTTTGATTATTTACTCACCCCGTAGTTATCCTGTTACCGTGCCATGGTTTCCATGGTAACAGCTGGGTACACGACTCGCGGGCTAAAACAAGGTAACTAGATAAACAACCATTAGCTACCGCTAGCTGTTTAGCTAACTACTCAATGGTTTCATTATTGTCTCCAAAATACAATAAACCTACACGACCTTGTTGATAAAACGCGCAACTGTATGCATCGTATTCATTTTAGCGATATGTAGTGATGTATGAGCTACATAAATTCCTCTACTTCCACAGAATTGCTAGAGTTTGTTTCAAGCATTACACAATGTTTAGTACTGTACTAATAGTAGTAATAAGTAATAATAATAATGTATTACTAATAGTACTGTACTGTATTTTATTGTTGCATACGTTTAGTACATATGTCTTTTGTGTAGTACAGTATGTGCTGTAAGCAAAAAAAAGCTCAAACACATTAAAGATGGGCTTGTAAATTATATGTCAGATTATTTAACTAAAATAATTGTTTCGTTACTTTCCCTTTTAGCTAACATTTTTTTTGACCTTATGACTGAAATAACACCTTCATGATGGGCTGAAGCCAGGATACAATAGTTTAATAACCACAAGTATATAACTACAACAATGTCTTCCTTACTAGAAGAGGACATTACTGACCTTCATTTAAGCCTTGATTGGGACAATGCAGTTAAAAAACCGACCCTGCATATTCCTGAGCGTGTTGGATCCATGCACATCAATGAATATGTTGCATCTGACACCTTAAGTTTAAGCAGAAGAAGATTAAAAGATGTTACGGAACACATCTGGAAGATTACCAGCTTAAAGGTAGGTGAAGTACATGACACTAATTTAAGAAATATGTTTTGTTTTTCAGAACAGATTGTGTCCTTTTTTACTCTACCTTACTTTTTTCTTTAAGAATTTGTATCTTGAAGGTAATGAAATATCAATACTTCCAGCAACGCTGTTCACCAATCTGTCAAACTTAGTTTGGTTAGATCTCCGAAATAACAAAATCACATCACTTCCTGCGGATATTGGTGTGCACAGGTATTTCTAGTTTGAAACAGTCAAAAATATTTAGTAGATTGTAAATATGCTGTGTATTTTAATGGATTTACTTATTCATGGGTTGATGCAGATGTCTGAAGACGTTACTGCTAGAAGGGAATCCTATTATAGAGCTTCCACTGGAATTGGGTGAGTCAAACACTGCAAATGTATTTCCTTTACACAAGAATATTACTGTATTGTATTCTGGAATAACTTGGTGTTAGGATGTAATATCCTTCACATATTCCTAGAATTTACGTATTTTTGAAATGTTTTTGGACTGTAGTGGACTCTGTTTTTCCAGGTGTCAACTACATTGAAATGTTTTTGGACTTCCATTTCCAGGTGTCAACTACATTATTATTTCTGTATGTCTGTACTTTTCAGGCAATGTGATTTCTCTTAAGGCCCTCAGTCTGAGGCATTGCCCCATCAAGTTTCCACCCCAAGAGATTGTGCAGCAGGATCTCCAAAGTGTCCTTCAATACCTACGCAGTGCAATGGCTAAACCACCTGTTAATGTGCGCCAGTCTCTACTAGGTGAATGTAAAGGATGACTGTAGTGTCGCCTGTAAACGTTGATCAATGTAACGTCCTGGAGTTTGTGCCGTGCACCCTTCACTAATGACATTTTATTTATTTAAGGTTGGCCAGTGACATTTTTTATACTAATCACTTGGTGGCTTGTGTTCACTTACGCAAGCAGCAGGCAGATATTTTGTATGAATCTATCCTGCAATAATATTATTCAGTTTAAAACGAATAAACCTAGGATGCAATAGCATTTGTATCGACCGGAATGGGGAAAGACAAAATGAACATTCATGACCCTGGAACTGGCAAAGGTGTACTGAATGATGTGGTCCATGAGTCTATACATAAAAAACAAGTGACCCAAAATGTTTAAATATATATATACAAAGCAACTTCTATTTAATCTTGGCAGATATTATGTTGTCCCAGCCAGGGTTTAATCGTGTTATTTCATGGATGAGAGGATATGCTTACTCTGGGCTCATTTATATTGAAACATTGTTTTCACCATAGGAAACTGGAAAATAAGAAAAAGTCACCTTCAAAAATTATATGCAACATATGTTTTATTTTGCATGTGTTTTCAAGCAAAGCTTTATTGATTTTTTATTTGCAGACATGCCGCATGTGGAGAAGCTACAGTTAACAGTCTTTGTGAAATCCAGTATGGACACCGGTGAAGAAATGGTGGACGAAGAGGAACTGCAGAGATTCAGAGAGCTGAGGCAAAAGATGATCCAAATGGACCAGGCTGAGTTTGACCCTCTTTCATCCGAGTGTAATCAGGGCCACAGGACACACACCCTTCCCACCATTAAAAGGTAACAGAGGAATATAAGGCACAACATATATATTTCAGCATGGGCAGCTAAGTATGCATAACTTCAAGCATCAAATGTGTCTTAAAGTGGAAGTTATGGAAGGTGGGAGAATCAACAACTGGATGATTAAAACAGCTCATTGTGCTGATTGGTTACAACTCATGATCGATCTAAACTTAAGTAGGTGTATCCAAACCTAACAGCAAAGGGAGCAAATCGGTTACCAAACAAGACTCTTTTGTGTAGCCGCTTGTTACTTTTGTGCAGTATATTAGCTAAGCCAGTCAGACT
The DNA here is from genome assembly GCA_029465975.1 of Dallia pectoralis. Lineage (NCBI taxonomy): Eukaryota > Metazoa > Chordata > Actinopteri > Esociformes > Umbridae > Dallia > Dallia pectoralis. Next base: position 26,217,401 of record CM055730.1, read on the forward strand.
GGTTAGTAAAACTAACATAAAAAAAAAATCAGGAAGCAGCCACGCCAACATGTGTGTGGCAACCGCTCTGCCCAATGAACTTAAATTAGGTACAACTTGCACTCAGTGGCCAGTGACAGACCATTTACCTTCTGAACAGACTAAATTATGGTGAGCAGGGATTCTACGATGTCTGAAACAATTTGCCATTGCCTTATTTGCACTACATTGTTGCTTGCCTGTTTGAGAGTGTTACACGCATGCTGCAAATAGCTTGTTCCATCTCATCCCAAATATTGAATGAGTCCATTTAGCTTTCGTTATGTTTCGATACACCTAGTTGTGCACTGATTTCATTTTAATTGTAGGATATTAGTAGGGACGGCTTGATACCACCTTTGTCCAATAACAATACGGCACCCTTGAGTATCTGCCAATATTGATACTAATCTTATAGCATCTTTTCTAAAACTAAGCTGTTAATAATACATATGTTTGGATGCCTTTTGCTTAACTTAACCATCTAGTCTCACGTTTCAGCTAGCTATGTTCACCTGACATGTGTTACTTGACATACGACACACCTCTCGGCACATCGCTCAATGCATTTACATCTTAACTAATGGATCGTTTTGGATTATTATTATTATTCGGGCGATATCTGATCTGGCGTTTTTGGCCAGTTTCGGAACAATTCTGATACTTAATATTGTATCAGTGCATCCCTAGTTATAAGCAACGGTCAAATAAATTATTATGTTTGTATTTGACTACTGACTTATAGCATATAAACCATTGTCTTCGCTCAAACAGTTAATGGCATTTGGGTGGGAATCCAAGATATTCACGTTTTTTCTTACAAAAGCATTCATACAGTACATCACCTTTTATTATAATATTATTTGTATTTGGTCATTTATAAAAAAAATCTGATGAAATGAAGAAAATAATTGTTCTTATTTAAATACTGTGTCCGTTGGATCTAATTGACATGTTAATACAGTATATTAAGAGGTAAAACAGTGCTCGGGCCACATTTAAATGTAAGTAATTGTCAGGCTCCAAAAACCTGTACTGGACAGAGATCTGGAATGCTAACATGAGGAAGTAACAGCTGGCTGTTGTGTACATATTATCCGTTTCCACTCTCCCTACCCTTACTGAGCAGGAGAACTGAACCTGTGAAATGTCCTCCTCTGGCGCATTCCCTCTGCGTGACGGGGGCCATAATCAGGCCACGGTGCATATGCAATTTCCACTTATATCTGGCCCCATTCCAGCTGGAAGCTAGTGTGTCATTATGAGTTTCCAATTCTCCCACATGGTGACCATCAATGTCAATGAATGAGAAAATTAGTTTTCCAGCACAAGTCAATCAAGAAATGAGGGAGGGGGAATCTCTCTATCTGCCAATCATGTCATATTTGGACATATTTGAACAGTTGTCAACATAGCCACTAACCATGAACCACGTCACATGTTTGTTGAACAGGTTGATGGTTAGCAACAGTTGTCAACATAGCCACTAACCATGAACCACGTCACAAATTGGTTGAACAGGTTGATGGTTAGAAACAGTTGTCAACATAGCCACTAACCATGAACCACGTCACATGTTTGTTGAACAGGTTGATGGTTAGCAACAGTTGTCAACATAGCCACTAACCATGAACCACGTCACATGTTTGTTGAACAGGTTGATGGTTAGCAACAGTTGTCAACATAGCCACTAACCATGAACCACGTCACATATTGGTTGAACAGGTTGATGGTTAGCAACAGTTGTCAACATAGCCACTAACCATGAACCACGTCACATATTTGTTGGTTGATGTTCAGCGAGAACTTGAGAAGTCACTCGACCTTTGATGAAGCCCCATTTTAAAGTAAATTACGATACTAATTGATGACAAAACAATTTGGTATTTCTCTAGACCTCCACACAAAACCAAGGTGGCGTTCTAAAGAATGCGAAGCCTGTTTTTAACTATATACTATGTCAGGGCTATTAACTTCAGACTTGGAGCACTGAAACACTTGTGTTTTTTGTTTGTACCTGGTGGTTATTGCACTCACCTGTTTGAATAGCAATGTTCGATGTTTTCACATGAAAAAGTGACTGCTTTCAATCAGAAGTATTCAAGCCTCTCCCCAGGGGATCCTCATACGTTCCAAAATGTTGTTTTAACAGACACGGCTTATTCACTAATCAAGAGCTTGATGATTAGCTGACAAGTCTAATCTAGCGAGCTTGCTCTGGAAAATATCAAATACATGAAAGGGCATGGGACCCCTTGGGAAAGGGTTGAATAACATCGCTTCTTATGGAAATTCTCTATTGGCCTTTCCAATAGAAACTAGTTGAAAAATGTCAAAACGATATTGTATGTTATTGGGACCATCCAGCAAGGCTGCAATGTTTACAACATTAGTGATTTTTGCAGATTGCTGTTCATGTTGATATTGCAACTTGTTGATATTTACACATCTTCTCTTTTGCAAGATGATGAGACTGGTAATAGCTTGATGTACCCCAGGGTAGCATACTAGATCTGCATCATTGGTGTACCCCAGGGTAGCATACTAGTGCTGCATCATTGGTGTACCCCAGGGTAGCATACTAGATCTGCATCATTGGTGTACCCCAGGGTAGCATACTAGATCTGCATCATTGGGGTACTCCAGCGTAGCATACTAGATCTGCATCATTAGTGTACCCCAGCGTAGCATACTAGAACTGCATCATTGGTGTACCTCAGGGTAGCATACTAGATCTGCATCATTGGTGTACCTCAGGGTAGCATACTAGATCTGCATCATTAGTGTACCCCAGGCTAGCATACTAGATCTGCATCATTGGGGTACTCCAGGGTAGCATACTAAAGCTGCATTATTGGTGTACCCCAGGGTAGCATACTAGATCTGCATCATTAGTGTACCCCAGGCTAGCATACTAGATCTGCATCATTGGGGTACTCCAGGGTAGCATACTAGTGCTGCATTATTGGTGTACCCAAAGGGTAGCATACTAGTGCTGCATCATTGGTGTACCCCAGGGTAGCATACTAGAGCTGCATCATTGGTGTACCCCAGGGTAGCATACTAGAGCTGCATCATTGGTGTACCCCGGGGTAGCATACTAGAGCTGCATCATTGGTGTACCCCAGGGTAGCATACTAGATCTGCATCATTGGTGTACCTCAGGGTAGCATACTAGAGCTGCATCATTAGTGTACCCCAGGCTAGCATACTAGAGCTGCATCATTGGTGTACCTCAGGGTAGCATACTAGAGCTGCATCATTAGTGTACCCCAGGCTAGCATACTAGAGCTGCATTATTGGTGTACCCCGGGGTAGCATACTAGAGCAGCATCATTGGTGTACCCCAGGGTAGCATACTAGAGCTGCATCATTGGTGTACCCCAGGGTAGCGTACTAGATCTGCATCATTGGGGTACCCCAGGTTAGCATACTAGAGCTGCATCATTGGTGTACCTCAGGGTAGCATACTAGATCTGCATCATTGGGGTACTCCAGTGTAGCATACTAGATCTGCATCATTGGTGTACCCCAGGGTAGCATACTAGATCTGCATTATTGGTGTACCCCAGGGTAGCATACTAGAGCTGCATCATTGGTGTACCTCAGGGTAGCGTACTAGATCTGCATCATTGGGGTACCTCAGGGTAGCATACTAGATCTGCATCATTGGGGTACTCCAGTGTAGCATACTAGATCTGCATCATTGGTGTACCCCAGGGTAGCATACTAGATCTGCATTATTGGGGTACCCCAGGGTAGCATACTAGAGCTGCATCATTGGTGTACCTCAGGTTAGCATACTAGATCTGCATCATTGGGGTACTCCAGTGTAGCATACTAGATCTGCATCATTGGTGTACCCCAGGGTAGCATACTAGAGCTGAATCATTGTGAAATCCCATTATTAAGTGCAGTGTGACCATGTAAACATATTTTGAAGTGGAGTCAGTTCACACATTCTTCCTATTTGGCAGTGAGAGAAGTTATAGTAGCCTGGTGCTGATTAGCAGTCTATAGCATGGGTTCTGTAACCTTTTGTGACCAGAGACCATGTTTATGTTAACAAATTCATTAGAAACCCTCTCATAATCAGAACCAAAAACCGAGAGAAAAATAAAATGTCTCAGAAAGAATTTTACTCTGATTTGGCAGAAACATTTTGAAGCCCACCTCTTGGTAACGGGAAGAGCATTTAACCATTGTTTTATAGCAAATTTCTCCTGATTCTACACATTTTGTCATGAGGCAAGAAGTATTAAGTTGAAAACGTCATCGTTGGAGTACTGTGCAGTACCTCAGACCCAGTTTGGTTTGAGAATGACTGGTGTTTAATAACTCTTGTTGAAACTGCTTAGGTGTTTAACCGTACTAAACCGCTGTACTCATGGTGAATACAATGGGGAAATGGTCGGGGAGGGAGATCCATTGTTTACGAATTGGCCATGGAATACTGCATGGACCATGTAAGAGCATGTTTTTACAATATCCCTCAGGCCTTGTTGGGACAGCCAATATTAGGGCAAATAAGAATAAAAGCCTTTTTTTTCCCTTAAATGTATTTGTCAAAAAGAACAAGGTCGAGATCCCTTTGTCTGACATGCAGTACTGGAAGTGGTCAGAGGAGAGACGACTAGCTGCTATCAGATCACTTAAGGAAAAACAAGCCATTCTTGAGGAAAGAAGAAAGTAAGTTATTATTGTTTATAGATTTATAGTAGAATTATTTACCATCTAAATGCCTTATTTAACATCCAAATGCCTAAATGCCTGTAACTTGTTAATGCAATTTATAGTTTTTTTGGGATATCATAATCCTATGAATTATTAACAAAAATGTAGTTGTTAGAGAGAACGTTTTCCTTGCAGTTTTAGAAAGCAGCATTGTGTTATGTGAAATTGGCATTTGATAGTAAGTCCCAGAATGGGCTAAATAATTATTCTGGTGTGTCTGCAAATGCCATTGACAATGCAAGGAGCAGGTAGGTAAAGGAATACAACAAGATCTAAGAGCAGAGCTTGTCCTAAAAAAGATAAAACTGACCTTGGACCAGAGTTTATGTGGTATTCCTCAGAAGCATTTCTTAGCACCCCGCCCTATTTTTACATAGAGGCCAAGAGATCCTGGAGGAATGGCGTACTCATGCTAAGGACATGCAGGAGAAAAAACTCTTAGTGCACAAGCAGGAACGGGGTGAGAGAGAGGTATATCTGCCAGCTATTTTCCCCACTTTCTCTAAGTTCACTTCTCAACCAGAGGAGGGCAGCGTGACACCGGCTTTAGGTTGAACAGTCATTAGACTGGGAGAACATTTGAATAATAATTTCAAATCTGTTCTTGTTGGAAGGCGGTCTGAAGTTAGAGTAGACAGAGTGAGGCTATACTTGTTTTCTTTATAGTTAAGCAGAAGTTGAAAAAGATGGCGTCAGGCAATGTGAACAGTCGGCTGAAGCTGTCCAATTCGGAGGCAGAGTGCTCCATCGTTAGCTTGGCCTGTCTTTGCCTCTGACCTGGACAGTGTGCAGGGTCAGGCATCCTGAAGTTGTGTGTCTACATTAAAACCCCCTCACAGCTAGTAAACAGAGCACTAGCACATGCATCAGTCTGTCTGGTAAACAGAGCACTAGCACATACATCAGTCTGTCTGGTAAACAGAGCACTAGCACATGCATCAGTCTGTCTGGTAAACAGAGCACTAGCACATACATCAGTCTGTCTGGTAAACAGAGCACTAGCACATGCATCAGTCTGTCTGGTAAACAGAGCACTAGCACATACATCAGTCTGTCTGGTAAACAGCACTAGCACATACACCAGTCTGTCTGGTAAACAGAGCACTAGCACATACATCAGTCTGTCTGGTAAACAGAGCACTAGCACATGCATCAGTCTGTCTGGTAAACAGCACTAGCACATACATCAGTCTGTCTGGTAAACAGAGCACTAGCACATACATCAGTCTGTCTGGTAAACAGAGCACTAGCACATACATCAGTCTGTCTGGTAAACAGAGCACTAGCACATACATCAGTCTGTCTGGTAAACAGAGCAATAGCACATACATCAGTCTGTCTGGTAAACAGAGCACTAGCACATGCATCAGTCTGTCTGGTAAACAGAGCAATAGCACATACATCAGTCTGTCTGGTAAAAAGAGCACTAGCACATGCATCAGTCTGTCTGGTAAACAGAGCACTAGCACATACATCAGTCTGTCTGGTAAACAGAGCACTAGCACATGCATCAGTCTGTCTGGTAACCAGAGCACTAGCACATGCATCAGTCTGTCTGGTAAACAGAGCACTAGCACATGCATCAGTCTGTCTGGTAAACAGAGCACTAGCACATGCATCAGTCTGTCTGGTAAACAGAGCAATAGCACATGCATCAGTCTGTCTGGTAAACAGAGCACTAGCACATGCATCAGTCTGTCTGGTAAACAGAGCACTAGCACATGCATCAGTCTGTCTGGTAAACAGCACTAGCACATGCATCAGTCTGTCTGGTAAACAGAGCACTAGCACATGCATCAGTCTGTCTGGTAAACAGAGCACTAGCACATGCATCAGTCTGTCTGGTAAACAGAGCACTAGCACATGCATCAGTCTGTCTGGTAAACAGAGTACTAGCACATACATCATTCTGTCTGGTAAACAGAGTACTAGCACATACATCAGTCTGTCTGGTAAACAGAGCACTAGCACATACATCAGTCTGTCTGGTAAACAGAGCACTAGCACATACATCAGTATGTCTGGTAAACAGAGCACTAGCACATGCATCAGTCTGTCTGGTAAACAGAGCACTAGCACATGCATCAGTCTGTCTGGTAAACAGCACTAGCACATACACCAGTCTGTCTGGTAAACAGAGCACTAGCACATACATCAGTCTGTCTGGTAAACAGAGCACTAGCACATGCATCAGTCTGTCTGGTAAACAGCACTAGCACATACATCAGTCTGTCCGGTAAACAGAGCACTAGCACATACATCAGTCTGTCCGGTAAACAGAGCACTAGCACATGCATCAGTCTGTCTGGTAAACAGAGCACTAGCACAAGCATCAGTCTGTCTGGTAAACAGCACTAGCACATACATCAGTCTGTCTGGTAAACAGAGCACTAGCACATACATCAATCTGTCTGGTAAACAGAGCACTAGCACATACATCAATCTGTCTGGTAAACAGAGCACTAGCACATACATCAGTCTGTCTGGTAAACAGAGCACTAGCACATACATCAGTCTGTCTGGTAAACAGAGCACTAGCACATACATCAGTCTGTCTGGTAAACAGAGCACTAGCACATACATCAATCTGTCTGGTAAACAGAGCACTAGCACATACATCAATCTGTCTGGTAAACAGAGCACTAGCACATACATCAGTCTGTCTGGTAAACAGAGCACTAGCACATACATCAGTCTGTCTGGTAAACAGAGCACTAGCACATACATCAGTCTGTCTGGTAAACAGAGCACTAGCACATACATCAATCTGTCTGGTAAACTAAGCACTAGCACATTAATCTGCACAATACACATCACCACAACCCCATTACTGCATATATGATTCTGAATTTATTCACATTATGATCTAATTTTCTGCAGGTTTCAGATACAGGTACTGTGCTAGTAGTCAATCTTTCTCACCGATTGCCCTGTCAGCCATCCTTAACATACAATTGGCCCAACACAAGAAAGAATAAATCAACTTTCTATAGAAATATATGTCTTTGTCTGTTACAGATAACAGTTAACCCTTCATTTGCTACAGACTGTAGTGTCACTGAAAATGGTGATGGCCAGACCAACAACGCCCCACCGAAGACGATCCAGAAACAGAGATCAATCAGGTCCTATAAGGAACACAAAGAAGTCAGGTATGATACAGCCAACAGGGACAGATACCACTGTGGTGACACAGAGACACTTAAAGTTCTCACCAGGTGAAGCAATGGTAGATCATTCAAATATGCTCAGAGGCATCTAGTGGAAAACAGAGGGTTGTACAGCAGTACGGTAGCATGTTGTCCCCACTGTGACATACTCTTATTCAGTGTTTCTTAGATATATATTGTATGATGTTAAAAGAGTGGTAAACCTTTAGTACTTAACATCCTATGATAATCACACCAAGTGCCATGTAACTTTAATTGGTATGATGAATGGAATGATTAAGGGTATTTGGCCCTTGACCCATGTGACCTCAGAGAAGCCGTAGTTGGAGCAGCGTATCAGAAGCCATGTTCAGATGACGCAGAAAAGATGCAGAAGGCCAAGCGATGACACACAAGAGGACACAGAAGCTGGGAGGTACAACATAGAGGAAGTATGTTACTCTTTATAGTATAATTAAGGTCAACATTGCTGAGAGTCGAACAAACGTTTTAAGATATTTATTTACATTAATATTGCTTACAACCAAGAGCAATATGCACTCCTGCATTTAACCAGCGCTAGTTCAAGGCAGAAAGAGGATGTTCCCATGGGGTCAAAAGCCTTTATACCCCAATTTTAAACCAATCAGAAACATCAACACATCCCCCAGTTCACTCTCAATGACCAATCTATATATTACTAGCTATTTCCTTATGAGTTAACCCCTCCCAGGCAGGATACCAGACCCCACCTCTGTTGATCACACCTAAAGCCATTTGCTGTTTTTGGCACAAAGGAATGCCCTGGGGGATGGGTGTCACTGAAGACCCAAAATCCACCACATCTTATAATGCACAGTATAAATTGGGAACCAGTCAATATTTTTTCTGATTCTTTGGCACTCAATAACAAATAAGCTTCAGGATTTTAATACATATCGGGCTTTCTTTTTAGGCAAAGAGGTTGCAGTCTGAACCCGCTCAGAGAAAACGGGACCAAGAAATTGAGTGTCACTTCTTAGCATTTACTTGGGAGGAATCACTGAAATGTAATGACAAATAAAAATGGTATTGTGTCAAAGCCTGTACTAACATATTAAATTGTTGCAGTATTAATAAAATGTGAAGAAGTGCTAGTACAGGGTATGCAAAAAGCTCCCTGCAAACCAGTTAAGTTATTAACTGTGGTATCCAGTACCCAATAACAAACATCATATATTCCACCACTGTGAAGTGTTCCTAATTTGCCCACAGCATGGAGCTATACCCTGCTCCTCTCTGTCTCTGTTTCACATACACACAGAAACACAAACATTAGGTAATATGTTCTGTTTTTTTGTGCTTTTAGATCACCTTCAAGTCAGTCTGTTCCATAATGTATAAGTGTATAAATAGCATAATTGGTCACTGTTTTACAAATGCCTTCACCTGAACGGCAGTGATTGATCATGTATCCTTGTTACCCAACTGGTTGTCAGTTAAAATGTCTTAGTGCTACTGTTGGCATAGATGCAAAGACAGTAAAAAAACATATACGCCTGGGTAGTTGAAAAGTGTACACTCTATTTAATTAGTAATAGCGTAGTAAATATGTAATAGAAAACAAGATAAGATGTCCAGAAATTCAAATAAATAAAAGCCATACATTCCTAGAAGGGTGGATGCCTGTCTGTAAATCAGCAGAGCAGACATGGCAAGTAGATAGATAACAGCTCATAATGAAATGGCAACGTTTTCTGAAATCTAGCTACATTTGAGTCGACAGTGAACTTAAAGACAAATGGTACAATTTGAAGACACATGGGCAATCTCAGAAGATGTCTCTCCTATGTCTTTGTGTGATGTCACCAGTGGCAGAACTGTTGTAATTGACTTGGTGGGGGCGATGGCGTCATTCCGTGCACTGGTGTAGCCTCCCGTGCTCCAAAGTACAAGGGAGTAGCACATTTAGCGAGGCGATCGTGGTTCCCGCGGCCGGGATGGAGCACCGCCAAGCCGGACAACTCACGCTGGAAAATATGGAGGCTGTGGCCGAGGATCTGCGGGCCGGCTCTCGGATTCCGGTCACTATCGATCAAATAGTTAACGATACACTTGTGGTGACACTTACCTATCAGGAAAGGAGCTACATGGGGATATTACTCGATTGCAATAAAAAGTGAGTCATTCATTTGAATCATTTTATATATTTTCTTCAAATTAATGAGCTAGTCGGCTAATGTTATCTAGCTAATATAGCATGCTAGCTAACTATAACGTTAGCTACACATGGGCCTCCATACAAACTAATGGGATTACAGACAGCTAACGTGCTAGTTAGCCAGCTAACCAATTTAATCACTTTCACATCCAACATAATCATAGCATTAGCGTTTGTTTCGTTTCTGTGTAATTTCGATAAAGGGAGCCACTCTGTTAAAGTAAACGTGATGGTAATTTGAATAACATGTATGCCTAAATTCACATTTAATTTGTATTTTATGTAACCAACCAGCTAACTAACGGTAGCTCACTGTTTGCTAGACTGGCAACAATGTATCCACCTATACAAGGCCTTGATGAAACGTTATGTTTCATAGACTATCTGGAAAGATGCTTATTATAATAAAAACAAGTTAATTGTGAAAACAATAAGTGATGGGCCTCACACAATTGTAATGTAGCCTAGTCTTGGTACTTTTACTGTAGGCCCATGTTGTCATAAATACCTAATACAATTTGACCATGACAATTATAATTAGTGTTGCCAGGCCTATTTCTAAATGTTTGACCTAACCCTCTAAATAAGACATTATATAACTGTTATGCTGTTTAAGATTGGCACTTAAAAGCAGACAGCAGCACAACTAGGCAGTAGGCCTACTTTGTGCCTCACAAAGGGTGAACAACCGGTGTATCATGTTGGCTAGAGAATCAAATTTAGGCCCACTCTATAGAGTGTGAACAATAGAGATATGATATAAAATGTTCTTTGAATGATTAATGGTATTCATATGTTAAATTAATTATTTGTGTGTGTCAAACCAGGATTCTACAGTCACATGTACTGGCCTTGACTGTACTAGTATGCACTACATGCCACAGGGTTTATTTATTTATAGACTCAGTCTTAACATTAGAATGTAACTAGCTTCTTGTCATTAAGATGTATAGCGTGAGGCCTTCAATTTCCCATGATCGATTACTCCAAAAGCCCTGCGATTCACCTACCCCCATGGAAAATAACTGGGCTTGAACAACGAACAATTTGGTTTACAGGCCTATTTTTCCTTGTCAGTGTCAACATGTAAGCTCTTCTTTCAGGTTCAGAGAAATGCATTTCTCTTTTTAGTGATTCCCCAGTTTTCATGTCATGTTTTTTGCTAGATGTCTGTATCTTGTTGTAATATATACAACATTAAATGGCAACAATGTTTAGAGTTATGGCTGGTAAACCGCTGTGTGTTTATAGACAGCCTAGGCCAGGACTTTGTGTACTTTATGCTGCCCATGTTATTCACTGCAACTATTGAGGTTCTGTTGGTCAAGAAGATCAGGTAACTGGCTTCGACAAGCCTTTTAATTAAAGGTGCCAGCAATACCTGCACACAGTAAACGCCTTTTGGGCTTTCTAAATGTGTTGTAATTAATAATCTGAAAACAAACCAGCACCCAGCAGACAGTGATGTGAAAACAAGTGAATCCCCTGGCCCTGAATCCCGAGTGAATCATGGGATTGTTTTTGTTCAGTCAGATGGAATGAAGGGGGGCTCCTGGGCGTCCTGTTCTCTTTGTCTGTGAGACTGACAGCAGAGCACAGCCATGTTGCTGCCTTGGCTGCTGTCAGCTACCTTTCTGCTTGGAAATAAGCCAGGGTTGGACATATTCCATCTAAAGGGCCACTGGCGTACAAAATGAACAGCCTTAGAGTATAGGCTATAGCTCGGTGGACTATAACCTGGTTGTTTCTTACTAGAGCAGTAAATTCAACACACTTGATGAGTAGAACGTGCTCTGTTCTAACAAAGGAACACGTTTTTAGAGAACTTTTTTAAATATTGAAATTGTGAATTCAAAGCAACATTGGGACCTTCATTAGCATTAGGAAATAGGAGTAGGTTTTGTGAAGTAGCTTGTATACAGCATTAACATTTGCCTCTGCAGCATTTAACATCTGTTGTTTGATTAACATGCTGTCTGCTACAGCTACATGAGCAGAATGTCTCAGTGTAAGTGGCTTGCTTTAAAGTTGCCAAAGTTTCTTAACTGATCCCTTAAATACTTCCAATTTCAGTATTGCTATATTTTGTAGCTACGTGCTGTGGATGGAAAATAATAATAATACCATCCCCTTGAATAACTTAAAGGCTTAGTAATATGATCACTCCATTCAAGTATCAAAGCTCTTGCAAATACACACAGTGACTATAAAAACTGTTTAAATATGCAGTCAACAGTTTGTTTTAATGGGCTACAATCGTTTGTAACGCCTGTTTTGTAAAAAACAGTGAGGTGGGACCTTTAAGATGATGATCATGTGAGCGTATCCGTTGGCACACAGATTTTCTGAGGTACATTTTCAACCTATATATCCAATTGATATGTCGTTTAATGTCAATCCCTGCCCCAAAAGAATGTGGAACGATAAGGCTTTCACTATTGAGTGTAATAACCCATCCCTATCAAGCACACTAAATGAAACATGTTTTCTTTTTTTTTTAGGACTGGGCTTTTCTGTTTACCAGAGGTCACAACAAAACCAGTGGAATGCCCTGCATTGAAACCTGGTTGTGAAATCCCTGAAGTTCTGAGGGAGGAAGCTGTTACTAAACCTTCCAGCAAGGATTTGCCTCATAGACCAAAGGATGAAAACTCACTGCCTGAAAAATACCCAGCAGGTGCCCACGCCCCTGTTCCTCTACCCACACCAGTGCCAGCTGGACAGGCTCCATACCCTCCTTATTTTGTAGGCGCTCCCTTCCCTCAGCCCATATGGGTTCGTCACAGCTACGGTCAATGGGTACCGCAGCCCCCGCCACGAACGATCAAGAGGAAGAAGAGGCGCTCCCGGGAACCCGGGCAGATGACCGTGAGCACCATCCGGCTCCGCCCCCGTCAGGTGTTGTGCGAAAAGTGTAAGAATTCTCTGAACAGTGACGAGGACGGCAAGGATGGCATGTCAACTACCAAGTCCTCGAGAAAAGAGAATGCGCCGCGGAGCGACGACGACTCCAAAGACGGGTCTGTCAAGGTGGCTATAAAAGAGGACACGGACACCGGGAAGGACAACAAGAGGCGGGAGAACGGCCCTGCACACGGATATGACAGCAAGCGGCTTCGGAAGGACAAGAAGGACGATGAACCCAAGTGTCCTGCAGTTCCATGCATTCCACACAGCCCGGTTATCAAAATTTCTTACAGCACTCCACAGGGCAAGGGTGAAGTCATGAAGATCCCAGCTCGGGTCCACGGCTCTGTTAAGCCCTTCTGCCCAAAGCAGCTGATGCAGAATGGTCTGGGTGACCACCAGGGCAAGTTGCCTGGGCCCCCTGCTTTTACCCAGAGCCAGGAGCAGCGTCACATCCTGGACGCCACCAGGACGGGTCTGACCATTTCTATTCCCAAACTCAAGCTCCCCAGGCCCCTAACGACGGGCTTTGACCTGCCCTCACCGAAGATTCGCGTGAGGACCTTGGGGGGCGGGGAGGACAGCCTGACGATGTACGAAGCGGAGCTGCTGGAATGTCCGAGGAGAAAAGGCACCAGGGTTCCTGTACCCGGTCCACTGCCCCACTCTGAGGACTCTGGAGAGAAGACTCCGGTGGAGCTGTGGTCGGGGAGCTCTGGAGAGGAGGCCGACCGAGGCCACGGTGACCTCACGCTCCTCATCAACTTCCGCAAGAGGAAGGCGGACTCATCTAGCCTTTCTGTGTGCAGCACCGATAGCCTGGACGAGTCGAAATCCTTCAGCTCTGACGGCACGTCCCCGGAGCTCTGTGATCTGGCGCCCGGCGAGCACATCTCATCCGTGTCCTCATCTTCGCGAGACGACAGCAAGACGGTCCCGCCGCTTACAGTTCGCCTGCACACACGCAGCATGACCAAGTGTGTGACGGAGGAGGGCCATGCGGTGGCTGTGGGGGACGTAGTGTGGGGGAAGATCCATGGGTTCCCCTGGTGGCCGGCCAGGGTGCTCAGCATCAGCGGCATCCGCAAAGAGGAATCGGTCAATTGCGAGGCCCTGTGGCCGGAGGCTAAGGTGGCTTGGTTTGGCTCGCCCACTACCTCCCATCTGTCCGTTGCCAAACTGTCCCCCTTCCGGGAGTTCTTCAGGTCGCGCTTCAACCGCAAGAAGAAAGGGATGTACCGTAGAGCCATCGTGGAAGCTGCGAAGGCGGTGGGTCACATGACCCCTGAGATCACTTCCCTTCTCACCTCTCACTGCGAAACGTAGGTATGTCCATAACATGCAGACCTTTAGTCACTTGTTTTCTCAAACTAGATTCATTTACAAATCCAAGCATAAAGTACGATTCAGCAATTCAATAGGTCGATATCTGCCTGACGTGATGAACGCTTTTACATATCAATTGTATTTTTAGATAATAGATTAGAAAGTAAACGTATTTTCACATCCGCTGAAATGGAATGTTAGGTGGCTATTTGAGTTTGTCTTTAAGAGCAATAGTTTCCCTAGGTTCATTCTATGCCTGTAAATGTAGGCTATTGAAACAAGCATTCACGTTTAGTTTTAAACATTTATTTTTGAATTGCAGTGTAGTTGCAAGTAGAATTATATAAATGTTATCAACAGCTGTATAAATTCTAACAGCACACAACATGCCAGCATGGGGAGAGTAGTTAAAGGCATTTCATGGTTGTCTTTGACCCAATCATCCGGCCATAACAATTTAGCCTTTGTTTAAGTAGTTTGGGTCTTTACTCCTGCCAATTTCTCCCACATCCATGAAGTTGACTACAAAAACAGAGTGTTTGCTTAGTGTCTAATCTAGCCAGACCTTGAAATGGCCTTTTGTCCTAATGTTTTGGCTCATTGGTGTAGATCTGCCATGTAAATCTACAGTCGTCACATTGTGAAATGCACATTGAAATTGGGCAATATTTTACTTTTCTTATCGAGGATGACTGAGGTAGAGGAAAATGGCACTTGGTCTGTGTGTAGCTATATATCATTTAGATGTAGCCTATGAAAAGACAACTGAATAGTGGGAGGATTTAAGGTTCTGATCAAGTTGCTGCACATCTCTCAAGTATCTGACATTACATGCCAATATAAACTTAAATATGATGCAAATTATTATGTAAAATAAGGAAACTTCTTTTTCCACTATAGTGTAAACAAGCCCATAGTGAGATTTATACCTTTTAAATAAGAAGTTTCCACACCTACTGTTTAGTGGTCAAACACCCACTATAGCTCCATGGCTTGTGTGGCGCAATATAAAGTCAAATGTATTTTTACAACTTATACTTCAACTAGCTGTGTATTTCTGTCTATTGCTAGTCCTTGCTTGCATTGTAAACAGCATATGCGTCTTCTCAATACAACTAATTTGATATGGTGCATGTTCAAATCTACTTTTTGAAACAATTGAAATTCCACAATATGCTCTCTGCTGTTGTGAGTTTGGGATGTAAAATCAGCACCATCAACATAGAGATTTGTGGATTAAAAGAGGACATCAGGAAGATTAAGTTTTCAGCCCAGAATCCATTTCTCCGTTATAAGTGAATGTTGGAACACTCTCTTGGCAATTATTTTACATCTGCTACATTAACTAACCGAATGTACCATCCCAAATAGGGCTGGGATTGGTTACTGACTTACAATCAACATTACAAAGTAAAAAAATTGGTTGTACCAGAGGTAAATCTTTGTCAGTATGTCTAATTATCATAAAATATACCTCTGTTTGCTAACCTTTCACATTTCATGATTTTAGTTGACTAGTTGTCATTGAACCTGGCATCAGCCTGGTCATGTGAATATTTTTGTTTATTGTCTGTACTCAGGCCCCATGTCGCCAAGCACCTAGCCCTACACACACACACACACACACACACACACACACACACACACCTGAGTTAAATATTGTCTCAGTGTGATAAGATATGTCTAGACAGCACCCAGGCCATTATTTGCTCCGTTGAAGCCCCCATATACATTTTTCAGTACCCTGGGATATAGTTCACTTTGTAATTCACATCCAGAAGCTTTTCTCTCAGTCATGGTGTTTTTTTTCCACATCAGCTGCCCAGAATAAATGAAGTGAAATGCATTGGATACATTATTAAATATAGGAATATGGTGGAGGCTAGTGTATTGGGTTAGGATTTAGAAATGTTCCATATCATAAAAGGTCAAGTATGTGTTTTGTAACCATGTATCAGTTCTGGGTCTGAAGAATGTCCCTCCACTTGAAACCAGATGTACTCATATACTCTTTATCCTATTCTTTCATTAATATTTTACCTCATTTTACTCTGTAGAGTCTGAAGGCTGACGAATGGTCTTCTCTCTGGCTTCAAGAACCTCTCAGACTCTTGTGTCATCTATCCCCGGGCGAAAGAATGGGAGGCTATGTTGTAGCCATGATCGCAATTATTACATCTTTCCCCAATCGTGGCTGGAGGAAAATGGCCGCCCAGGTGGACTAATTGTTCCCCCCTCGTGGCTGGAGTAAAATGGCCGCCCAGGTGGACTGTAATTGTTCCCCCCTCGTGGCTGGAGTAAAATGGCCGCCCAGGTGGACTGTTATTGACTGGATAAGGGAGCAAGAAAGGCATGGAATGAACTGCAAGGAATATTTTTTGTTGCTTTTTTATTTAACTGTATTTCAATAGAACTGAATTGCAAAACACTACAAATGCGAATGTATTTATTATCTATAACTATTTATCCATAACAATTTAAGTTGATCTTTGTACAATCCTGTAAGATCTCCATACTGCTGCTTTAATTAACGTCCTTTAGAGTCAGATTGCCCCATCAGATCTGTTCAGTCCCAGTGCCATTCTTATTGGAAGCTCATCAACTCTTTGAACAGACCGGAAAAAATGTCTTACTCTAAACTTATTTTCCAAATATGAGAATGTGAGACCAATTTATCCAGAGACAGAGCTGTAGTTTTTTCATTCTTACAGTGTTTAATCCTTGAAGCGTTCTTCAGCATTGCTAGTTGGATATGTCAATATAGCGTTATTTTTACGTTCTTGAAACATTGACCTCTTTTTCTTCCATTTAATTTTGGTTTGAACACCATAGAAGTGTAGTGTGTACAGGTTGTCATTTTGAGAGATCCTGGAGTTCAGTTGTACTCACTTTAATATAATTTAATATAATGAAAAGAAAAGCACTTTATCTGTACCTTTGTGGCCTGCTGTATGCTCATCGTCCCATCACTAACTGGAGTTGCAGTTCTGACAGGCAACATGAGTTCAAATATCTCTAGTTTGGCTATCTATGGCCTTGGAGATGACTTTTGTTTTTATTTAAGTTTTGGGACATCAGCGATTGATCCTTTTTTTGTTTTTGTTTTTGTTGTGTACACTGTATTCTTGCATTTTGGTCTTGGTGTGTCTTTGTACATTCTCTAAACTCACCCCAGTTCTATCCTCATGAAATGTATCCACTGGAGGTTGTGGATAAGTGTCAAACCCTATGCATCAATTAAAGCTTTATAGACACCCAGAAATGCTCTAAGAATACTGTGAATTCAACTGTTTGAGTGGTGAAGCGGTATGGGAGATAGGTGGCCACTCTGTGAATTTATTTCTGGCTACAGGTTTTCAAACTGCAGTCTGGAGTGGGTGACTCCAGGATCCATCTGTATTTACCGTTGAGTTAAAAGCTGCCCTGTTGAAAGGGGGGGAGGGACTGCAGAACCAGAACCCAGAGATAGTTCTGGAGGAACCAGATGGAGGGGGGAATTTGGCTACTTGGACTTGTTCCATATGAATTGCTCATTAAATTTGGCTAAACGTCCTCGATGTGAGCCCTGATGAACACGACTTGGAGCTCCTGTTGCTTCTGAGTTCTGTTTTGATTCCCTTTGGCTTTGGTTGACTATGAGAAGAGGCCTAGCTCCCTGTTACACCTGGTTTAACTGATAGGGAGAGGGCCTAGCTCCCTGTTACACCTGGTTTGACTGAGAGGGAGAGGGCCTAGCTCCCTGTTACACCTGGTTTGACTGAGAGGGAGAGGGCCTAGCTCCCTGTTACACCTGGTTTGACTGAGAGGGAGAGGGCCTAGCTCCCTGTTACACCTGGTTTGACTGAGAGGGAGAGGGCCTAGCTCCCTGTTACACCTGGTTTGACTGAGAGGGAGAGGGCCTAGCTCCCTGTTACACCTGGTTTGACTGAGAGGGAGAGGGCCTAGCTCCCTGTTACACCTGGTTTGACTGAGAGGGAGAGGGCCTAGCTCCCTGTTACACCTGGTTTGACTGAGGGAGAGGGCCTAGCTCCCTGTTACACCTGGTTTGACTGAGAGGGAGAGGGCCTTGCTCCCTGTTACACCTGGTTTGACTGAGAGGGAGAGGGCCTTGCTCCCTGTTACACCTGGTTTGACTGAGGGAGAGGGCCTAGCTCCCTGTTACACCTGGTTTGACTGAGAGGGAGAGGGCCTAGCTCCCTGTTACACCTGGTTTGACTGAGAGGGAGAGGGCCTAGCTCCCTGTTACACCTGGTTGATGGAAGCAGATGTCAGGAAGTTCCTGTGTTTGATGAGCATCATGGCTGCCTGCTTTTGGTCAATGTTATTGTTATTTTTTTTTGTATTATTTTTTACATGTACTGTACATAAAATAAAATATACAGGCAATACTTGTGCTGGTTTGTATTTTAATCAATTTACATCTGTGTGTCAGCACTATGGCCGCATTATATAGGTACAGTTTATTCAGGCTTTCTTCTATACAACTCGGCTAAATTGTCCTGCATTTGTTTTATTTTGTGACTCATCTATTTGTTCTTCGCTGCCCTCATGGTGGACACTTTATACTTCTGATAAATGTTAGTTGTAAGGTAAGGTGGAATACTGTTCTGACAGCCTGTTCCGGGTCTGTCTATCCCTCTAAAAATCAAATGAGACGTAATGAAAAATTACCCAAACCATTGACTCACGTCAAACCGTAAACCTGCTCTCATTTCCAGCTGTTTCCTCTTCCAAGTATGATGAATAAAGCCCAGGCCAGACATGGTGAATAGTTTACTGTAAAGCCTTTTCCGCCTTACTGACTCAGTCAATTTCATTTTTGTATGTGTGTGTTTAGTTTATACTGAGGCGGTTGGACTTAGTTGGTTGTTTTGTTACATTTCTGGGGCTCAATCATTACAGCATCTGCCTGGAGGGATAGTGCTGCCCATTGTGTTGTCTGTCTACCTGTTGCCTAGCATCCACCCCCCTACCGGACCCCTACCAGAGCCCATGCTACCCAGGTGCAATAATGGGGAGGATTTGCTAAACCCGGCCTCAGACTGTGGTTGCACTTGATGGTTCCAAGAATGTGTTTATTTATTCTAGGTTACGCCTAGAGGGGCACAGGAAACGTGCACACACACCACAAACTAAGACTGTATGAACAGACCTGCAGAATGGTGAAAATGACCAATGGCGTATAGGTTTATTCCATTCATGGGCTACAATCTCAGTCTGCATTTCAAAATCTTGCTAGTAGCTATTGTTGCAGCTTAGATTTTCTCTAGTGCCGTGGCCATTTTGTAAAAACCACAGCACTCAGAATCCTTGAGTACTGAATATATGCACATAATAGGCTTTGCCCACATTTACACATATTTACACTCCACACACAACGGTTTATTCAAAACATCTACACGTACTGACAGGAAACAAATGAAAGAAACAACGTCTATGCTGAGAAGTTGGGCTGTGTTTATCTTGAAGGACTTTTTTTGCTGGCTCTGAACACGTCCTGCATTTACATTTTTCAGTTCATAATGCTCAAGCTTAAAATGCACTTATATTCGAACATGTGCTGTTGCTTTTAATTGCTGATTGTTTTGGGTGTCAGTGTGTTTTAAGTTGCTTTCCAATAACAATTATTTTTTTGTGTGTTGGATGTTGGAGAATAAGGTTTCCTACGCCGATATATCACTGCATTCCAATACACATTGAGTGGGACTTAATCTTTAGACCTCAGTAAGCAAGCATGTAAGCACGTTTATATATATATAGCACAATACATACATAGAAGCAATTCAATGTGCTTTACAAAGAAAAAATAATACATGCATTTTATATTCATCCTCAAAGGGCCCCAACAGCTTTACAACTGTTTACTACACACCCTGTTCTATTAAAGGGCCCCAACAGGTTTACAACTGTTTACTACACACCCTGTTCTATTAAAGGGCCCCGAAGGGCCCCAACAGGTTTAAAACTGTTTACTACACACCCTGTTCTATCAAATGGTCCCAACAGATTTAAAACTGTTTACTACACACCCTGTTCTATTAAAGGGCCCCAACAGGTTTAAAACTGTTTACTACACACCCTGTTATATCAAGGGCCCCAACAAGTTTAAAACTGTTTACTACACACCCTGTTATATCAAGGGCCCCAACAGGTTTAAAACTGTTTACTACACACCCTGTTCTATTAAAGGGCCCCAACAGGTTTAAAACTGTTTACTACACACCCTGTTATATCAAGGGCCCCAACAGGTTTAAAACTGTTTACTACACACCCTGTTCTATCAAGGCCTCCAAAGGGCCCCAACAGGTTTAAAACTGTTTACTACACACCCTGTTCTATCAAGGCCCCGAAAGGGTCCCAACAGGTTTAAAACTGTTTACTACACACCCTGTTCTATCAAGGCACCCAACAGGTTTAAAACTGTTTACTACACACCCTGTTCTATCAAGGCCCCCAAAGGGCCCCAACAGGTTTAAAACTGTTTACTACACACCATGTTCTATCAAGGCACCCAAAGGGGGCCAACATTTTTTTTATAAACACAAGTAAAAACATCAAATAGGCAATTCAATGTGGAAAAAATAAATAAAATAGAATAAGAATGAAATCAAATGAACATTAAAATGGAATAGAATAAGAACAAAATAACATAAAAAAATAAACGTAACAGTGTGGTTAAGTTAAGGCGCTAAACAAAAACGTTTTAACCTGGCGTTAAAAAAGGATACGTTTGGGGCTTTTAGTCAACAGTAGATCTGGGAAGTGTCTGTTGGAAAGTATCCTAGACTACCATGTGATGTGCGACAACTGACATGTTTACTCGTTTAACAAGTGAATCTAAATAAAACCCTTATAGAGTAAAAACACTATTAATCTGCTTTTGGTTTGGTTGCTTCTGGTCCATCATGTCACAATTCATCCACTTGAGCTAGGAAACAAGCACCTTCTAGACCAAAAGCTTCTACTGTTTATATAAAAACACACATACCCACCAAACCAACCCTTAATTATCCTTAATCCCCACACTTCCTGACATTGAAGTACATGTGCCTTCAACAACCACCCAGTCACTGTAATGCTAGAAAACTGGAATTGTGCTGGAGGACTTGAAAATGTTGTTGCAAAGGGGTGGAATTGTTCTTGAGTAGATTCCTAACATATCTACACAACATATTTATTTCACTAAATGTTAAAGTACTGGTACCCTCAAGCAGCAAGTGTTTAAATAGATACATACATAGCCTACGTCATGGCGGTACGTTGTTGTCTGTGGTTTATGCTAATGACCTTCTAATGAGGCCTCGGATGGGAGAGGCCTGGAGAACACTGGGAAACTGACCTGCCATGACTAAATTCGAACATCATATGTTTGTTAGGGCTCCAATGTGAAACCTCTGTTTTAATCTGGGAACTTGCAATGGTACCAGATGTTCAAGAAACAGACTGTTAACACAATGAGATTATCTTATTGAGTATAACAGTTAGGATTCAAACCTTGATATGCAACTTCGCAACCTCCAAACGTTCAGCATGTTATTACTCTATTGTTCCCACGATGACAGTTTACACCATATCCTACTGGCGTTACAGTAGAAACTCATTGAGACATCTGGAGAAGTTAAAATACTGTTTTCTCTTCAGAAGCACCTGGAATAGAAGGAAGCTGATCCGGGCCTAAAGGCTGTTTGTTTGAAGCAGCCCACCTGCTTCTATTATAGAGCTGCAAGGCAAATGTCCCTGCTATACAAACACAGAGTCTGGCATATGTCCAGAACTTAGATACAAACGAGCCATACATTTTTCAAATTAGATTTCTCCAAGTTTGTCAACGCATCAAATATAGGACTAGTAAACATCAATTTTCTGCTATGAGTTAACAGAATATTAACTTTTTGGGCTAGAGTTTCATAGGGCAGCAACTTTAGCATAGTCATTAGTAAACTGATTTTTTAAAGCAGTGGTATATTTGCAAACTCTTCTGCCTAGCCTACGTGTAATTTCCCATATTGTTTCAAGTCACGCAGGAAGGTAGACTGTGTCCCTCTGAGCAATTTAGGTGTGGCCCTTCTCTTTGGCAGTCCCAACAGTTAAGCGGCCAGGGTGCAGTTAACTGAGGCTCGCTAAGTCAACATCCATGACAGCAGAACGTGGCCAGATAATACTTATGTGTGGACTTGTGACCCCAGCCCTGGAATTTGTGCATCACACCCAGTCAGCTGCTGTGCCATATGTCGGCCCTGGCCACACACACACACACACACACACACACACAGACGCACACAGACGCACACAGACACACACAGACACACACACAGACACACACAGACACACACACACAGACACACACACAGACACACACACACACACACACACACCACACACACACACACACAGACACACACACAGACACACACAGACACACACACACAGACACACACACAGACACACACAGACACACACACACACACAGACACACACACGCGCAAACAGCTCAAACATTAACGTAAGTGGACAGATTGATTACACATTTATACTTCTCCAGGCTCCAACTTCAATCAAGGCACGTTGGGCCACGGTTTATAGCTTCCAGGAATTCTACTTACAGTTTTTTTTATTCGCTTTGGTACTATTTTCACAAGTAAGGTGTACATTTTCAAAACTCTTAGTACAAAGATCCAAACTGATCACACTTGTAACGCAGCTAGTCATTCTTTCAAAACCTGATTGAATGCTTTCAGTCCACATAATCATTGTTTCAAACACCAGGTTATTGTAATATGTAATGGGAACATTTGGTTTAATCACTGAAACACAACAGTATGATCTTCTTTCAGTTTAGTGCTTTTAACAATCAGTTCATCCAACAGCAAACAATGCAAGATACATGTTTCAAATGGGCCTTAGAAGTGCTGAAATTAATATACTACAGTACTATACTGTAAATGACAGATTACACAGTTTCACACTAGGCGATACACACTACACATTAAATTACTTACATTTACATAATCTATAATTTCCAAAATATCCATCCTATGTGTAATCAAGTGAAGGATCAATGAAGACATCCTCTACAATCATTTGGGCAAATTAGTTTTTACGTAATTTTCAGATATAATTGTAACATGTAAATAATAACTGTAACATGTAATAATTTCTATTACGTATGTAACTAAATGAGAACAAATCATAACATTTAGTGCACACATTACATGTAATTTGGATCAAGCCTGTCTTGAGCATTTGGCCATAGATTCTCATCCACATCTCATTTCAGTGAAATCAATTAGCAATAACGAGTATTCATCATGTGTGGTTAATTTATATGTTTGTACAAAAACACATTTTATTTCTGTAGTTCTCAAAATCGATAGTGTTTATTGCTGAAACTAAAATATATAGGTTTACCAAACGGTTCAGTGATTATCCATTAAGATCAGTTGGATTAAGTGTGGGTCAAATGTATTTACGCAAATGAGATGAGAAGCATATCAAAGGTATTGTGAGCATTGCATTGTGAAAGACAATTACTTCATATGAAAGGTATTTCTTTGATGACACACTGATTAGGTGTTGTGAAAAAGTGATTGTGTCTTTTTGTGCATTGTACTTAGTCAATTGAACATGTGATTACATACCAAAAGCGAATAAAAAAAACTGTAGCCAGGTTCAGGATGATGACATGGTTCAAAATCAGCTCACTGCTTGTCTGTCTGTATGTATGTCTGTCTGCCTGTATGTCTGTCTGCCTGTATGTCTGCCTGCCTGTATGTCTGTCTGTCTGTCTGCCTGTCTGTCTGCCTGTCCTGCCTGCCAGTCTGTTTGTCTGCCTGTCTGTCTTTCTGTCTGTCTGTCTGTCTGTCTGTCTGTCTGTCTGTCTGTCTGCCTGTCCTGCCTGCCAGTTTGTTTGTCTGCCTGTCTGTCTATCTGTCTGTTTGTTTGTCACAATGGATATACATTATATAACACTACCGTTTCCAATATGTCACAATGGATATACATTATATAACACTACCGTTTGCAATATGTCACAATGGATATACATTATATAACACTACCGTTTACAATATGTCACAATGGATATACATTATATAACACTATCGTTTGCAATATGTCACAATGGATATACATTATATAACACTACCGTTTACAATATGTCACAATGGATATACATTATATAACACTACCGTTTACAATATGTCACAATGGATATACATTATATAACACTACCATTTACAATATGTCACAATGGATATACATTATATAACACTACCGTTTACAATATGTCACAATGGATATACATTATATAACACTACCGTTTACAATATGTCACAATGGATATACATTATAGAACACTACCGTTTCCAATATGTCACAATGGATATACATTATATAACACTACCGTTTCCAATATGTCACAATGGATATACATTATATAACACTACCGTTTCCATTATGTCACAATGGATATACATTATATAACACTACCGTTTGCAATATGTCACAATGGATATACATTATATAACACTACCGTTTGCAATATGTCACAATGGATATACATTATATAACACTACCGTTTACAATATGTCACAATGGATATACATTATATAACACTACCGTTTACAATATGTCACAATGGATATACATTATATAACACTACCGTTTACAATATGTCACAATGGATATACATTATATAACACTACCGTTTACAATATGTCACAATGGATATACATTATATAACACTACCGTTTACAATATGTCACAATGGATATACATTATATAACACTACCGTTTACAATATGTCACAATGGATATACATTATTAACATATATATGTCACAATGGATATACATTATATAACACTACCGTTTACAATATGTCACAATGGATATACATTATATAACACTACCGTTTACAATATGTCACAATGGATAGACATTATATAACACTACCGTTTCACAATATGTCACAATGGATATACATTATTTAACACTACCGTTTGCATTATGTCACAATGGATATACATTATATAACACTACCGTTTACAATATGTCACAATGGATATACATTATATAACATTACCGTTTACAATATGTCACAATGGATATACATTATATAACACTACCGTTTACAACATGTCACAATGGATAGACATTATATAACACTACCGTTTCCAATATGTCACAATGGATATACATTATTTAACACTACCGTTTGCATTATGTCACAATGGATATACATTATATAACACTACCGTTTACAATATGTCACAATGGATATACATTATATAACATTACCGTTTACAATATGTCACAATGGATATACATTATATAACACTACCGTTTACAATATGTCACAATGGATATACATTATATAACATTACCGTTTACAATATGTCACAATGGATATACATTATATAACACTACCGTTTACAATATGTCACAATGGATATACATTATATAACACTACCGTTTACAATATGTCACAATGGATATACATTATATAACACTACCGTTTACAATATGTCACAATGGATATACATTATATAACACTACCGTTTACAATATGTCACAATGGATATACATTATATAACACGTTTACAATATGTCACAATGGATATAATATGTCACAATGGATATACATTATATAACACTACCAATATTCACAATATGTCACAATGGATATACATTATATAACACTACCGTTTACAATATGTCACAATGGATATACATTATATAACACTACCGTTTCCAATATGTCACAATGGATATACATTATATAACACTACCGTTTACAATATGTCACAATGGATATACATTATATAACACTACCGTTTGCAATATGTCACAATGGATATACATTATATAACACTACCGTTTACAATATGTCACAATGGATATACATTATATAACACTACCGTTTACAATATGTCACAATGGATATACATTATATAACACAATATGTCACAATGGTTTATAATATGTCACAATGGATATACATTATATAACACTACACAATGGATATACATTTAACACAATATGTCACAATGGATATACATTATATAACACTACCGTTTACAATATGTCACATGTCACAATGGATATACATTATATAACACTACCGTTTACAATATGTCACAATGGATATACATTATATAACACTACCGTTTTTACAATATGTCACAATGGATATACATTATATTATATATATGTCACAATGGATATACATTATATAACACTACCGTTTACAATATGTCAC
The DNA here is from genome assembly GCA_029465975.1 of Dallia pectoralis. Taxonomy (NCBI): domain Eukaryota; kingdom Metazoa; phylum Chordata; class Actinopteri; order Esociformes; family Umbridae; genus Dallia; species Dallia pectoralis. The sequence goes on from CM055730.1 coordinate 26,243,992, forward strand.
AATGGATATACATTATATAACACTACCGTTTACAATATGTCACAATGGATATACATTATATAACACTACCGTTTACAATATGTCACAATGGATATACATTATATAACATTACCGTTTACAATATGTCACAATGGATATACATTATATAACACTACGTTTACAATATGTCACAATGGATATACATTATATAACACTACGTTTACAATATGTCACAATGGATATACAATATGTCACAATGGATATACATTATATAACACTACCGTTTACAATATGTCACAATGGATATACATTATATAACACTATGTCACAATGGATATACATTTTACAATATGTCACAATGGATATACATTATATAACACTACCAATATGTCACAATTTACAATATGTCACAATGGATATACATTATATAACACTACCGTTTACAATATGTCACAATGGATATACATTATATAACACTACCGTTTACAATATGTCACAATGGATATACATTATATAACACTACCGTTTACAATATGTCACAATGGATATACATTATATAACACTACCGTTTACAATATGTCACAATGGATATACATTATATAACACGTTTACAATATGTCACAATGGATATACATTATTAACAATATGTCACAATGGATATACATTATATAACACTACCGTTTACAATATGTCACAATGGATATACATTATATAACACTATTATATAACAATGGATATACATTATATAACACTACCGTTTACAATATGTCACAATGGATATACATTATATAACACTACCGTTTCCAATATGTCACAATGGATATACATTATATACTATTATATGTCACACTACCGTTTACAATATGTCACAATGGATATACATTATATAACACTAACAATATGTCACAATGGATATACATTATATAACACTACCGTTTACAATATGTCACAATGGATATACATTATATAACACTACCGTTTACAATATGTCACAATGGATATACATTATATAACACTACCGTTTACAATATGTCACAATGGATATACATTATATAACACGTTTACAATATGTCACAATGGATACATTATATAATGTCACAATGGATATACATTATATAACACTACCGTTTACAATATGTCACAATGGATATACATTATATAACACTATGTCACAATGGATATACATTATATACAATATGTCACAATGGATATACATTATATAACACTACCGTTTACAATATGTCACAATGGATATACATTATATAACACTACCGTTTACAATATGTCACAATGGATATACATTATATAACACTACCGTTTACAATATGTCACAATGGATATACATTATATAACATTATATGTCACAATGGATATACTATGTCACAATGGATATACATTATTTACAATATGTCACAATGGATATACATTATATAACACTACCGTTTACAATATGTCACAATGGATATACATTATATAACACTACCGTTTACAATATGTCACAATGGATATACATTATATAACACTACCGTTTACAATATGTCACAATGGATATACATTATATAACACTACCGTTTACAATATGTCACAATGGATATACATTATATAACACTACCGTTTACAATATGTCACAATGGATATACATTATATAACACTACCGTTTACAATATGTCACAATGGATATACATTATATAACACTACCGTTTACAATATGTCACAATGGATATACATTATATAACACTACCGTTTACAATATGTCACAATGGCAATATGTCAATATGTTTCAATATGTCAGCAATGGATATACATTATATAACACTACCGTTTCCAATATGTCACAATGGATATACATTATATAACACTACCGTTTACAATATGTCACAATGGATATACATTATATAACACTACCGTTTACAATATGTCACAATGGATATACATTATATAACACTACCGTTTCCAATATGTCACAATGGATATACATTATATAACACTACCGTTTCCAATATGTCACAATGGATATACATTATATAATACTACCGTTTGCAATATGTCACAATGGATATACATTATATAACACTACCGTTTACAATATGTCACAATGGATATACATTATATAACACTACCGTTTACAATATGTCACAATGGATATACATTATACAACACTACCGTTTACAATATGTCACAATGGATATACATTATACAACACTACCGTTTACAATATGTCACAATGGATATACATTATATAACACTACCGTTTACAATATGTCACAATGGATATACATTATATAACACTACCGTTTAAAACCTTGGGGTCACTTAGACATGTCCTGTTTTAGAAGTAAAAGCACATTATTTGTCCATCAAAGCAACATCAAACTGTTAAGAAATAGTGTAGACATTGTAAATGTTGCTGTAAAGGCGTTGTAAATTATTATTGTAGCTGAAAATGGCACAATGTGTTTGCTAATTCAAGTTTATAATTTAAAATGGTTCAGTATCTGGAGTCAGCATTTGTGGGTTTGATTAATAGCTCAAAATGCCCAGAAATTAAGAACTTTCTTCTGAATCCTTGTTGTGAGAAAGACTACTACATGCAAGACATTTCCAACAAACTGAAGATCTCAAACAACTCTGTATATATTACTCTCTTCACAGTACGGCACAAACGGTCTCTAACTAAAATAAAAGGTGAAGTGTTTAGCCCCCGTGCACAACTGAGCAAGAGGACATTAACATTAGGGTATTATGGAATATGGCCCATTAACATTAGGGTATTTAGTTTGAGAAACGGGCGCCTCACAGGTCCTCAACTGGAGCTTCATTAAATAAGACCCGCAAAACACCAGTCTCTTAATGTCGACAGTGAAGAGGTGACTCCAGATGCTGGCCTGCAAGGCAGTGTTAAAAAGATACAGCCTCAGACTGGCCAGGAAAAACATAAAGATGGACAAAAGAACACAATGTAATTTTGAAGTGTTTGGCTCACTAAGAAGAACATTCTCAGACCAAATGAAATGTTGCTGGAGGAGCGCCCTCTGTCAGTCATGGTGAGAGCAATGTAATGGTCTAGGGGTGGTGGTTAAAAGGGAGAATTGAACAGGAGAGAGATGAAAAGAGATGTTGAAGAATGCAGTCAGCTGGTCCCCCACAGGGCTGGGTACTCAGTCCCCTGTTATACATCCACAGGGCTGGGTACTCAGTCCCCTGTTATACATCCACATGGCGGGGTACTCAGTCCCCTGTTATACATCCACAGGGCTGGGTACTCAGTCCCCTGTTATACATCCACAGGGCTGGGTACTCAGTCCCCTGTTATACATCCACAGGGCTGGGTACTCAGTCCCCTGTTATACATCCACAGGGCTGGGTACTCAGTCCCCTGTTATACATCCACAGGGCTGGGTACTCAGTCCCCTGTTATACATCCACAGGGCTGGGTACTCAGTCCCCTGTTATACATCCACAGGGCTGGGTACTCAGTCCCCTGTTATACATCCACAGGGCTGGGTACTCAGTCCCCTGTTATACATCCACAGGGCTGGGTACTCAGTCCCCTGTTATAAATCCACAGGGCTGGGTACTCAGTCCCCTGTTATACATCCACAGGGCTGGGTACTCAGTCCCCTGTTATACATCCACAGGGCTGGGTACTCAGTCCCCTGTTATACATCCACAGGGCTGGGTACTCAGTCCCCTGTTATACATCCACAGGGCTGGGTACTCAGTCCCCTGTTATACATCCACAGGGCTGGGTACTCAGTCCCCTGTTATACATCCACAGGGCCGGGTACTCAGTCCCCTGTTATACATCCACAGGGCTGGGTACTCAGTCCCCTGTTATACATCCACAGGGCTGGGTACTCAATCCCCTGTTATACATCCACAGGGCTGGGTACTCAGTCCCCTGTTATACATCCACAGGGCTGGGTACTCAGTCCCCTGTTATACATCCACAGGGCTGGGTACTCAGTCCCCTGTTGTACATCCATACATGCAGGACTGTGTGGCCAAACTTAAATTACATCCTTAAGTTTGCGAACAACACCACCATGCTGGGTCTCATCTCCAACAACAATTACATCACATACAATTATACAGAGTGGCCTGGCCTGGTAAATGACCTGGTAATGATCATGGACTTTTGAAAGCAGCAGAGGGGTGGCATGCCCTCATACACATCGATGGTATCACGACCAGAACAATGGACCCAAGTGCAGACACAGAAGAGGAGACCAGGTAATGAACAATTAATGAATGTTTATTTAAAGGGGCAATCCCGAAAACGTTGTTATGGGCAGGCAATGTTCGGTACACGGGAGCAGGCAGGGTCGTGGTCAATGGACAGGCAATGGTCAAGGCTGGTCGTAGCGGGATTGTACAGGAGGTCAGGCAGGCTCTGGGTTAGGCAACAGAAATGGTCGAAACTTGGGACAGAGATTAAGACAGGCAACACGGAACAGGATAATGCGAGTAACGAGAGTACTAGACAAACGATCTGGCAACAGGTAACAGGAAATGCTGACATATAAAGCCTAGGGAATAATCAGTACATGGGGAACACCTGATGGAAAGGGCTGGAGACATTGACAAGCCAGGTGTGACAGATGAAGCTGATGTGGAGAGTCTCTGACTTCAAATTCCTCTGTGTGTTGATTTCATTTTATTTAACCTTCATTTAACCAAATAGGCTGATTGAGAACAAATTCTCCTGGCCAAAAGAAAGCAGAAACGTGCAAGACAACATACAGTTACGCAATAAATACACAGAATACAAGAGTGCAAATAGCAGTGGGATTCTACATGGCAATATAGAATCAAGTGTCAATACACAATTAATACAGGAAGAAGGCAATAACAATTATATGAATTCAAAGGAGTTTACAGAATGTAATAAGTTAAAGTTGTATTGACCGTGATCATAGAATCATTTAAAGAATGTAAAGAGGTATGACAGCAGTACAGGTGAAAATGATCCACCGTGCAAAATGGGCGTGGCAATAGTGAGAAGATAGGGTGAATGAAAACCAGATGACAGTTGACATGTACAGTGTTGAGACAAAAGATTAGTTTGAAGGCAATGGGTGAGATGAGGTTTTGAAGGTTCAGGGTCTTTTGTAATTCGTTCCAGTGATTGGCGGGTAAACTGGAAGGATTGGTGGTCAAAAGTTGTGCAGGCTGTTGACTAAAGCAGCATACCTGCTTGAGCGTATACTGCCAGTGGGTAGAGCAATGGTGACTAGAGAGCTTAGGTACAGCGGGACGTTGTCCTGCAGAGATTTGTAAATGATTTGGCACCAATGAGTTAAACGCCAAGGTAAGCAAACTCGATGGTAAAAACTGCCCAAAGGCGCCCTTCCTTCTTGAGGAGCCTCAAGAAGTTTGGCATGTCAGCAAAATCTCACCAACTTTATCAGGTTTACCATTAAGAGTATCCTCTCAAGCTGCAGTACTACCTGTTGCGGCAACTGCTCCGCTGGTAATCACAAGGTCCTCCAGAGGGTAGTTGTCACGTTTCTGGGTGTAGTGCAGGATAAATAGAGTGAATAGAAACCGTTCGTGGTGTTTATTACTTAAAACAAACACGTACAACGAACGGAACAAAGCATGACAGGTTCAACAAACCACTGGATGACAATAAAATGCGCTTGTAGCGGATGTGTACCCTCGTTGCATTGTGTATTTCATTTATGACGACACCGCTGTTCTCCTTTGGTAATCTCAGCCTTTTATTCTGATAATAAACAGAGATAATGGTGTTTCAACGGTCACCATGGTATCGGGAGCTCCAAATAGTTAAAATGGAAACAATAGTTATCCGTTTTGCTATTGCCACAATGTAACATTTGTGGAGCTCCATATGTGTGACTTACCATCCAACAGGCTACGGCAGACTGAGGATAATGTGTTCTCATTCACCTCAGGTCTGCGGAATAGCATCGCTAGATGGCGCTATTTTACAGGAAAAAGGCCTGTCTTATATAGAAACAAACAATTACTATTTGATTGCTAGTGGAATTATTATCTACGCTACACGCTTATCAAAGGGTCAACGAATCAATCATAACAACAAAGCAATATAAACCTCACACTCACCTCTAACACAGACCGTAACTACAAATAATGCTAAGTACTAAACCCTGGAGAACTAAATAGCAAGCTAATCCCCGAAAATGACACCCGCTGTGCACAATGAAAACAAAACCACCGAAATAAGGTGTGCACCCCACTAAAAGCCCCATGAACCTAATGTTCACCACTCGTGACAATGGTAAAATTAGCAAACGTATTGTATACCTCGATGCCTTAATAAAGAACTGAACATCATAAGAATGTAGCCGCCCAGGGTTAGGGAGGTTTCTTCTACATGTTGCACCTAAGAAACTATCTGGGCAAACAACATTGCAAAAGTATTTTGCTATTACTCTCCCCCCGGGGGCAGGCAAGAGCAAAATAAATAACAAAATCAAATCGCAAATGTATAGCCTTTGAAATGCAGTCATGTTGTGGGAAACAAAGGTTTAAAACAAACGCTTAAAAAAATGGAATTGAAATATCACATGCCTTCACCAAATCATTTCTACACTGTTATACCACATCTCTAAAATGAAGCCAAACAACATGTTATGGAAAGTTTAAAAGAAGATGAGTGCATTTCCCTTGGGACAGACAGATGGACTAGCTGTGCTAAACAAGGCTACATGACCATCCCAGCACATAACATGTGATGTTATTAGGAGCTTGATAGTTTTGTTTACAGACTTGTCCACTATTCAAGTCGCACACAGGAGTAAATATAGCAGCAGTACTGAAGCTGCTGTGGAGGAATTTAACAGGAAAAGACTCCGTTCTGCTGTTGTGACAAGAGAATAGTGCCATAGTGATGAGTCTAGTAGGTGAACATTGAAAGCAGGCTCGCATAACAGAAGTGTCGGATCTATTTATAAAAATAAAATATATACCTCAAAAGATTTAGGTGAACTGTGATACAGTGAAGGAAGATAGTATTTGATCCCCAGCTGATTTTGTACATTTGCCCATTGACAAAGACATGATAATATCATATTTTTATAATAACTCTAATTTTGATGGTAGGTTTATTTGAACAGTGAGAAACAAAAAAAACAAAAAAATCCAGAATAACGCATTTCAAATAAGTTTTAAATTGATTTGCATTTTAACTATTTGACCCCTTGCAAAACATGACTCAGTAATTGGTGTCAAAACCCTTGTTGGCAATCACAGAGGTCAGACGTTTCTTGTATTTGGCCACTAGGTTTGCACACATCTCAGGAGCGATTTTGTCCCACTCCTCTTTCCAGATCCTCTCCAAGTCATCAAGGTGTCGAGGCTGATGTGTGGCTACTCAAACTTTCATCTCCCTCCACAGATATTCTATGGGATTAAGGTCTGGAGACTGGCTAGGCCATTGTATTGCAATGGCAATGTACTGTAATTTGTTGACCGACCAACAGTAAAAGCGTGAATGTAAATCCTGTCCAATCTCTTGCAATCAATATCCCATTATTGTAATATTTAACTTTGTACTGTTGAAATTGAATTATGCCGTACTGAAAAAGTGCTGCATTGTGCCTTTTCGATCATTGTCATCAAATACATAGCCATAGTTAACATCAGAAAATACCTACTGAGTACTCTGTTATATTTCCCACGTCTAAGCATTTTGACAATTTTGTTTGTGAACAATGACATTTAGAGTTGTCATTATGATAGCACTGATATGTTCATTGATATCTTCATTGAGATAAATTAATCCATTGTGTGGTGCTGTTTGTACTAATTGTTTTAAAAAACGCACTAATTGGTTTGCAAATACAACAAATGATTGAAGAAATGTACCAAAGCAATTGAGAAAAACTGTATTGATAAATGAACGTTTTCATGCTGTGGTCACTTTTCACGTACATTCAATGCACATTAGTATATTTTAATGTATCCATTTATATGAACTACTACACCTCCATTTATAGAATTTCTATTCATATTGTGCATATTTTCCATTTCTACAATTGCTACTAGTTTTCATTGTATTTATATATATATATATTGATATTACTCTTGCTTTATATTTTCTTAAATGATAACTGATAACTGCATAGATGCTCCGTGCCATGTCACAATAATTTAATTATTTAGAATGACACTATGTTAATAGATGCAATTGACAAATAAAATGCTTTGATTTCAACTTTGTATTCTGTCTGTAATTGACTGGCCAACACAGTCATCGTGTATCAACCCTACTGTGCTGTTTTGGGAGCAGCTTGACAGTACAGTGTGGTATGTAAGTGCTCATCAAGTTGATTCAACTTGTGAAAGGTGCTTCAGTAAACATGCAGTGAAATCAGATTACCTCAACATATTGACAACACTAATGCCAATGGCTGCAAATGGAGGATTCTTGAAGTACACAATTATCATTTCAATTAAAAAATATTATTTCATACCTTGTCAAAGACTATATTTACTATTCACTTTCCAAAATGTCCATTTCATACTTATCATAGAAAACAGGACATTTCTATGTGATCCCCAACTTTTGAAAAATCGTATAAGTTACCGGTTATGGGTCACTGGAATAAGTTTATTATATGTAAGTCACATACCATATTTCAGAATGTTTTGCACTGATGAAAAATGTTATAAGATTAGGCAAAAGAATAAACACACGCACACATAAAATGAACATATATCTGAAATGTAGAGCTAGAGAAGTAAAGTAAAGATAAGTAAAGATGCAGGTAGAATCACAGATCATTCCCTAGCCTCTCAATCTCATCCAGGAAGAAGGTCATTTCCTGTTTTGAGACCTGTGGTGAGATGACAATCATACGGAAGAAGTTGACTAGTCCTCCGTGTGGCTGGTAGCCCACCATCATGGTCCCCTGTTTCATCATTCGCTCCTTGATTGCTGGAGCCACCTGGCCATACAGATAAAAGGTCCCAGCATCATCAACCATGCAGACAGGAACTTACTGATTTACATGGCAAATACATGTAACAACATGTCAAACATCAGTAGAACTTATGACTGCTATCACAAACACCAACCTTTGCCAATTTGTCTCTGTAGTCTGGACTGTTTTCATTTCCCCTCAGACTCGGTGGTATGAACCAGAAACACACGTTCACAAACTCAGGCTGTTTAATCAGACAAAACCAAAATACGCAGTGGGTGAGGTGAAGATGGAGAACAAGGATGTTATTTGTACCTTGTATTAAAAATAAAACATACACTCACCTCCCATATCAATTGAAACCCTTGTCTTTTCTTCATCTCTTCCACCAGATATCTATAAAGGGGATAATTCGGATTATTGTTACATTTCTTATTGACCTAAATTCAACAAGTAAATGAGAGCGATGTTTTTTTGATACTTTACTGGTCTGGAAATGTCTATGTTTGTACCTAACATGGGCAAAAGCCCTATCCACCCGTTCCTCCAAGCCTTGAGAGCCCACAGCCTTCCACATTAGCCACAGCTTCAGGCAGTCAACCTTCCGACCGCACTGTATGGACTTGTCTCCAGTGTCCAGGCTCTTGTCGTAGAACTTGTCCTGTTGGAAGAGGTACGTTGCGTCGGCACAGTGGCAGTGTTTCAACAGGTCCTGTGGAAAAGGAAAAGCAATCACTCATAGTTATTATTGCTTAATTAAAATGTCATTAGTGAATATGTATTGGAGACAGCTCGTCTTCCTGGAATCCAAAACGGAAAAGGCTGTGATTTAGATTAATTCCTGCATTACTGAAGCATCAGGATACTTTTGGCATGAAATAAGGATATAGAGGAGTCTAATTAAATTGTTTTGATCTGCTGTGATGAGACTGAGTTAAGAATCTTCCGTACGCTCACACAATGGATCTGACATATTGATACCGATTGTATATTTCACGTGGTTGGAATGTGTGTTGTGAAGCAGAGGAGGGCAAGCTTGCGCCCACTATGTTAAAATAAAGGTGTTATCTCTACCTTAGTAGCATTATTCCACTATCCTTACCACTATTCAATACTACATAATAAAATGTCTGGACAGGAAGGAAAGAGAACAATAGAAAGTATGTGTTTTATCTTCTGGTACCCACCCCTTTAATCAAATCCTGCTACAACCTCAATTACATCCCACATAGGATTATCCTAAACATGTGTTTGGTTAGGAGGCTTTAGGTTATATGGCGTGTAAAAATGGGCACTGCTGAAGTGCTGTACAAAACGCATGCTCATTTTGCATGAAAAGATCCATAAAAGCTAAATATATGTTTACGGCTGCAACTCACACACATTTGTATTCAGATTACTTGAATACGATTGTGCTCACAGTCTATATTGAATACATACACAACCATGAGTAATGTTATTTATTATTTTATTTTTTATTTCAAGGATGCAAATGCCACTGCAATTGAATAAAAAGCTTTTGGTGTGGAATCTGGTGTATTGGTGAATTCTTTTGTCTTACCGTAGTGTCCTTGAGCAGAATAGCTGAACACTGCAAGCCGGTCAGCATCATCTTGTGTGGATTCCAAGTCACTGAATCGGCTCTGATTAGAAACACATTCAATAAAAAAATTGCCTCTTGCATCAAAGTGATATGTTTGGCCAAACAGAAGACTGCATAAGAGTGTTTGTTAAATTATTAAAATGTAAAAGCATTCAGACACCTAATCTATACTTTCATAAAAGCACCCAGAAACACATTTTGATGGTATAACTAATATTTATATTTACCAAAATTGAATACTAGCAAATCTATTTGTGTTTCCTACCTCTCAACTCCTTTCATGAGATGTTTGTGTTTCTTTGAGAGAAGTACACTCCCTCCCCAGGCTGCCTGAGACAAAGCACAAAAAATCACCTGTCAGTATTCAGCTCAAAATCAATGGATGATTTAGATGAAATACATGATTTAACAATTTAATTACATCTAGATGCTGTCCGGAAAATTACTTTGGTGGTCTAGAAATATCAGATATAGTTTGATTTGGCTTTTAAAAAACTATTTAAGAAGAACTCACATCAACATGCAACCACAATCCAAGTCTTTCACAGAGGTCAGCGATGGGTTCCAGAGGATCAAAGGCTCCTTTGACGGTTGTTCCTGATGTAGCATGGACAAAGAAAGGCACTGCCCCCTGCTCAGTGAACAAAGTTTAATGACAAATTAAATACTTTGAGACTTCATTCATGTATGTAATAAACAGTGCTACACAACTCTTTTTTAATTATTTTTATTCATGTTTTTTTCTGTATTATGTGGAATAATGATTAACTACTAGGAATTGCAAATAAACTACTTGGAATGCTGACAGAGGACCAGGAATTCACCAGATATAACTGATTGTTCATTCCTAGAAGTGAAGCTATTTGTTCTTGTTTCTGACAGTACAATTATTGTATCACAGCACGTTTATTTGCACAGTAAATTACAAAATAAACACAGTAAACTTGCTTGAGATTTCGCCAGTTCAATTTTCTCACCAAGGTCCTCTGGATTCATACAGCCCCTGCAGGAATGCATGTAGCATGTGTTCAATCTCTACAGGTCATCATGTTCTCATAGAATGAATGGAACAGTTTTAGGAAGTCTCATTTTTACAGAGAAAGGTTGCGACCATTTTACCTGTCATCCACATTGACCTTGAACACATTCTCTGTCCCAATACCCTGAAATGCAGCTGCTTTCATCACAGAGTAGTGGCTCTGCCGGAAAGTGAGGGTATTATGAAAGAATATATCAATCAAATGACAGGAAGTTGAATAATGCATTGCTCATATACTACGCAGTTTGTTCACCTCACCTCTTGAGATGCAAAAACAGCCAGTCGAGGCAGGGCCCACTGTCCTTTTACTTTCACTTCTGGGAATGCCCGGAAGCGGGCTAGGTTCATGGCGTACATGTTGGACACAGTTCCGCCGGGGCAGAAGATGCCATCTCCTTGTGTCCAGCCAACCAGAGAGCGTAGCTTGGAGAGCACCACCTCTTCCATCAGGACAAACACTGGAGCTACCTCATAGGTGTACCTGTAAACAGAAGCATACCAAGCCGTCTCTCACCAAGACATACTTCATGATAGGTACTTTGTGTTACATTTACATATTAATGTCTCTTACTGGCTAGTGTTAAGAGCTTCTGTAAGGAATCGTCCGGCCAAGGCATGATAGTCCACACCTGCAAAGAGCTGATTGTAGAACCTAGGATGACCTGAAAACAAATAGGCCTTTCACTGTAGTATATGCGCTAGTAAAACAATTTGCGTTTCTTTAGACACTCGATCCAATGGCGCATGTAGCTCTGGTTCAGGGTGTTAGCGCAGTTAGCAGAACACCTCTTTCACACCCTGGACCAGAGCTAAGGATGAGTCAAACATACTGGTCTTCACACTGTATTTAGCCACATCCTGCACTCTCTTAAGGATGAGTCAAACATACTGGTCTTCACACTGTATTTAGCCACATCCTGCACTCTCTTAAGGATGAGTCAAACATACTGGTCTTCACACTGTATTTAGCCACATCCTGCACTCTCTTAAGGATGAGTCAAACGTACTGGTCTTCACACTGTATTTAGCCACATCCTGCACTCTCTTAAGGATGAGTCAAACGTACTGGTCTTCACACTGTATTTAGCCACATCCTGCACTCTCTTAAGGATGAGTCAAACGTACTGGTCTTCACACTGTATTTAGCCACATCCTGCACTCTCTTCAGCAGCTGCTTCTGCGTCTCCCCATTTTCTCTCAGCTCGAGATCGAGCAGCGCTGCCAATTCTCCCGGCTCCCGCCAATCACATACCTGGCAACAGTGATAAAAGAAACCCATGAAAACACACCACAAAATTGTAGCATGACTGTGGTTTATAGTGGCAGGTGTGAAGAAAACGGTTAACATCTTAGTAGCAATCATTTTCACAACCACCAGGAACACTAACTGTCACTCAGGATTTCACAAAAAGGCACTGACAACATACACATCTAATAACAAATAGTGGAGAGTGCAGAAAACATGTATGTAAGGATAAAGACATGTTTATGTAGGAATGTGAGACCTTCTCTTTAACGTCTGTGCCCTTAAAAAGCACCTCCTCCAGGATAACTTGGAAAGCCTTGGTCAGAAAGATCTGGCCTTCTCTGTGGTCCAGAAGCGCTTCATTCAGCTCTTGTTGACTGTAGAGGGGAGAAGATTCTAAAGTTGTCCAATAGAAAAATAAAAAGGAGAGAAAATATATAAGTGAATAGAGTTGTGGTTGTCTGAAAAGATGAGTGTAAACTAAATACTTTCACCCTAAACCAATGTGTGTTCACTGCCTTGCTCAAAGACATAATTACAGATATTTCAACTTGTCAACTCCAACATACAACCTTTAAATCACAGTTTCAACCCGCTCAACCATTAGGCTATCTGCCAAATGCTATAATGTTTGTATTTCAAAACACTGGTTGGGAAACTTAACCAAAGAATGGATTGTTGAGAAACTGGTTCATTGCCTGCTTACAACCAATATTTAAGCTTTTCCTTAAGTTTGGATCTTTGTACAACAGTTTTTTTTATTCGCTTTGGTACTATTTTCACAAGTAAGGTGTACATTTTCAAAACTCTTAGTACAAAGATCCAAACTGATCACACTTGTAACGCAGCTAGTCATTCTTTCAAAACCTGATTGAATGCTTTCAGTCCACATAATCATTGTTTCAAACACAAGATTATTGTAATATGTAATGGGAACATTTGGTTTAATCACCGAAACACAACAGTATGATCTTCTTTCAGTTTCGTACTTTTAACAATCAGTTCATCCAACAGCAAACAATGCAAGATACATGTTTCAAATGGGCCTTAGACGTGCTGAAATTAATATACTACAGTACTGTACTGTAAATGACAGATTACACAGTTTCACATTAGGCGATACACACTACACATTAAATTACTTACATTTACATAATCTATAATTTCCAAAATATCCATCCTATGTGTAATCAAGTGAAGGATCAATCATTTGGGCAAATTAGTTTTTACGTATTTTTCATATATAATTGTAACATAGGTAATTTCTATTACGTATGTAACTAAATGAGAACAAAACATAACATTTAGTGCACACATTACATTGCATTTAATTTGGATCAAGCCTGTCTTGAGCATTTGGCCATAGATTCTTATCCACATCTCATTTCAGTGAAATCAATTAGCAATAACGAGTATTCATCATGTGTGGTTAATGTGTACGTTTGTACAAAAACACATTTTATTTCTGTAGTTCTCAAAATCGATACTGTTTATTGCTGAAACTAAAATATATAGGTTTACCAAACGGTTCAGTGATTAACCATTAAGATCAGTTGGATTAAGTGTGGGTCAAATGTATTTACGCAAATGAGATGAGAAGCATATCAAAAGTATTGTGAGCAATGTATTGCGAAAGGCAATTACTTCATATGAAAGGTATTTCTTTGATGACACACTGATTAGGTGTTGTGAAAAAGTGATTGTGTCATTTTGTGCATTGTACTTAGTCATTTGAACATGTGATTACTTTTTGATGATCTGCTTTGAGTTTTTACTAACAGTTGTGAGGTTTTACCACATTCTTGTGAAAATAGTACCAAAGCGAATAAAAAAACTGTAAGAGTTTTGAAAATGTGCACCTTACTTGTGAAAATAGTACCAAAGCGAATAAAAAAAACTGTAAATGAAATATGAAATAACACATATTGAATCATGTCGCAACCAATTTAGTAGTGAATAGATCAAAACTTAATTTTGTAGATACTTCAAAGTTGCCACCCTTTGCCTTAATGACAGCTTTTCACAGTCATCGCGTTTGATTGAATTTTAATAAATGGTAAATAAATGCTGCGCTTTTATATAGCGCTTTTATCCAAAGCGCTTTACAGATCCTGCGTCACATTCACCCATTCATTCACTCATTCATACACTGACGACCGCGTCTACCATGCAAGGCGACTGCAGGCTCGCCAGGAGCAGCTGGGGTTAGGTTGGGTTGGTTTAAAAAAACACGACAATGCTAAGAGAATCTCCAGTCCATTATTACTTTAAGACCAATATGGAACATTTAGTCAAATGTTGTTAGAAAAAAACATCAAGCTCTGTGATGAAACTGGTTCTCATGAGAATCACGTCTGGAAAGGAAGACCCAAATTGCTGCAAAATCACAACTGAAGGTCATCAATAAAAAGAAAAGCCCTTTGCTCTGGTGAGTGGCGTTTTTGGTTCCAACAGTTGTGTATTTGTGAGACTCAGAGTGGGTGCATATATATACTGTATATATCCCACTGTAATCATGGAATGTAAGATCCTCACCTCAGCCACCTTTGTTACCTGCATCAGCACTCCCTCTACTGACAGATAGTGGAAGCAATTATGCCACATCTAACACACCTGTTACTCTTTACCAGACATCACCAGTGAGTATAAATAGCCACACATGCCTTTCCTCCATTACGAGGTATTGTTTATTTTTGACTTGCTGAGCGGTTTACTGTGATATTCTTCTAATCCTGTTTACTGTGTACGTCTGTTTCTGTTTGCCGTCTTTCTCTGGCTGATACTTGTCTGTACTGCCATTAGTGATACCCAGTTGTGACTACCTGCTTCTACCTTAGACTATGTCTTCACATATCGTCACAGTATCTCAGCACAGTACCTGATCACCCGTTGCTGACCTGTGCCTGTTTGACTATTGCTCTCGCTCTGCTGTAATCAATAAATCTTGTTTGAGTGTTCATTACATAGACGGGGAAGTGTGATGGTGTGGGATAGTTTTTTTGGTGACTGTCTGAGATGTATTTTTTACTTTATTCAAGGCACACTCAACCAGCATTCTACAGCATACCTTTTGGATGTTGAGAGAATGCCAAGAGTGTGCAAAAGTGTCATCAAGGGAAACGGTGGCTGCTGTGAAGATTCCAAAATACAAATTTATTTTCATTTAACGTTTTTTTCTTTACTACATGACTTCATATCTTATTTATTTGATAGTTTTTTGTCTTCATTATTATTCTACGATGTGGAAGATTTTAAAACTATTTCCAGATATTGTCACAATACTTTGACCATGTGTGCATTTTTCATACTTAAATAAAATAATTTTATAAAACTTAAAAATTGTAGATTTTTGTTGGAGGTGAATGATAAAATTTTGGGGTTTAAATCTGACCGGGAGAGAAAATGTAAACTTATCAAATATTTATAGAGTACTGCTCTATTATCAGAGGCTAAATTGCTATAATTACTTGAATCAATCCAATATAATGACTTAATGTGGGAACGTTCATTTACAAAGCCTGCATTATTTTTGGATGGTTGCATCAAGTTACTTTGTTACAGTTTTTTAATTTCAGCATGAATTGGACACAATGAACAAATGGCATAGTGTGATTACATATCATAGCTTTTAAAAGTTGAGTAATTTACAAATGGCCTCGTTTGTAAAAGGAAAAAATGCTTTTCTGTCCAGTAAAATTACATCAAATTGATCAGACATTGATAATGTTGAGCACATGACTTTTGTAGCCGATTTATCAGCAACAGTATCCAGACTACCAGCACAGTAACCAGGCTACAACCATATTGTTAGGGGAGCAGCTTGAACCTATGGCCTGTAAGAAGTGTCCATTAAAGCAAACTAACGTGTGTAAGGTGCTATAGGAAACATTTCTGAGTGACCTCAAACTTTTGAACAGTAGCATGAATAAATTGGTGGACAAAATAAATATATTTATTTTGGACACCAAAATGTTCATGTTGTGACATTGACCCATGTACACATCGTAATTCACCTTGTTCTGAAACACCTGAATTACTCCACCAGTCAAGAATGTTTGACCATCCCAGGTTCCAGAATCTAGGTAGTTGACTCATGACTTAAAACCGCCCTCTGAAAATAAGAACAAATGTAAAAAATTAAGCAAATGAATCCCAGAACAATTAAAGTAATAATATGCATAACACAACATTCATGAAGTATACTGCTCCAAAAACGTCTGTTTGAAGTTGGTGAGTGTTTGTGTTCCTTTAATAGCCTTTTCCTTAAGTCACTTGTTATGCACATTTTCACTTAAACAAGTGTATATGTTTTTTCGCCAATCACGGTTTGTTTTCATTTATCAAAACCTTTGGTTCTTTTCATCCTGCACTAGTATGCCTTGGTTTGTGACAGGTGACAGGTGGCCACAGAAAATTGCTCTCTCCTTGTGCTTCCTGACAGATTCTTCTCTAGTTCCTCATGTTGCTAGTCACTACTGGTAGCATGAGGTGGTACCTACAGCCCATTCAGGTTGTACAGGTAGTCCAGCACCTCCAGGTTTAGCATGTTGCTAGTGTACTAGTCACTACTGGTAGCATGAGGTGGTACCTGCAGCCCATTCAGGTTGTACAGGTAGTCCAGCTCCTCCAGGTTTAGCATGTTGCTAGTGTACTAGTCACTACTGGTAGCATGAGGTGGTACCTGCAGCCCATTCAGGTTGTACAGGTAGTCCAGCACCTCCAGGTTTAGCATGTTGCTAGTGTACTAGTCACTACTGATAGCATGAGGTGGTACCTGCAGCCCATTCAGGTTGTACAGGTAGTCCAGCACCTCCAGGTTTAGCATGTTGCTAGTGTACTAGTCACTACTGGTAGCATGAGGTGGTACCTGCAGCCCATTCAGGTTGTACAGGTAGTCCAGCTCCTCCAGGTTTAGCATGTTGCTAGTGTACTAGTCACTACTGGTAGCATGAGGTGGTACCTGCAGCCCATTCAGGTTGTACAGGTAGTCCAGCACCTCCAGGTTTAGCATGTTGCTAGTGTACTAGTCACTACTGATAGCATGAGGTGGTACCTGCAGCCCATTCAGGTTGTACAGGTAGTCCAGCACCTCCAGGTTTAGCATGTTGCTAGTGTACTAGTCACTACTGGTAGCATGAGGTGGTACCTGCAGCCCATTCAGGTTGTACAGGTAGTCCAGCTCCTCCAGGTTTAGCATGTTGCTAGTGTACTAGTCACTACTGGTAGCATGAGGTGGTACCTGCAGCCCATTGGGTTGCACAGGTAGTCCAGCTCCTTCATGGTGGCACATCCATACGTGCTGTGTGAGTGCAGTCTGAAGAGCATGGAGGAGATAAAGCATACCAGGAGACGGCCGTTACATAAGGAAAGTTGGACAGGGCCGTAGAAAAGCATGAGCGGGATCACTGCCAGAGCTCTACAAAGGGACCTCCAGCGGGCTACTGGGTTGCTTTTATCTGACTAAACTGTCAGAAACAGACTCCATGAGAGGCATGAGGTTCTGATGTTCTCTAGTAGGATCTGTGCTCTTAGTTCAGCACCATGCAGCTCAACTGGAAATTCTCCAGAGAACAGCAGAACTGGCCGGTACGCCATGGGCACCCAGTTTCTTCACAGATGATGGCAGGGTCACACTTGTGCAGCACATGTGACAGACTTGAAAATGTGCTGCAGTGGTTAAAGTGAAGTTTTCTACCACATCATCCAGCATGACTGGTTTGGACTCTCCAGGAGAGAGACTCATACCCCCTAGGTCTGGAGAGAGATCCCCCCAAGGAGACCATCCATGGTCTCATCAGAAACAAGACATTGTTGCGAGTGTATAAAGGCATGTGGGGAACACACATACTACTGAGTCACATTATGAGTGTATACAGACATGTGGAGGACACACACACTACTGAGTTACATTATGAGTGTATACAGACATGTGGGGAACACACACACTACTAAGTTACATTATGAGTGTATACAGACATGTGGAGGACATACACACTACTGAGTTACATTATGAGTGTATACAGACATGTGGAGGACACACACACTACTGAGTTACATTATGAGTGTATACAGACATGAGGAGGACATACACACTACTGAGTTACATTATGAGTGTATACAGACATGAGGAGGACATACACACTACTGAGTTACATTATGAGTGTATACAGACATGTGGAGGACATACACACTACTGAGTTACATTATGAGTGTATACAGACATGTGGGGAACACACACACTACTGAGTTACATTATGAGTGTATACAGACATGTGGAGGACACACACACTACTGAGTTACATTATGAGTGTATACAGACATGTGGAGGACATACACACTACTGAGTTACATTATATAGAGACATGTGGAGGACATACACACTACTGAGTCACATTATGAGTGAATACAGACATGTGGACGACATACACACTACTGAGTCACATTATGAGTGAATACAGACATGTGGAGGACACACACACTACTGAGTTACATTATGAGTGTATACAGACATGTGGAGGACATACACACTACTGAGTTACATTATATACAGGCATGTGGGGAACACACACACTACTGAGTCACATTATGAGTGTATACAGACATGTGGAGGACACACACACTACTGAGTCACATTATGAGTGTATACAGACATGTGGAGGACACACACACTACTGAGTTACATTATGAGTGTATACAGACATGTGAAGGACATACACACTACTGAGTTACATTATATACAGGCATGTGGAGGACATACACACTACTGAGTTACATTATGAGTGTATACAGACATGTGGAGGACACACACACTACTGAGTTACATTATGAGTGTATACAGACATGTGGAGGACACACACACTACTGAGTTACATTATGAGTGTATACAGACATGTGGAGGACATACACACTACTGAGTTACATTATATAGAGACATGTGGAGGACATACACACTACTGAGTCACATTATGAGTGAATACAGACATGTGGACGACATACACACTACTGAGTCACATTATGAGTGTATACAGGCATGTGGGACACACACACACTACTGAGTTACATTATGAGTTGTCTGGAGTTCATACAGGCAAGTGGAGGACATACACACTACTGAGTCACATTATGAGCCAATGTGTGATATAAATGTTTTGGAGCAGTATATATACAATGAGCCTATGCAGAACATTTAAAATGAGGTTTAAACACAGTATATATACAATGAGCCTATGCAGAACATTTAAAATGAGGTTAAAACACAGTATATATACAATGAGCCTATGCAGAACATTTAAAATGAGGTTAAAACACAGTATATATACAATGAGCCTATGCAGAACATTTAAAATGAGGTTTAAACACAGTATATATACAGTGAGCCTGTGCAGAACATTTAAAATGAGGTTTAAACACAGTATATATACAATGAGCCTATGCAGAAAATTCAAAATGAGGTTCAAAACACACTAGGAAGCATTTTAGACCATTCCTCTGTACAGAATGCACCTAGATTCTTGAAACCATATCTGTTATTTTTGGACTGCTCTCTTCAACTTAAACCTCAGTTTCTAGACTGAAGTGGCCATTGCAGATGTAGACTTTGTGTCAATTATTAACTACTTTTTTATGTATTCATTTTTGATTAGGGTTATTGTGTTGTCAGAAAATCAACTTGCGGCCAAGTTGTTTTGTGGGAAATAATGCCATTGACCTCAAGGTTCCCAGGATCAGTGGAAAAAAACAAAATAGCAACATAACATCAGAGATCCACCACCACGTGGACTGATCAGCCGATCTGAGGTACTTTTCCACTGGCATGTCTAAAAGGTTCTGTCACCTGACCTTCGCACCAGCTTCATACAAGTTAAAGTGTCCTTAAAGGGGAAGTTTCCACATTTTGTCTTTCTGAATGATGTTTTGCGCAAACACCAGGTGCTGCTGACTACAATGCATGATACATATCTTCAAAAACAGTATCTTCAATCTATTTGCAGTATCTGTAGTTGTCATTAACAACATAACTTAATTGGATTTATGGCAATGTCTTACATAGATGGGATTCTGATGTAATGTGTTGGGGTAAAGTGTTTTAGTGTTCTCTATCAAGCTTCTGACATTTACATTAAAGTTTGTTGCAAGTGATGATTAGCACAATGTAATAACCATTTCCCTCTACAAATTATACAAACAGGAGTAAGGCAAATAAAAGGCTAAAAAAATCAATTTACAGTGGAATGACATTCTTTGAGCAATTTAATAATAATATTATAGAATAGACAGTCAGCGATGTCCATAGATTGTCAACTTAGCGGAATGGACTAGGTATGACAAAGGTCAGGCAGTTGTCTATTAAAGATAAATATATACTATTACACTGTTCACTGTATTACACTGTATGCACACTGTAAAACACTGAAATGAAGCATAAGTTTAAGAACCACGACAGTAATGACATTAAAAAGACATTTAGAATGGTAGTTAGGCATGATAACAGAAAGAAATCATGACGTGACAGACCAGGCCCCAGACACGCCATAGGGAGGAGACAAAGAGAGGTAGAAAGGGAAACAGAGAGAGAGAGAGGGAGAGAGGGAGAGAGAGAGAGAGTGTGTAGGTATCTCACCAGAGTTGGTCAGGAACAAATGAGGAAAAGCAGTGCAAGACTCTGAGACTCCTTTATAACCATTTCACTTGTTTAGATTCAAAACCTGAGTGCTTGACCAATAGGGTGGCTGTAAAGTTAACATCCAATCAGATATCAGATATGGGATCGAAAGGGGACCTCTGCTTCACATGGAAGTGTCAGAACGGGGGATGCAACACAGTTAATTCAGCATTCTTTAGAAACACAAAAGGGTCCTTGCACACAGTTGATCAAATCCAGGTCAGAGGTGGGGCCTCCATTTCTAAGAATTAATTATTTTGTTTAGATGGCAACTAATTATATCGCATACAACATCTAAAAAGCTGCTTTACTACCAAGATGTTTGGGATGTTTTTGGGGTATTTTTAAGTTTTTTTCTTTGCCTTTACAACTGACAAAATGATTACATGACCCACATAGCATAAAGATATCTAAAGGTCCACTTAAATGCACACATGTCCTGGTTGATGGGCCGCTAGATGTTTGCAGACTAGGTTTTGCATGCTGTTACACGCCAGTCTTATCTACAATGGTTAATAATGTATATTGTGAATGCATGTTTGCCTTTGCATAGTTAGCCTACCTGCTACCTGAACTCAGAACCTTATGGAAAAAATGACATTTAATTGCATTCAAGAGTGTGGTTTTGTTTATAGTGTTACTTCAATATAATACATGTTTTACTACATTCAACTAGAGTCAATGTGAACAAGTCTTTCTTTAGGCACAATTTATAATAAAGTCAAAGCCTATTAACAGAACACAGTTGCATTTACAAAATAGTTGTAAATGAATGTAGTTCCTGAGATGCAGACATGGCGTCACTACTGTTGGAGATGAAGAGCTGTAGACAGAAACCTTTTATTTTGGATGATTGGTTACCGTTCCATGCAGTGGTCTGGCTTGAAGTAGTTAACACATTCTTAACCTACAGACCCTTGACAAAATGGAAGTTGTTTGTATCACAATGTTAACCCTTGAGCAACACTGAGATGGGAGCCTGGTTAGAACATGTTGCCAATCTCCCTGGTCTATCCTAGAATGATATTTCAAGGTGGAGTCGCAAATCAAAATATCTTACCCAAGAGATGTTGTAGAATAAACATTCTATTACAGAATGTGAAGGAAAAACTGGATTATCCTGATCCCAACAGGGGGTTCCAGGAAGACAATGTATTAAAACGTAAAAAATTGACAAATAATACACTTCTTTCATTTTGTGTATATACTTGTATTTATATTTTGCACTTGACTTGTGTAATCTTGTAACAGTGATAAAGTAGATACAGTAGACATAGGCTACCAATTAAGCTATTCAGTATAATAAAGTAAAAATAGAATTGTCCCCATGAAATAATGCCCCAAACCGATTTCAATAACAAACAACACCAATATAGTCAATGTTTCTGTCATTCATCACTGTATATTAATTTCTAAAACACAATCATCACAAAAATAATTTCTTCAGTCCAAGTTTTTTAATACTTTCAATATATCCACAATGTATTTGTAAATATATATTTGTTTTTATTTGTTGTGGCTCAGATGATGAGTAATAAAAGAACATATGAATGGAAGTTGGTTCTTCTACCGGTTCTTTACATGGCTGGTAGCCCACATTGTGATATGTTGTCCAATTTAGACCACTGGTAGTCCGGATTTGGTTATTGTGAAAACTGTATCTAGATCAGGGTGATCCAGCCCAATGTTGCTTTGAAAAACCGGTAAAAAAGTAATAATGATTACCTGATCCTGAATAGAAAAAATGGGATTTCCAAATCTGGATGATTTTTATATTTTGAACAACTGGCCCCAGGGCATTACATGTTCCAATACACAACGTTTGGTATTTTTGAATATATACAAATATGAATATTATTGTATGTATCATATATTATTATATCACTTTCTTGATTCTATAAAGCTTTATACATTTTTTAATGTAAAAACCACCAACTTATATTTATCCTGGTGTTATCTTATCTCAGATGTCATCAACCACCTCCCATTAGTTGAGTGCAATAAAGATACTTGCATGGGTTGTGTTGTACAGAATTTACCACCAAGCACCTCGTGATGAACTTTCTAAGCTTTGGCCTCTAGTCTATAAAACATTATCCTGAGTCATGGATACAGTTTCGATGCAAATATAGGTGACACCCATTAGTTAATGATTTGGTGATCTTATTTCTGGGAAGCTTCTTCATAATACTGTGGACTTAAGAAGTGCACAAAGTAATTATACCAGCAGCAAATGTTTTAAAGGTGTTTTTTGCCTTTTATAAAATCAAATAATGTTGCTTAAATTCGAGGTGGTCAGTTCTCTACTGCTCAATGAAAAGTTTGTATTTGGTTATTATTATTATTTCCATTTGAGTTTTTAGCAACCCCTAAACTATTTGTTTGTTACATTTTAAATGTGCTGCTTGTTTTGAGTATAAATTCAGAAATATCCATGATAGTTAAAACTATCATGGATGGTTGTCATAGATAACACAGCATGAGGTGTGTGAGCGATCGGAAGTAGATGAGCGCTGGCAAAGTCTACAATTGCAGACAGACAGACTTTAAAGTAACAGCTTGTAAAAGCGTAGTGAGTGAAAAAAGACTAAAAGGTAACAGGATTTGTGTTGCCTGTATATAGTTTATATACAGACAATGCATTACAATGTCAGCTGGTAAAATGCTGGCCATTGTCCAGAAACACTGTAGCTATCAGACACTGTTTGTGTCTTAGCATGTATAAAAATAAAAACAATGTTGAATTTGGGCTGCTTGAGGCAGCTTTAACTTGGTATCTGGCTTAATATCAACATATCCCAAGCTCTACTATATCATTGACGTAAGTGATTCATAACAAAAACTTGTTATGAATTACATTTAAGGTTTCCGATGAAGATTCAATCTGGATTATGTAACAAATCACAGGTGTTAAGGTTGGTTTACGCTTAAAGCTAGCAGTTACAGTACTGATGTTAGGGTTAGGGTCCATGCTAGCAATAACAGTACTGGGGTTAAGGTTAGGTTAAGGCTAGCAATAACATTACTGAGGTTAGTCCAGGCTAGCAATAACAGTATTGAGGTTAGGGTCCAGGCTAGCAATAAAAGTACTGATGTTAGGGTAAGGGTCCATGCTAGCAATAACAGTACTGAGGTTAATGTTAGGTTAAGGCTAGCAATAACAGTACTGAGGTTAGGGTCCAGGCTAGCAATAACAGTACTGAGGTTAGGGTCCAGGCTAGCAATAACAGTATTGAGGTTAGGGTTCATGCTAGCAATAACTGAGGTTGGGGTTCAGGCAAGCAATAACAGTACTGAGATTAGGGTCCAGGCTAGCAATAACATTACTGAGGTTGAGGTTAGGTTCAGGCTAACAATAACAGTACTGAGGTTAGGGTCCAGGCTAGCAATAACAGTACTGAGGTTAGGGTCCAGGATAGCAATAACAGTATTGAGGTTAGGGTTCATGCTAGCAATAACTGAGATTAGGGTTCAGGCTAGCAATAACAGTACTGAGGTTAGGGTCCAGGCTAGCAATAATAGTAGGCCTACTGAGGTTCGGTTCAGGCTAGCAATAACAGTACTGAGGTTAGGGTCCAGGCTAGCAAATATTGAGGTTAGGGTTCAGGCTACCAATAATTGAGGTTAGGGTTAGGTTCAGGCTAGCAATAACAGTACTGAGGTTAAGGTTAGGTTAAGGCTAGCAATAACAGCACTGAGGTTAAGGTTAGGTTCAGGCTAGCAATAACAGTACTGAGGTTAAGGTTAGGTTCAGGCTAGCAATAACAGTACTGAGGTTAAGGTTAGGTTCAGGCTAGCAATACCAAAGGTTACTAGTATAGGTCACAACAGAAACCTCTGCCCCCATAAAAAAGTGTTGCCTCTGGGCAGAAGCAAACTTGAAACCACCAGAGTGAAACTCTGCTGTGTAAGGGCCCGCCATCACATCACCTTATATTGAACTAGTAATTCCCTCATATCTGCTCCTAGCATCAGGATTGGAATGCAACATCACTTCTCCTATGTCGACATTGAACGTATTCAAGTTTTACACAACAGTTGTATATGAATGTAATTCTTACGGGGTTGAGTGACGCAGCTGTGCAGCAAGGTAGCAACTGATCACTGCGGCCCTCAAGGGCCCAATACATTCTTATTAAATTACTATTTTTTCTGACTGGAGACCCAGATAGCAAAAATCATCTGGCCCAGACCATTTGTAAGTTCTGGGCCAGATCCGCGCAACGGACCTGGGCCAGTGTCTTTTCGCACAACGGGCCTATACCGGCATGGATCCGCTTTAATCATCCGGACAAGCACTGGGCCGGCTCCGGACCAGATACTGTCAGATCCGGCCCACATCTGGGCCAAGTGTGTACCAGTTTTGGGCCGAATCTGGGCCGGCCCTTTTTCTACACTAAATACCGGCACGGATTGTGGTCTCCTGATAAACTAGTGTTAGTGCTAAGTCAGCAGCCACTACTTCCCTGTAAATTACATTACATTTAAAATAAATGTGTACTGAATAAATGCTGTATTCAAAGCCTTTATACCTTGATCCATCTTCAATTTATTTAGCATTTGAATACAAATGAATACACAAAACTGGGCAAAAATAGTTTTTATAGTTTTTATAAATTGCACACACATCAATGTTGTATTCACACAAAATCAATAGTTGTTGGTGTTTTTATAATCACCAAACAGTGTGGTCACTTCACAGAATGAAAAAAAACAGAATGAAAAAAAAAGAAACCAAACACATCAGCCATGGAGCTGCAAACGGCCTTCAGACGTGCTGAATAATTCCAATGAGGCATCTGCAAACATAACCCCAAGAAGAAAGCTGTTAGTTTTGTTGAGATTTACTGAAGCAGCATTCACACAGGCGATTGATTGACAATAAATTGACCTATATAGGCTAGTCATACTGACTGTATTTGGGCTATTTTAAACAATATAGCACAAAATAATATTATGACACTGCTGTTTTTTATTTGAAAACAGTGTCTTTATTTAAGACTAAACAGCAGATACTCATGTAATTGTACCATTATATAAAAAATTATACACTCTGTCCAACATTAATAATCATAAATGTTTCTTGAGCAGTAAATAAACATATCAGAATGATTTCTGAAGTATCATGTGATATTAAGAAATACATTTCAGTTTTGATCACAGGAATGAATGACATTTAAATTATATTAAAATAGAAACTGTTCTTTTAAATATCAATATTTTGCAATATTATGCAATTAAATCTACAGGACTCTAGTGGTTAATAAAATGAACTTCAAGCATATTGCGGAAGAACATTGTAGCCGGATCTACTTCTCCCCGACTATAACGAGACACGAAGGTCCTGTGATAGGAAACATATTAAAATAGTCCCAATATTAACCGTTATTACAGGTGTAAGCATAGCCGGATTAACAATTTTTTATACCCAGGGCAACAAGACTCAAGGGCCCCCCAACCCCGCCCCAAAGCAAAAATCACAAAGTCCCTATCATCAAGAGCATGTTCCTAAACTTACGATCACGTTAATGCCCTACTACTATATATTCACAAAGTCCCTATCATCAAGAGCATGTTCCTAAACTTACGATCACGTTAATGCCCTACTACTATATATTCACAAAGTCCCTATCATCAAGAGCATGTTCCTAAACTTACGATCACGTTAATGCCCTACTACTATATATTCATAAAGTCCCTATCATCATCAAGAGCATGTCCCTAAACTTAAAGAATATTACAGTAAAATTTTGTTTTAACAATTTGGCCTTAGAACTGGCCTCTTTAAAACTGAACTCATAAACACAAACATATTTTATTATTATTATTATACTTTGCTTTAAAGGGTAACAACACAACACTATAGAGGAAAAACTCATAGTCTACACAACATTTCAAATTAGGCTTGTACACGTCTATTAACTTCTATATATTTCCTTTGCTTAACAGGTGACCCTTACACACTGGACGTCTTGACTTAAATTGTGTAAACTCAAAACATTTAATGCTATCAAAGATTCAAGATAGATTTTTACAATTTTAAAATGTTTATTAAACGTCTCTTACACCATTTCCTTAAAAAAACAAAGCTGTGCAAAATGTGTGTGTCCTCTATAAAACAATCTGAGAGTGGTTTGAATTAATAACGTTGAGACTTGTACTTTAGAGACGGTCCCTAACTATAAGCACACAGAGGTTTCTCTCGGTCGATCACCGCGGTGTAGTGAGGCTGCTTGCGGGAAAACCGGACCTGATCTCGGCCTCCGACTATCCGTTGAATATCCAATATCGAACATCCAACCAACTTTACCTCGGTCTGAGATGAAGCAAATATATTTGTGCGGGAATTTCTCACACTATAAAAACTAACCTTGCGAGAATGGTTTAAATTATGCGCAATCCCCGCAATCCCGCACCGAAATGCAAGCCCTGTTTCACAGAGCCCAGTGCCCCTTAGATGTTATGTGCCCCTGGGCAAGTGCCCAGTTGCCCTAATGGTTAATCCGGCCCTGGGTGTAAGGTATTTGTAACGATACCGAATACTTAATCAAATTCATTCTTGTTGAATAGTCTTCTTTCAAAAACGTAAAAAATGTACACGTTTCCAAACCTTGGACAGGTACTTATAAAATCTCTTCAAAAATGAGGGTCTGTGTGAGACGTTACCGTTACTTTAGCCAAGTTGGGTTGACATAAGTAACGCAATGCTAGCCTATCACTGACATAACCAAGCAGCTCATTTTAAAAATATAAATTAATACTAGATTATAATAATAATTAGAGCAGTTAAATTCGTCATTTACATATGTATTATATAATACTATGTGGCTTACCTTGTGAATAGGGTACCAAGTGCCAACTGTCGCTTCAGCCTCCTCTTCTAAGAATGAAAACCGCGCTCATTTCACATAGGCTCGTGCCTGCTTTGCGAATTATCCGTATTAGATCCGTGAACCGGAGGTGACTGTAACGAGGATTTGCCGGGTTAGAGACGGATCCGGCTAGCAGTCACCAGCTGTTAGGAAACCGGAGGTGACTGTAACGAGGATTTGCCGGGTTAGAGACGGATCCGGCTAGCAGTCACCAGCTGTTAGGAAACCGGAGGTGACTGTAACGAGGATTTGCCGGGTTAGAGACGGATCCGGCTAGCAGTCACCAGCTGTTAGGAAACCGGAGGTGACTGTAACGAGGATTTGCCGGGTTAGAGACGGATCCGGCTAGCAGTCACCAGCTGTTAGGAAACCGGAGGTGACTGTAACGAGGATTTGCCGGGTTAGAGACGGATCCGGCTAGCAGTCACCAGCTGTTAGGAAACCGGAGGTGACTGTAACGAGGATTTGCCGGGTTAGAGACGGATCCGGCTAGCAGTCACCAGCTGTTAGGAAACCGGAGGTGACTGTAACGAGGATTTGCCGGGTTAGAGACGGATCCGGCTAGCAGTCACCAGCTGTTAGGAAACCGGAGGTGACTGTAACGAGGATTTGCCGGTTTAGAGACGGATCCGGCTCCGTGTCACCTGCAGTCTGGGGAGTCATGATAACGTTTTAACAATATGAATTTGTCATATTAATGGTTCCTTTGGCCCCAGACACGTTCCATGAGCATCAAACATCAACCATCACGCGTCCCTGTGTAAGTTAACAGATAATTATACAAGTAATATCAAGAAAGAAAAACAGGTTTACTACCGATAATTACTCTAAGAATGTTTAGTTACATTACTTTGCTCTAATCTTTCTCTTAACAGACAGGTTGACTTCCAACATAAATATTAATATATTACCATGCTCAAAATGAACGCCAAACCTAAATCTATATAGTTTGAGGCATTCTTTACTCAGTCAGAAATGGCATTAAGCCTAATATTTGTTTGTATGGGTACTGCATGCTCAGGGAATTTTATTTTATCAAAAAATTTAAATTCTAAGAGCCACGCTTTTGAGGTGAAAGGCATTTCTGAGGGGTTTGGTTAAAGCAGTGGAAAATCCCCAGTACAAGGTCTGTACTCTTATTACATAACGACAACACAATGTTGTGTGACTCTGTCATACTTGGCTGGGGAAATGGGTAGAGAGCAAACCAAGTCCTTTCATAATGTAGAATTGGGGAGCGCTTGATTTGGACGTTTATCTCTGACAAAACTATTTAAAGTTAATTTAATTTCTCACATTTAGAATTCAAAAGTTAGTTGAATTCTAAATGTGCTGTGACTGTGTGAATCTGGTGTGTGTGTGTGTGTGTGTGTGTGTGTGTGTGTGTGTGTGTGTGTGTGTGTGTGTGTGTGTACTGTATATGCAGGGGCGAGGCTAGCCCCTTTTTAGGGGTGCTTCAGCACCCCTAAAAAGGAGCTCAGCACCCCTAAAACTTGAGAGTAAGAAATGTTGTTATTCTAACATTTTTGTTCGTCTTTGACAAGGTTAAATAATATCCAAAATCTACTCCGTAGTTTGTGGTTTAAAATGTATGTGTTAAGGATGAAAAACACCCCCGCTTAGGAAATGGTGTCGTCCTCTCCTCTTCTACTTGTCCTCTACCTGCACCGCTCAGCACGAACCGCATCCAGCGTGAAACACACGCAGAGTGACAACCCGTTATGTAGTGTTGTCAAACAACTTAGTTGCTCCAAAGCTGTGTCACACCTTTTACCATATCGGTGTGTACTGGAGTCAGTATCCTGAATCACCATGGTACACCTATAATAAGTGTTTATTTTCGGACTATTTAAGTCCAGCGTGTCGCCGCCGCTGTGGAGTAGCACAGGACCTGGGTGACTCGTCAAGGGTCATAAACGGAGAGAAGTAACGCCGGTTATAATGTCCTTCTGCAAGACGCATGCAGTTCTGTTTATTAACTGCTAGAGCGTGAAAGAAAAACAGCAGCGCGACAAATAAACTGTAATACCTGTGTAGTGCGTACCTGTGTAGTGGGTGCCAGGGCCATCTGTGTAATCTAAAGAATTACAGAACGGCCGGTATTCCAGGACGGCCGGCCCACCACCCGCAACAAACGCAGTCATGACCTGTTTTTTTTCTTAATGCAATATTCCTGTGTGGAGTAGTGGGTTGCAGCTCTTGGCAGTGGAGCAGTAGGTCCCAGGTTCAATCTCCCATACCAGATGTAACAACCTTTTGAAATGCAGTAGCTAATATTAAGAAATATGTTGTGTGACCTCTCACAATAAGATGGTGCTCTAAAAGGAATTAAAAATAAATCTGGATTTTTGAGTAAGTTGAACCAATGTTAAAATGATTGTTATTTTTCAATAGACATTTTTGTTTTCGTGTGAAAAGTGGGTGGGTGGTGGTGGGGCTCATTGGGTGCTCAGCACCCCTAAAGCTCTGACCCTAGAATCGCTCCTGTGTATATGTATTAATTACATTAATCAGACGTTCATTGGCGGACTTCAGACGGCCCTGCACATCTGCTTCTTGAGCAGGGGGACCTTGCGGGCGCTGCAGGATTTCAGTCCTTCACAGCGTAGTGTGTTACAAATTGTTTTCTTGGTTACAATGGTCCCAGCATGATAAATGAAATCTTGCATGGAGCCCCAAACCGAGGGAGATTGACAGTTATTTTGTGTTTCTTCCATTTACGAGGAATCGCACTGACTTTGTCACCTTCTCACCAAGCTGCTTGGCGATAGTCTTGTAGCCCATTCCAGCCTTGTGTAGGGCAGCTCTTTGGTCTTGACCAGAGTGGAGAGTTTGTAAACTGATTGATTGCTTCTGTGGACAGATGTCTTTAATACAGGTAACAAACTGTATAAAAGACACCTTTATCAGAGTGCTCTTAATCTCAGCTCGTTATCTGTATAAAAGACACCTGGGAGCCAGATATCTTGCTGATTGACAAGGGATTAATTACTAATTTCAGAGTAAAATTCAAAACTTTTATAACGGATTTGAAATGTGTTATTCTTTTTGTTGTTATTCTGTCTCTTACTGTTAATGAACCTAACATTAAAAATATAGACTGACTATGTCTTTGTCAATGGGCAAACGTATATAACCAACTGATATCTAATATCTTCTGATTAGCAATCTAAATTGGCCGGTGTAGATTGGAGAACTGGCAAGCCTGAGATGTCATAGTAAATTTCCACTATTGATTTACCCCAGTGTTTGAACCAAAGGTGCTAGATGTTTGAGTTTTCTTACCTATTTGAGAATGGCCTCGCTGAACCTGGTCTGATTTGGGTCTAAGGCTAGACCAATTGGGTTCAAGGCCATATTCTTTTGCAGCCAGCCTTTACATAACATTAACTAACTGTGTGATTCCTATTGAGTAAGTTTTGACAGAGCATTTAGACCACAGTGTCTGCCATAACTTAGATATCAGAAACATTTACCAAAATGACACCAGATCTAAGATTACATTTGAGTGATCACATTAAGTGATCTATTATCTGTTATTGTTGAAAAGCCATAATGAGAATATAAATATGTTCGAGCACACTAAAGAGTAAAACGACAGCCCTATATTTTAAGCAAGATAGAGTGTTTTTGACACTTAACAAATGCAAACTTTACATTGAACGGCATCTATTTCCTTGATCTAATTGGGCTCTGAAATGTCAATAACTTCTCCATATCATAAGGAACAGGAGTATGAATTCAACATGTCCCAGATGATCCTCCCATCACTTCTCCATATCATAAGGAACAGGAGTATGAATTCAACATGTCCCAGATGATCCTCCCATCACTTCTCCATATCATAAGGAACAGGAGTATGAATTCAACATGTTCCAGATGATCCTCCCATCACTTCTCCATATCATAAGGAACAGGAGTATGAATTCAACATGTCCCAGATGATCCTCCCATCACTTCTCCATATCATAAGGAACAGGAGTATGAATTCAACATGTTCCAGATGATCCTCCCATCACTTCTCCGTATCATAAGGAACAGGAGTATGAATTCAACATGTTCCAGATGATCCTCCCATCACTTCTCCATATCATAAGGAACAGGAGTATGAATTCAACATGTCCCAGATGATCCTCCCATCACTTCTCCATATCATAAGGAACAGGAGTATGAATTCAACATGTCCCAGATGATCCTCCCATCACTTCTCCATATCATAAGGAACAGGAGTATGAATTCAACATGTCCCAGATGATCCTCCCATCACTTCTCCATATCATAAGGAACAGGAGTATGAATTCAACATGTCCCAGATGATCCTCCCATCACTTCTCCATATCATAAGGAACAGGAGTGTGAATTCAACATGTTCCAGATGATCCTCCCATCACTTCTCCGTATCATAAGGAACAGGAGTATGAATTCAACATGTCCCAGATGATCCTCCCATCACTTCTCCATATCATAAGGAACAGGAGTATGAATTCAACATGTCCCAGATGATCCTCCCATCACTTCTCCATATCATAAGGAACAGGAGTATGAATTCAACATGTTCCAGATGATCCTCCTATGTGTTGACAGACGCACCATCAGTTATATGCTCAGTTATGACAGAAAAATGGCAGTGCCAATACATCAAAGATCTATTTTTGCTTTGTATTACATTTGTTGTTCTTTTCAAGGACAATGTATAACGACTGTGAATTATGATTAATAATTAAGGAATCCGGTGGGACACATTCACATAACCACTAGGGACACACTGGGGTTGTAATGGGAGCTTCTGGGATTTACTATTAGTGATCTGTGACAGTGGGGAGGATGTGCAACACAGGAGGGGCCATCATGTGTCTCATCTGTGAGGCCCCGCCCCCTAGCAGCCAGACTCCTCCCAGCCTGTGGTCATTGACTCCCCATTGTTCCACTAATCCATGACTGTTAACATCGCATGGTGACAACAGGGCCCAGTTTTTCAAAAGGTTTAATCCGGATCAAATTGATCCGGATTTAGTAAAACTTTTTTTTGCGATCCGTGATCACGTAATCCATCTTACTTTTGAGCCAGTTTTTCAAAGCAACATCGGATTGGATCAATCTGATCCGGATAGGAGCTTTTCAGGATCACCAAATCTGGATAACCAGTGCTCAAACAGGATAGGAAATCACAATGTAGAACTATAGATATGTAAAGAGCAACAAGTAGAATAGCCAGTGTGGGGTCAATATAAGTGCATTTTATTGGTTATTCTGTAATCATTGCATGCATCACCAATAAATATTCTAAAAAAAAAAATGTTTTCAATTGTGATTAATATATATATCAATTAGTGACAGAATAAACTGTATTGTTGTTGGTCAATTTTGACAGCTGTTTGGCGGATTATTTTATGAGGCCAAACTCTTTCTACTTTGCTGTAGGCCTATACTGAAAGGCTGAATACGTTAAAGCCTACCTAATCACTGTAGCCTGACGGATGAACAAATAAAATTAACACATTATGAATAAATAGGATATCTTGTAAGATACTGCATGATCCAAATATAGTATTATATGATACATTTTTAACGTTTTCATTACATTTTGGGCATGAAATCCACGCTGAATCCACCCTACTAATGGGATCAGTTTTATCCAGTTTTTTTGGATCAAAGTGATCCAAATCCTATAAAAAAGTTCTGAAAACCCCAAACTAAAGGTTTGATCCGGATCAAAACCAAGATTGGATTACGTGATCTAATCCGATTATGTAATCCGTTTTTTCTTTTGAAAAACCCATTTTCCAGATTTGATCCAATCCGTTATCCAAAATCCTAATGGATGACTTTTGAAAAACTGGGCCCAGGCTCTCAGAGACAGATGGCCCAACAATGTCTTAGGGGAGACACCATGCATTCTATCTCACACGCACACACACACACACACACGCACCCATAGAAACACACACACCCATAGAAACAAACACACACACATCACATTCATCACAGACATAAACCCAAATCGCACATACAGTAATGTCCATACTCATACATACAGACAATGTGAATAACAGTGGTTGAGTAATAGAGGGAGATCCAGGGTCCGGTTGTTCATAAATCATCTGAGCGGATTACGGCCAGTGGATTGGATCTAATCTTTCAATATTTCTTACGTTTGGTTCCTGAAATCCACCCTGAACCCTCCCTTCTGCTGAACAACACATACTAAACGCTTGATCCAGATAAAAACAAGATTGGATTACGTGATCAAATCCGATTTCAGAATCCTTTTTTTATTTCACTATCCCATTTTCGAGATTTGATCAAATCCACTAGCTGTAATCCGCTCAGATTACTTTTGAACAACACGGCCCTGGGGATTAAAACTTCTGATATAAAGACTGGGGCCTTTCAGGTGAAGCCATTTAAATAGTGAATGAGACTGTACTTGGCACAGCCCCTATAAACCAGTCCAAGTCAGTTCGAGGTCAAGTGGAGTGAATAACATACAAGATTATTTAATTCTGTGTTGGATTATTGGTTATGGAACTGTGGACTAAAGTGTTCTATTGTGCAGCATGTCTGTGTGCAGGGAAAGAGTATTAGAGAAAGCCCCAGTGCTCTCACACACAGAGAGTTCTCTCACACACACACACACACAGAGTCCCCTCTCATATTTCACATTCCAGAGCCTTGTATGGTAGAGCTGTATCAGAAACATGGAACTGTAAGTGCTGCTAGGAACTGTTTCTTTAACACAGATGACAACCACAGAACAGTGTGTAAATGTGAAGCTAACTGAAGCTAATACACGAGGAATAAAATGTGTATTGAATGTAGGTGATTCTACACACAAGTACATATCTCCCATCAGGTATGGTCATCTTAGGGCCGTCACACTTAAGACATTGCTGCATAAATTATTTTTTTATTATGTTGATTAACTTAATTCTTCACAGACCCTTTTAAGGATATGTAACATTTAATATGTTACCTTTCATGACACCACACAGAACATAGCTACAGTAATTGAGATCTATTTTAAATCCTTATTTCATTAATGCAATGACGGACAAATTGCATTTGCTGGCAACAGCTCTGTAGATTAGCCGCTGGGTTTCGTCACCTATTTTAGCAGCATGTGGCCCACAGTAGATGGTTCACCTAATTGGTAGATGATTCTGATGGAAACTGGTTCATTTGCATTGCAGAACTGTGCCATAGGAAGTATAACAGCTTCATATTTCACGCTACCACCTCCTCCACATTTTAAGCAGTCATTGGATACACACATATATATATGTGATTAGTACATAAATATAGTACAGGCAAGGGTTAGGGTTAGAATGACTAAAGGATACTAACCTAGATCTGTGCTGTATGTGGAAATGTGTGCTTTCCTCAAGAGTTGAATCCCAACTACCTACAGGTTCCCATACACTGTATAGATGTGGGGGGGGGGCTTCTAAAAGGCACAGGAATTACAACCCCAATGGGGAGGGGGTTGGTAACAGTTACTGTTACTGTGAGTACATACAGATTCTGGCATGTTTCTCCTTACAAATGTGTGTTGACATTTCTTGCTTTATGATATTTATTTTAATGACATCAAAAGTCAATAACTGTAAGGTTATATGTTTTATGTTAGGAAATATTTCAACATAAAATTGCATAGGTAATCAAGCCCTTCATATTAGGGCAGTCATTTTGCTTTTGGTATTGCTGTATGTACATTGGCCTCCAAAATGATAGACACCATAGGTAAATATAAACAAAAAAGATATTGAAAAAGGTAGTTGTTGTTTACACAGCGGCTAGGAAAAACTCCCTGATGTGTCGAGTTACGAAAGAAACCTAGAGAGAAAGAGGGCTCTAATGTGTGGCCAGTGCTTTTTTGGCTGTGAACTTTAAAGTTTCCTAATTATTTAATTAATATGTGTTAGGTCCGGAGTCTTTAAAACATCATCTATGTCAGACGCATGGACAAGGACACGGACAATTGGGGGCAGTAAGAGAGAAGCAGAAGCCACAACATTCAGGTATCCTTAGCTACTGTGCCTGTATGGGGGGGGGGGCAGCCACTCATGTTAAGGGCTTGGTAGTTCCATGTGGGGTCTATGGGTTTATGTCCTTAACACATTAGAAAATCATCAAGAAGTTGATTTTCTTTTAATAATTCCATTCAAAAAGTGAAACTTGGTTGATCAAGTGTTTATTTCATTTAATTGTGATGATTACAACTGACAACTAATGAAAATCCCAAACTCAGTATTTCTGAAAAATAGAATATTACTTAAGACCAATACAAAAAATTTAGTTGAGTTTTAGAAATGTTGGCCAAAAGTATGAACATGAAAAGTATGAACATGTACAGCACTCAATACTTAGTTGGGGCTCCTTTTGTCTGAATTACTGCAGCAATGCGGCGTGGCATGGAGTCGATCAGTCTGTGGCACTGCTCAGGTGTTATGAGAGCCCATTTTCTATGGGTTAAGGTCAGGCGAGTTTGCTGGCCAATTAAGAACAGGGATACCATGATCCTTAAACCAGGTACTGGTAGCTTTGGCAGTGTGCAGGTGCCAAGACCCGTTGGAAAATGAAATATGCATTAAGTTGGTCAGCAGTGCTCTAAAACTTCCTGGTAGACGGCTGCGTTGACCTTAGACCTCAGAAAACACAGTGGACCAACACCAGCAGATGACATGGCACCCCAAACCAACACTGACTGTGGAAACTTTACACTGGACTTCAAGCAACGTGGATTCTGTGCCTCTCCTCTTCCTCCAGACTCTGGGACCTTTATTTCCAAAGGAAATGCAACATTTACTTTCATCAGAGAACATAACTTTGGACCACTCAGCAGCAGTCCAGTCCTTTGCAGTCCAGACGCTTCTGAAGCTGCATCTTGTTCAAGAGTGGCTTGACACAAGGAATGCTCCAGCTGAAACCCATGTCTTGCATACATCTGTGCGTGGTGGTTCTTGAAGCACTGACTCCAGCTGCAGTCCAGTCTTTGTGAATCTCCCCCACATTTTTGAATGGGTTTTGTTTCACAATCCTCTCCAGGCTGCGGTTATCCCTATTGCTTGTACACTTTTTTCTACCACATCTTTTCCTTCCCTTTGCCTCTCTATTAATGTGCTTGGACACAGAGCTCTGTGAACAGCCAGCCTCTTTAGCAATTACCTTTTGTGTCTTGCCCTCCTTGTGTAAGGTGTCAATGGTCGTCTTTTGGACAGCTGTCAAGTCAGCAGTCTTCCCCATGATTGAGTAGCCTACAGAACTAGACTGAGAGACCATTTAAAGGCCTTTGCAGGTGTTTTGAGTTAATTAGCTGATTAGAGTGTGGCACCAGGTGTCTTCAATATTGAATCTTTTCACAATATTCACATTTTCTTAAATACAGATTTTGGGGTTTTCATTAGTTGTCAGTTATAATCATCAAAATTAAAAGGAATGAACACTTGAAATATATCAATCTGTATGAAATGAATGTATACATTAGTCAAGTTTCACTTTTTTAATGGAATTACTGAAATAAATCAACTTTTTGATGCTATACTTATTATATGACCAGCACCCGTATAGGTTTAAGGTTTCTCACATGCTTTCAGGTAGTACATTTTGAGTAAATGGCTTCTTTATTGCCATCCCCAATCCCAAACCGCAGACGATCTCTTTCTCTGGTATCGGGTTTATGGACATTAACATCAGAAGCCTGCTCCCTAAAATGTACTTACCACTCTTGCGCACTCATCTAACCCTGATATGCTAGCCTTAACTGTTGCTGTGTGTTACAAACCCCCACAGCACCAAGCAGTGCCCTGGACACCTCACGTGAACTGATTGCTCCCCATCTTTCCTCAAAGTTTTGACTGCTAGGAGACTTAAACTGGGATATACTTAACCCCCCCAGTCACTGTACTTTCTAAGCTTGATGCACTGAGCCTCATAGGTTCAACCTCAAATCAGTAACCATGGGGACCCTCATTGATGTTGTCCTGACTAATTTGCCACTAAATACATCTCCTTATTGCCTGTGTCCATATGGGGCCGCGGTCAAACGACCACCCCTCTTCTCAGTTAGATGCTGTATAAAACACTTCAGCGAACAAGCCTTTCTAAATGACCTGAACTCTGTATCTTGGGTGAACATTAATCTTATCCCGTCAGTAGAGGACACTTGTTTTTTTCTTCACAGAGTCCATGTTTTGTTACTACAAAAAGTTGAGTTAATAAGTTCCCTCTACGTTAACGATGTGGCTTTTGCTGTTACTCTCAGATCCATCTCTATGCAGATGATACTATTCTGTATACATCCGGCCTTTTGTTAGCTACTGTGCTTTCTAATCTCCAGGAGAGTTTTAATGCCATTCAGCATTCATTCCGAAACCTCCAGTTATTACTAAACTCTGGTAAAACTATGTGCAGCTTTTCATTCGATGGCTGCCAACACCTGCCCGTCTAACTAGCATTGCCACGCTAGATGGGTCTGAACTAGAATATGTTGATACATACAAATACCAATGTGTCTTGTTAGACAGCTTTCTCTCCTTCCTGCCCCAGATAAACAAACTCAAATCTAAAGTTAGGTCTAGAATCGGTTTCCCAAGTCCTACCTAGGCCCGCTGTATATGAGCTCTCTAGTCACCATAGCTCTGCCCTCCCACAGTCTAAAACAGGTACATTGCCTTAGTCACTCCGAAGGTCTGCTCCACTTTTGGCCACAAATCATTCCAGTTTTCATCCGCCAATCACTGAAACGAATTACAAAAGTCCCTAAATCTCGAAACCCTTATCTCACCTATTGCTTTCAAACTAAATATGTCTGAACATTTGTCCGATCACTGTACAGGCTGACTTTTTTTTGCAATTTTTCTATTTGTATTTGTAATTCCTCATCATAAAACTGCTGTATAATGCTATGAGGTTCTTTAATGGTTCATTACTGGAGGTCAGTGGTAGGTTAACTTTGTCTACATTCATGGATCAAGGTGATTACACAGCATATGGGGTTAAATACTTATTTCTGTTTATTTTTTATTAAATTCTATTATACGGGTTATAAACTGATGCTGATGCTATTAGAGGGATGGGTGGACTGTTCACAAAAGCAACAGCCGGCAGAGATTGGGTGGTGCAGCACAGCTGAGCTCAGCAAAGGGACACACACAGAAATAAAGAACTCATTATATCAATAAGAAGTCGCTCAAGCAGCCTTAAATGAATGCTAAAGGGGTGAGTGTGCATGCCCTCAGGGGGGCTGGCCCACCTGACTCCCTGTACAATTGTGAAGATTCACAATTCCTCAGTTGAACACATTTGTCTGAAGGGTTTCTGAAAGGCTGAGATTGGGTTGTAACACTTTCAACTACTTAAATTACATTAAAATAAATAAAATGTCTCTTGACCGATCTAAAATATGACATTTCTCCTCAACAAATGAGCTCAATTATATATTAGCGCATATGATTCACAACTGTGTTGAAGAAATATTATTTGCAGCCAAACACATTACTACATTATGGCTTCAAGTTATCAGGTTCAAGTATACAGTAAACTATTATGTAGAACTACATTTTTGGCTAGATTTACATCATAGATTTATTACGGTGAACTGTGAACCTTCCCAAAGATAAAAGGTAAATTTTTCTGACAGATACTCCCTGCAGCTACTGAGGTCCAAAGACAATCTATCACTCACTGTCTATTGGAGTGGAATGAAGTCTGGTCCTGCTGCATGTAGAAACAGAAATAGTCCAAACAAATGTAATTGAGAAGCAACTAACACATCTTTTAATTATCTATTAAGTTATGGTAATAACTATTACCAGCTACATCACTTGTTTTACAGAGTGCCGCGTTAACTACAACAGGTTTAACTTATAATACTAAGTTGTATGATCCAGATTTATGTGTACTGTTACCACTAAGACCTCATAATGTTATCTCTCATAATGTACCCCCTGGCTATACCACTGGTACAAAGGGAGTCAACACACAAAGTGAACATTTACTTCCTATACTCATTTCTGCAAATGGATTTAATGAGTCATGCGATTTTGTGTTTTCCTACCTGAATATCCAGTAACAAGGATGGTTTTACTTAATGTCCGTCCTGAATAATGGAAAAAAACAATTGCACATATCCGCAGAGCCAACATTGACCCAGAAATCCATGTTCCTTATTATCTAATCCTAATGCTAACCTTAAGCCTAACTGGCACGAATCCTAGGTGTAGTGTGTTCAGGAAACAGGCACAGGCATGAATCTCGTTTGTGGGTTATATTAAATGAAACAGACAACGACAAACAACAACAATCTCGACACAGTAACTGAAATGAAAATGCGCTTGACTAACAACGAACACTAACCATAACTGAAGTCGTATCAAATGACTAATAAATAGGGAGGGCAGCGGATATAACATATACTCTTAATGATAACTAATTGGCACCTGGTGTGAATGATGAATGAACAAGACAATGAATGTAATCCGGGGATAAGTTGATGAAAAGAAAGGAAACCGGGAAACACAGGGTAAAGACATGATAACCTCAGCCCACTGTGACTCTAACCATATACTTCTGGTTAACCTCAGCCTACTGTGACTCTAACCATATACTTCTGGTTAACCTCAGCCTCCTGTGACTCTAACCATATCCTTTTGGTTAACCTCAGCCCACTGTGACTCTAACCATATCCTTTTGGTTAACCTCAGCCCACTGTGACTCTAACCATATGCTTTTGGTCAACCTCAGCCCACTGTGACTCTAACCATATCCTTTTGGTTAACCTCAGCCCACTGTGACTCTAACCATATACTTTTGGTTAACCTCAGCCCACTGTGACTCTAACCATATCCTTTTGGTTAACCTCAGCCCACTGTGACTCTAACCATATCCTTTTGGTTAACCTCAGCCCACTGTGACTCCAACCATATCCTTTTGGTCCACCTCAGCCCACTGTGACTCTAACCATATCCTTTTGGTTAACCTCAGCCCACTGTGACTCTAACCATATCCTTTTGGTTAACCTCAGCCCACTGTGACTCCAACCATATCCTTTTGGTCCACCTCAGCCCACTGTGACTCTAACCATATCCTTTTGGTCAACCTCAGCCCACTGTGACTCTAACCATATCCTTTTGGTTAACCTCAGCCCACTGTGACTCTAACCATATACTTCTGGTTAACCTCAGCCCACTGTGACTCTAACCATATCCTTTTGGTTAACCTTATGCCCAATTGAACCTAGCCTAACCAAACCTGAAGTAACAACAGTTGTAATATTATACCAAATTGTAAGTTGTTCCCTAGAACTGACCCCTGAAGACCAACATTTATGCCAGTAATGACTAAACCTAAAAGTAACCCCAATATTATATATATATACTAACCACAACAGTACATTTTCCCCAAAAAAAGTTATTGTGGAAACCGGCAAAGATTTCTAATAAGGGCAAACATTTGATGTTTTATCATCGTTGTGTGGACATTAGGTCCTTTCTTGATGATAAACCACAGAGCCATACACACACACAAACCCTCACTTGGTATGAAATGTTGAAAGGCAATACTTTAATGTCACCCTCATTCCCAGACTGTTTGGTGTTAAGGCTCTCACATCTTACACCCACGCACAATGAAAGCCCTACTGAGGAGGGATTACTGAGTTCAAGTGGTTCACAGTGAAACTGCACTATCATTTTCATATGCATGTGTAACTTATGGGATGCTATCAGAGCCAGACCACACTTCATTCCAGACCAGTGATTCATTGAGAATGGAACTTTACCAAGTAAAAGACAAAGCAGAGAACTCTCTGAACCCAATCACAGACCTGTGTGACCTCTATCTGTTTATTGAACCCAACATGTGTTTTGTTCAGAAGGTCAAAGGTTGATAGGCCCTTTTATTCGATTTTCTTTCTGTTATCAAGATAATGTAAATTCACTGTTTGGAATGTAAAAGTTATTTATGGGCCTTTATTTAAAATGAAGTTGCCTATGGTTTAACTGTTCCCTTATGGACAGTGTGTGTGTGTGTGTTTCTGTTTGTACGTGCCTATAGTACCAATGTCTCTACCAGTGTTGTAAACATGCCATGAATCAACCAGATGACTGGAAACGGAAGCAGGAAATGTGTCACAACCAATGGATTGGCTGCTTTTGTGTCTTAGTGCTCATATGCTGAGTCACCAACAGTTCTGTACTACTTTAGTACATTAATTTGTCAGACAAAGGAAATTTGTCGCTTCCGATTTATTCAAAATACAATGCAACAGTATGCCCACCACATTCATAGGGGCTTCTGATTTGGCCAATCTAAAAGATTTATAAGAAGTTGGCTAGAGACTTTTAAAACAAGATGTTTCATTAGGATATTTAACTTTACAGTCTATATAGGAGTATAAACATGTGGGTTAACATGTGTGTGAGTTTGTATGCGTACATGATTGTGTATTATGTTGGCATTTCCACTGAATGGGAAACAGACTCGTTAAACCAGTCACAATGTCTTACATATTAACAGTGTACACTATGGACCCCTATGGGCCAATTAAGTACACTACAGACACTACATCACTCTCACTAATTAAAGGTGTTACTGGCCATAGAGATGGTTAGAGGACATAAAAGGAAGAAAAACAAATTATTTTGTGGACATTGTCATTAAATGAACTTGCTATTTTATTGTAGTCAGCTGGGTGGGATTTATGAATTCATGGGCGGATCCCTTCGGATGATTACGTCAGTTCAATGTATTTGTCTATTGAGACATTACATCTGGGATTAGCCAGTTTGTACTGAGATTAGTTCATCATGTAGCACGATATCATTGCCAATGCAAGACCAGACTTGAGATACTGAGAGATATATGGTGAGATATACAGTATCTCACAAAAGTGGGTACACCAATCCCATTTTTGTAAATATTTGATCATATCTTTTCATGTGACAACACTAAAGAAATTATACTTTACTACAATGTAAAGTAGTAAGTGTACAGCTTATATAACAGTGTAAATTTGCTCTCCCCTTAAAACAACTCAACACACAACAATTAAAGACTCGTAGTGATACAAGGTCCCACATAGCAAAAATCATCTGGCCCAGACCATTCGTAAGTTCTGGGCCAGATCCGCGCAACGGACCTGGGCCGGTGTCTTTTGGCACAACGGGCCAATACCGGCACGGATCCGCTTTAATCATCCGGACCAGCACTGGGCCGGCTCCGGACCAGATACTGTCAGATCCGGCCTACATCTGGGCCAAGTGTGTACCAGTTTTGGGCCGAATCTGGGCCGGCACTTTTTTCTACACTAAATACCGGCACAGATTTGTGGTCACCTGATAAACTAGTGTTAGTGCTAAGTCAGCAGCCACTACATCCCTGTAAATTACATTACATTTAAAATAAATGTGTACTGAATAAATGCTGTATTCAAAGCTTTTATACCTTGATCCATCTTCAATTTATTTAGCATTTGAATACAAATTAATACACAAAACTGGGCAAAAATAGTTTTTTATCGTTTTTATAAATTGCACACACATCAATGTTGTATTCACACAAAATCAATAGTTGTTGGTATTTTTATAATCCCCAAACATGTGGTCACTTCACAGAATGAAAAAACAGAATGAAAAAAAGAACCAAACAAATCAGCCATGGAGCTGCAAACGGCCTTCAGACGTGCTGTATAATTCCAATGAGGCATCTGCAAACATAACCCCAAGAAGAAAGCTGTTAGTTTTGTTGAGATTTACTGAAGCAGCATTCACACAGGCGATTGATTGACAATAAATTGACCTATATAGGCTAGTCATACTGACTGTATTTGGGCTATTTTAAACAATATAGCACAAAATAATATTATGACACTGCTGTTTTTTATTTGAAAACAGTGTCTTTATTTAAGACTAAACAGTGGATACTCATGTAATTGTACCATTAAATAAAAAAATGATACATTCTGTCCAACATTAATAATCATAAATGTTTCTTGAGCAGTAAATAAACATATCAGAATGATTTCTGAAGTATCATGTGATATTAAGAATTACATTTCAGTTTTGTTCACAGGAATGAATGACATTTAAATTACCGTATATTAAAATAGAAACTGTTCTTTTAAATATCAATATTTTGCAATATTATGCAATTAAATCTACAGGACTCTAGTGGTTAATAAAATGAACTGCAAGCATATTGCGGAAGAACATTGTAGCCGGATCTACTTCTCCCCGACTA
This sequence comes from Dallia pectoralis, assembly GCA_029465975.1. Lineage (NCBI taxonomy): Eukaryota > Metazoa > Chordata > Actinopteri > Esociformes > Umbridae > Dallia > Dallia pectoralis. Next base: position 26,288,541 of record CM055730.1, read on the forward strand.
TGACGAGACACGAAGGTCCTGTGATAGGAAACATATTAAAATAGTCCCAATATTAACCGTTATTACAGGTGTAAGGTATTTGTAACTATACCGAATACTTAATCAAATTCATTCTTGTTGAATAGTCTTCTTTCAAAAACGTAATTTTTTTTACCGTTTCCAAACCTTGGACAGGTACTTATAAAATCTCTTCAAAAATTAGGGTCTGCGTGAGACGTTACTTTAGCCAAGTTGGGTTGACATAAGTAACGCAATGCTAGCCTATCACTGACATAACCAAGCAGCTCATTTTAAAAATATAAATTAGTAATAGATTATAATAATAATTAGAGCAGTAAATTCGTCATTTACATATGTATTATATAATACTATGTGGCTTACCTTGTGAATAGGGTACCAAAGTGCCAACTGTCGCTTCAGCCTCCTCTTCTAAGAATGAAAACCCCGCTCATTTCACATAGGCTCGTGCCTGCTTTGCGAATGATCCGTATTAGATCCGTGAACCGGAGGTGACTGTAACGAGGATTTGCCGGGTTAGAGACGGATCCGGCTAGCAGTCACCAGCTGTCTGGAAACCGGAGGTGACTAACGCGGATTTACCGGTTTAGAGACGGATCCGGCTCCGAGTCACCTGTAGTCTGGGTCCCGGAGGTGACTGTAACGCAGATTTGCCGGTTTAGACACAGATCCGTCTCCGAGTCACCTGCTGTCTGGGTCCTGGAGGTGACTGTAACGCGGATTTGCCGGTTTAGAAACGGATCTGGCAAGGAGTCACCTGCTTTCTGGGGTCTCAGGTGTGAATGGGGAGCAGATGTGTTAAATGTGGTGTTATCACTCTCACACTTATACTGGTCACTGGAAGTTCAACTTGGCCCGTCACGGCAAAAAACTGAGGATCTGAAAAAAATAATTGTTGCTTTAAAAAGATTGCCAAGACCCTGAAACTGTGTGGCCAAGAAACACGGTGGCCAAGACCATATAGCGGTTTAACAGGACAGGTTCCACTCAGAACAGGCCTCGCCATGATCGACCAAAGAAGTTGAGTGCATGTGCTCAGCGTCATATCCAGAGGTTGTCTTTGGCAAATATGAGTGCTGACAGCATTGCTGCAGAGGTTGAAGTGGATCACCCTGTCACCCTGATGCACAAGAAAGCCTGCAAACAGTTTGCTAAAGCCAAGCAGTCTAAAGACATGGATCACTGGAACCATGTCCTGTGGTCTGATGAGACCAAGATAAACTTATTTGGTTTAGATGGTGTCAAGTGTGTGTGGCGGCAACCAGGTGAGGAGTACAAAGACAAGTGTGTCTTGTCTACAGTCAAGTATGGTGGTGGGAGTGTCATGGTCTGGGGCTGCATGAGTGCTGCCGGCACTGGGGAGCTACAGTTCATTAAGGGAACCATGAATGCCAACATATAATGTGACATACTGAAGCAGAGCATGATCCTTTCAGAGACCGGCCACAGGGTAGTATTCCAATATGAGAACGACCCCATACACACCTCCAAGACGATCACTGCCTTGCTAAAGAAGCTGAGGGTAAAGGTGATGGACTGGCCAAGCAAGTCTCCAGACCTAAACCCTATTGAGCATCTGTGGGGAATCCTCAAACGTAAGGTGGAGGAGAGCAAGGTCTCTAAGATCCACCAGCTTCTTGATGTTGTCATGCAGGAGTGGAAGAGGACTCCAGTAGCAACCTGTGAAGCTCTGGTGAACTCCTCTATTGGATAGGTTCTACCCTCACCTGGTGGTTTTGGTCTAAAGTGGAAAAACCAAAAACCTGCATACACTAGGCCCTCCGTGGAATCGGTTTGGCACCTCCGCCAATAGGATGCACTTATACCTCTGTTCCAAAACCCATATCACGCCACGATCATTGTATTTTGGAAGAAAACATTTGTGGACTGCATCTGAGATATTGTATATTTGGGAATTACAGTACAGTCTCGATTGGTTCACCAACAATTTTTTTGACAGGGTTCAACATGTTAAGTCTGAGGGTCTGCTGTCTGGCCCTGTAGATGTCTCAATGGGGGTGCCACAGGGTTCGATTCTTGGGCCGACACTATTCTCTGTGTATATCAATGATGTTGCTCTTGCTGCTAGCGGCTCTCAGATCCACCCTTATGCAGATGATACCATACTATACTCATCTGGTCCTGCTTTGGACTCTGTACTAACTAACCTCCAAAAGAGCTTCGATGCCGTTCAATACGCCTTTTGTGGACTTCAGTTGCTCCTAAACTCAAGTAAAACAAAATGCATGCTGTTCAAGCGTACACTATCCGTACCTACCCAACCAGCATCCTCACTCTGGAAGGGTCTAAACTAGACTATGTGAACTCTTACAAATACCTAGGTATCTGGTTAGACACTTCGCTTACATTTCAATCACACATTAACCAGCTTTAAATCAAAATCAAATCTAGAATTGGCTTCCTATTCCGAAACAAAGCCTCCCTCACCCCTGCTGCCAAACACACTTTGGTAAACATCACTGTCCAATACTAGATTTCGGTGATGTAATTTATAGAACTGCTTCTTCCTCCCTTCTGAAGAGGTTAGATGTAGTCTATAATAGTGCAATCCGTTTTGTTACCAATGCCCCTTTTAACACCCACCACTGTGACCTATATGCATTGGTGGGCTGGCCCTCTACATATTTGACCCCTGACCCATTGGTACCACCTCATATACAGGTCAATCCTACGCAAAACCCCTCAATACCTATACTCTCTACTCACCACAGCCTCACCAACCCGTAATCTGCGCTCAAGCAGGTACATCTCCCTAGTCACTCCAAAAGCAAACACCTCCTTCGGCCGTAGCTCCTTCCAGTTTGCAGCAGCATGCGACTGGAACGAACTACAAAAGACCCTAAAACTGGAAAACATCATTTCTCTCACCTCCTTTAAAACACGACTGTCCAAGCTACTGCCTACTCATTGGACTTGCTGACCCCCCCCACCATTTCAGATTTACTTTGCCTGCCCCAGTGCCTTGGTCTGTACCCTTGATACCTCTGCTACCACGGTATAAAACTGTATTTGTCGTATGCCATTTGCTCTACATTTACTTGCACATTATGTCCAGTGTTAGTTGCCTTGCTCTTTTGCTCGTCAATTTAATCCAACTCTTTTTTACTGATCATATCGCACTAATTTGTACACTGTTTACGCTGCTGCCCTTTCTGTAATTTATTGGTATTTACTTTATCTATATTTAGATGCATATTTTTCATTATTTTAGTCCCCTGTGCAATTATTGTGTCACGTTCCGGCTCCCGGGCAGGTAACAGGTAGGACACAGGTGCAGAGATTTACAAAACACAAGGATTTATTCCGGACAGGCAGAACTGGAGATATCGCCGAAAACACAGAAACTCAAGAATCTCCCAACCAGGAAACAAGAACTCGTACCTCAACGAATAAAGTACATATAACACGACTCTTCTGCGTTACAAACAGAAAAACAACGTACCTTCGAACAATGATCGCACAAACACCGCCAGAATCAGGCAGGCTTAAATACAGGGGCTAAATGCCCAACAGAACACAGGTTCGGAGAAATCTCAGGTGTAGTGAATGTCTTTGTCTCTGCTGACAGGGGGGAGGGCCAATACTGGCATAGAGAGGGACAGAGGGAGGAATAGACCACTGGTCCTCACATATTATAATCCATAGAAATCATAATAAAGGCTAGATGCTTCGTCACCGCTGCTGGCCAAATGGAAGTCGACATCCGCAACTGGCGGCCATCTTGGTACAGTCAGCTCGCTTACTCGCAACATTGTGTTTTAAGGGTGCATATACTTTCAAATAACCATAACTTGCTCAATTTTCTATCGATTTTCAAACGGTTTGGTTTGTTATTAACATCAGAGATGTAGTTATGACACTGATACTTATGAATAATTATAACCATGAATACACACAATGTATTTATGTAAAATAAGTATATACTAAAACTCAGTATATAGAATGGCAACATGAGATATATATACAGATTAGTAATATATATACACATATACACACACACACACACACATACTGTAACGATCTGCCCTAGGCAGATGACAGGAAGCTGACCCAAACGCAGAGAACTCCATTTACTGGTTTTATTGGTAATCACTGGCAGACAGGCACTAAAACAGAGAACTTTAACACAAAACCACGAGTCAAACAAAGGGTCAACACAGAACATGATAACAGGAACCTAATACCCAAAGAACATGAACTAAACAGTACAAACAAACTGACCTTACAAAGAACCAGACAAACGTAACCCCAGAACCAGACAAACGTAACTAAAACACAGGAACTAAAGACAGGAAACCTGGACAAACTAACCTACAGAGAACAGACAGGTGACAGAACGTTTCATTTAACAGTAAACATAATCCCTCTACAAAACAGAGAACAAGCACACAAAAGAACAGCACGAGAACCGAGAAAACATACCTTTAACAATGACCCAACAATGACAGACAGACACCGACCAAACTATATACAGACACTAACGAACTAACACTGAACAGGTGTGACGAAAAACACAGGTGCAAAGAATGTCTTTGATTTTCCCTCTGCTGATTGGGGGAGTGTCAGCACCAGCATAGAGGGGAACAGAGGGAGTTCCTTACACATACATAATAAAATTATTACTACTATAATACAATACAATTATTTAAATGATCACATACTTATTTTAAACAAGTTAAACTATTGTAAAAAAACAACAACATTTATTTACAATTAAAAAAGTACAAAATAGACCCAATAAACATAGCTTCTGTAACGAATATCCCAAAAACACGCTTTTATAAATTTACAGGATAATCCAAAAAAGGTACAAAACGGCAGGCAGAATCCTGGGAACAGGCAAACATGAAGAGCTTTATAGCTGAGAAAAAGGATTTTAAACAGACAGCAGCTAGTGAGATAGCCATTAGTTCTCAAACTGTTTACACAGAGTACCACCTCAAATAATATTGAGCTCTTAAACTACTAACACCATCATAGACCTTTCTGGGTCATATGATGCTCTCATCTCCAACTGCTTATCCGGGGTCGGGTCGTGGGGGTAGCAGCTCTAGCATGGGACCCCAAACTTCTCTTTCCCTGGCAACATTACGACTGGGGACTCCCGAGGCGTTCCCAGGTCAGTGTGGAGATATAATCTCTCCACCTAGTCCTGGGTCTTCCCTGTGGTCTCCTCCCAGCTGGACGTGCCTGGAACACCTCTCTAGGGAGGCGCCCAGGTGGCATTCTTACTAGATGCCCGAACCACCTCAACTGATGCTCTCATTTGTTTTACAATACACATGCAAATATTGACAACATGAGGTTGGGGTCCATTCTGAGACAAGTCCACAGGCAGGTTGTCTTCCGCTCCTCTAGAGGTGGTGGTGCTTCTTGTTGCTACCAGCTAAAATAAACATAAGTAAAGACATTTTGAGTGTCTAAAATGTGGTGGAATAAACAACACATTATATAACTTGCAGTTACAAGAACTTAAGTGACATTTAATCACATATTGGTATATCAATCTTATACACCTTGATTTATTGTTGGTCAACGATACACATACCCTTTGAAGATGAACTGGAAAGTGGAAAAGGATTAATTTTCCCCGTTCTGTGAAAGTCCTCACTACTGAAGTGCTCACTACAGAGCAGTGTCCTGTCAGCGGCAACAAAACCGTCCCTTTTTAGTCCAAGTTCCCACTGCCTCCTCATCATTCCGGTTTTGGGAAACCTTAAAAACGTGGGAAATGTACCCAGATATATAAATTGTCAACATTTCCAATCCTTTTTTCCTTCTTCCAACATTAACAGTGAGGACAAAAATACACACCTAAAATCTCATGTTTGTATGTAGGCAGAATATGTATGCAGAATAAGATAACCACTCAAAACTAGTTATAAAAAGGTGTCAAAAATAAAACATTTAGCGATTGTGTAAACAAACTTCTAAAAAGCCTTGGGTCAACAACAACCTTGTAATACTATTGTCATTGCCCCGTTGTTCCTGTGTAACAGGACCTGTCTTGTACATAAATCCACTGAGTAACTAACGATCATCCCAAATATCATCATAATATTGTCAAATCTTACCGGTGAAAGGTAATCCCATGGGCTCTCGTTTTGAGACTCAGGCGATTGGAGCATCCATAGGCTGCACAAAAGTCTGCCATCTTCTCTTATAGACACAGCATTTCCTGTATCATAACGCAAGATGTTTACATTTAACAAACCAAACCGATTGAAAATATTTTGCAACTTAAGTTCTATTGAGAAGAAACAGCAATTATACCCCTCCCAGGTAAAATTTCTGGTTATGTATATTTTGTTATGTTGTGCTCTTTATATTTGACTTTTTATTACCAACTACGTAGATAATGCTTGCCTTGTAATAAGACTTTCATGGTACAGAATGATGCATGTCATACAGTTAATTTGACAAATAAAAATACTTTGACCTTGTACTGTAACGTTATCTGCTACTAGCTCTCACTCAAAGCTTCGGATTATTAGCCAGCTAATAACTACAACCACATCCACAAAGATTGTAATTTAGACAAAAGATTAGTTGTCATAAAATCGTTATTGGTGTCAGTAGAACCTATATAATTGACCAGCTTGATTGTGGTCTCACAGCCTTGATAACTTGCACAAGTAGTCGTGATACACAACTATGCTGCACGATTAAGTCGTTTTTCGAAAAGAAAAGCTGGAATTTCAACATGTCCAAGCATCCATAATTATAGCCAAGTTAATAACGTTTGTAAGCAACCAAATCGCTTGTAAATCCGTCAAGATTTCAACGAGATAAGAGTATTTATGTTCGTGCCGATCACTCACCTTACATAAGTTACCACAGTGCCAGCCAGAAAGCATGCTTGTTCAAAGATGGCCGCCGGTGATGACGTTAGAAACTCAACCGTAAAGCATCTAGCCTTTATTATGTATTTCTATGGTATAATCTGTGTAATTCATGTGTAACTGTCTGTCTTGCACCTTCACTTTATTCTTGGCCAGGTCGCCATTTCAATTGAGAATGTGTTCTCTATGTGCTCACCTGGTTAAATAAAGGTTAAATAAAAATAAAATAAAAATACAGTAAATGGGAATAGTAAATGGATATAGTAAATGGATGTAGTAAATGGGCATAGTAAATGGGAATAGTAAATGGATATAGTAAATGGATATAGTAAATGGATATAGTAAATGGGAATAGTAAATGGATATAGTAAATGGATATAGTAAATGGGCATAGTGAATGGGCATAGTAAATGGATATAGTAAATGGTCATAGTAAATGGATATAGTAAATGGATATAGTAAATGGATATAGTAAATGGGAATAGTAAATGGATATAGTAAATGGGAATAGTAAATGGATATAGTAAATGGATATAGTGAATGGGCATAGTGAATGGGCATAGTAAATGGATATAGTAAATGGATATAGTAAATGGATATAGTAAATGGATATAGTAAATGGATATAGTAAATGGGAATAGTAAATGGATATAGTAAATGGGAATAGTAAATGGATATAGTAAATGGGAATAGTAAATGGATGTAGTAAATGGATATAGTGAATGGGCATAGTGAATGGGCATAGTAAATGGATATAGTAAATGGATATAGTAAATGGATATAGTAAATGGATATAGTAAATGGATATAGTAAATGGATATAGTAAATGGGAATAGTAAATGGATATAGTAAATGGGAATAGTAAATGGATATAGTAAATGGATATAGTAAATGGATATAGTGAATGGGCATAGTAAATGGATATAGTAAATGGTCATAGTAAATGGATATAGTGAATGGGCATAGTGAATGGGCATAGTAAATGGATATAGTAAATGGATATAGTAAATGGATATAGTAAATGGATATAGTAAATGGATATAGTAAATGGATATAGTAAATGGGAATAGTAAATTGATATAGTAAATGGGAATAGTAAATGGATATAGTAAATGGGAATAGTAAATGGATATAGTAAATGGATATAGTGAATGGGCATAGTGAATGGGCATAGTAAATGGATATAGTAAATGGATATAGTAAATGGATATAGTAAATGGATATAGTAAATAGATATAGTAAATGGATATAGTAAATGGATATAGTAAATGGGAATAGTAAATGGATCTAGTAAATGGGAATAGTAAATGGATATAGTAAATGGGAATAGTAAATGGATATAGTAAATGGATATAGTATTGGGAATAGTAAATGGATATAGTAAATGGTCATAGTAAATGGATATAGTAAATGGATATAGTAAATGGATATAGTAAATGGATATAGTAAATGGATATAGTAAATGGGCATAGTAAAAACAAATTTGTGCGTGTGTGTGGTTTTCCTGTTTCTGATGTTTAAAATCCCATAAACATCTAGCCAAACATGCAGAACACATTGTAACACATTATTATAGACACATTTCATGGGAACATTGCAAAAACAATGATGATAGTCATGACTATATTCACCCAAATGTCTGTAACACAATTGTCTTTTTTTGCTACGTCCCACTTAAGTGTCACCATACCAAGATGTGAGCCTTCAACGCGTGGATGCAGAATCTAATAGAGGTTGTTCTGTGCATGCTGTGTCAAGTTGGAGGAGGGGAGACAGATGTAGGCTAATATGCTCAGTTTGGATTTCTCCTCTGTTAAATGGCCTTTCACTAGCTAGCATTACTGGTGATGGACAAGCAAGGCTTGTTTTAAACATAGACTCTCCGGGCACCACATACCGTTCCAGATTTAGAAGCTTGAAACCCATATTAAAAAGAGAAAATCCAAAATCTTTAAAAAAGAATTGTCATTTTGTAGTATATTTTTGTATTCCTAAATTACGACTGTAAAAAAAACTTGTTTTGTGTGTGTTTTTGCATGCCAGTGTCCTGAAGCGGTGGTTACACCAGGAAAATATATAAAAGGTAGCCAAAACTGTGTTTGTGATATACTGCTTCATAAATAGCCACATCTGTCTTGCCGGAACGTTCTGCACTCAGTGCTCTTCTGTCTTTGTGCACTCATCTACAAATGTTACAGATTAAATTGTTTTTGGTGGATATTTTTAACAGAAATAGTTGTTATAGCAGTTATAATTCAAAATAACAAACACAAATAAACATGAACACACAAATAAATTACAATAAACGTTCTTAATGTCAGTGAGGAGGATTTTTGATTCAATCATTGCCTAGGCTTCAGTCGACGCTGTCAGTAGATTTTGCTTTGATATTTAGAGGTATAACGACGCAGAATGCAGTGGGGGAGGACGGATGTGTGCAGAGAGGAAGGGGTGATGACAGCTGTCACAGAGTCACAAACACCTCCCTTGCTCTGCGAAACTGGATATTCATACTGGGCCAAGCAGCACCTCCGCCAAACAGCTGTCACAGACCTGTCAGGTGCTGGCACAACATATCAACTGCCTGATTGGATTTGACCAATGACATCTGTCTACCGAGAATACGTTGTGATGAACTGATGCCAACCGCAAATTGGCGCCTCAAAACACTGTGCCTGGGGTGACAGGGTTTGTGAGTCAATTTCTACTCTAGGCTTCATCATGTCATCTAAATCTCTGTCCAGATGCAACTATATGGCAATATCTAGAAGAGAAATACATTTTATATGTCAGAACCTAAATGTTGCTAACAACCCATAGAACTGAAATCAACAACCCATAATACTTTAATGCGTTCTAGTGTTAGATTAGGCTACCTCAGATTCCTTTATAATCCAACAGCAGACAGATTACAAGAGCATGACGAGACTGACACCCAGTGGAAGTACAGAGGAAGTGACTGCTTGTTTTACTTAAGTGTTTATATCTTAGGTGTCCAGTTGTTCAAAGATAATCTGATCGGATTTTGGTTATCGGATTGGATTAAATCTTGAAAATGGGTTGTTCATAAGGGAAAGAAGGATTCTGAAATCAGATCACGGAATCAAATCCTAGTTTTAATCTGGATAAAGTTTGTGTTGTTCAAGACTTGTCAGTAGGAATTGGATAACTTTGATAAGAAAACAGGATTATAGGTAGGAGTAGGATTATACGTAGGGGTAGGATTATAGGTAGGAGTAGGATTATAGGTAGGGGTAGGATTATAGGTAGGAGTAGGATTATAGGTAGGAGTAGGATTATAGGTAGGAGTAGGATTATAGGTAGGGGTAGGATTATAGGTAGGGGTAGGATTATAGGTAGGAGTAGGATTATAGGTAGGAGTAGGATTAGAGGTAGGGGTAGGATTATAGGTAGGGGTAGGATTATAGGTAGGGGTAGGATTATAGGTAGGGGTAGGATTATAGGTAGGAGTAGGATTATAGGTAGGAGTAGGATTATAGGTAGGAGTAGGATTATAGGTAGGAGTAGGATTATAGCTAGGGGTAGGATTAGAGGTAGGGGTAGGATTATAGGTAGGAGTAGGATTATAGGTAGGAGTAGGATTATAGGTAGGAGTAGCATTATAGGTAGGAGTAGGATTATAGGTAGGGGTAGGATTAGAGGTAGGGGTAGGATTATAGGTAGGAGTAAGATTATAGGTAGGAGTAGGATTATAGGTAGGAGTAGGATTATAGGTAGGAGTAGGATTAGAGGTAGGGGTAGGATTATAGGTAGGAGTAGGATTATAGGTAGGGGTAGGATTATAGGTAGGAGTAGGATTATAGGTAGGAGTAGGATTAGAGGTAGGGGTAGGATTATAGGTAGGGGTAGGATTATAGGTAGGGGTAGGATTATAGGTAGGAGTAGGATTATAGGTAGGAGTAGGATTAGGGGTAGGATTATAGGTAGGGGTAGGATTATAGGTAGGAGTAGGATGATAGGTAGGAGTAGGATTATAGGAAGGAGTAGGATTATAGGTAGGAGTAGGATTATAGGTAGGAGTAGGATTAGAGGTAGGAGTAGGATTAGAGGTAGGGGTAGGATTATAGGTAGGAGTAAGATTATAGGTAGGAGTAGGATTATAGGTAGGAGTAGGATTATAGGTAGGAGTAGGATTATAGGTAGGAGTAGGATTATAGGTAGGAGTAGGATTATAGGTAGGAGTAGGATTTCAAGGTGGATTCCAGAAAGAAAATGTAGTAAAACGTTAAAATTGGACAAATAATACACTTGTTTCATGTTGTGTATATACTTGTATTTATATTTTGCCCTTGACTTGTGTAACCTTGTAACAGTGATACAGTAGATACAGTAGAAATAGGCTACCAATTAAGCTATTCAGTATAATAAAGTAAAAATGCAATTGTCCCCATGAAATAATCCCCCAAACCGATTTCAATAACAAACAATAAGACAGTACATTTCTGTCATTCATCCCAGTATACTAATTTCTAAGAAACAATCATCAGAGATGAGCCTGGCAAAAATAATTTCTAACAATTGCATCCCTGACTATACGTCCAGTCAGTCCCTCATTCTGACAGAACGCCAGAGGTTGGTCAGGTTCTTCAACAGGCTCAGGTGCATCATAGACATTATCACAGAAAGGGACTTTGCGCCTGGTAGCAATGTTGTGCAGGACGATACACGCAAGTATTATGTTGCATGCTCCCTCTGGTTCCACTCGCAAGTAGTTAAGGCATGCAAAATGTCTCTTCAGAACTCCATTTAAACGCTCAATTGCACGTCTTGTTTTGCAATGAGCAGTGTAATAGCGTGTCTGTGCAGGTGTGGATGCTGCAAGAAAAGGAGTCATCAGCCATGGTAGGAGTGGATAGGCACTGTCTCCTAATTGTAGCTCCTTCCAGTAATGGGCATGATACTGGGTTTATTGTGATTTACCAACCCGTGAGAACAGTCACAAAGGGAAATGACGAACACAACAACAAATTGTAAACATGAGTTTCCATAGAAATCTATCAATTAAATACACTTAACGACATAACAAGCGAACAGGATTATTACATAAACAATTAACTTAAACATAGCTCGTTAGGTACCACTACCGAAGAGGGGCTAAAGCTGCATATGTCTTCTGAACTATTCGTATTAAAGCTGTAGTTTCTCTTAGAACCTAACATCTGTCGCTGCTACCTGACGTTAGCCAAATCGTTTTGGTCACAAATTAGCGCGCTACTCATGAGCCCACAGGTTTTCCGTGCACTACCGCAAACCGCAGAAATCAGTTCCGCCTCCACAATATTAACCAATACTACAAAATACACTTTATACTACACATGAGTGCAGTCAATAACCCCTATAGTATTGGGCATGTTTCCCAAACGTCTTGGCAATCTGCACATCGTTTGGAAGTGAAACAAACTGATTGACCAGGCTGGCAAACGCAATTGACACAGCTTTCGCTACATCACTCACTGTTGATTTGTCCACTTCTATATTGTCACCAACAACTTGGTAGAAAGTCCCAGATGCATAGAAGCGCAGACCAATGAGGACCTGTTCTTCTACAAACAGACTGTGACTCTGTAACGTGTGGTGATTGTTGGGTACTGCACCGTCTGGTTTCGGGTGTTCCACTTCCTGGTTTCTAGTTCACAGCTGGGTGTAATGTTGTCATAAGTTCGGGCTATAAAGGTTTTCTAGGAAGTCCCCTCGGTGCTTATCATTGTTTGTTTCTACGTCACATTGGTTAGAGGTGAGTGTTATCTGGGGACAAACGTGTTGTGTTAATGTTTTATTATAAGACGCTATACGCGCACTATCATTTGCAGTTTGCACCAGTTAGTCCTTTTTCCGCCGTACTTGGTTTGTTTTATGTTCTGTTGTTGTTAATAAACATAATCGAAACGGATCTAAGACTCTGCACATTGCTTTCACCACACTACGCCGCTCCATCCGTGACAGACTCCTTCGGGTTCTCCGTTGAAGTTTTGGCCTGACAAGGTCTGGACTGTACTTAATATCAGCATTCCCAAAGTGAAAGCGAGCATACAGTTCTTCAGTGGTGTATTGCTCCAGGGGTTGTGCACGCTCTACATACACCCTTTGACGGTATCCTCTTCCACCAAAACGGTGGTAGCGATGGACAATCTCTGCCCTGTCAGTGCCTCTCTCTGAGTCCACTGAATTTAAGATGGCTTTCAATTACCCACACACTAACCGGCTGATGTGCTGTGGCTTGTGTTCAATCAAATCAATCATGCCCAAGGCCTACAAATACTATGTTCACTAAAACAGATGATGTGGAACCATGGACTCAAAAGGACCTAATTTCACTGCTGCAGAAACCCATGCACTGCTGGAGGGCAGGGCCGTGCAGAGACCTTTGGAGGGGCAGGTGCTCAAAGTATAAAAGGGGCACATTGAACAAGTCTTTAAATAGCGGTGTTCAAAATATAAATTCAGCAATATAATGTGAAGAATTCCTTGCCGATTCGCGTATCAGGATTATGTATTGATACGGCAGCAAATGCTGTGATGCAGTTTTGAAAAAGAAACAGAATAGAAGACAATTTTAAGTTTAAAAGTTAAAAAAGATTTTCTGTCCACCTAATAATAACCTAATAGAAATGTTTAAAAAGGTGTCCCAACCTAATGTCTTTTTCTTCTCTGTTCTACAAAAATAATTAAGAACAGCTGTTATAGTAAAAACTATAGAAAATGTTATAGTAAAATCGACGTGGCCCATGTTTCATACAGTACAATATAGTTTTATTCAATGCCATGTCAGCATTTGTGGCTATTTTGATGGCAAAAACTGAATTACAAAAACACAAGTTACATTAATAGTCACATTAAACGAAAAGCAAAAAGTCCTTGACTGAGTATGCTGCCTTTGCTGTTGTTGTTGTTCCTGCTGCTGATACTGGAGTTGACTGTAGACATTAAAACAACAAACATATAGGAGATATATTAGCTGATTAAACAATTGTTATGTGACCATGACAATATGTAAATATTGCTGACAGTGTTTGGAAATTTCTCACTGACCTGCCAAGGCTGACTGCTCCAAGAAAATAAGAGGAGCCTCCCAACTGGCCTCCCAACTGGCTGCTGCACACAAAGAGCTGCAGGTAGAGAAAATAGGACACCAGATTCAAAAAAGTACATTTATCTGAGAAAAACAACATTAATTGGGCGATATGATGATGGTGGCCATGGCAGGGGTAAGAGTGAGAAACAAAAATCTATATAGACAGAGGTGTTTGTGTGTCTACAATATACAATACTGTGATCATGACTTCAAATTGCATGACTATGAGATGTAGTTGGATTTTGATTGATTATTTGATATTTTTACATTTATTTCCAGAGAGATATTATTGAGTTTACAGGCTATAGTGGTCTTGCCTTTGTAAACACTGTTGCTATTGTTTTGATTTTTATAATGATAATTAAGAGAATGAGAAAATCTGAATAAGCCTTACCAGTGTGTTATAATTTTTTAAGGCACTCTACGTTTAAGAAAATACTGCAATAGAATAATAGTTTAGTCAAATAACAACAAAGACCAGAGCCCCTAGATGCCTGTGAAACTTTCTCCCTCAAACAGCACGCTAACTTTACTTACACTACAAGCTATAACAGCAGTATAAACAACATATCTGCATGCTATGAAGGTAAAACAGCAACATAAGTTTTTTTCTTGTAATTGTTTTTTTTCTTTTGAAACTCGTTTTGTACTTAGGTTGGGAGGAGGATGAGGATGTGGGGGATGTGGAGGAGGATGAGGAGGAGGATGAGGAGAAGGATGAGGAGGAGGATGAGGAGGATGAGGAGGAGGATGAGGAGGAGGATGTGGAGGAGGATGAGGAGGATGTGGAGGAGGATGAGGAGGATGAGGAGGAGGATGAGGAGAAGGATGAGGAGTAGGATGAGGAGGATGAGGAGAAGGATGAGGAGGAGGATGTGGAGGAGGATGAGGAGGATGAGGAGGAGGAGGAGGAGGAGGAGGAGGATGAGGAGAAGGATGAGGAGGAGGATGAGGAGGAGGATGAGGAGGATGAGGAGGAGGATGAGGAGAAGGATGAGGAGGAGGATGAGGAGGAGGATGAGGAGGAGGATGAGGATGAGGATGAGGATGAGGAGGTGGAGCAGAAGGAAGATGCAAGCAAAGAGCATTCTTCTATCCAGTATAAAAGAAAAGCAAAGTCAGGGGCCGCTGTGTACAACTCAAAATGTAGCAGTGCCTGGTGTAAAGAATGGCCTTTCATAAAACCAGGCCCAACTGAATTTCACTTTTGGTGTGAAGTCTGCTGGCATGAGTTAGAGTGCAGGCACCAGGGCAGGGCAGATGTGCAGCGGCATATCACCAGGGAGAACCACATCAAAACAAAAAGTTCTTGACAGCACCAAAATAATTGACAGATTTGTTTATTCGAAGGCTGAAGAAATGAATCTGGACACTCAGGTGATAATTTGAATGCAATCTCTTAATGCGTGTGCTTTTTTATGCATATTCTACTACACATGTAAACATCTCAACATCCCATTAGCTTTCACAGAACACCTCAGCCCGCTATTTAAAGAATGCTTTCCCGATTCTAAAATTGCCAAGAAATATGGTTCTGCAAGAACAAAAACATCAGCCATCATTTGCCTAAATCAGGGTTTATACACAGTAAACAAGGACTTAAATATGTTTTAATTAGGGTTAGGTTCACCAAACATTTCCTCTGCACGCTCATGCGCGCGTTATAGAATTTTACAGAGTCTCACTCCAGCCGGAGTCCCAAAGTTGGCAACCCTGTGAATGCCAATCAGCATTTGTTAAGGGCAGGAATATACATAATCATGTCCGATTGGTATTAGATTTGATTGATTATCGGGATTTAGTTGATATTGATGGTTTTGTGTTGTTTCTAGACTTCGACAAGCCTTTTGATACCGTTGAGCACTCATTTTTAATGGAGACACTCAATTTTCTGGGTTTTGGCGAGAAGTTTTGTAAAGTAATTAAAATGTTCTACACTGATGTATCTAGCTCTGTATCTCTGAACCCCCGAATTACCCCCAGATTTAAGGTGTTACGAGGCATTCGGCAAGGTTGCCCGATATCTCCAAAATTATTTATTTTGGCCACCCAATTATTAACAATACTCATTAGCAACAATCCTGAGATTCAAGGTATCACGATTTTTGATAAGGAGTTTAAAATCAGTCAGTTTGCGGATGATACTTCAGTTTTCTTAAAAGATAAGTCCATGGTAGATATGACCCTTAAAACTGTCTTTTTTTCTAAAGCTTCAGGACTCTCCCTTAATATTAAGAAATGTGAATTGCTTCCCATTCATACATGGTCAGAGACCACTATCTCCTCAATCAGAGTTGAGCCTGAAGCAAAATATTTAGGGATAATAATGTCTAAGAATGCTATTAGAAGAGAAGACGTAAATATTGCTAATCGGATAAGAGACATGAAAAAATCTCTGAGTCATTGGTTGACCAGAGACCTTACTATTTTTGGCAGAAGTATTCTCTCTAAAGCTGAAGGTATTTCAAAAGTAATTTATCCATGCCATGCCATGTATGTTTCCCCCAATAATATTAGAAAAGCTAATTCCATTATTTTTCAATTTTTATGGAAGAATAAGACTCATTAAATTAAAAGATCACAGCTGGTTAAGGACTATGATAAAGGTGGTATTAAAGCATTAGAATTTGAATCAATGATTGGAACGTTTAAGATTAAGTGGTTTGACTCAGGGAAATTCAATGTGGTTTCATATACCGAGGTCATTGTTTGGGAAAATAGGTGGGCTTGAGTTTCTTTTAAAATGTGATTTCGAGGTTAACAAGGTCCCTGTTAAGCTTTCAAATTTCCACAAACAGGTTCTTCAATACTGGAAGATGATATTTACCCATAATTTTTCTCCACATGGATCAACTTTGTGGAACAACAGAGTGATAACAATCAACAGAAAGTCTCTATTTAAGAGGGATTGGTATGAGAAGGGCATTGTGTTTGTTAGCGATTTGTTGGATCATAGTGGTGACTTTTTGGACTATACGGCCTTTATAGATAAATTTAATTTGCAGTGTACTTGTAAAGAGTTTAGTAACATTTGTAAAGCAATACCTCCTCCCTTGCTTCAGTTGATCAAAAACACTTTGATGTACTCTAGAGTTGAATCTGTGTTACCAAATTTAGAGATTGAGGGGTTTCAGCTTAATGGAAGTCAAGTGTAATAACAGATGTATAAATGCGGCTCTGAAATCAAAGGTGTTTCATGACTACAATAGAGGGAGGTATGTACAAGTAACTGATGTGCAAAATTTGATTGTGTTGCAGAGGGCACATTCTAAATTCATGAAATGGCCTATTTCTCCTAAGGTCAAAGAAACTCATTTTAAAATAATCCATAATGTTTATCCAGTTGCCAAATTTCTTAGAGATCGATTTAAATTTGAAGTAGACCCCTGTGCATTTTGTAATACAGCTGACGAAACATTGGCACACTTGTTCTTCTCTTGCCCGTTATCAAAAAGATTTTGGTTAGATTTGAATAATTGGTTATCACTAAAAATTAATGACATTCCGAATTTTGCCCTTTCTCATATCTTCCTTTATATAGACAATTTGGACTCATCTGTCTCTGACATGATTAATATGATCATTCTTATGGGTAAATACCATATTCATTGTAGTAAATGGAGAGATGGCAAGCCCTCCTTTGTATGTTTTTTAAATGACTTCAAACAGTTCTTTTTATCTCTTAAAAAAATATATTCAAGTAATCTAGCACAAAAGATATGTAAAGACATTTCATGCTTTTTATTGTTTTGATTGCCCCTCTGTATTTCCCACTCTCAATGTTGTAGCTGCCTATTGTCTATGCCTGATTGTTATTATTTATGGCCTTTAACACTAAGTTTTACTTACTACCTTAAGAATCCCCTTTTATTTTATTTTTTATTTTCTATTTTTCAAGATGTTCTTAACTGAAGTTATGTATATTATTTACAAGTGATGTTTGTTATGATGTTCGATTAAAAATGTTCAATAAAAAAAAAAAAAAGAAAACAAAAAAAAAGAAATGCGTGTGCGGCGTGCGGAATCATCCCGTTATGATGAGGTCGTCGTCGTCAGGTGAAAGGTCATCACGGGGATAATTTTATTTACGGCGAAATTATTATTTATAAATGTTACTAATATTTAGATTGGGCATGGGCAGGCATTCACAAAAGGGCATGTTATTTCAAAAAAATTTAGGACATTTTGCTTTGACAAAATAGGGCACTTTGGGCACCAAGGGGCAAAGGGGCAGGTGCTCAACAACGCATAACGACATTTTCTGATAAATGCTTCCCAGCAGACCTGCTGTTGTCTTTTCCCAAATAAGGAAGTGCATTCAACATATATTTTGTTTCAACATCAGCGTCAATCCAGAACTTTATCCCAAATTTGTCCGATTTATTAGACATGTACTGTGTGAATCGACAGCAGGCTTTTGTAGGGAATAGTTGTTCTTCAACAGTTAAATTTGCACTGGGGTATTAAAAAGCAACACACATACATATATATATATACACTCAGCTAAAGGATTATTAGGAACACCATACTAATACTGTGTTTGACCCCCTTTCGCCTTCAGAACTGCCTTAATTCTACGTGGCATTGATTCAACAAGGTTGTTACGCACTCCCTCCCTTTAGAGAGGAGACCGTAACACGCCGTCACAGGTGAGCGTGCCACGAGAGTGGTGAGGAGATGTGTGGGTGCACAAGTAGGACAAACACAAAGCAGTACCGTTTAAACCAGGTTTATTTACCCTATAATACGGTAAGGTGGGAAAAGGGGCTGAGCGGAACCAAAGCAAAGAAATTAACTAATCAAAAAGACCCCTAACCTATCTAGACTACACATAAGCAACTAAGCTCTCTACCATAAGTACAGGGGGTGGTCCGCCCAGGTCTTACCTAGGGTATATAGACAGAGGTTATCTACGGGTAGTATGTAAACCCCAGGGCCTCTTACCTAAACACTCCCAGTGTGCTGTCCCCTTTCCCCTGGGACAACAGAAGAAAAAAAATCAACAGAAAAATTTACTAAACACAGGACAGGATACGAAAATGAACAATGAAACATACACGACCAAATACACACACAGGTAACAGTGTTACATACCCACATAAGCCAGCCCAAACAGCTCTTAAACAAAACCAACAGGATATGTCACTGTCAAAAGGTCTAGCAAAAAGTGTATAAATGTGTATGCGTCCAAAAAAAAGTGTGTCAATCTGTGAGTGTCAAAATGTATGTCATAAATCTCTCACAACAGAGCTCTCCTTTCTCTCCTCTCCTTCCAACCTCTCTCCCATCTCTCCCCCGCAAGAACGATCTGCTGGCCACCTATAAGCAGGGGTATTCTCCCTCCTATTGGCTGATTGTTGCAGGTTGATTAGTGCCTACAGGTGGATGCAGGCATTGGAGATTACTTCACTGTGGGCTAATCAGAACACCTGTGGGAACACCAATTAGCACACACACACACACCAACCACCACAAGCAGGCTGATGCACGTAACACGCCCACCCCAAAAAACACAAACCTCGTATTTTAAACTGTCTTCCAGGGAGAGAGCAGCAACAACTTCCTGGGCTTTCCCAGACAGTTTACACTGCAAGAGAAGTGACCACACCTCGAGTGGCCAGTGCAGAGCTGCTGCCACACGCTCAAACGCGGAAAAATAAGAATCAACTTCTGATTCCCTAAACGGAGGTACTAAAGCAATATGCTTACTCACATCAAATTGCGCCTGATGCGGAGCAGAAGACGGAGACCCCTGGGACGCAGCCTCTAGCTCCAATTGTCGAATTCTAATCTCCTTATCTATTTCCAATTTTCTAACTTCTAACTCGAACTCTCTTTGTCGAATACTCTCCTTTTCCCTTAGCTCCATCTCCAACCTGGCCAGCCTCATTTTGAGCCTAGCAGCTCCATTAGAATGACCTGGAGGAGACAAAGGGTCAAACCGGGGCAATGTAAAAGGAGTACGAGCACCCTTTTCCTCTACACCATCCTCCGTTTTGGCATCAGAGGATCCAACAGATTCCTCTCCTGAAGCACCACTCTCATCCTCTTTCAAGGACACAATTCCCCTCTCGACTAACCCCTCCTTGACTAAGGTTAAAAGCTCGGCTTTAAGCTTTTGCTTAGGAACAGGGATCTCGTAGTGTTCAGCTATAGCCTGTAACTCTACCTTCCGAAATGACGCCAACGCCTCAATAGTTGGGGCTTCTAAGAAACCGGACAAAGATGAAGTTGCCATACTGAAAACACTGTCCTACACCAACCCACACGAAATGACCGACTTACACCCCACAATGCATCACCACATACAACCACACCTCAAGTTCCCAATGATGCGCTCAGAGTAACGGGTATTGGATCATAGATCCCGGATGAGCCCCCATTTGTTACGCCCATCTCTCCCCCTCAAGAACGATCTGCTGGCCACCTATAAGCAGGGGTATTCTCCCTCCTATTGGCTGATTGTTGCAGGTTGATTAGTGCCTACAGGTGGATGCAGGCATTGGAGATTACTTCACTGTGGGCTAATCAGAACACCTGTGGGAACACCAATTAGCACACACACACACACACCAACCACCACAAGCAGGCTGATGCACGTGCTGAAAGCATTCTTTAGAAATGTTGGCCCATATTGATAGAATAGCATGGGCAGGGCACGAAGCTCCCGTTCCACCACATCCCAAAGATGCTCTATTGGGTTGAGATCTGGGCCCAGTTTTTCAAAAGTAATCCACTAGGATTTTGGATAACGGATTGGATCAAATCTGGAAAATGGGTTTTTCAAAAGAAAAAACGGATTACATAATCGGATTAGATCACGTAATCAAATCTTGGTTTTGATCCGGATCAAACCTTTAGTTTGGGGTTTTCAGAACTTTTTTATAGGATTTGGATCACTTTGATCCAAAAAAACTGGATAAAACTGATCCCATCAGAAGGGTGGATTCAGCGTGGATTTCATACCCAAAATGTAATGAAAACGTAAAAAATGTATCATTTAATACCATATTTGGATCATGCAGTATCTTACAAGATATCCTATTTATTCATAATGTTTTAATTTTATTTGTTCATCCGTCAGGCTACAGTGATTAGGTAGGCTTTAACGTATTCAGCCTTTCAGTATAGGCCTACAGCAAAGTAGAAAGAGTTTGGCCTCATAAAATAATCCCCCAAACAGCTGTCAAAATTGACCAAAAACAATCAATTTTATTCTGTCACTAATTGATATATATATATTCATCACAATCGAAAACATTTTTGTTTTTAGAATATTTATTGGTGATGCATGCAATGATTACAGAATAACCAATAAAATGCACTTATATTGACCCCACATTGGCTATTCTACTTGTTGCTCTTTACATATCTATAGTTCTACATTGTGATTTCCTATCCTGTCCTCTGCACTACACCTCCAGTATACGTGACGCATCTATGTATACTTGAATCCTGATTATTAATGTCATTTTTATTTTCAAGAAATCATCAAAAAGATTTTACAGGTTTATATTGAGCAAAAATTATTTTGTGCATATACAGCGATTTTTTCTATAAACCAATTTCAGAACGGATTA
Organism: Dallia pectoralis; assembly: GCA_029465975.1. Taxonomy (NCBI): domain Eukaryota; kingdom Metazoa; phylum Chordata; class Actinopteri; order Esociformes; family Umbridae; genus Dallia; species Dallia pectoralis. The sequence continues at coordinate 26,310,095 of CM055730.1, forward strand.
TCTGGCTCTGCATATGGCTTTCCTGCACTACACTTCCGGATTACGTGACAAAAGGGTAACAATGGAATTGGGTGACCGGGTCCAAACACTGAGCTGTTAGACAGCTCCACCAGATCTTAACACAGTTTTACCGTCTGGTGAAGTACTGTCACAACTCCCTCCAAAGCAACTCTACCGCCATCTCCGGGAAGGCTTCAGCATTGGTCCTCACCAGTTTTCTAGCACCACCCTCTTATCACGTCATTGTCTTGTCATTTCGCGCACCTGGTGTCCATTCCCTCATTAGTAAGAGTATATAGGTTCCCTGTGTTTGGTCATGTCTTTGTGTGAGAGGTGTTGTTTGATATTAATCTCTCCATCAATTATATTTATCCCTCCGTTATCCCTCTGTGTGGTGTTGATTATTATTTTATTTAACCTGATCTTGACAGCCCTCCCGTCTGCGGGATCATATACATCCTATACAACCACTAGGGATACTTGCTGTACCCTATACAACCATTGCAACCTCTACACAAAGATCATGAATTCAAAAACGGCTGTTTAATAATATACTACATGCTTATATTGTGCATAAAGGTTACAATCTCCCCTTCCTAACAATGTTTTCCGTTTTAAAATAGCTAGAACACAGACCGTTTTATTAGCAATTGAAAGGACTGCTAATGGCGACGATGACTTCATCATTGTTGTAAAAACTTTTTAACCATTGCGATAATATACGATAACATTGTACTGATATCAGCTATTGCGGCGTATTTAACCAACGAACCAAAACCAAACGCCGCGGCAGGCTAAGACATGAAGGTTTATATTGAAGATGCGTCACGCTGAATCGTTATACATGATGGTATGTTGTTTATTCCTCGATCTCACAAGCTTAGAAAACAAGCACTTACGTTAGTTGATGCATCTCATAAGCCGTGCAAAGATACCTCAGGTTGTACATGAAAAGGTGACGGTGACGGTGACGGTCAACAGAAAGTTTCACCCCATGCTCACCCTGCAGCCATGATCCAAAACCCCTGATTCCCACAGGTGCGCACACACATACTAATACAGACACCACACCCCCGGTCCCACCCACGGTAACCGATGACGTCACTATGCAAGTGTGGAGAAAAGAGGAAATAAGAAGACACGTCAAACCCAATGTATGGCTCCTACATCAGCCAATGTCGATAATTTAAATTTTTCTATATTCCCAGGGATATTATTAGCATCATTTATGACTCTTAGTAATCCATAATAATCCATATTCAGGCAAGACTAGACGTTTACAACATTTAACAAGATTTAACTCACTTCCTTATCGAAGGTAAAGACTTAATTTCCCATAGGGCTTTGCTCCCATTCATCTACATTGTAATCTGAACATGTAGGAGCTGATTGCGTCACTCACTAGACTGAAGGGAAAAAAGACCACCTCAGTAAAATAACTGTATCTCAGTGAATAAACGAGCTAAAGACTTAAAAAAGCCTGGCATAATGCTGAGACATAGGGGAACACATACAATGTGTTTTCAGGTCAGACATTCAGAGTCTGAGATAAACATTTTCAAAGTCACTGAAACATAAAAAAAAAATGTATGTTGTTTTTTTGTTTTAGCTCATGCCAGATATTGTGTGTTACATTATCCTTAATTAATTGAACATTTCCACAAAGACTCGACATGGCAGATCACAGAGAAGTGGACACAGGCGCAGAGAATACTTCATAGAGATATTTATTTCTCTCACAGGCAGACAGGCACAGGAACAGAGAACTTAAGAAACAGTAAACACAAAGAACAAAGTGAGAAACATACCTACAACACATACTAACAGCACAAGCATAGGAAACCACATACAGGAAAACAGAACCAACGTACCTTAAGAAACAATGACCCGACAAACACACAGAGACACAAGGGAGACATAAACATAACGAGGACTAACAAGCAACAGGTGAGAAAAAACGGCGGGAAAATTAGGTAATAGAGGAAAGGGAAGAGTACCAGGATGAAACACAATGAACACCCACAAGATGGAGACAGAAACAAGCACACAAAACAAGAACCCAACACAAACCCTTACAGACTGTTTTCTTTTAAATGCCCTTTACCAATATATATTTTTTTTCCAACATGGTTCTGTTCCAGAGCAATATCCATTTAGATTAGCGGTGGGTTATTTTAGGCGGAAAGAGGGTGATGCAGAGCGTAAATCCGTTTGTGGTGTTTATTCAGTTCGACATAAAAAAGCACGAAACACCGATACTGTCAGGATTGAGGCTTTCGAGCAGGTTGAGGACACAAACGCAGAGTGCTTGCAATAACAGGGTTTATTTACTCCCAAAACAGGAACGGGTAGCTTCATACCAAGACAATCCTAACACTTAACATAAACACAGAAGAACAACATAATTAACAAAACCTCCCCTTAGTGAGACAGAACATACTAAACACAGAACACCAGAATAATCACGCAATACATAACAGGACCAGCAAACGCAAAACAAGAGAAACATACCTTAACAATGACCGACACTGAAAGACAGGAACCGACAGAACTAAGTACAGGGACTAACGAGCAAACACAACCCAGGTGCGGACAATAACACAGGTGAACGAACAAGTCCCTAATTTTCCCTCTCTCCGGATGCGGGGGAGGTGTCATCACCACCATGGAGTGCGAGGACAGGGCTCTGTCCCTTACAGAATCCCCCACCAAGGGGCGCGGCTCCTGAAGCGCCCAAAACACAAGAGCAGAATATAATCCAAGAGTTGGACATGGGCAGGACGGAGAGACGGGTCTCGGGCAGGACAGAGGCTGACAGACCAGGAGGCCGCCCGGTCTGGTGGATGCCAGTCAGGAAACCGGACAGGCGGAGACGGGTCAGGAGACCGGACAGGCGACGACGGATCAGGTGGTCGACCGGGCGGGAGCAGGTCTGGAGGCCGGACAGGTAGAGACGGGTCATGGGTTCTACCCGGTGGGAGCGGGTCAGGAGGTCTACCCGGCGGATGCAGGTCAGGAGACAGGTCAGGAGGTCGACCCGGCGGATGAGGGTCAGGAGGTCGACCCGGCGGAAGCAGATCTGGAGGTCTACCCGGCGGGAGCGTGTCTGGAGGTCTACCCGGCGGGAGCGTGTCTGGAGGTCTACCCGGCGGGAGCGTGTCTGGAGGTCTACCCGGCGGGAGCGTGTCTGGAGGTCTACCCGGCGGGAGCGTGTCTGGAGGTCTACCCGGCGGGAGCGTGTCTGGAGGTCTACCCGGCGGGAGCGTGTCTGGAGGTCTACCCGGCGGGAGCGTGTCTGGAGGTCTACTCGGCGGGAGCAGATCTGGAGGTCGGACAGGAGGGTGCAGGTCTAGAGATCGACCAGGCAGGGACGGGTCGGGAGGCAGTGCCGGAGGACACGGTTCGGGAGGCCGTGCCGGAGGACACGGTTCAGGAGGCCGTGCCGGAGGACACGGTTCAGGAGGCCGTGCCGGAGGACACGGTTCAGGAGGCCGTGCCGGAGGACACGGTTCAGGAGGCCGTGCCGGAGGACACGGTTCAGGAGGCCGTGCCGGAGGACACGGTTCAGGAGGCCGTGCCGGAGGACACGGTTCAGGAGGCCGTGCCGGAGGACACGGTTCAGGAGGCCGTGCCGGAGGACACGGTTCAGGAGGCCGTGCCGGAGGACACGGTTCTGGAGGCCGTGCCGGAGGACACGGTTCAGGAGGCCGTGCCGGAGGACACGGTTCAGGAGGCCGTGCCGGAGGACACGGTTCAGGAGGCCGTGCCGGAGGACACGGTTCAGGTGGCCGGGGAACCGGCTTTGGCCCGACAGTAGTCCTTGGCCCGGCAACAGTCCTTGGCCCGGGAACTGGCTCGGCCAGGATGACGGCCTCGGGCATTGGACGGGGCTCGAAGACAGGACGGGGCTCGAGGACAGGACGGGGGACCGGACTGAAGTCAGGCAGGGGGACAGGACTGGAGTCAGGCAGGGGGACAGGACTGGAGTCAGGCAGGGGGACAGGACTGGAGTCAGGCAGGGGGACAGGACTGGAGTCAGGCAGGGGGACAGGACTGGAGTCAGGCAGGGGGACAGGGCTGGAGTCAGGCAGGGGGACAGGAGTGAGCTCTGGGTCTGGAGTGAGCTCTGGGTCAGGAGTGAGCTCTGGGTCTGGAGTGAGCTCTGGGTCTGGAGTGAGCTCTGGGTCTGGAGTGAGCTCTGGGTCTGGAGTGAGCTCTGGGTCTGGAGTGAGCTCTGGGTCTGGAGTGAGCTCTGGGTCTGGAGTGAGCTCTGGGTCTGGAGTGAGCTCGGGGACTGGGACAGACACGGGGACTGGGACAGACACGGGGACTGGGACAGACACGGGGACTGGGACAGACACGGGGACTGGGACAGACACGGGGACTGGGACAGACACGGGGACTGGGACAGACACGGGGACTGGGACAGACACGGGGACTGGGACAGACACGGGGACTGGGACAGAGACGGGGACTGGGACAGAGACGGGGACAGGCTCAGAGACGGGGACAGGCTCAGAGACGGGGACAGGCTCAGAGACGGGGACAGGCTCAGAGACGGGGACAGGCTCAGACTGGGAAACGAGCTTAGGCAGAGAAACTGGGACTGGGACAGGCAGGGAAACTGGGACTGGGACAGGCTCAGGCTGGGAACCTGGGACAGGCAAAGACACGGGGACTGGCTCTGGCAAGGACACGGGGACTGGCTCAGGCAAGGACACGGGGACTGGCTCAGGCAAGGACACGGGGACTGGCTCAGGCAAGGACACGGGGACTGGCTCAGGCAAGGACACGGGGACTGGCTCAGGCAAGGACACGGGGACTGGCTCAGGCAAGGACACGGGGACTGGCTCAGGCAAGGACACGGGGACTGGCTCAGGCAAGGACACGGGGACTGGCTCAGGCACAGAAACTGGAGGGAGCTCGGTGACTGGCCGAAGGTGTGGTGCACGGCGGAGAAGTTGTGCCCTCAGGTAGTCCAGGAGCTCAGGGCAGAGATCTTCTTGTCCCCTCCTCCACACGAAGAACTCCTGATGCCACCACCTCCTTTCATCGTCCATCACCGCCACCTCCTGGACCCAGGCCAGAAAGTCGACAAATACCCCCAGATCCTCCCGTAGAGCCCTCTCCAAGGCCGGGGAGGTAGCCGATGGTGGCGTGGGCCTGGAGGACACCGGATAGACCGGTTCATAGGGGCCCGTTTCGAGCGGCGGGGCGGCAGCCATCTCATGCTGCGGGGCGGCAGCCATCTCATGCTGCGGGGCGGCAGCCATCTCATGCTGCGGGGCGGCAGCCATCTCATGCTGCGGGGCGGCAGCCATCTCATGCTGCGGGGCGGCAGCCATCTCATGCTGCGGGGCGGCAGCCATCTCATGCTGCGGGGCGGCAGCCATCTCATGCTGCGGGGCGGCAGCCATCTCATGCTGCGGGGCGGCGGCCATCTCATGCTGCGGGGCGGCGGCCATCTCATGCTGCGGGGCGGCAGCCATGGGTGGTGAGGTGGGGGACAGAAACGTGGAGGTTGAGACGGGAATCAGCTGGAGGGTGAAGGGATCCCACCGGAACTCCCCCTCCAGGTACTCCTCATCCTCGGACTCGTCCTCTGGCTCGGAGTCCTCTGCTTCATAGGGCTCTATGAAGAGCCCGTGCATTAACCCCTCGTCGGGGTTTTCGAGCCGTAGGCTGGCCCACGATACTGCACCCTGCTGTGTTCTCTCTTTTGGGTCGGTCATTCTGTCAGGATTGAGGCTTTCGAGCAGGTTGAGGACACAAACGCAGAGTGCTTGCAATAACAGGGTTTATTTACTCCCAAAACAGGAACGGGTAGCTTCATACCAAGACAATCCTAACACTTAACATAAACACAGAAGAACAACATAATTAACAAAACCTCCCCTTAGTGAGACAGAACATACTAAACACAGAACACCAGAATAATCACGCAATACATAACAGGACCAGCAAACGCAAAACAAGAGAAACATACCTTAACAATGACCGACACTGAAAGACAGGAACCGACAGAACTAAGTACAGGGACTAACGAGCAAACACAACCCAGGTGCGGACAATAACACAGGTGAACGAACAAGTCCCTAATTTTCCCTCTCTCCGGATGCGGGGGAGGTGTCATCACCACCATGGAGTGCGAGGACAGGGCTCTGTCCCTTACAGATACGGTGCACTTACATAAAGCGACTTAACAATACTCTACATGCAGTGCACAACTACACAACTACACATAACACTACAAAAACATTAAATCAATCACAAGCACCCGTGAGCCGTGAACCTAACCAGGGAGCTTAAATTGCCCACTGATAACTAACCTATGCCCGGTGCTTAGCTAAACCCAAAACAGCTGTGCTTCTGATCAACAGTATACACAGAAGTGCTCTCCCCTAAACACCCTGTGACAACACAGCTCATCCATCGTGACAGTACTCCCCCGCAGAGGGATCCCAGATCAACCCGGCCTAACCCTAAAATGAGGAGGTATGGAGGGAGGGAAAAACCCCAAGGAGGTGGTTCTGCAGGGGGTCTCCCCTGCAATGTTCACCGCCATGGAGTTGGTTTTCTCCAGTTTTGACCAGCAGAGGGGAAGTCAGCTGAGGCGAGACCGGCAGAGGTGGGACCGACAGAGGAGAGACCGGCAGAGGAGAGACCGGCAAAGGAAAGACCGGCAGAGGGAGGAGGGGACACTTGTCCAGGCATGCAGGGGGAGGAGCAGGCTGCTCTTCCAAGCACGCAGGGAGATGAAGGAGCCACTCGTCCAGGCACACAGGGGGAGGAAGAGGCCACACCTCCAGGCACACAGGGGGAGGAAGAGGCCACTCTTCCAGGCACACAGGGGGAGGAAGAGGCCACTCCTCCAGGCACACAGGGGGAGGAAGAGGCCACTCCTCCAGGCACACAGGGGGAAGAAAACGTCAGTCGTCCAGGCAGACAGTGGGAGTAAGAACACACTCATCCAGGCATGCAGGAGGAGGAAGAGGCCACGCCTCTAGGCCCACCAGCTTGTTGTAGGCTCTGTCATGTTGTAGGTGGGTAGCGGCTCTGGCACGCTGTAGGCAGGGATCGGCCCAGGCACGCTGTAGGTGGGGACCGTCTCTGACACGCAGTAGATGGGGACCGGCTCTGAAACGCTGTAGGCGGGGACCGGATCTGGCACACTGTAGGTGGGACCGTCTCTGACATGCAGTAGGCGGGGACCGGCTCTAATCCACTGTAAGCGGGGGATGCAGGCACCTCCGAGGGCTGGTTGATTAACCCCTTCGGGGACCTCTCTATCCTTGATGTTGGTGGCTGGAAGAGGTCATGGCACAGGTGTAGCTGTGGTTGTGGTTGCAGCTCCCCGGAGCAGTGGGTTGCAGTTGTTGTGGCACCAAGGTTGTGGGGAAGCTTTTGGGGTGCCCTCTTGCCTTCTCTATGGACCGCGATCACGAACCCGGTGTAATTGGGTAAACCTCCCACCGTCAGGTTTTGCTTGCTCATTTCAGCTTGCTATACTGCAAAATTGCCTGGGTGTTCTGGAGCAGTATTCAGTTGGTTCCGGTCCTATTTAATGAATCGTGCCCAGTTTGTAACCTTGGGTATTTACAAATCTGACACCGTGCCTGTTCGACACGGAGTTCCTCAGGGTTCAGTGTTGGGTCCAATTTTATTAAACATGTACATGCTTCCACTTGGGCAGATCATCAGGAAATATGGTGTATGGTCTACGCCGATGATACGCGATTTACATCACCACTCGTCCTGATGTTGATTGCTCATTAATAGCTTTGCGTAGTTGTGGCGGCTACTCGTAAAGCCAAGCAGATTAGTTTGATTGTCGACTCCAACATGGTGATTCCAACTTTACAGATGAGGAATCTTGGTGTCATTTTTTATCCACAGCTAACATTTGAAGCACATATAAAAAACATCTCTAAAACATAATTTTATCATCTGAGAAACGTTGCTCGACTTAGATCTTAGATTTCTTTCTTTTGCAGGCACAGAAAGGTTTAGGGAGAGTGGGTTGATTTGTGCCAGGGGGGAAGTAGATCCTCCCCTTGTTTCTGGAAAACTATAGAAGAAATTGGTCATGTGACCACATAATTTTGAAAAGCCATCCATTTTACTCATCCTCTAAAGAAGAGGGACACATGGCATGAGAGGTGAGCACATTTTAGCTCCAAAAAAAAATTCTAAGTACATTTTTTATGATTAAGGTTTTTTGATTGTAGTGTCTGAACAATTATAGACAGGTTTGAAAACATTTCACACATGTTTTAGTGCATTAGCAGGCTACACAATGAGTCTATAGAGTTAGCTTGATGTTTGCTCTTAACGATCCGGCGAAGACTGAAGATCAGCCGGTGTCTTAAATGTCCCTCTCCTGATCAGTAGATCTGGTGTAGGTGTGGTGATTTCCACTCGAAACAGGTGTGTATTGAACCAAAAACAGAACTGATAATAACCCAACAGAGGGAGACATAATAACAGAACTAAAAACCAGATCATTTTGGGTTATTCATGACATAGTCACTTTATTCATGTTACATAATTGACATACAGTGTTCTATGTATGTCAACAGGCATCTATTGCTTAAGCCTTTTTGCCTGAAATGATTCACAAATATCATATATTGTGTATTTACATTTTTTGTGTTTTCCCAAAAAATTCAAAATTATTTATTCCAGCAGTTTAATAGGGTGACAATATCTAAATGAACCTTAAATGAGTATTGAATTTGTCTTCCTTTCATATAGCATTATAGTTCATAACATTAAAATGTTCTCTTTTATTTCAGAAATCGCTGGCACAATTTACCCCAACGTATTCCCCCAAAGGCACAACTTACCAGGGGCAAGTTGTGCCACGAGACCACTTTTTTCCCAAAAGCTATATTTCTGAAACAATTTATTTTAGATCCAAAGTTATTGTTCTCAGGGATGCACCACATCCTGAAATATATGTACACTATTAAGTTGAAGGCATTACTGTCACAGCCTCAATTTAAAGTCACTTTGAGTAAAAACTGGCACAACTCACCCCACTGTCCCCTATACATGCCTTAATTACAACTAGGTTAGATTATTGTAATGCCTTGTTCTTTGGCCTTCCAGCTAAATCTCTGAGCAGGCTACAGTACATTCAAAATTCTGTTGCCCGTGTACTCACTCGTACTTCTCCCCGTGAACACATCACACAAGTGCTTTCACAGTTGCACTGGCTTCCCAAAATTCTTATACTAACATACAAGGCGCTACACAGGGAAAGGTTAGACACTAGTTCCCGGCACAACAGTATACCAGAATAAGTCTTGAAAGGAGACAGGGGGGGGTTAGTGAAACCATGGTCATAAACGGGTAAACCCAGAACAAGGTCAAACAAATTTAAGTAGAGACAAGACACAAGGAGAGGTTAGACACCCTGGTTCTCTACGTCCCCGGCACCATAGTATAGCAGCATAAATCTTAGAATGAGACAGGGGGGACCAGTGAAGCTGTGGCCCTGAACAGAGTAAACCCCGAACAGAGCCCAATATGCCGGATTAAGACATTTATTTAAAACAGTTTTTCTCTAATTGTTGTACTGCCCTTGTTGTTCTGTTTATTCTACTGAAGCGCTTTGGGTTTAAGAAAAGCGCATTATAAATAAAATGCATTAATATTATTATGATTTATTATATCCTTAGGGGTGAAGTGTAGCAGAAAGCCAGGCAGAGCATAAATCCTGTTCGGTTTGGCGTTTAATTACACAAATTAAAAACATCCACATAGCACGCAAAACGTAAACTGTATAAATGAAAACACTCACCTCAACGACACCAACATTATATCAGTCACAAGCACCTCTGAACCTAACCAGGGACCTTAAATAGCCCACTGATTAACTAACCTATGTAACATTATATTAATAACAAGCACCAGTGTACCTAACCAGGGACCTTAAATAGCCCACTGATTAACTAACCTATGTAACATTATATTAATAACAAGCACCAGTGTACCTAACCAGGGACCTTAAATAGCCCACTGATTAACTAACCTATGTAACATTATATTAATAACAAGCACCTCTGAACCTAACCAGGGACCTTAAATAGCCCACTGATTAACTAACCTATGTAGAATTATATTAATAACAAGCACCTCTGAACCTAACCAGGGACCTTAAATAGCCCACTGATTAACTAACCTATGTAACATTATATTAATAACAAGCACCTCTGAACCTAACCAGGGACCTTAAATAGCCCACTGACTAATTTGCCTATCCCGGTACAACAGTCAAACAACATATAACATATATAGATTTAATTGTGTTGCCAAATATGCAGTCATGTTTGTGGTGTTCCAGTGGTCCCACTCCCATTTCCATCTATATAGGGGGCTTCCTGATGGATACTAAGGTTTAATACCTGTTACCTACCTGTCACAAATTTATCCTGTTCATCTGTCTCTCTACGATCCCCAATATCATTAAAAATAAATATGAAATAATAAATTTGCTAGAGTGTCCTTCAAAAAACAGGACAGTAATTTTCCAATATTCTGTAGAATTGTTTTAATTGGCGCAATTGTGTAACTTCAACACATTTTCAATAAAAGGCTGCTAAAATTCCCATTCTGTATTAAATCATTTGAAAATATATTTTATTTACTGTTTGTTGAATTCATAATATCTACACAATTAAGAAATGCAACAGAGAAAAAACTGTAATCTCAAACTATTATTTTATTCTCTACAAGCAACACTTGTGTTGGGATTTTTACATTTCAGCATATGATTGTTATTATAATTTCTTTATTTTCTTTAATTTGTAATTATGATGTTGTAGTTCATGGTCTAGTCAGCTGTATTGTGTTATGGAATCATTACTGCCATCTTCTGGAACACAAGGCAATTACAAGGTTATATGCTGCACATACATACAGTAGTACTAAATTAGTTTTGTACATCTTTTTAACAGAAAATGTATGTTTTGAGATGACAACAGAAGACCTCAAAAACAAAGAGTATATATAACTATAACTACCTTTAATTAATTGAGAATAGAGTAAAACATGCCGATCAAAGCAGTCATATACAATCCAATGATATATTCAACGTCTAAAAATATACTTATTACAGCAATGATGCAACTCAAATGTTGATCAAATGTCGTCCAATTTGGTATTGGCTGTTTAAAAAATACTGCTTTATCTACAATACTTATGTCTGCAGAACATGCCAAATAAATAAAAAATAAAGTTACAAACACATTCACACAATGAGAGAAACAGGGTCCACTTTATTAAGACAAGCTGCAATGTAAGCATCTATCGGTCACAAGCATGAACAATCATCCTATATTTTAGGGACTGGGCAGAGACACAATTTGATGCCAATTAAGGCAAACTCTGTAGGGCATTTACATAAGGGGCTGAAGGAGAACACAGAGAGGGGTTTGTTTCCAGTTTGGCAATGGCAAGCTACACAGACCAGTCTTCAACACCTCCAGGAGCCTGTACCACAAATAGAAAAGTCTAAGTCAAGCGCTTACAAGTGCTCCTCTGTTTGGTATAATTTTGGAATCTGGAGGTATAAGCCACACTTAACATGCAGATTGTGGTTTGGAAGGGGCAGTATTGGTTTGTATCCTGTATGTTGGTGGGATGTCAGGTTTGAAAATGGCAGACATTTCTCTATGTCTGAAATGACAGTGTGTGATTAACTGAATTCTTAAGAAAACTCTGGGAATTTCTAGCCAAAACAGTTGCATTGCAATGGTGACACTACAAATCAAGCATACTTCATAGTCTTTCATTAATTTTACCAATATATATTTTATCAACCGGACAGTTCAAATCCATGTGGTGAAGCCCTGGCATGTACGTATTCCTATAAACCATGTTGAATTTGTTAACGTGTAAAATAAATACAGTAGCTAACCATTTAAATGACGCAAATAGTCATCCTCATCAGTCCATCTCCCTGGAAATATCCTGATTTAGTCCACCAGCCTCTTTTTTAAAATTACTGAGATTTTGTCCCAAAAGAACAAAGTGCTCCAAATTAGTTGAGAGAGGGTACATTAGGAAAAGGGATAACTTAAATAGGTTGGAAATATAGGTCAGACCTACAGTGGGATTGACCAAGGCCAAGAAAGCGAGGAGCGGAAATATGTCCAAAATGGCAGGCTGAGTTTCCCGCCTAGCCCTAGTCGTCACAGTCTTATACTGGCCCACAGATTATGTTCAAGTTACAATAAGGTACATCAAATACAGTGGCTGAAAATAGACTGTGACCAGCATCTGAAAATTGACTTTGTGGGGGGTTTTCGGGTCAGTAGAGGGTCAATGCTAGTCTCACAGAGTACTGAATAGTAATGAACGATGGTTGTGGTGTAGTAAATCAAGAAATGTGTAACCTACATAGGCTAAGTCATATATCTACTTCCGTAATGAATGTATGTTTGAGAGTGTCAGAAGTCCAAAATGTTAGCATGAGAAACAATACTCTACATTGCAGACTTTTATCAGTTACTGTGCTGCATATTCATTGATTTATAACTTGAAGCATCCTAAACAATTTTGTTTTAAATATTCAAGCAATGTTAACCTGTCATGAGATTGACATGTAGGGAGCCCTGTGTCAGTTGCAAAATCACAATGCTGGATTCTGTTAAAAAACAATGTTGTTGAGCAAGAACAAAACCAGCTTGTCTGGTCAAAAAGCTAGTTCATATGAGCATATCTAACATATATGTGAACGTGTATACAACGATTACCAGCCAATACATATCCTGTCACATAGGCTTTAGTTTTTTTTTAATGATCTGCTTATAATCCTATAAAGCTGAAAGGGGTGTTATGTAATATTGTTATGGATGTCATAGAAAGAAGAAAGAAGAAGAAAGGAAAAATATATATAGATTGCCATCTACTAACTTTTTTCAAATTGCATCAGGACAGTCATAAAATAGAATAGAAGCATATGAACATAAATGCAAAGTTCACATTTTGTTTCCACAGTTTGAAAAGGGCTGAATCAAAGCTCTTTTCTATTTTTAGCTCAGTGAATTTGAGCAGCGGAGGGACAGGGGTCAAAGTGCACATATTTGCTCAGACTGGAATTCCTACATATTTTTTTCCATTACAACGAGTGAGGGGAGGCGCTTAATCTAGTTAGAAGTTGGAGTCGTTTATCAGCAATAGGTATAAAACACACACACACATACACATCCGAACAACCCTTTGTTCCCCAGTGGGATATCCTGTCCAGAGCTAATGGTGTAGTATTTTCCCTCATGTAGGACATTAGCTGGACTGTTATGATCATTTTCCATGCAAGATCCTCACGTATTGAAGCAGTTGAGTTTGGGGCTTTTTACACAATTTAAATAATACAAAGAAAGAGGCTAGTAGCTAAATAAATTAAAAAAGACAACCTGTCCTGGCCTCTGCTCCAACTTTCTGTCCTGGCCCCTGCCCCCAGTTTCTGTCCTGGCCCTTGTCCCCACTTCCTGTCCTGGCCCCTGCCCCCACTTCCTGGCCTGGCCCCTGCCGCCACTTCCTGTCCTGGCCCCTGCCCCACTTCCGATCCTGGCCCCTGCTCCCACTTTCTGTTCTGGCCCCTGCCCCACTTCCGATCCTGGCCCCTGCCCCCACTTCCTGTCCTGGCCCCTGCCCCACTTCCGATCCCGGCCCCTGCCCACACTTCCGATCCCAGCCCCTGCCCCCACTTCCTGTCCTGGCCCTTGTCCCCACTTCCTTTCCTGTCCTGGCCCCTGCCCCACTTCCTGTCCTGGCCCCTGACCAACTTCCGATCCTGGCCCCTGCTCCCACTTCCTGTCCTGGCTCCTGCCCCCACTTCCTGTCTTGGCCCTTGTCCCCACTTCCTGTCCTGTTCTGGTCCCTGCCCCACTTCCAAACCTGGTGCCTGCCCCCTCTTTATCCATATTAACACCATATCTGCGAGAAACATAAAGTAACACATGGTTGCAGGGGGCTCTAGTGATTACCAGCTGACCAGCTGGATTGAATACCCACCTTAAAAATGTAATACCCGACATAGTAAAAAATGTGTTGTTCTGTCCATGAGCTAGGCAGCTAATATAAGCTGCTGCTGAATATTAGAATGTGTTCGACCATACATACTTGGTAAACTTGGCTACTCTGTCATACATATAAAGTATAATACAATTAACAATCAAGACAGACGCACAAATTGAATTAAGTTTGATAGTAATAGGCTTCAATCAAAACTTCTACTCCCTTACACCACATCCCCAGATAATTCAGTGATAACATTTTTAGATAATGGCCTTCACATTTTTTCTGATTGATGAAATTGGGGTTCGGGGACCCTTGTAAATGTGTCCTCTCTCACTGAAGACAGCAGGATTGTATTGGAGGGCAATCTCTCACCTGATACCTGTGGTTGAGAGGTCAGGAACTGGTCACGTCAGGTGTGTCATTCCAGCACCAACATAGCATGCAAAGCAGCCTGAGATTGTGTACACTGTCCCACCGGCAGTGGCTGCTCTGAAACGGAAGGGCCTGGCAACCAATATCCTCTCTCTCTCTCTCTCTCTCTCTCTCTCTCTCTCTCTCTCTCTCTCTCTCTCTCAACACACACCGGCCACTCACACACACACACACATACACACACACTCTGCCACACACAGCTGTCGATGCTTTGAATAACTTGTTATGGTGATAATCTGATTGCGATCTTTACAAAATCTCAATGAGCCATGTGACAACCCCCAAAGTGGCAACACACCAAAACATTTAGGCATTTCCACCGTCTCCCTGTTTGCTCTTCTACCCTATGAGGGTCATGACTCCACCATCTGATTATGTTGCTATAAAATATGACACACCCTCATTATTATTCTATGTTCTTATATGTTCTTATTAATTATTATAATTATTTTAGTGGTTCCCATTGCGAACTCACTTCTTTATTCAAACCATTAGTGGAAGATATTGCAATTTTCTTACTGTTCTAACGTTTTATGTCAGTATTTGAATGTAATTGATTTACACATCTTTAAACAGAATATTTTGTTAAACTGTACCATGGACATTTTGATTAATAACCTCAAGTGGGTCTCACTAACTGTATTTAAGCGTCGGTTTTCTAGGCATGGTTCTCTTAATGTTGGTAGTAGCAAATTACAAAACTGCTGGGCTAAATGTTCATGGGAGGCTTAACAATAACTTGTGGCTTAGTGCAATCTGCAATAAAAACGATGTAAGTCCTTCTTACCTGTTGCACTGACACACTGCAGCTACACAACCTATGGTTTGCACTTTCTCTTAAAAGCCAGTCTTCATGTAAGTTATTGATTACAGTGCGTTTATCTTTCTACTTAGATGATGAGCCTTTTTATCTTGTATTACCTGTCACAATACAGGTCAGTCCAAATCTGACTGAATGTTTATAGTATGGTGATATGGCAGAAGCTTGATTAATCAGGTCAGTTAAATTTCCCAAATTCTGCATTAATTGTTTTTCTATCCTCTGTCATGTATCATCTGTCATGTATCCTCTGTCATGTATCATCTTTCATGTATCCTCTGTCATGTATCATCTCTCATGTATCATCTGTCATGTATCATCTGTCATGTATTATCTGTCATGTATCATCTGTCATGTATCATCTGTCATGTATCCTCTGTCATGTATCATCTGTCATGTATCCTCTGTCATGTATCATCTGTCATGTATCATCTGTCATGTATTATCTGTCATGTATATCTGCCATGTATCATCTGTCATGTATCATCTGTCATGTATCCTCTATCATGTATCATCTGTCATGTATCATCTGTCATGTATCCTCTGTCATGTATAATCTGTCATGTATCATCTGTCATGTATCATCAAGTCATGTATATGTGCCAGAATATAGTGCGTTTTTCTAGTGGTGCGTTGCCCTTTTAATAAAGCTGCGTGTTTTCATTGGCTCGGTGACGTCAGGACCGTGACGTCAGGCCTATCCTCTCTATCCTCTCTAAACAGTCAAGGCGATGGTCCTCTCTGAGTTGCTGCAGACGAGGGAGACTTTTTCACTGCAAAAGCCGGGGAAACGCTCATCACTGAAAGTAACCAGAGTCGACTAGTCGCTATCGACCCGAACGGCAACTTTTAACGATGTCTTTGAATGTGAAAAAGTAGGTAAAACACCAAGAAAGCGACCGACCGTTGAGCCAGCAACCAGATGCACGAGCCCTGCTGGTATGCGCGAGCCAAGCCGAGCCGAGCCGAGCAGTCACACACCTGGCTGCAGTCAGACAGCCTCACTGTTATAACCGAACCGGGCTGCTGAAACCGTTACAGAAGCTAGTTACTATCAATTATAAACAGTCATATATCCGGCTACAGTTGGATAGGGACAGAGTTATGGCGGGGAAGCTGACAGCAGGCTCGGGGATACTGCTCGTGACAGCCAACGTGGGATCGCTCTTTGAAGATGTGAGTTGCTTTACTGCACAATATCTCTATATGTGTTGTTTATCTCTATATGTGTTGTTTACCTCTATATGTGTTGTTTACCTCTATATGTGTTGTTTACCTCTGTATGTGTTGTTTACCTCTGTATGTGTTGTTTACCTCTGTATGTGTTGTTTACCTCTGTATGTGTTGTTTACCTCTGTATGTGTTGTTTACCTCTGTATGTGTTGTTTACCTCTGTATGTGTTGTTTACCTCTGTATGTGTTGTTTACCTCTGTATGTGTTGTTTACCTCTGTATGTGTTGTTTACCTCTGTATGTGTTGTTTACCTCCGTATGTGTTGTTTACCTCCGTATGTGTTGTTTACCCCTATATGTGTTGTTTACCCCTATATGTGTTGTTTACCCCTATATGTGTTGTTTACCCCTATATGTGTTGTTTACCTCTATGTTGTTTACTTCAGTGTATAGGGCATTAGTGTCCTGGTGTGGTGCTGTCTGTGTGTCTGTGTGTCTGTGTGTGTCTGTGTCTGTGTGTCTGTGTCTGTGTGTGCATGATAAGTGATGATGGGTTGTAAGCACCTTACTGTACTTCACCTGAGCATATGCACAACGTGGACTCCCAAGTCATTACGAGTTACGACTGGTACCCCTTGTTATCATTCCAGACACTGTAGAGTTATTTCTGTTGGTAGGATGGCGGGTCTCTTATTGTTGGTCCTCTGCATGTTTTGGACCTTTCTCTTCTCTGTATTGCAGCTGGCTTCAGTAGTACTTCTACACTCATATCATAGCCCCAGGCTACTGAAAACCCTCGTTTCTATAGGCAGCCTACTACATGGTACCTGGTGTGTATCTATAGATTTGTTTGAGATGACCAGGGCCATCTTTATATTGTTACACACATTCAGATATATAGTACATGAGTCCACTATAAGAATAATAATGGGAACATTTTGTTGACAGACCTGTAGGTCATTCACACAAGTTGTCCACGAAGTGAAAGTAAATATTGTTCATAAGGTGTGCCCTACCTACAGCATGTTGTGGATTAGACTAGTCTATTAAATTACCCTACCTACAGCATGTTGTGGATTAGACTAGTCTATTAAATTACCCTACCTACAGCATGTTATGGATTAGACTAGTCTATTAAATTACCCTACCTATAACATATAGTGGATTAGACTAGTCTATTAAATTACCCTACCTACAACATGTAGTGGATTAGACATGTCTATTAAATTACCCTACCTACCTACAGCATGTTGTGGATTAGACTAGTCTATTAAATTACCCTACCTATAACATATAGTGGATTAGACTAGTCTATTAAATTACCCTACCTACAGCAAGTTGTGGATTAGACTAGTCTATTAAATTACCCTACCTACAACATGTTGTGGATTAGACTAGTCTATTAAATTACCCTACCTACAACACGTTGTGGATTAGACTAGTCTATTAAATTACCCTACCTACAACATGTTGTGGATTAGACTAGTCTATTACATTACCCTACCTACAACATGTTGTGGATTAGACTAGTCTATTAAATTACCCTACCTACAACACGTTGTGGATTAGACTAGTCTATTAAATTACCCTACCTACAACATGTTGTGGATTAGACTAGTCTATTACATTACCCTACCTACAACATGTTGTGGATTAGACTAGTCTATTAAATTACCCTACCTACAACATGTTGTGGATTAGACTAGTCTATTAAATTACCCTACCTACAGCATGTTGTGGATTAGACTAGTCTATTAAATTACCCTACCTACCTACAGCATGTAGTGGATTAGACTAGTCTATTAAATTACCCTACCTACAGCATGTTGTGGATTAGACTAGTCTATTAAATTACCCTACCTACCTACAACATGTTGTGGATTAGACTAGTCTATTAAATTACCCTACCTACAACATGTTGTGGATTAGACTAGTCTATTACATTACCCTACCTACAACATGTTGTGGATTAGACTAGTCTATTAAATTACCCTACCTACAACATGTTGTGGATTAGACTAGTCTATTAAATTACCCTACCTACAACATGTTGTGGATTAGACTAGTCTATTAAATTACCCTACCTACAGCATGTTGTGGATTAGACTAGTCTATTAAATTACCCTACCTACCTACAGCATGTAGTGGATTAGACTAGTCTATTACATTACCCTACCTACAGCATGTTGTGGATTAGACTAGTCTATTAAATTACCCTACCTGCAACATGTTGTGGATTAGACTAGTCTATTAAATTACCCTACCTATACCATATAGTGGATTAGACTAGTCTATTAAATTACCCTACCTACCTACAGCATGTTGTGGATTAGACTAGTCTATTAAATTACCCTACCTATAACATGTAGTGAATTAGACTAGTCTATTAAATTACCCTACCTACAGCATGTTGTGGATTAGACTAGTCTATTAAATTACCCTACCTACCTACAACATGTTGTGGATTAGACTAGTCTATTAAATTACCCTACCTACAACATGTTGTGGATTAGACTAGTCTATTAAATTACCCTACCTACAGCATGTTGTGGATTAGACTAGTCTATTAAATTACCCTACCTATAACATGTAGTGAATTAGACTAGTCTATTAAATTACCCTACCTACAGCATGTTGTGGATTAGACTAGTCTATTAAATTACCCTACCTACCTACAACATGTTGTGGATTAGACTAGTCTATTAAATTACCCTACCTACAACATGTTGTGGATTAGACTAGTCTATTACATTACCCTACCTACAACATGTTGTGGATTAGACTAGTCTATTAAATTACCCTACCTACAACATGTTGTGGATTAGACTAGTCTATTAAATTACCCTACCTACAACATGTTGTGGATTAGACTAGTCTATTAAATTACCCTACCTACAGCATGTTGTGGATTAGACTAGTCTATTAAATTACCCTACCTACCTACAGCATGTAGTGGATTAGACTAGTCTATTACATTACCCTACCTACAGCATGTTGTGGATTAGACTAGTCTATTAAATTACCCTACCTGCAACATGTTGTGGATTAGACTAGTCTATTAAATTACCCTACCTATACCATATAGTGGATTAGACTAGTCTATTAAATTACCCTACCTACCTACAGCATGTTGTGGATTAGACTAGTCTATTAAATTACCCTACCTATAACATGTAGTGAATTAGACTAGTCTATTAAATTACCCTACCTATAACATGTAGTGAATTAGACTAGTCTATTAAATTACCCTACCTATAACATATAGTGGATTAGACTAGTCTATTAAATTACCCTGCCTACAGCATATAGTGGATTAGACTAGTCTATTAAATTACCCTACCTATAACATATAGTGGATTAGACTAGTCTATTGAATTACCCTACCTGCAAATATTAGGTTTTCTTCAGTATTCCATCCTAGTTTCATTTTAATAACTAATGACCCCTTTAAGCTCTGACTTCCCTGTTCTTATTACTAATTATATTTATATGTGTAGATTGTGTACATAAGGGGCAACGCTCATTCTGGAGTACCGTGAGTCATGCTTGATTTTTTTCTAGCCAGCTTTTTTACTATAAAGGCTGCTTATTTGATATAAATATCTTGTTGAGCATCTCACCTTTGAAATTGTATCTGCTTGAACTGGTGGTCTCTCCGTTGAGTTATTTACTTTTAGTTTAGACCTCTGCAGACAATTTTTTCTTTGGAATGGTGATTTAACTATTTACCCATTGAAATGAAAAAGGAAATCTGCAGTATTCAATCACAACACTTCCAGAATCCCAATATGTTCAGCATCGTTCTAACATTGGAGCATAACCTAATTGCCATGAATCATGATCATATTATTTCGCAGGGAACCTGTCCCTAATGACAACTAAGCTTTTTGTGTATTAACACATTGTTGGACCAGACTTTTATTTGTGTTAACATTTTGATTTTGTACCTCCTTTGGATTTTGTATGGAATGTAAGTCCATATTAACGGGAGTAAAGAGTGTGAGCATAGAACAAATCATCTGATTTTGATATGATGTCTTTGTTCTCCTTCACACAACGCTCCAATAGATTTATGCTAATACACAGACTGACAAAACCCCTTTATCATGTTTATATCCTTTATTAATAAAAATGTTTGGCAGATTATAATAAATAGATTTATCTCATGCCTAGTTCTCTTCTGTCGCAAACATACAAAATAGTGGGAAGTGTTTGAAACTTCAACTCTGATTGCATATTAGACTTTAATAGCAATGCATTGTGAAGTCCCTGGGAGTTGAAAATAAATGGATTTAGCAGTGACCCAGAGCCAGATAGGACAGGCCTTAAAATCACACCATGGACTCTTAGTGTCACAGGGGAGATACTGTCCATTCTGATGTGGTAGAGAAGATGTGTCTGTTGATTTCAATTCCACTAGTTCCCAGGGATTAAGGATTGAGTCAACATGTTCGAGTTTGACTTAAAGATAACCTATAAAGGTATTGCTTGAAGGAATAATTCCCTCCAAGCAACACAATCCTAATATTCCTGATATCGTTTCTTTGTGAAATATGAAGATGTTGCAGTAAGGCTTTATAGCTTTACGCTTGGCCCCGGAGATGGGGGATATCACAGTATCACATTTCAGGATGTCGCAGGCCAACTTGAACAACATTTGTTTGTCCATCTGCTGGCTAGGGCCGTTATACGTTCCTCAATTTATTGATCATCGTCTCTCATTAATAGTCTACCCTTTTTTCTGTTTTCTGTAGCAACCAGTAAAATACATATTTTGAGCTTCAAAAGTAAGATATTGTCATATACATGTATATTGTTGTCATATTGTGCCCTCTTTATGGAAATTTCTTGAAAGGTCTGCTAGCGTGTTGGGTTCACTTTCCTGGCATGGTTACGGTCATTTTTAACCCATTATGGCCCTGCTATCGGTCTTATGACCCTGCTATCTGTCTTTCTGAGCAACTTCAGAGTGTTCATGGTCTTCAGTAGGAGAGACACATGATACTCTTCACAGACAAATTAAGATCTTTTAACACTATTTCAGTGCCCTTAATCATATTTTGAAACACAGCTGATTTAAACAAATTACTCTTTTCCAGGTTGCTATTTTCTTTGAATTGCCAATACAAAGACCAACACTGGCATTTGTTGAAGTGGTATTAAATTCAATACATTACCTATATCAGTATCGGCTAATTGTGGTATATGTATATCAGTATCGCCTAATTGTGGTATATGTATATCTGTATAGGCTAATTGTGGTATATCTACATCAGTATCGGCTAATTGTGGTATATGTATATCTGTATAGGCCAATTGTGGTATATGTATATCAGTATCGGCTAATTGTGGTATATGTATATCTGTATCGGCCAATTGTGGTATATCTATATCAGTATTGGCCAATTGTGGTATATCTATATCTGTATTGGCTAATTGTGTTATATCTTTATCAGTATTGGCCAATTGTGGTATATCTATATCAGTATCGGCTAATTGTGGTATATCTTAATCAGTATCGCCTAATTGTGGTATATGTATATCTGTATAGGCCAATTGTGGTATATGTATATCTGTATCGGCTAATTGTGGTATATGTACAATTTGCGCATTTATATGTATATCTGTATTGGCCAATTGTGGTATATCTATATCAGTATTGGCCAATTGTGGTATATCTATATCAGTATTGACCAATTGTGGTATATCTATATCAGTATCGGCTAATTGTGGTATATGTATATCTGTATCGGCCAATTGTGGTATATCTATATCAGTATTGGCCAATTGTGGTATATGTATATCTGTATTGGCCAATTGTGGTCTCTGTATATCTGTATAGGCCAATTGTGGTATATGTATATCTGTATTGGCCAATTGTGGTATATGTATATCTGTATAGGCCAATTGTGGTATATGTATATCTGTATAGGCCAATTGTGGTATATGTATATCTGTATAGGCCAATTGTGGTATATCTATATCTGTATCAGCTAATTGTGGTATATGTACATTTTGCGCATTTATATGTATATTCCAGATGCAAGTGATGTCTTAATGTTAATAAACGTGAAAACAATATAAACTATAAACCATGATTTCAGTCACTCGATGTCAAACCAATTAACATGGTAGACACCTGAGAGCACTTTTTTCACTGTCAATCACTCATCCCTCCAATGGAGTGGCATAAAATTAAATATTTGTGTGACTTGTGAGGGCTTCACATCCTTGTAAGACATCATAGTATGACGTATTCAATTATACATATGGAAAATATATTTTGGGGTTTCCTCTATTAAGCAGCAAGGCTTGTCTTTCCTTCAATGCTAACCTTGTGATCACTATCAGTAGAAAATTCCCTGGAACCAATGCGCCCATTTACCCCATGTTCATGGTATTGACTGAACACGACAATAAGTACTCAATAAAGAAAGGTGTGTGGGGTGTTCAAACATGCATTCACCTGCAGGTGAATCTTTCTACGTCTTTTTCATGTTCGTCAGAGTTCCCTGGATACGGTAGTCAAACATTTATCATCTGGTCCAGAGGCAAAGTCAAACATTCATAAGCAGACAATGCTGGTTTAGATGTTGGAAAGCAAACTTGAAATGGAAAGGTCAAGTTTTAATCATTCATTTACATTTGTGGATGTCTTGCACACCTACTTCTCTATTTGTTGAGTTGGCTTTGCTAGTTGTGCTTTTCTCATGTTGTACCTTAGGCTTGTGCTGGTTTGGCCCTTGTGGGGTTTTGTCATTGTTCAAAAACATTTATTGGAATGGCAAAAAATGATCATTCTCAAACAAATCTTAACACATGTTGGCTACCCCCATCCTCCCATCAGCAACGGATAAGTCTTTGCAGTGTGTATAGATCTCAATATATTAGTTCTGAAAGTATTTAGACTCAATTTCTAGATTTGCTCATTTTTGTGTGTAATAGTACTTGATTATTGATTAGAAATTGAATGATGACTGTCAGTTAATATATTGATGACTGTGTCACTGTGTTCCTCGGGTCTCTCCACTGATAATCAATGTAGTTCAAGTATCGTCTTTGCCTGGGTCACTTAAGAACAATCATTTTCCCGCAGTGTGCTTTGGGTGTTGTGGTGTTGAAGGATCCAGTTTTGCCCCAGTCTGAGGTCCTGTGTGGCCTGGATCAGCTTTTTTTCAATGAGCTTCAGTTTTGCTTGATTTTTAAGATGCTTCCCCAAGGCATGATTCCTTCACCATCATGCTTTATCATTAGCATGGTTAGGGCGGTCACGATTATGACATTTTAGGTGATGATTAATTGTCACACAAATAATTGCGATTCAAGATTGAATTGTCTATATTGTTAATTACATTAAACCTAAAAAATAATATGGATAATATTTTAATAATAAACATAAGCCTTATGCAGAAGTCATTCATTGCCTATGAACATTGGAACTTCCCTCATGGAAACATATCTTTTTTTAATCTAAAGATTGTCCAAAAACTGTTGCTATAAAATATATTGCGATATGGGTAAATCATCTGGATCTGGGTTAATGATTGTGATTTGTTTATATTAGTCCTTGTAGAGTTGGGTGTTTAATTATACTTTGTAATTACTGTTTTTGTTTGTGATTGTTATTGCTAAATATTGAGCATAGCTTTAAAATAGTTTAGCAATAGTTTAAAACTTGATCAATTGTCAACAATCTGAAATATGGAATAATGTTGCCCTATACTGATATGCTATTGCCAAATGTCGGAGAGTTGTCAGAGTAGATTGCTGAACTGTTGAACTCTAGACTGTTGACCTTCCTCCACTCAGACGCGTGTTCGGCCTACCTTTATTAAGGTCAACTTTATCTCTACCGTAATCTGAAATTACAGCTCTGCCAACCGATTCATGTGTTCACAATCAGGCCTACATGTCATTTACTGTTTGTCTGATGACTCAATCTGTGTGGGTACTGTTCTCTGGGCACATGGGCTCTGCTGTGTGCCCGATCTGTGTGGGTACTGTTCTCTGGGCATATGGGCTCTGCTGTGTGCCCGATCTGTGTGGGTACTGTTCTCTGGGCATATGGACCCTGCTGTGTGCCCGATCTGTGTGGGTACTGTTCTCTGGGCATATGGGCTCTGCTGTGTGCCCGATCTGTGTGGGTACTGTTCTCTGGGCACATGGGCTCTGCTGTGTGCCCGATCTGTGTGGGTACTCTTCTCTGGGCACATCGGCTCTGCTGTGTGCCCGAACTGTGTGGGTACTGTTCTTTGGGCATATGGACCCTGCTGTGTGCCCGATCTGTGTGGGTACTGTTCTCTGGGCACATGGGCTCTGCTGTTTGCCCGATCTGTGTGGGTACTGTTCTCTGGGCACATGGGCTCTGCTGTGTGCCCAATCTGTGTTATAGTTCTCTGCGCACTTTGCTATGGGCCCAATCTGTGTGTTTTTTTACCCGCTTGTTACTGGGATTCCTCTGTCAGCTCATTAGCTTTGATTGTCACAGCCCAAAACCTTAATGACTTGTTCATCAAGCACAGCATGTCTATATGAAGGTTAAGAGGGCTTTCATGTTGCTTCTATTGGCAGGCCCACGGCTAACACTCTGCTAACACTCTGCTAACAATTTTAAAAGAGTTCCTCAGTTGAGCGGAGAGAATGGTGTTTTTCTGCTAAACACCAAAGAATGTTAATTTCAGTCAGACGGAACAGAAATAGCGGTATTAGTGGAAAAAGATGTGGGTTTATATTTAGGCCCTGATCAAATGACAGATGCTAGATAATGGGGAGAAGCTAACGGGCACGATACACTAGGCATTTGGATTTTCGCTTGACTACGCCTGGATCGCTTGTCGCTGGTTGCTTGTGGGCGTGTATGTGGGCATGTATGTTTTTTTTGTTGCGACGCAGAAAGTTTACACTTCACTATTCCAATGCACACTTTTGCTAAGAATTAGGTTGATGAAAATAGACCAGATTAATCATAATTCAACATTTTCTATAAGCAGGGTGAAAAAGTATTTTCAGTAGTTGTTACTATGATTGTTTGTGTCATGACGACGTATTATGTTTGCTCAATATGCATTTTTATTTAAGCATTCTTGACAAATGAAATACTTACATATTTACATATTACATATTTGTGGAGGGAATAATTGCATATAAATTGATTTACACAAAAATATCTCTATTTCAAACATGGATAACGAGAGAAAGAGGCTTGTTGCATTATCATTGCTGCTTCATCGCAGGGTGTTGCGCCGCAGCACCGTTCCATTTGGGTGAACCCTATTCTTTTGTCCCGAGAGAAACTCATGGGGAGTACCATAGGCTTGTACAGGAACTCCGCCTTGACGATGCCTGGTTCCAGGGTTATTTTCGGCTCACCAAGGCCGAGTTTAGTAGATTGTGATTCCGGGTTGTAAGGCAAGACACCCGGTTTCGTAGAGCAATTATTCCAGCCTAACTTCTTGCTATTTGCCTACGATGTGTAGCATTGAATTGTGCTGTTTGCCAGCCAACTCCAAAAATGAACATGCACTGTAGCATTATTTCATATGAAAAATAGCCCAAAAAGAAAATGAAATGTCCCTTAATCTATAATTAAAAAGGGACACATTGTACAGTTCTTGAAATCCAGAAACTGCAATTATTAAAAGTTCCTCCATTTTGAACGTAGTAACATTTTGGATGCCTCTTATAGAAGGTACACAGACACATCGTTTGTGATTGGCTATTGCCCAAGCGCGTAAGAGCGAAAATCGCATTTAATTTGCATAGAATAGGATGGATCCTATCTTTCGACGCTTCGCTCGCTGTCTTCGCGTCGCCAGGTATCCCACAATGCCTTGCTCGACACTGTCACGTGACCTAATTGAAAATGAATGGGAGGCGAAAATTCGCTACGCGAATTTCGCTTGTGAAGTGCCTAGTGTATCGTGCCCATAAGACGTTAATATAATTTAATAGCCTGTTGTGTCTGTTTAGAGTGGCGAAAGGTTAGTAGGCTACAACTTTTGTGTTTAAATTAAATCTAGTGCCAGCGTGATTAGAACAATATGTTTGCCCCGTCTGACCATCTTATTCATCATTTAGTTTGATGAGGAAGAGTAGGCTTGCTGGGTTTTTTAAATGATGCAATTGCAGAGGAGAGGTTGACGTTGAAAGGATGGGTTGGAAGGTCAGTTATTAACTGTATAATGAGGGAAGACCTGATTTACTGGGCTTGTTAAACTACTGACCATGTGAGCCATTGATTGACTTGCTCATTGCAGAGGTCCTGAGAGTTTAGGCTTCGACAAACTGATGGTTTTAGTTGACATCACCATCTCTCTGATGGTTTTATAACCCAATATGTGGATGGTGTTGCTGGAAACAAAACTGGGCTCGTTTGTTCACAATGACCAGAACTGCTGTTCAATTGCGTGTCTGCAACCGTAGAAAAAAAATGCACTGTGATAGCTTCAGGAATTTCTGCAGACCAAGTGTTGATTTTGCAGCTATTTAATTTTCTCTTCAGGTTAATCTGTATCTGCATTGTGGAATACTCTCTTCTCTGTGTCACCCGTTGCTTTCCTGTACTTGGGTTTACCTTTTCATTGCGTAACTCTTGTTTAAATTCGCACCTGAGTCATACAATCATCACATTGTCTCACCAACAGCTTGTCAGTTCACAGCATTTGAGGATTGCAAAATGCGCTGTCCATCTAGATAACCTGAACAGGTGAAAGATCAGTCAACTAGCTCAGTCACAAGTGAAGGACCTGTCAACTAGCACAGTCACAAGTGAAGGACCGGTCAACTAGCTCAGTCACAAGTGAAGGACCGGTCAACTAGCTCAGTCACAAGTGAAGGACCTGTCAACTAGCACAGTCACAAGTGAAGGACCGGTCAACTAGCTCAGTCACAAGTGAAGGACCGGTCAACTAGCTCAGTCACAAGTGAAGGACCGGTCAACTAGCTCAGTCACAAGTGAAGGACCGGTCAACTAGCTCAGTCACAAGTGAAGGACCGGTCAACTAGCTCAGTCACAAGTGAAGGACCGGTCAACTAGCTCAGTCACAAGGGAAGGACCGGTCAACTAGCTCAGTCACAAGTGAAGGACCTGTCAACTAGCTCAGTCACAAGTGAAGGACCTTTCAACTAGCTCAGTCACAAGTGAAGGACCGGTCAACTAGCTCAGTCACAAGTGAAGGACCGGTCAACTAGCTCAGTCACAAGTGAAGGACCGGTCAACTAGCTCATTCACAAGTGAAGGACCAGTCAACTAGCTCATTCGGACCAGTCAACTAGCTCAGTCACAAGTGAAAAAGAACCACCTCAGTTGCAGATAACAAATCTAACAGCTTTGTCATTTTTTTTTTAAATACACCATGTCATCGTGATGGCCTATTGTCCTGTCTGAATAGGGTAAAAGTATTTTCTTATTGAAATGATATGGACAAATAACTTGCATAAGTGAGAATTTCCATTAGTAGTTCTGATTTAACAATAAAACAAGCAGGCGGACTGGATTAGGCCGGAGTCTCAGAGTAGTGAACAGTCAGAGTAACCTTGTTCTCTTTGATTTCACTGCTCCAGTGACACCCTTATGTGGGTATTAGCAGGTCAGTTGAAAAGGGCTCAACTGAATCCAGATAGGAAAACGTGATAGTGGCTGAAAGCGTCAGACCGTTGAAGCTTCGGTCGACTCTAAAGCCATTAAGACCTAGCAGGACAGAAGACTCATACGGGACATTCTCCCTCCTGACCACAGTAGTATAGCATAGGGCTGGGAGGTATGGCCTAAATGTAATACCCCGATATTTTTCAAATGTTTGACGGTATCACGGTATTTAAAGTTTTTTTTAATGAGAATTTGAAATTACAACCAAAAAGTAATAAAGTCTTGATAATGAATATTAGATATATTACACAGATATGACATAACATTTTATCAAACAGTTTTCCATTATGGTGACAAGTTTAATACTCCAGTTATTAATCCAATAATTGGCCAGCGATACTAAATAGTTACAATTATATATATAATCAACTGACATCCCGGTAGTTTATAACAATTTGCATATTTGCAGTAATATGTTGGCAACTATTTGAACTTACCGATGGCCAAATGAAGTCTGTGGCCAAAACACTGCAGTCTTGTCCAGCTGTTCAGCTCCATGGCTTTTACCATGTTTGACGCGTTGTCAGTTGTAAAACACACAAGTCGTTCCTCTGTCAGACCTCATAACTTGGGCAAGGAACTCTTCTCTATGGTCTACCGGGAGAAATGCTGTTTGCAAGCATCTGCTTTTCAGCTCCCAGGCATCGGTTATAAAATGCGTTCATACGTTCATATCGAAGTTTTTTTTATGTCCATGTTCGCTTCGCTTGAATTCTATAAATTCATTTTTGTCAAACACGCATGTGTCACAAACTGGGGGTGTAGTGCAGTTAAATTCCCTGTATTGAGCAGTGGGTAGTGCGCTCGGCTGTGGAGCCGGAGGTCGCTGGTTCGATTCCCCCTACTAGTTACCATTGCTCTACCCACCCGCAGTCCTCGCTCAAGTAGGAACATTGCTTTAGTGAGTTGTGAGTTGTGTGTATTTGTGAAACTGTATGTTGTCCTGCACATTTTTCTGCCTTATCTTGGCCAGGTCGCCGTTGCAAATGGCAAATCTCAATCGGCCTACCTGGTTAAATAAAAATAAATAAAAACCAGATGCCACAATATATATTTTGAAATAGTTTTTAAGCTTTTATTTTCTGAATTTTATTTTTGTGTGTGATGTGGCTCTTTGCGGTAACACAGTAAAAAATGTGTCTCTTAGTCTCTGACTGGTTGGCCACCCCTGACCTAGCAGGACGGAAGACTCATACAGGACATTCTCCCTCTTGACCAGCCTGTGGACTGTTTTATTCACTAGCAGGACAGAAGACTCATACAGGACATTCTCCCTCTTGACCAGCCTGTGGACTGTTTTATTCACTAGCAGGACAGAAGACTCATACAGGACATTCTCCCTCTTGACCAGCCTGTGGACTGTTTTGGTCACTAGCAGGACGGAAGACTCATACAGGACATTCTCCCTCTTGACCAGCCTGTGGACTGTTTTATTCACTAGCAGGACAGAAGACTCATACAGGACATTCTCCCTCTTGACCAGCCTGTGGACTGTTTTATTCACTAGCAGGACAGAAGACTCATACAGGACATTCTCCCTCTTGACCAGCCTGTGGACTGTTTTATTCACTAGCAGGACAGAAGACTCATACAGGACATTCTCCCTCTTGACCAGCCTGTGGACTGTTTTATTCACTAGCAGGACAGAAGACTCATACAGGACATTCTCCCTCTTGACCAGCCTGTGGACTGTTTTATTCACTAGCAGGACAGAAGACTCATACAGGACATTCTCCCTCTTGACCAGCCTGTGGACTGTTTTGGTCACTAGCAGGACAGAAGACTCATACAGGACATTCTCCCTCTTGACCAGCCTGTGGACTGTTTTATTCACTAGCAGGACAGAAGACTCATACAGGACATTCTCCCTCTTGACCAGCCTGTGGACTGTTTTATTCACTAGCAGGACAGAAGACTCATACAGGACATTCTCCCTCTTGACCAGCCTGTGGACTGTTTTATTCACTAGCAGGACAGAAGACTCATACAGGACATTCTCCCTCTTGACCAGCCTGTGGACTGTTTTATTCACTAGCAGGACAGAAGACTCATACAGGACATTCTCCCTCTTGACCAGCCTGTGGACCGGTTTATTCACTAGCAGGACAGAAGACTCATACAGGACATTCTCCCTCTTGACCAGCCTGTGGACCGGTTTATTCACTGGCAATAAAATCTGTGGCGTTAGATGAAGTTGTTCATGAGAGTCCATTTGATTGTGCCTATATTTTTACCAAATGCACTGCCATAGTTGAATGCTTACTGCAGTCCCTGCCTATTGTACAGCTGTATAAAACGTGTTTTATCTCGAGTGTCTGTGTGGAGTCCTCGTTCCGTTTCCCACTGTCATCCACTCAACCCCATCTCCTAATGCAACAGAGAGGAATTCCCTTGAGGAAGTGTCTGTATCGGAGCAAAAGCTCAAAAGCCTCCCATGTTAAAGGCACGTCTGTCACGCCATCCACATATGCATTGAGATTATCTTCATCAGTGTGCCTGTGCATGAACGTTCACACACTGCCATATAGATATATGCCATGTGTGTTGGTTGTTTTGCCTGAGGTAAGCCCCTGACTGAGTCTTCCATTACAAGTGTACCAGAGCGAATAGCGTGGGAGTCAGGAACAGGATTGAGCTTGGCCCGCTGCATCAAGACTTGGAGTTAATAGGGGGTAATGGTTATATCACTCCCTGTTGGGTGGTTAAGAGGTGGCAGAGGACAGCGATCTTCTTCCGTCTGCCGTGCCTTGTGAGAACAGCTTGACTTGCTACATTACATGCGTGTCCATACTTGTGCTGTCACAGGAATGTCAACAAGTGAAGCAGGTGAGCTTCCTCTTGCGGAAACTGTTTGATCTACCTCACTGGTGCCTGTCACAGTGGATATGTATGGGAATGACTAACCAAACCTGTCCTGGAAACGTTACGTTAGACCATGTGTTTTTCTAGTCTTATCTGCTCTTCTACTACTAGGTGTGTCAGGTCTAAATGGAGTTCCTTATTGGCACTTTGAAATGCATTTGTAATATTTGTAAGAATCATTTGGTGGTTGTCCCCATGTGACGTCATATCAGACCAGTGTGTTCATGCTTTATAGTGTGCGTACATCCATACGGATATCCCTAGTAATTAGACAACTTAAGGCAACCTGTTTGCTCGGCGTCCATATGGTAGGGATGTTTGGCGAATGGTTGTCAAAAACCTTCTGGCAATCTTACCGAACGTATCTCCTGGAAAGCCTGATGTGTTTAATAATAGAACAGCTCCCACTCTCCCTGGTGAAGACATCTCCCTGCCTGCCTTCACACAGCTCGGCTCAAATGCAACTTTTTTGACTATATAAAACGTAACCGAAATGCAGCTCTTGCTTCTTTTGGAAACGTGTTAATTTAGACTGAAACACAAGTAGTCCACAGGGACACGATACATCAGAACAATATGTTAACTTCATGCATCCACTAAAATTCTGTTATATGATTGGATATAGATTGATGTGATCTCCATTGAAGAGATTCTGGGATTGGTCACCTTCAGCTATGACTTCTTCCAGTAAGGGACTCTTGCTGTGTTTCAGATTTGTTTATGAGAGAGGAAAGCCTGATTGCTGTGTGGGCCTCAGAAGGTGGCTACTTCTCAGGGAAACCAGGCGCTGAGTCCTTCCTGTGTTTCTCTCTGTTTCTCTTTTTCTGATGCGTGTGCTCTGTAGACATACTGGTGTGAGTGTAAGCAGGCATGTGCGATATAAATGTCAAATCTACCTATTGGAATAGGTGATTTTTGATTTCTGCAGAACAGTAAGCGGCAACTCTCTAGATGAACATTGTTTTAATATTTTAAGGCAGCATGTCCTATTATGCGGACATACATTTACAACTGCAAAAGCACAACATAAGTTTGGCTGTTCAATCCAGGGGTTACATTTAGGCCAGGGTTTGATTGGAATTTAAATGCTGTTGACTGAATGCCTGTCTGGAATCGATGTAGATTCGGTGCCTCTTAATTATGACGTCATTCGTCCTCCCACTTTTCTCTGCCATCCTGGCATTGGAGGAACTTCGCACCACAGTCTCGAAAGACCACGCACATAATGTCCAACACTCACTCTATATCGTCCTCAACATAAACGACTGAGCGAAACTCCCGTACACACTGATTAAACAGGGAACTCTGTTTAAGACAGATGCTAAACATTATGATGGCCATAAACCTGGAGACTTTGTCATACTGTAGCATCACTTTACATCGGTGGTGGCGCCATGCGTCTTGATATAATAATAATAATAAGAAGAAGAATAAGAAGAATAAGAATATCGACATGATTTAGAAAGTTTGATGCGTGTATCTATTTCACGCTGAGATTTTGTTGTGATTCAACATTCCAGGCGTTAACACAGACCATCTGTCTGCTACAGAAGTACAGACAGGCGCTAGGAAAATAGGTTGTGATCATGCAAATTAAAGTGCCCAAAACTATTTGCCTCCCTGTATTCCAAATACAATCAGTTTATTTTTCAGACACTCAAATCCAGACAGCTCTAGAGGAGCTCACATAACCAGGCTTTAAGTGTCTGCTGGTAGGATACTAGTGGTGTAGTTAGTAGTGTTCTCCAGTTATAAGGACCCTCCTAAGTGTCTGTTGGTAGGATAATAGTGGTGTAGTTAGTAGTGTTCTCCAGTTATAAGGACCCTCCTAAGTGTCTGTTGGTAGGATACTAGTGGTGTAGTTAGTAGTGTTCTCCAGTTATAAGGACCCTCCTAAGTGTCTGTTGGTAGGATACTAGTGGTGTAGTTAGTAGTATTCTCCAGTTATAAGGACCCTCCTAAGTGTCTGTTGGTAGGATACTAGTGGTGTAGTTAGTAGTATTCTCCAGTTATAAGGACCCTCCTAAGTGTCTGTTGGTAGGATACTAGTGGTGTAGTTAGTAGTATTCTCCAGTTATAAGGACCCTCCTAAGTGTCTGCTGGTAGGATACTAGTGGTGTAGTTAGTAGTGTTCTCCAGTTATAAGGGCCCTCCTAAGTGTCTGTTGGTAGGATACTAGTGGTGTAGTTAGTAGTGTTCTCCAGTTATAAGGGCCCTCCTAAGTGTCTGTTGGTAGGATACTAGTGGTGTAGTTAGTAGTGTTCTCCAGTTATAAGGGCCCTCCTAAGTGTCTGTTGGTAGGATACTAGTGGTGTAGTTAGTAGTGTTCTCCAGTTATAAGGGCCCTCCTAAGTGTCTGTTGGTAGGATACTAGTGGTGTAGTTAGTAGTGTTCTCCAGTTATAAGGACCCTCCTAAGTGTCTGCTGGTAGGATACTAGTGGTGTAGTTAGTAGTATTCTCCAGTTATAAGGACCCTCCTAAGTGTCTGTTGGTAGGATACTAGTGGTGTAGTTAGTAGTATTCTCCAGTTATAAGGGCCCTCCTAAGTGTCTGTTGGTAGGATACTAGTGGTGTAGTTAGTAGTATTCTCCAGTTATAAGGACCCTCCTAAGTGTCTGTTGGTAGGATAATAGTGGTGTAGTTAGTAGTATTCTCCAGTTATAAGGACCCTCCTAAGTGTCTGCTGGTAGGATACTAGTGGTGTAGTTAGTAGTGTTCTCCAGTTATAAGGGCCCTCCTAAGTGTCTGTTGGTAGGATAATAGTGGTGTAGTTAGTAGTATTCTCCAGTTATAAGGACCCTCCTAAGTGTCTGCTGGTAGGATACTAGTGGTGTAGTTAGTAGTGTTCTCCAGTTATAAGGGCCCTCCTAAGTGTCTGTTGGTAGGATACTAGTGGTGTAGTTAGTAGTGTTCTCCAGTTATAAGGACCCTCCTAAGTGTCTGCTGGTAGGATACTAGTGGTGTAGTTAGTAGTATTCTCCAGTTATAAGGACCCTCCTAAGTGTCTGTTGGTAGGATACTAGTGGTGTAGTTAGTAGTATTCTCCAGTTATAAGGACCCTCCTAAGTGTCTGTTGGTAGGATACTAGTGGTGTAGTTAGTAGTATTCTCCAGTTATAAGGACCCTCCTAAGTGTCTGTTGGTAGGATACTAGTGGTGTAGTTAGTAGTATTCTCCAGTTATAAGGACCCTCCTAAGTGTCTGCTGGTAGGATACTAGTGGTGTAGTTAGTAGTGTTCTCCAGTTATAAGGACCCTCCTAAGTGTCTGTTGGTAGGATAATAGTGGTGTAGTTAGTAGTATTCTCCAGTTATAAGGGCCCTCCTAAGTGTCTGTTGGTAGGATACTAGTGGTGTAGTTAGGAGGGTCCTTATAACTGGAGAATACTACTAACTACACCACTAGTATCCTACCAGCAGACACTTAGGAGGGTCTTATAACTGGAGAATACTACTAACTACACCACTAGCATCCTACCAACAGACACTTAGGAGGGTCCTTATAACTGGAGAATACTACTAAGTGTCTGTTGGTAGGATGCTAGTGGTGTAGTTAGTAGTATTCTCCAGTTATAAGGACCCTCCTAAGTGTCTGCTGGTAGGATACTAGTGGTGTAGTTAGTAGTGTTCTCCAGTTATAAGGACCCTCCTAAGTGTCTGTTGGTAGGATAATAGTGGTGTAGTTAGTAGTATTCTCCAGTTATAAGGGCCCTCCTAAGTGTCTGTTGGTAGGATACTAGTGGTGTAGTTAGTAGTGTTCTCCAGTTATAAGGGCCCTCCTAAGTGTCTGCTGGTAGGATACTAGTGGTGTAGTTAGTAGTATTCTCCAGTTATAAGGACCCTCCTAAGTGATGGGAACATATTTTCTCCATATACTTAGTCTTGACAGAGCAAATACAACATCAGGATGTATTACTGGGAGCCGTTCCACTACGCGCTGGTTATGTTATGTGTCCTAACACAGCCTACGTGAATGTGTCCATGTCTCTCTTATATTCTACAGCAGCGTTAATGCCAGTAGGGTTTTTCCTTTTCCGTCACAAGTCAGTGTGTGTGTTTGTGTCGGGTCCTTATCTCTCCTTAGCTTGTTGCCCCACATCCACAGGGTTATCACTTGACTGTTTTACCCAGCCCTGTTTACTCTGCGTGCCAAAGTTTCCACTCTGGACCATTCAAACAATACACAACCCTTTTTGACAGCACAACCTCTCCCTCATGCTCTTGGTCTATTTATAGGTCCCACAAATGTATCTTTGTTGAAGATATCTTTGGTGGAAGAAAAGACAACGCTGGCCATGCCCAGGAAAGCTGACTGACAGTGAAGTGTTATTAGTTGATTTCCTTTCCCAGAAAGACAGAGAAGAGAGAGGAAAATAAATGGGTGTCTGGGTCATTGGAATTTTAGCCAGAGATTTGGACTGTTTTTTTAGCTTCATTGATCTCTGTCTGTTACTGTGCCGTCAGTTAGGTTTCCCTTGGGAACTGTCATGTCTCCCTTCTCACACCATGTTGAGCACTGGACCTTATGTGTGTTGTTGTTAATGTTCTTCACAGTGGCTCTAAGCTGACCTGGTCTGTCTGTTGGTCGTTCTGTCTCTCACTAACTTCAGATCCACAGTGTGTTTGGCCAGTTTATTAATGCCTGTGAATGTACAGACATCAGATCCACAGTGTGTTTGGTCAGTTAATTAATGCCTGTGAATGTACAGACATCAGATCCACAGTGTGTTTGGTCAGTTAATTAATGCCTGTGAATGTACAGACATGAGAGCCTTAAGTCACAGACACAGGGATGTTTGTTCCTCAAAACAATAAATGTTTTGCTCTTGTTTATTTATCATTGGAGTTTTATAGATAATGTCTAATTCCTTATATACCACATTCATAACCAGTCGTTGTATAAGTATTATAT
The DNA here is from genome assembly GCA_029465975.1 of Dallia pectoralis. NCBI lineage: Eukaryota > Metazoa > Chordata > Actinopteri > Esociformes > Umbridae > Dallia > Dallia pectoralis. Next base: position 26,345,967 of record CM055730.1, read on the forward strand.
TATAAAGAAAGAGATATTAATATTTTTATTATTTACATATTTTCCATTCATTTACAAACACATTTTTGTGTGTCTTGTGAAATAGACAAAGCTAACTTTTGATTGAATTTGCCTTTCCTGAAATTGGATAAATCATAAGCAAAACAATTTTAAAATGTATTCTAGGGTGTAGAGTAGGGCTACATTAAACTATTATTTTGATAATCAACTAATCTAACAATCATTTGAACGATTAGTCGACTAATCATCTACATTCGGAATGATTAATCAGTAGGTTATGAACGATTGTTCAATTATTGGAATTTGTTAAAATATTGAGTTATTCTTATTCTAACTTGTACATAAAACAAGTAAATCACTCCAGCTTTTGAAAAACATATTTCTATTGCACTTCGAGCCAACTGAACAGGCCAACTGAACCAGTAATGCTTAAACCTGTATGTAACCTACATTTACACACCATAACCCCTACCCTCACCGGTAATGCCTAAACCTGTATGTAACCTACATTTACACACCATAACCCCTACCCTAACCGGTAATGCCTAAACCTGTATGTAACCTACATTTACCCACCATAACCCCTACCTTAACCAGTAATGCCTAAACCTGTATGTAACCTACATTTACACACCAAAACCCCTACCCTAACCGGTAGTGCGTAAACCTGTATGTAACCTACATTTACACACCAAAACCCCTACCTTAACCGGTAGTGCCTAAACCTGAATGTAAATTTAACAAATGTAAATTCTACAACCAAGTGCTGGATTTTGCCTAAACCTAAACTCTGAGGTGGAAATTGCGCTTTCATTTGTGGGTACATAAGAAAATCTGTCTTTGTGAGGATATGTGGATGTGGATAAAACATCTCCTTTTACTTATTTATTTTTCCCTCCTTTCTCCCTTTCTTCATTCCATCTTCTGAAGTGCTGCCAATACCATCTGAGTTACAGTAACAACTCCTTAAGCAGGTTTCACCAGCCAGAGGCAGACTGTGATACCATCTTCATACCACTAACTGTAGCAGAGTATTAGTCAGCACATGAAAGAATGCTGTTGCTCAATGTATCTGCTCAATGTATCTGCTCAATGTATCTGCTCAATGTATCTGCTCAATGTATCTGCTCAATGTATCTGCTCAATGTATCTGCTCAATGTATCTGCTCAATGTATCTGCTCAATGTATCTGCTCAATGTATCTGCTCAATGTATCTGCTCAATGTATCTGCTCAATGTATCTGCTCAATGTATCTGCTCAATGTATCTGCTCAATGTATCTGTATCTGCTCAATGTATCTGCTCAATGTATCTGCTCAATGTATCAATGTATCTGCTCAATGTATCTGCTCAATGTATCTGCTCAATGTATCTGCTCAATGTATCTGCTCAATGTATCTGCTCAATGTATCTGCTCAATGTATCTGCTCAATGTATCTGCTCAATGTATCTGCTCAATGTATCTGCTCAATGTATCTGCTCAATGTATCTGCTCAATGTATCTGCTCAATGTATCTGCTCAATGTATCTGCTCAATGTATCTGCTCAATGTATCTGCTCAATGTATCTGCTCAATGTATCTGCTCAATGTATCTGTATCTGCTCAATGTATCTGCTCAATGTATCTGCTCAATGTATCTGCTCAATGTATCTGCTCAATGTATCTGCTCAATGTATCTGCTCAATGTATCTGCTCAATGTATCTGCTCAATGTATCTGCTCAATGTATCTGCTCAATGTATCTGCTCAATGTATCTGCTCAATGTATCTGCTCAATGTATCTGCTCAATGTATCTGCTCAATCTGCTGTATCTGCTCAATGTATCTGCTCAATGTATCTGCTCAATGTATCTGCTCAATGTATCTGCTCAATGTATCTGCTCAATGTATCTGCTCAATGTATCTGCTCAATGTATCTGCTCAATGTATCTGCTCAATGTATCTGCTCAATGTATCTGCTCAATGTATCTGCTCAATGTATCTGCTCAATGTATCTGCTCAATGTATCTGCTCAATGTATCTGCTCAATGTATCTGCTCAATGTATCTGCTCAATGTATCTGCTCAATGTATCTGCTCAATGTATCTGCTCAATGTATCTGCTCAATGTATCTGCTCAATGTATCTGCTCAATGTATCTGCTCAGGAAGCCTTTATGAAGCCTATATGAAGCTCTACGTCTGGTTTGCTGAACACTGCATACGCTTCATGGAAATAAAAGTCAGTCTACCAAGACAGCCTTTATCTTCACTTTCTCTGGAGCGTTCAGAACAGACCTCTTCTTTATATACAGACAGTTTGGCCAAGCTATATGCTAGAGCAGTATATCCCGTACAACCTGGATGTGATATATTAACTGTAACAACAAGGGACTACTTGGCCTTGCTTTTTTATTAATTTAATTGGATACAGATTTGTAATTGTTTGTGTGTATTTCATGCTGTATTTGATTGAGACAGTTGACATGTGCAGCCGGTTAAGCCCCTGGATGACCCCTGCCTGACCTTGTTCAATGAGAATACCTCATTTCAGTTCTTTAGTGTTCAGTCTAGTACCAGGAGTTGTCGTGTCACCCGGCTGTGTCACCCGGCTGTGTCACCCGGCTGTGTCACCCGGCTGTGTCACCAGGCTGTGTCACCAGGCTGTGCTTAGCTGACTAACTCAGCACTCTGCCTAGTGGCCCTGTGTCAAACCTTTATTATTAGATAAAGATTAAACAAAATGAGAAAAACACTTTGCATTGGAAGAAAATGTTGCCCACAGACAAAACCATGTTTGCCCACTGACAAAACCATGGTCAGTCTAACATTTTAATTGTATGTTTATTTTAACAATGAGAGAATAACAACAAAAACATCCAGAGTAACGCATTTCAAATAAGTTATAAATTGATTTGCGTTTTACACAGTGAAATATGTATTTGACCCCTTTGCAAACATGACTTGCACACATCTCGGGAGGGAGCTTGTCTCACTCCTCTTTGCAGATCCTCTCAAAGTAATTAAGGTTTCAAGGCTGACGTTTGGCAACTTGAACCTTCAGCTCCCTCCACAGATTTTCTATGGTATTAGGGTCTGGAGATTGGCTGAGCTACTCCATGACCTTAATGTGCCTCTTCTTGAGCTACTCCTTTGTTGCCTTGGTCGTGTGTTTTGGGTCATTGTTCATTGTCCATTTGATGGGGTGAAGTTGTCCTCTCCCCTTAGCAGAAAAACACCCCCAAAGCATAATGTTTCCATCTCCATGTTTGACAGTGGGGATGGTGTTCTTGGGGTCATATGCAGCATTCTCCCTCCTCAAACACGGCGAGTTGAGTTGATGCCAAAAAGCTCGATTTTGGTCTCATCTGACCACAACACTTTCACCCAGTTCTCCTCTGAATCATTTAGATGTTCATTGGCAAACTCCAGACGGGCCTGTATATGTGCTTTCTTGAGCAGGGGGACCTTGCGGGTGCTGCAGGATTTCAGTCCTTCACAGCGTAGTGTGTTACAAATTGTTTTCTTGCTGACTATGGTTCCAGCTGCCTTGACTATTGACAAAATTCTCACTTGTAGTTCTGGGCTGATTTCTCACCGTTTCTGACCGTTCTCATGGTCATCGAAACTCCACGAGGTGAGATCTTGCATGGAGCCCTAAACCGAGGGAGATTGACAGTAATTTTTGTTTCTTCCATTTGCGAATGATCACACCAACTGTCACCGTTTCACTAAGCTGCTTGGCGATGGTCTTGTAGCCCATTCCAGCCTTGTGTAGGTCTACAATCTTGTCCCTGACATTTTTGGACAGCTCTTTTGTCTTGACCAGGGTGGAGAGTTTGAAATCAAATTGATTGTTTACTTCTGTGGACAGGTGTCTTTTATACAGGTAATATTAAGAGAGTTGTCCTAATCTCATCTTGTAACCTGTATAAAAGACATGCTGGGAGCCAGAAGTCTTGCTAATTGACACGGGATCAAATACCTATTTTAAAATGCAAATAGATGTATAACTTAGTTTAAATATTCTTGATTTTTTTGTAATTCAGTCTCTCACTGTTCAAATAAACCTACCATTAAAGTTATAGACTGATCATGTCTTTGTCAGTGGGCAAATATACAAAATGAGCAGGGGATCAAATACTTTCTTCCTTTACGGTACCTTGTAGCCAAAACATTTCATAGAACCATCTCGTGTTTAGAGTTGAGTGAGTCATGGCATTAAATTCCATCACGTTATCTGATGGGATGCAGTTTTAAAGCTCTTCTCAATGTGCTCGGCTGGGTTTGAAAAAATGTCTAAACGAATTGAATGCACTTCTATTTCATTTGCAAAGAAAATACATTTTTTTTACCAATTTGAATGTAGATGAGGCCATGTTTCTTCTTGTTTTTTTGTTGTATATGTGCACAGTTGTGGATCTGCCACAGCAATATGAATGTCAAATGACCTCAAATGTTGTCATGTCCAGGACATGAGGGGTCCAGGAGCCTGTTACACACTGTCTGTCTATAGGCCCTGGTCATGAGGGGTCCAGGAGCCTGTTACACACTGTCTGTTTATAGGCCATGGTCATGAGGGGTCCAGGAGCCTGTTACACACTGTCTGTCTAGGCCCTGGTCATGAGGGGTCCAGGAGCCTGTTACACGCTATCTGTTTATAGGCCATGGTCATGAGGGGTCCAGGAGCCTGTTACACACTGTCTGTTTATAGGCCATGGTCATGAGGGGTCCAGGAGCCTGTTACACACTGTCTGTCTAGGCCCTGGTCATGAGGGGTCCAGGAGCCTGTTACACGCTATCTGTTTATAGGCCATGGTCATGAGGGGTTCAGGAGCCTGTTACACACTGTCTGTCTATAGGCCCTGGTGTAGTACTGTGTTATAATACAATAGAGGGGAGTATTGTTCACATATTGATTTCTAGTAATGCCACAGAAGACCGGCAACCTGCCACGGTAAACTGGTGAAGTCACATTTTACACCATGGTCACAGGGATAGGGATGTGCCATGGAGATTATTTTTTTTGTTTGAATAGTAACTGTTTTTATTCATCTAGTATACTGTGAATCAAAATGCTTTTGGAAATCATCCCTGTTAGGTTTTTAACCTGAGCAATATTACATAATGTGCAAAGCTTTGGGTGGCGTTGTCATGTAACATTGACTCAATCCCTCGGTTGCGTGAGTGGGAAAACACAACTGTAGAAACTAGAAAGAAAGAAAAAATGCAGTGGTAGCCACACCAAACTCCGGACATTATTTATGAAGCATCATTTCTTGGACTTTATGCTCAGTATCGGACAGGTCACACCAAAAACATACTGTTTTGCTTTATTGGTGTAGGATAAAGTCGGGGTAAACCTAATGACACTAACTATAGCCAACTAGGGACCTAATGACATTAACACTATACTGTGCTGATGAGATGACTTGATGAGGGAGTTTAGTTACGGTAGATACTCTCCAGACGAGCAAGATGGGATCAAAGGTATTTGACAGGCCACCAGATATCACTGTTCAAGCCTAGGTCTATGTTTTTGTTTTATTTTGTAGGCCTGCCGTAGTTGACATTTCTATTCATGGCATGATTTTAGCATGTCACAATAACTGCAAATTGAACAAGCTAGCCTCTTTCTATCACTGTTAATGTGTTGTTTATGTTCTTATAGTGTTATGGGTGGGGCTACATTAGTGTCAGTGAGTGCAAACAGCAGATCACTCACATGTTTTTTTTCATTTGATGTGATGTTATCGTCTCCTTTGACAAACTCTCTGACAGGACTTCAATCACAGTTGTTACCCTGCAAGCCCTTGCCGCACTTCCTTTGGGGAAATCCTCATCAAAACCGGTTGCAGTTTGATTGCCATCTCAAGTACTGGTCCAATTTACAAAAGCTACCATACTGGTGAAACATATAAAACCGGTTGCAGTTTCATTGCCATCTTAAGTACTGGTTCAATTTACAAAAGCTACCCAATGTGGCATTTATTTAGCTTGAGGATACATGTGAATAACTTTGCTCACTTGCAGAGTTGATCTTAACCACAATACACTGCAAACCATGGTCACATGTCTACCAGTAGTGGCCTGAAAGAGGTCAAATTGAATCAACCTCATTGATCCGACTCCACATGAACTGTGTTGTGAGTTAACTCCAATCTACCAGTAGTGGCCTCGAAAAGTCAAATTGAATCAACCACATTGATCTGACTCCACATGTGTTGTTAGTTAACTCCAATCTAACAGTAGTAGCCTCGAAGAGTCAAATTGAATCAACCTTATTGATCTGACTCCACATATGTTGTTAGTTAACTCCAATCTACCAGTAGTGGCCTCGAAAAGTCAAATTGAATCAACCTCATTGATCTGACTCCACATGTGTTGTTAGTTAACTCTAATCTCTGGCTTTTCTTTCTTGTATAGTGATTAGTAAAATCCATGTTGTTTTTCTTTTAAATTACCTAGAGGTTAGAGAGAAAAAACCTGCCATCATGACGAACAATGCTGCTTATATGATACATGTTGTGGTGTTGTTTGGTGCTGTTTCTCTCTCACGGACACACACACACACACACACACACACACACACACACACACAGACAGACACTAAACTTGGCCTCACGGCTGCTCTTTACCTTCCAGCGATTGCTCGCTTGCTTGGTCAGGTGAGCGTGCATTGCAATCTATTTTCAATGTAGCACTACAGCCAGCCATGTGCTTTAAGAAACACATAACCTGCCTTTACTTTAATAGTGTGTTGGAGATCCTAGCCAGGTTTGAGGAGCAGCAGCCAGCTACCTTGGCAGCTGCTGTCACTAGTGATGTGCATTTAGGACGATTTGAACCCTTGGCAGCTGCTGTCACTAGTGATGTGCATTGAGGACGATTTGAACCCTTGGCAGCTGCTGTCACTAGTGATGTGCATTTAGGACGATTTGAACCCATGGCAGCTGCTGTCGCTAGTGATGTGCATTGAGGGCGATTTGAACCCTTGGCAGCTGCTGTCACTAGTGATGTGCATTTAGGACGATTTGAACCCTTGGCAGCTGCTATCACTAGTGATGTGCATTGAGGACGATTTGAACCCTTGGCAGCTGCTGTCACTAGTGATGTGCATTTAGGACGATTTGAACCCTTGGCAGCTGCTGTCACTAGTGATGTGCATTTAGGACGATTTGAACCCATGGCAGCTGCTGTCACTAGTGATGTGCATTCAGGACGTTTTGAACCTTGGACGTTTTGAATACTTTATATTTTTTGGGCCTGGTCAAGCATTTTGTAATCTTTGTTAATGTACTATGTTAAACTATGCTATAAATTGATTTGCATTTTACTCAGTGAAGTAAGTATATTTGATCCCCTGTAAATCACCATGATTTCTGAGTCCCAGGTGTCTCTTGTACAGGTTACATGCTGAGATTAGGAGCAGTCTTTTGAAGTAAATACGCGGGGGACGGAGACGTGGGGGACGGAGACGCGGGGGACGGAGACGCGGGGGACGGAGAGCCTGTATGATGGGAAGATATAAGAATATGGCTGCTCCAGTAGCAGCTTCTCTAGACATTTTGCTTTTGCAAAGGTATTATTCTGAAGAGGTGAACATGGTTGAACCATGCTGGGGTCGAGTAATGTTCCTGCTGGGTTTGACCACCATGATGTTACTGTGTGTGTATGTGTGTTCTCCAGGAACCCTTCTCTCTATGGTTTGACCACCATGATGTTACTGTGTGTGTATGGGTGTTCTCCCATCTCTCTGCTGTCTCTGTGTCAGGAGACTGTTCAAGCTGTCAGGGTGATGTGCTTAAAGCAGATAAGAGATGTGCATGGTGGCTACATCTGTGATAATGACATATAGGCTGTGAGCCAGGCCAGGTAACTGTCCCATCTGTATTAATGACATATAGGCTGTGAGCCAGGCCAGGTAACTGTCCCATCTGAGATAATGACATATAGGCTGTGAGCCAGGCCAGGTAACTGTCCCATCTGAGATAATGACATATAGTCTGTGAGCCAGGCCAGGTAACTGTCCCATCTGTATTAATGACATATAGGCTGTGAGCCAGGCCAGGTAACTGTCCCATCTGTATTAATGACATATAGTCTGTGAGCCAGGCCAGGTAACTGTCCCATCTGAGATAATGACATATAGGCTGTGAGCCAGGCCAGGTAACTGTCCCATCTGAGATAATGACATATAGGCTGTGAGCCAGGCCAGGTAACAGTCCTTTCTGAGGTAATGACATATAGGCTGTGAGCCAGGCCAGGTAACTGTCCCTTCTGAGATGACAGAAAACTATGAACAGCATATGAACGTGTCTTATTTAAAATGTGTAACATCATTAGCTCATTCTTAATGACACTTCATGTTTCCACAGATAGGGAGGTAATCTTGCTTTTACATAACCATGTGTTTCCTGTAGTGACTGAGGGTGTAATAGAGTTGTGAAATCGCATCTTGTGCAGCTTTTAATGAATGATGGAAGTGGTGTGTTGGTTTCTGTGTGTGCCGCTTTGAGCTGAACGCATTCCAGACAGAAAGTTCCTCAAAAGAGACTTTTTACCATCTCGTTTGCATGCACTCACTGAACCACAGCTATATTAAAGTGAACAACTGCCAAATTTCCTGCCAGGGCGGTTGAATGTTGAGTCCCCTGGGGATGACATGGTGATGGGAGTAGCAGAGTTCAGTGACAGGGGACGGACCATGGGAAATGACAAGCTGGTGCACGCATCTAAGTGTGAGCGGATTCCACCCGCGTCTAAATAGTTTCGGCTATCCTGAGAACCACAGCTGGCAGAATCCTCAGTGATGGAGTGATGCAGGTTTACTGATCAACCCCATCACACTGGCAGCTGTCTGGTGTCCTTCTCCTGAGACCTCTATAGGGTGGTGTCCTTCTGCATGTTTGATTCATGAGCTTTTATTACCCTGTTTGTGGAAACTGATTTCTGTTGTATTTCTGGGGAGGCTCTTTCTGGCAGGTTTGTAAGGGTCGTTTCCCAAGAGGATAGGACGATAGCGGGTTGTTTTGAGAGAGGTTTTGACCAGATTTTGACGTATTCTGCACAAAGATAGTCTTTTTAGTGTGTCCTGTTTTGGGTCTCAGCAGGGTTTAGACTTTCTTATTACTCTGTTTTGTGTGACTGTGTGTCCTCTTTTGGGTCTCAGCAGGGTGGCTTTAGTGTTTCTTATTACTGTGTTTTGTGCGGCTGTGTGTCCTTTTTTGGGTCTCAGCAGGGTTTAGTCTTTCTTATTACTCTGTTTTGTGCGATTGTGTGTCCTGTTTTGGGTCTCAGCAGGGTGGCTTTAGTGTTTCTTATTATTGTGTTTTGTGTGACTGTGTGTCCTGTTTTGGGTCTCAGCAGGGTGGCTTTAGTCTTTCTTATTATTGTGTTTTGTGTGACTGTGTATCCTGTTTTGTGTCTCAGCAGCAGGGTTTAGTCTTTCTTATTATTGTGTTTTGTGTGACTGTGTGTCCTGTTTTGGGTCTCAGCAGGCTTTAGTCTTTCTTATTACTGTGTTTTGTGTGACTGTGTGTGTCCTGTTTTGGGTCTCAGCAGGGTGTCTTTAGTGTTTCTTATTACTGTGTTTTGTGTTACTGTGTGTCCTGTTTTGGGTCTCAGCAGGCTTTAGTCTTTCTTATTACTGTGTTTTGTGTGACTGTGTGTGTCCTGTTTTGGGTCTCAGCAGGGTGTCTTTAGTGTTTCTTATTACTGTGTTTTGTGTTACTGTGTGTCCTGTTTTGGGTCTCAGCAGGCTTTAGTCTTTCTTATTACTGTGTTTTGTGTGACTGTGTGTGTCCTGTTTTGGGTCTCAGCAGGGTGGCTTTACTCTTTCTTATTACTGTGTTTTGTGTGACTCTGTGTCCTGTTTTGGGTCTCAGCAGGGTGGCTTTAGTGTTTCTTATTACTGTGTTTTGTGCGGCTGTGTGTCCTGTTTTGGGTCTCAGCAGGGTTTAGTCTTTCTTATTACTCTGTTTTGTGCGATTGTGTGTCCTGTTTTGGGTCTCAGCAGGGTGGCTTTAGTGTTTCTTATTATTGTGTTTTGTGTGACTGTGTGTCCTGTTTTGGGTCTCAGCAGGGTGGCTTTAGTCTTTCTTATTATTGTGTTTTGTGTGACTGTGTATCCTGTTTTGGGTCTCAGCAGGGTGCCATGTTGGTCTTAAAAAGTTTGAGACTGTGTTTGGTGATGAATATATTAGTGTAACGAAAATATGTTGAAATTATGTTTCTGTGTGTGTGTGTGTGTGTGTGTCACTCCCTCTGTGTATGTGTGTCACTCCCTCTCTGTGTGTGTATGTGTGTCACTCCCTCTCTGTGTGTGTTTATGTGTGTGTGTCACTCCCTCTCTGTGTGTGTGTGTGTGTGTGTGTCACTCCCTCTCCAAGCCCTCAACCTGGCTGTCACAGGAAGGGTCTAATTATGAAGATATCAGGTCAATGCTGTAAACGTGACAGTCTGTGAAATGTCTTTTGCGTCACAAAGACACAATGTTTGTCCTGCTACAGTGCAAACAGGATGCAGTGTGCAGGAGAGCAGTGCCAGATAAGAACAACGGACAGACAACACAAGGGGGAGAAAAGAGGGTGTCTGAGGGGGTGTCTGAGGGGGTGTCTGAGGGGGTGTCTGAGGGGGTGTCTGAGGGGGTGTCTGAGGGGGTGTCTGAGGGGGTGTCTGAGGGGGTGTCTGAGGGGGTGTCTGAGCATTTGGCATGTTTTTTAGGCTGTATCGGAACGCTGATGTATCACAGTGAAAAAATATGGAGCGCTAACCCTGATTTATAGGGTCCTCCATATATCTATCCTCAGGGAAGTGAACTCACTGACCCATACTGATGCACATGTAATAATACCCGTATTAAACTCTATCCTGTTCATTGTTGCTCAGTGTTGTAGAGAACAAGCCTCAACCAACTATATGCATTTCTTCAAAAAAAATTGTCAAAACAGATTGGCGCTTAGCATCTTCAGTGAAAACCTTTTCTGGAAAGTTTGATATAATTTCAGTCAAACACAATCTTCCTGTTTGTCTAAAAGTGGTGGAAACATGAATGTCATAAACAATTTGAGCCAGCGTTTTTAGGTTTGATTCCCCCAGAGTATGTAAATGCATGCCCTCACTACTGTTAGTGGTTCTGGATATGAGTCTGTGGGACTAATATAACATTTAACTGTAAATACATTTTTTTGGGGCACCTGTTTTGTTTGGTAAACGAAAAATAATAACAATCATGTTTCATGAGGGAGCGTTTACAATCTAGGACACAGTGGGGAAAATAAAAACCCTTCAGTATCGGCACTGGAAATAAAACTTGAGTCAGCTGTTGTCTTTAAATAGAGCTTTCTATATTCATAAGTTTGTCTCATCCACTTAACTTCTGACATTTAGTCCAAACTGTACACCAATACTCAGCCAAACTCCCGTTTACATATCCTATTGTTCACTCTCTCACTTGCTAGTAGAGATGGATGCTGACTGGGCCACACTATCAGGGTCCCTGTAGAGGACCAACTGGCAGGGCATCTTCTGCATGTGGATGTATGACAGCCTGGATCGACCTCCCACCCATGGATAATGCGTCAATACCACCTTGTTAAAAGCAAACCTCTTTCAACACGACCATATGCCACTTTTGTAGAATGTGGATTTGTCACGATCCACACCTCAGGGATTTTGTCTTTTTTTGGCTCGATCTTGCCCTGCCAGAGGTCATAGGTCAAAATTAGGAGGGGGGTGGGGCGAGGTGGAAGGCCGCCAGCGTTTTGCATTCTAAAAATACTTTGACTGGTTGTTCAATAGGTAGTAAGACACAAACGACAAAGCAGCAGCTGTCATTGACTGGGGGTTGCTGGGTGTAGATTTTAGCCAGGAAATGAATAAGTGATTGGCATCGTTGATATTTCTGACCATTTCTTCCTTCACTGATGAGTACTTCTAATGATTGGTAGTGACGTAACAAATGTCTTTAGGTTATTTACGTGGCTGGAGTTACTCCTGGAGTATGCAGTATAACTGTTCAACACTTTGTTTCATTTTATTTGCCCACTTATTTGGATCACCAAGCAGATGGGGTCGTTTATGTCCCAGGGTCATTTTTGTTGTTTCTCCTTTAGGACATGGCATCTGCTTCAAAGGTTGTCTTCTGTTCTTGGCGGGACGGCCTCTTTGTCTGTAATGAAAACAGGGGATTTCCGGCTCCCAGGAGTCTAATGTTTGTTGGCCCTGAAAAATTAACATCTGCTAAAATACTGCGTGTGTGTGTGTGTCCGTGCATACGTGCGCTTGCATGTGTCTGTGTTGATGTATTGTCCAATTTTGCTTATCAGTGTTTCCCGCAGATATAATTATCTTGGCGGGGTGCCAAGCACAGTTCTGGTCTGCAGGGAAACAATGGGTACAGCTTAAGTGGTTGTTATTGTTTATCTCTTCAACAGCCACACTGGATGTTACAAATGTCATTGTGCTAAAAATGGATACTGGCAGTCAAATAGAAAACCATTTGTATTACAAACCTAGTTGAACTTGTCATGGCCCTCCTAGTGTGCCGGGGTGGTTGGGTCAGATGTTGGAGAGTGCGGCTTTGTCTTGTTGTGCTCAAGCAAGTCGTTGGACTAGGTTGCTTCCTTAACATCTAATCTACATAAGTAACAGATGTAAGTAGTTACACTTATTCTGTGAACTGTTTCTGAAAGCCATGAAGTTTGGCCGACTGAAATGGGGGCTCTGTGAACAGTTTCTGAAAGCCATGAAGTTTGGCCGACTGAAATGGGGGCTCTGTGAACAGTTTCTGAAAGCCATGAAGTTTGGCCGACTGAAATGGGGTCTCTGTGAACTGTTTCTGAAAGCCATGAAGTTTAGCCGACTGAAATGGGGGCTCTGTGAAATGTTTCTGAAAGCCATGAAGTTTGGCCGACTGAAATGGGGCTCTGTGAACTGTTTCTGAAAGCCATGATGTTTCGTCGACTGAAATGGGGCTCTGTGAACTGTTTCTGAAAGCCATGATGTTTGGCCGACTGAAATGGGGCTCTGTGAACTGTTTCTGAAAGCCATGAAGTTTGGCCGACTGAAATGTGTTATTTGAGACCTATACAAGATTCCTACAGTTTTCCACGTAAACAGGTAAAATAACGTCTGCGCTGATTTAACATGGTTTCACTTCGATGTACATGTTAATTGTTATGGATTCGCCCTTGGCGGTTCTGTTTCAGTTTTGCCTGCGTTTGCCTTGTATGTTGTAGAATGATTGATAAAACATTCATCCAATACCAGTAACTCTCCTGGGAAAGTACTGTAGGCTAAAGGGACACTCACTTATGATTCCACACAGATGCTAGGTCTCCCACAATCAATATGCTAAAGCATCAGTATCTATCCAATCGCCTCTGCCTACCCCACAGAGCTGGAAGCAAAGACCTCATTAAGTCATCAATACTCATTTTTTTCACATGTGACTCCTAACATTTAAGGGTCTGACCGTTGACCCAATGGATCAGGCATGCAGTGAACACATGCTTCAGTTTAACAGAGTCAGTGATTCAAGCCTGTGATTGAACACATGACAGAAGGCTCTGAGCCCAAATGAATGGGTGCTATGTGTTATTTAACTTGTAAATGCTCCAGGGGCTGGCATGTGCTTAACGGGATGTCCAGGGCCCACCTCATCATCATATGTCTAAGTACTACAACAAGCTTGTTTGGGCTGAAGAATTTGGAAAGATTCACAAATAGTATTTTCTTCTAGGTCGGTCTCTTTATTTCTAGACTATCATAATGACGTCAAGGAGCAAGAAAAAGGCAAATGTTCTGTTCTTCTGTTTTAAACCCAGTTTTCTTACACTTTTACAGACGGCTGCATGTGTAGGTGACCGGGAGTTTTCTTACACTTTTGCCCCTATACAGACGGCTGTACGTGTAGGTGACCTGGAGTTTTCTAACACTTTTGCCTCTATACAGACGGCTGCATGTGTAGGTGACCGGGAGTTTTCTTACACTTTTGCCCCTATACAGACGGCTGTACGTGTAGGCGACCTGGAGTTTTCTAACACTTTTGCCCCTATACAGACGGCTGCATGTGTAGGTGACCGGGAGTTTTGTTAAGATGGTTGATAAAATTTGTATTTACATAACGTCTGTAAAATTCCCATCAGAAGAGGCTCCCTAGTGCTACAGCAGTCCTGGATACAGTGTTCTGCCAGTGTCCAGGGGTAGAGAACTGGGCAGAATTGGCTTATCAACTTCAGGAGTTGGAGGGAAGAACGTCAGACTGGGTTGTCTCTTTGCGCTCTAGTTGTTACTTGTGGTTCATCCTGTGCCAGCTTAATTGTAGTTACTTGATGGTAATTGCTTGCTCTTTCAGGCGTGTAGGTACTGGTAAATACTTCCTAGTTGGCTGAATGGCCTGATAAAAGCAGAGATGTGGTTTGGAGGACAGACTGTCCTTCATCTGGGAGTTCCTGGGGAAAAAGGAAAGAACAATATCAATATGGTGTTTTGGCTTGTTTACACAGTGGATGTTACAGTAGCCAGTAGCCAGTTGACGAAGCAAGCTAACTATTTATATAGATATGCAGACAAATTTGACTACTTCTACCATAATACACTGTAGATTTGTTAAACAATTAACACGCGTGTGTGCAGGGATACTTTACGTTCTGGTTCATGCAGGGAAAGAATAAAGAAAGACAAAGATATCCTATCCATCTTCTGCCTCTAATTCAACCTTGTCTTTTCTCCTTCACAGCCATATGCAGTCAGTTGGCTGTGTGCTCAGGCCATTTGATTGTAGGCAAATTCAATTCTTATTCTGCACCCAGTCCGGTCAAATTCAACAACAGTTAATTCTGCATTCCTTTGTTAAATTGACACATTACCCTCACATTTTTTCACATTACCCTCACATCTTCTCACATTACCCTCACATCTTCTCACATTACCCTCACATCTTCTCAGATTACCCTCACATCTTCTCAGATTACCCTCACATCTTCTCACATTACCCTCACATCTTCTCACATTACCCTCACATCTTCTCAGATTACCCTCACATCTTCTCAGATTACCCTCACATCTTCTCAGATTACCCTCACATATTCTCACATTACTCTCACATTTTCTCACATTACTCTCACATCTTCTCACATTACCCTCACATCTTCTCACATTACCCTCACATCTTCTCACATTACCTTCACATCTTTTCACATTACCCACACATCTTCTCACATTACCCTCACATCTTCTCACATTACCCACACATCTTCTCACATTACCCTCACATCTTCTCACGTATTCTCACATTACCCTCACTTCTTCTCACATTACCCTCACATCTTCTCACATTACCCTCACATCTTTTCACATTTCCCTCACATCTACTCACATTACCCTCACATCTTTTCACATTACCCTCACATCTCCTCACATTACCCTCACATCTCCTCACATCTTGTCACATCTTCCCAGCCCATTAGTTTGTCACCTGCCCTCCATATTGGTCTAACAGTGCTTGTTACGTCTGACCTCACCCATTGTAATTCACGCCTCAACACCACTTGGACTCATAAGAGGGTTCATATTGAATTTGTTGTCATGACATTTTATAATAAAACTTCTCTGGAAGCATTCCCGGTATATTTTCAGTCAAATGTTCCGGTGAAAAGAGACTGTAAGCCTTACTTTAAACAGAGGTGTATGGACCTAGGTTTTCTACCTGCTTAATCCCTGTGTTTTTGTCCAGAAATCCCTGGGTTCCTCCGTCATCTGTCCTGCACCAGATAGAAGGGTTTATACATAGCTCGAGCTTATAGCCCGTGTCAGATCAAGAGCCGCAGATTCATTCCAGGTGTTTATTTTTCCCCTCGTGTCTCTCTGCCTCAAAAGGAGATTCTAAGCCAGTAAGTAAACTGGAGAAAGTGTTGGCGTCACCGGTTAGATCTGGTTCACAGTTGGTTCCATTGGATTGCAAAGGAAAGTGTGACAAATGTTTTTCAGCATGTTGCTTAGCAAGGCTTTCTTTGTTTTGGACCTTTTGTGTTTTCACCAAACACCTCAGTGAATAAGTTAGATAAACACTATAATATGTATTTTTGTTAAAAACACATTTTGGCATTTATAGATTGATTGGCATGGATAGGTACATGTATCAAGTCGTCTTTGCAGTCTTTGTTTCAATCTTTTATGAAAATGTTTTATAAAATCATAATATTTGTGTCTACGTTCAACTTTCACAGATGACCTTTGGATTGATATGTGGAAACAATACCCAGGGTGGCTGTGCCTGGCATTGTGTAGTACTCAGTCTCCCTATAGATAAGCACCTCCATAGGAGATATGCATTCTGCTGACGTGTTTCAAAACATCTGCAATATGTTGCTTTGTACTTCTAAGATAATAGATGGTGTAACTTCCTTAATGGTCGATAGGCTCAAGTTATTTATTTTAAAGTTCCAAGTTACAATGTTCTGGTCTTTTTTTCCTGTAAAAGTAAACATAAAAACATCTTATCTTGCTTCTTTCTTTTTGCTTCATTTAAGCATGATGGCTACTTCGTTGAGTAAAATGTACTTACCTTTACTAAGTTGTGTGTTTTCAGCCATGTTAAACTATATGTTAAGTCAATCCCAAAAATGTTGCCCATTGAACTTCTAATTGGCTTCAACTTAACCCAGCTGATTGTTCTATTGATTGACTATAGTGCCTTTTGCAATAGTATTTTACATCCCAGCTTTCACTGTAGGGAATATGAGTTCTCTCTTAATTTATCTTTTTCTCAACTTCTTGGCGCCTTCGCGTCATTGCACAGATCTACAATTAGCTGACCAGGAAATTGCCATATAGTGAGTTTCCACTATGGTATTTTAGGCTAAGTCTTTATTAGTCTTGCGGGGACAAGAAAGAAGATGGTTAAGCCTTTGAGTATGCCTTAAACCAATAGTCAATCCATTTTCCATTCTCTCCATCCTAACGAAAGTCTGCACTTTCAGATGTTAAGTTATTGTACAATAGCACAATTATAACTAAGACCAGCCAAAGGCAGTAACATGCAACACAGTGCCTAGTTTGCCGGAAACAAAGAATACCCTTTTTTCTTGAAGATCCCAGCGGATATGGGCTTGATCCAGGGTTAATTCTGAATGCTATTTGAGTGGCTGTGTTCTAATTAATTCTATAACGGGCCACTCTATATCTATGGTTTATGCACTGTGGTGAAGGAGGCTTTCCATTGGCTCACTTTGGTGTCCTACCAGTGCAACTCCTCACCCCCCAATTCCAAGTGCTTTACTCTCATTTTAATTTTTAATTTTTAAAAGAAACTAAAGTAGCTTCATTAAGTAAACATTTTTAAGTCAGTTTCTCAGCGAGAGTTAGAAAACTAGTCGTTATGTTCAATGTTTGACTGGCTGATTGATCTAATGATGGCAGAACGGGCTGAACAATGTTTGACTGACTGATTGATCTAATGATGGCAGAACAGGCTGAACAATATTTGGCTGATTGATCTAATGATGGCAGAACAGGCTGAACAATCTGCCATTTATCTCAATCAGATCATAATCTAAAATGGTGTGAACAACAATTGTAAACTTGGTCAGTGTTTCTTAATGGACCCAGTGTGGAAACATCACCTCACAGATCCTTTTTCAACAACGTCCTCCACACTGGACTTCTATTTTTAGATCTTGCTTTGTTCCCCTGAAAGCAAATAATGTCCTTGTTTAATGTTTTGTCAATGTTCCTAATCAAAAGGCTGTCAATGTGTGAAAGATCCCACATGTCAGCCATCAATCACTATATGCTTTACGCTATCATAGAACAGTATTTGGATTAGTGCTTAACTCTAATTAACAACAGATTGCATTAATGTCCGGTGCCTTGTGTCTATAATGAATACATGTTCCAGTGGAGGATAAAAGTGACTGTGTTTGATGTATGACTCCATATAAAAAAAGAATATCATAGAATGAATTAATATTCTTATAAAAAATGTGAGCCTGACTCCTCCAATGCCACAGATTATCGGGATGTTAAGCAGTTTGTGCTCTTGTTTAAATGTCAGCCTTTTTTTTGCTTTTCAGTGTTGTTGGAGTGACATCACAGCGGTACAAAGAATCCCTGTGAAGTAGTGCTGTACTTTCTGGAGGCTGGGATTGTTTGGAAAAGCATTTTTACCAATCCTGTTTAGTTGCAAGCAGAATCTATTACCGATTGGATTAGTTTCTTTTCTAACCAATTTGAGCAGCATCTGTGTAGTTCAAGGCAACCTTTTCCTATGGAAATGGCGCTCCCGTCTATGGTGCTCTTCCAGAAGACCAAGCTGACCACCACAGTCTAGGTTTGAGCCTTAACTCTGCCGCTATCTGATATTTGGCCCTATTAATACTGAAAGAAATATATGTCTTGTACAGTTATGGCACAGATCCAAACCTCCATTGTTTTTATCAGTCCATGTCGCAGAGTAAATGTTGCCTATTGCGCGTAGGAACAGGTTGAAACGGTCTTCCCAGTCTGCACTCTTTAATAGTGGAAAGTGCAAAAATAACTCCTGTCATGGTTTTATTGGAAGTCTCTCACATCGCCCTGACATGTGGACGTAAACAGATCATCCGTTCTGCGCGTTTTCCTCCCCTAAATTTGGGGGGTGGGAGATGTGAGGAAAGAAAGACGGTAGAAAAAAGGGAGTCCGAGGATAATCTGGAAAGATGGATGAAAACAGCAATGATTGGCAATGTGCACAGGTCGCTCAGACATGAAAACATGTGGTGAAATGAGAAGTTAGAGTAGGCGCTTTCACAAACAACCATCCTGAACCCAACAGAGCACACAACTACAAGTTGATACACAGCTGCTAGGAAAAACTCCCTGATGGGTCGTATTTAGGAAGAAACCTAGAGAGAAACCAGGGGTGGCCAGTCCTCCTTCGGTTGTGCTGGGTGAACTTATAATAGTTTGATAATTATTAAAATGCTTTTTTCAAATGCATTGAGTCTTGTAAAATAGTCCAGGTCAAATACACCACCAGTCAGAAAGAAAAAACGGGGAGGGTTGAGGTTTAGGCAAATTAGAAGCCGAAACTGCCAGGTAGCATCAGCTGCTCAGCCTGCAACACAACCAGGGGGGGGGGGTCTCTTACATGTCATTAGGAGGGGTCTCTTACATGTCATTAGGAGGGGTCTCTTACATGTCATTAGGAGGGGTCTCTTACATGTCATTAGGAGGGGTCTCTTACATGTCATTAGGAGGGGTCTCTTACATGTCATTAGGAGGGGTCCTAAGAAATATACAGCTGCGTGTCATCAGCATAACAGTGAAAATGACATTATAGTTTCGGATGACATCACCCAGAGGTAATAATAATAAAAATAATAATACGTTTTATTTATATAGCGCCTTTCCAGGGCTCAAGGACGCTTTACAATTCAGGACATAAAACAGTAAGCAATAATAACAAACATTACCACCAAAAAAACACAGAAGGACAACAACAGTTAAATACAAACTTACAAATAACACTTAGAGAATAAGTGGGTTTTGAGTAAGGATTTGAATTCAGATAGAGTACAGACATAGCGGAGTGATTGAGGGAGAGAGTTCCACAGTGTTGGTGCAACAACACTGAACGATCTAGCCCCCATGGAAGCTAGCCGGTGCTTAGGGACTACAAGAAGGCTAGAGTCAGAGGATCTTAGTGAGCGTGTCGGTTTGTAGGGATGGATCAGGTTGCTAAGATAGGGGGGAGCTAAACTGTGTAGAGATTTAAAAGTGAGCAGGAGGATTTTGAATTGAATACGATAGGCCACTGGCAGCCAGTGAAGATCAGACAGAATTGGGGTGATATGAGCAGAACGCTTGGTGTGAGTAAGTAATCTAGCAGCAGAGTTTTGAATATATTGCAACCTGGAGATGGAGCTGGCAGGAAGACCAATAAAAAGGGCATTGCAGTAATCAAGACGTGATGTTATAAATGAATGAATTACAGTTTCAGCGTCTTTAGTGTTGAGGAAAGGACGGAGTTTGGCGATCCGACGTAAGTGAAAGAAGGCCGATTTAGTGACAGATTTGATATGAGACTGGAGTGAAAGGGAGGAGTCAAAAAGTACACCCAGATTTTTAACAGTGTTAGATGGTTTGATGAAAGTGCCCGCAATCTCGCACTTGAAATCAGTGGGAATTTTCCTGATAAGAGATGGAGTTCCAATAAAAATGATCTCAGTTTTGTCCATGTTGAGTTTTAGGAAATTACATTGAAGCCAATCTTTTATTTCATGCACACATGCTGAGATTTTGTCAGTCGTGACAGACAAAACAGGTGTACAAACAGTGTATAATTGGATGTCATCAGCATAGAAATGATAATTAAAACCATGACGTTGCAAGATGAGACCAAGAGGTATTATATACCTATATATTATATATATACCTATTATATTATATATATAGGTAGCATATATACTGAGAACAAAAGTGGTCCTAAGACTGAGCCTTGAGGAACACCAAAGCATACTTTAGGCTGAGGATGTTTTTTCTGAGGATAAGCCATCCACACAAACAAATTGAAGTCTATCTGATAAATAAGATATTAACCAGTCGAGAAAATGTCCTGGTAGCCCAACCTGGCTCTGCATGAATTTACATGGGCGCTCCATGGAAATGTTTCCTCTTACAATAGCAGCGTGATGTTTTGGTAACACTTAACTCACAACATCTTGAATTCTGCTATTACTGTCTATTGCAAAGTTTGTTTTTGGACCCCTGCCATGAATCTGTTCCCCTTTCTCCTTTTCCCTCCCTCGTTCTCTTATTTACCTCCCACTCTCCCTCGTTCTCTTTGTGACTGTATGTTTTCTTGCTTGACAAAATTGCAAAAAATCCAGTACATTCATGGTCGCTTTAATAATGTACCCTGTTGACGACAGCTAGTAGATTTTCATGGAAACCCAGTGGAATCTTTAATTTCCCATGCTGCCTGGAAAGTAGGCCGTCGAGCGAGAACTGAACGGATGAAGGATAAAGAAAGAGGCGGTGGATAGGGAGAGCGGGGGCGCTAAAAAGGATAGGAAATAATATCTATTTCTATCCCACTGACAGCGTAACCTCGTCTCTAATTAACTGCCAATTAACGCTTGTGAGCTGTGGGAAAGAACCGTGGTGCAGAGCTCAGATTTAGCTTATGGAGAAGCCCAAAATGTTCCTTCTTTAGCTTTGTTCTTTCTTTCCAGGGCTCCCGATCTTAGAGCCAACAGGCTAATCTTTGTTCTACGATACCATCGCAGCCTTCCGAGACCTGTCATCAACCTCATTAGCTTGAGCTAGAAAACGGCTCTTGCTGACCTCGCTAGTGAGCCGTGATAACATGTTTTGTCTTTGCTTTCGTCTCTGAATCTTCAGGATGGGCTCTTTTTTCCACTCCTGATTAGTCTGGAATTAATCTGGAGCACTGTCAACAGTTAAGCTTTTATTGACTCATTACTGTGTACAGTCAGACCTGGCTCTATGTCCACATGCTGCTGATGTAGCGCTGTCTGCTCATGCAAGGTTTAAGTGCTGTTGACTTTAACAGACAGTACTAACAGTGTTAGTACAGTGGACCTGTGTGTTCCTGGGTGTTATACAGCCCAGGCAGAGCCAGTTGAGATGGTCGGTGTAATTCACAGTCCTGGATCTTGACTAAATAATGGAGAGGTTTTAAAAATGGTGTCCTGGTATGGTAATACAGTGGACGACTATCTCATTGAATCATGGGGTATATCTGTCATAAGTTTAGAGGAGATCGGGTGATCCTCACTAACACCTGTTAGACACACCTACAAACACACAAGTGCCCACACCCACAAACAGACACTGTACCCAGACACAGAGGTCACTGCCTTTATTCCCAACACCATAAACAGCGGTTATAGCGCCTGTAGCGCCTGTAGTGGCTGTAGCGGCTGTAGTGGCTGTAGTGCTTATAGTGGGCGTAGCGCTTATAGTGGCTGTAGTGCTTATAGCGCCTGTAGCGCCTATAGTGGCTATAGAGCCTGTAGTGGCTGTAGCGCCTATAGCGGCTGTAGTGCTTATAGCGGCTGTAGCGGCTGTAGTGCTTATAGTGGCTGTAGCACCTGTAGTGGCTGTAGCGCCTGTAGCGGCTATAGTGGCTGTCGCGGCTGTAGTGGCTGTCGCGCCTGTAGCAGCTGTAGCGCCTGTAGCAGCTGTAGTGTCTGTAGCGCCTATAGCGGCTGTAGCGCCTGTAGCACCTGTAGCGTCTATAGCGCCTATAGCGGCTGTCGCGGCTGTGGCGGCTGTAGACACTTTGTTCGCTGTAAGGCCCCCACTTCTCCTCTTTCTCACTCCCCCACCGTTCTATCTTTATTTCTTTCTCTGCGTGACTAATGACACGGTCCAGTGCTCATGTCCTTATATAGCCCTTTGCAGTGATGTGACTGGGTCCGGGGCCACAGCTCTCACTGGCACCCGTGGGCCACAGATAGGCTCTCACACAGACACACACACACACACAAACCCACTCTAACATGTATTGCCCTAAAGTTGCTCTAATCCTCTGACACTGGCATCCCTCACTGGTCAGTTTGCTGGTCAGTTCTTTAAGACCGACTGAACCCCATTAAATGGCACGTGTGAGGAAACACTGGCCACAGAATTTATGACTCCCTCGTTCCTGCAAGGATCAGCTAAGTCTGTCTACAGGATTTTGCATAAGAGAACAGTGCTTTTCTTTTAAGCGGAGACTGGTTGCCAAGGCAACACATTTCTTATTGTTGAGTGTTTTCGTTTTAAGGTATGCCTGCACCTTTTATTTGGGTTACTGTGGCGACTACTCGTTTTTAGAGTGGTCAGGTGTTAACATATGCCTTCCTCACCCCCCAGTCGCCCAATTGAAGTTAACCAGCGATGTAAACTAACTACAGCTGTCTGAAGTTAGCAGCTACAGAGGTTGATGCTTGACTGGTCTCCAGCATTCTTAATATAGTGTCTGGGCTACTGAGTGAACTCACCATCCACCAGTCTATCAGAGCCCTGTTATCCACATGATCTTTCCTTAAATGGTAGACTACCCTGGGCTCTGTCTATTTCCAACGCAGTGCAAATCAAGTCCTGGTCCCCGGGAGCAGCCTTTTAGAGTGGAAAGGCATAGAGAATGGGAGTCTGTGTGATCTAGGCCGAAGGTGGCAAACTGAATGGACATTGAGAAAAGCCCAGGGTGCTAGAAATGGGCCGCTGATTGAAAATAAACACACAGGTCTATAGGCCTAGTAGATTGATACATGAATACAACTAGACCAGTAGTCCCATTGTTTTAATACCTAATGGTCCCCTTGGGTTTTAGTCATATGTGCTCTAAATAGCATAATATGTGTGTTTTGTCTTTGTGTATATGTTTACTGTGACTGGTAGAAACAAGGATTATTATGAATTGTTCACTCTGTTGTTTCTCCCTGACTGACAGTTTTACTTTTCTTTTCAGCCTGATAACCTGCAGAAGACATGGCTGCGGGAATTCTACCAGGTACGTAAACCCGTCCTCCCTGTGTGAGCGACTGCTGAACGAACACCCCCCCCCCCCCTTCAGGTCCATTTGCTCTGTGTGTTTGTGGTGTTTGCTTGCGGTACCACTTCTGCCTAAATTACAGTTGTTCCCAGGAGATGTGTCATGGCTTGTTTAAATCTACGTCTGAAGAACATTTTTCCTCTAGTGGGGAAGTCAGATTGGCAGATGGTGCGTTACTCTGCTGTTGCTTCATTCAGTATTTAGACAGTGACAATAAGATCACACTGATACATCAATGTTTTCCAATAAGGAATTTGAAACTGTTCACACCAACCATTTGGTGCCTGTATCCACTATATCTTTTTGAACAATAGCAATGTGCCCCCCCCATGATCCTTGGCAGGATGCTTTAAGCAGCTATGGTGTAAATCTGCTCGCACAGTTCGGACCTAGTTAGGCTCGTTGGGGTTAATAGAAGTGTAATCTACTCCGTTCCATAAATATAGTGGAGACTTTGGGGTTAATAGAAGTGTTATCTACTCCGTTCCATAGATATAGTGGAGACTTTGGGGTTAATAGAAGTGTAATCTACTCCGTTCCATAGATATAGTGGAGACTTTGGGGTTAATAGAAGTGTAATCTACTCTGTTCCATAGATATAGTGGAGTCTGTTAACACTAGAAGCGCTGGAAGTGGGTCATTTGATTCAGAGGCACTTCATGGCACTCTAAACTTACTGAAAGCTCCTTTTATGAATGCTCCTAGATATGCACGCTTTATCCCACCGTATTTATTCAGTTAAAATAATTACTGGAAAAGCGAATTTCCAACAAACCCAATTTACATGCTAACACGCTATCTGCCATTTTTATCATATTTTTTCATATTTATATTTTCTTGTCTGTCACCAGGTGGCTCATAAAACAGAGAAACCAAGGCGCATAATCTGCAAATGACCTAAATGTAATGTGGTATTGTCATTAAACCTAATTAATTTAGACTTATTGCAGACAATATTGAGTTAACATAAATTACATGAATATCGTCCTGTTGTAACGAGGCGGCATCAGGGAACAACAAACTTATGCAGGCTACGCTTCACAGCCAATTATATTTAGCTTTTTAACATGTAATGACCTACAGAAACAATAAGCAATTGATACTAGTTGATACATAAACAATATTGGCTAAAGGAAATAGCTGTGTGTTCAAGGATGTACTTTGTGTGTAGCAGGGGCAGAGCCAGAGGGGTGCCACCCCAAAAATTGTATTCCCTATTGGCAGTTTGATGATGATTGACATCTCATTTGACCGCTTGTTGTAAGAAACATTTATTTTACCCTTTTGAAAAATCATATATTTGAAGTAAGTATTGTAGTGACCTGGGACCTGTTTATGTGTTAACGTTCCAAGTGTTTAAGTTGATAGTTCTGTGTTTGTAATCTCGCGGGGTTTGGGGGGTATAAGAGGAGGTGACAGGAGTAGTTCGCTCTATATCCTTAGTGAAATGCCTGCTTGTCTGGGACTTGTGATGAGACGCTAGCAGCATTTGTATTGTTGAAATGGAGCCTACGTAGTTTAATATCAGAAATGGTGTAAACAAATAATATGTTTAATAACACCTAAATTGTTACCTGGGGACATGTGGAGAGAAACATTTGCAGACAAAAATAAGTATTTAGTACCTCCTGTTTGACTTTTAGATGGCAATGGTGTTTGTGATGCATATTGTAGCGACCCGTAATTAATATCCCTATATGGAGCAGTGGGTAGTGCACTCGGCTGCGGAGCTTTAGGGCGCTGGTTCGAGTCCCCACAGGACGCCACAGTATTTTGATTTTGTCCAGATTAAATAGTGTAAAATGTATGTTACTGAGTCTTTAAATGTATTATTATTATTAATCATAATGATTTATTATACTTGACTAACCAATAATGTCAAATTATTCACATTGCTAACACGTTTTTGTAGCACATGTGCCTAGCAATGCAATGACAGTCCTTCATTAAACTGGTCACTACCACTGCTATTTTGATTGAAAAAGATCTGTATGTCCCCTTTTTTGGGTGGCATAGCTGACCTACAAAGCACAAAAAGGGGCAAACATGTATATGCTGAAGGGCAAAGTGAATGTTAAAAAGTTTTACTCTTTTATGGGGTATGTAGTAACCATCTGCTACATTGAAGAAATGTGGGTTGAGGGAATTATTACTTCTACCTCTAATCATCAATCATAGGATTTATTCATTCTACTTTTATGCCAGGTTATAGCTTTAAATACTAACTTTCTGTCATTGTCTATGGACCCCCTGAAATAGCCTCGGACACCCCATGGCCACCCCATGTATAAAAGTCTAGTTCCGCCACTGGTGTGTAGCCTATTGGAGCGTAGAAAATGTATTTAGATGTATTGAGAGGAACTCATGGTGTGGCCCCCATCCTCCCCTGACCTCAACCCTATTGAGAACATTTGGAGCATCCTCAAGCAAAAGATCTATGAGGGTGGGAGGCAGTTCTGACATCCTGCAAAAAAAATTCAAGCAGAAACTCTCTATAAACTCACAAGTTCAACTGATCCAAGAATTGTGAAGGTGATATCAAATAAGGGGTCCTATGATAACAAGTAACTTGCCCTGTTAAGATGGGTTTGATTGAAATAGCTTTTGATTTCAGTAAATATGACCTTCTAATGCTGCAAATTCATCAAATGACCAACAAATGCCAATGTTCAGTTCTTTACAACCTATAAAATGTTTTAAAATTCTGTTGTGCATAATAATTTGGAACAGTGCATTAAGAGTTTATTTTTGAAAAAAATACTGTTTTCATTGGGTGGTTTGTTCAATGAAATTATACGCTAACGGTTGGTAACTTAAAAAAATTATACTGACTGTTATTTGCATCAACTATTTGATAAAATCAGTGTAACATATAATTTGCATAATAATTTGGAAGGCAGTATAAATGGTTCACTTCAGTCAGTGCACTATTTCCTGACATGAATATCATCCTGTTGCTTCTGTGTATTGTGTGGGATGAGGCAGCATTAGGGAAGCTATAAACTACAAACTAGGGATGCACCGAATATTTGGCAACCCAAATTATAGTTATAGCCGAATAAGTAAATAGGCCAAACACGTTTTACCGAATAATTATGTTATTGTGGCCGTTTTTACAGCAACTAGCATGTAGTGAGGAGCACTTAATTAATGCAGCAAACATGTTGGCAGTGTGGATCCATTTCAAAGTGTCTGAGAGATGCAAAGATGTCTGTTTGCAGACGCTGTTCTGCTGTATTATCTAGAGGGGGTGCATCTGCTAAATATTACAGCACTTCAGGTTTAATTTATCACTTAACATCAAGATACCCTGAACAGCATGTCAAGTACGAGAAAGACACCCATCACACCCACTCCATCTGTGGCTGACGTCTTTGAAAGGGCAAAAAAGTTTGCCATTGATAGTGCCAAAGCAAAAGGCATTACTAAAAAAATAATGGAATTAATCGCCATGGATGATCAACCATTCTCGGTTGTAGCCTTCAGGGGTCCCATACAGCTGCAGGGGGTCCCATACAGCTGCAGCAATCTCAGAGGCATTCACCAACAGGTTTGTCAATTGGCGTGTCGACCGATCACAAGTGCATCCGGTAGTCAGTGACACCGCAATAAATATGGCCAAAGCTATGCAAGACATCGATCTGAAAGGCATACTGTGTTGGTTTGCACAAAAACGTGTCCTGGCTGCATACATAGCAGATTATGATCTGCCCGCGACATTCACTGCATATCAGTGGATGTTAATCCAGAACGTTCTCTCCGTTCTCGCACCCTTTGAGCAGCTAGCAAAGGACCTAATCTGTGGCAGACGTTATCCCGTTACTTGGAGCACTAAAGAGTCTTCTAAACAAAGAGCCTGAAACCGACCACATGGGAAAACAACGACAAGTGGGTTATTCTCTACACACGATATAGTCAGGCAGACTCTGAACCCTGTATTTAATCAACACACCATATAGTCAGGCAGACTCTGAACCCTGTATTTAATCAACACACCATATAGTCAGGCAGACTCTGAACCCTGTATTTAATCAACACACCATATAGTCAGGCAGACTCTGAACCCCTGTATTTAATCAACACACCATATAGTCAGGCAGACTCTGAACCCTGTATTTAATCAACACACCATATAGTCAGGCAGACTCTGAACCCCTGTATTTAATCAACACACCATATAGTCAGGCAGACTCTGAACCCCTGTATTTAATCAACACACCATATAGTCAGGCAGACTCTGGACCCCTGTATTTAATCAACACACCATATAGTCAGGCAGACTCTGAACCCCTGTATTTAATCAACACACCATATAGTCAGGCAGACTCTGAACCCTGTATTTAATCAACACACCATATAGTCAGGCAGACTCTGAACCCTGTATTTAATCAACACGCCATATAGTCAGGCAGACTCTGAACCCCTGTATATAATCAACACGCCATATAGTCAGGCAGACTCTGGACCCCTGTATTTAATCAACACAACATATAGTCAGGCAGACTCTGAACCCTGTATTTAATCAACACACCATATAGTCAGGCAGACTCTGAACCCCTGTAGATAATCAACACGCCATATAGTCAGGCAGACTCTGAACCCTGTATTTAATCAACACGCCATATAGTCAGGCAGACTCTGAACCCCTGTATTTAATCAACACGCCATATAGTCAGGCAGACTCTGAACCCTGTATTTAATCAACACACCATATAGTCAGGCAGACTCTGAACCCTGTATTTAATCAACACACCATATAGTCAGGCAGACTCTGAACCCTGTATTTAATCAACACACCATATAGTCAGGCAGACTCTGAACCCCTGTATTTAATCAACACACCATATAGTCAGGCAGACTCTGAACCCCTGTATTTAATCAACACGCCATATAGTCAGGCAGACTCTGAACCCTGTATTTAATCAACACACCATATAGTCAGGCAGACTCTGAACCCCTGTATTTAATCAACACACCATATAGTCAGGCAGACTCTGAACCCTGTATTTAATCAACACACCATATAGTCAGGCAGACTCTGAACCCCTGTATTTAATCAACACACCATATAGTCAGGCAGACTCTGAACCCCTGTATTTAATCAACACACCATATAGTCAGGCAGACTCTGAACCCCTGTATTTAATCAACACACCATATAGTCAGGCAGACTCTGAACCCCTGTATTTAATCAACACACCATATAGTCAGGCAGACTCTGAACCCTGTATTTAATCAACACACCATATAGTCAGGCAGACTCTGAACCCCTGTATTTAATCAACACACCATATAGTCAGGCAGACTCTGAACCCTGTATTTAATCAACACACCATATAGTCAGGCAGACTCTGAACCCTGTATTTAATCAACACACCATATAGTCAGGCAGACTCTGAACCCCTGTATTTAATCAACACACCATATAGTCAGGCAGACTCTGAACCCCTGTATTTAATCAACACACCATATAGTCAGGCAGACTCTGAACCCTGTATTTAATCAACACACCATATAGTCAGGCAGACTCTGAACCCTGTATTTAATCAACACACCATATAGTCAGGCAGACTCTGAACCCCTGTATTTAATCAACACACCATATAGTCAGGCAGACTCTGAACCCTGTATTTAATCAACACACCATATAGTCAGGCAGACTCTGAACCCTGTATTTAATCAACACACCATATAGTCAGGCAGACTCTGAACCCTGTATTTAATCAACACACCATATAGTCAGGCAGACTCTGAACCCTGTATTTAATCAACACACCATATAGTCAGGCAGACTCTGAACCCCTGTATTTAATCAACACACCATATAGTCAGGCAGACTCTGAACCCCTGTATTTAATCAACACACCATATAGTCAGGCATACTCTGAACCCCTGTATTTAATCAACACACCATATAGTCAGGCAGACTCTGAACCCCTGTATTTAATCAACACACCATATAGTCAGGCAGACTCTGAACCCTGTATTTAATCAACACACCATATAGTCAGGCAGACTCTGAACCCTGTATTTAATCAACACACCATATAGTCAGGCAGACTCTGAACCCTGTATTTAATCAACACACCATATAGTCAGGCAGACTCTGAACCCCTGTATTTAATCAACACACCATATAGTCAGGCAGACTCTGAACCCCTGTAGATAATCAACACGCCATATAGTCAGGCAGACTCTGAACCCTGTATTTAATCAACACGCCATATAGTCAGGCAGACTCTGAACCCCTGTATTTAATCAACACACCATATAGTCAGGCAGACTCTGAACCCCTGTATTTAATCAACACACCATATAGTCAGGCAGACTCTGAACCCCTGTATTTAATCAACACACCATATAGTCAGGCAGACTCTGAACCCCTGTATTTAATCAACACACTATATAGTCAGGCAGACTCTGAACCCCTGTATTTAATCAACACACCATATAGTCAGGCAGACTCTGAACCCCTGTATTTAATCAACACACCATATAGTCAGGCAGACTCTGAACCCCTGTATTTAATCAACACACCATATAGTCAGGCATACTCTGAACCCCTGTATTTAATCAACACACCATATAGTCAGGCAGACTCTGAACCCCTGTATTTAATCAACACACCATATAGTCAGGCAGACTCTGAACCCCTGTATTTAATCAACACACCATATAGTCAGGCAGACTCTGAACCCTGTATTTAATCAACACACCATATAGTCAGACAGACTCTGAACCCTGTATTTAATCAACACACCATATAGTCAGGCAGACTCTGAACCCTGTATTTAATCAACACACCATATAGTCAGGCAGACTCTGAACCCCTGTATTTAATCAACACACCATATAGTCAGACAGACTCTGAACCCTGTATTTAATCAACACAACATATAGTCAGGCAGACTCTGAACCCTGTATTTAATCAACACACCATATAGTCAGGCAGACTCTGAACCCTGTATTTAATCAACACACCATATAGTCAGGCAGACTCTGAACCCTGTATTTAATCAACACACCATATAGTCAGGCAGACTCTGAACCCTGTATTTAATCAACACACCATATAGTCAGGCAGACTCTGAACCCCTGTATTTAATCAACACACCATATAGTCAGGCAGACTCTGAACCCCTGTATTTAATCAACACAACATATAGTCAGGCAGACTCTGAACCCTGTATTTAATCAACACACCATATAGTCAGGCAGACTCTGAACCCCTGTATTTAATCAACACACCATATAGTCAGGCAGACTCTGAACCCCTGTATTTAATCAACACACCATATAGTCAGGCAGACTCTGAACCCTGTATTTAATCAACACACCATATAGTCAGGCAGACTCTGAACCCCTGTATTTAATCAACACACCATATAGTCAGGCAGACTCTGAACCCCTGTATTTAATCAACACACCATATAGTCAGGCAGACTCTGAACCCCTGTATTTAATCAACACACCATATAGTCAGGCAGACTCTGAACCCTGTATTTAATCAACACACCATATAGTCAGGCAGACTCTGAACCCCTGTATTTAATCAACACACCATATAGTCAGGCATACTCTGAACCCTGTATTTAATCAACACACCATATAGTCAGGCAGACTCTGAACCCTGTATTTAATCAACACACCATATAGTCAGGCAGACTCTGAACCCTGTATTTAATCAACACAACATATAGTCAGGCAGACTCTGAACCCTGTATTTAATCAACACACCATATAGTCAGGCAGACTCTGAACCCTGTATTTAATCAACACACCATATAGTCAGGCAGACTCTGAACCCCTGTATTTAATCAACACACCATATAGTCAGGCAGACTCTGAACCCCTGTATTTAATCAACACACCATATAGTCAGGCAGACTCTGAACCCTGTATTTAATCAACACACCATATAGTCAGGCAGACTCTGAACCCCTGTATTTAATCAACACACCATATAGTCAGGCAGACTCTGAACCCCTGTATTTAATCAACACACCATATAGTCAGGCAGACTCTGAACCCCTGTTTAATCAACACACTATATAGTCAGGCAGACTCTGAACCCCTGTATTTAATCAACACACCATATAGTCAGGCAGACTCTGAACCCCTGTATTTAATCAACACACCATATAGTCAGGCAGACTCTGAACCCTGTATTTAATCAACACACCATATAGTCAGGCAGACTCTGAACCCCTGTATTTAATTGTGACTGTACTTGATCCACGATATAAAGACAATTACTTGGATGTGGGGAAAAAGCAGCGTTCATGAGAAGTTATCAAGGCCGGGTTGGATTTGGTAAAGCCGCTTGGTGTTAAAGATGGTCACTGGACATACAGCGTAGGAGATGGGAAAGACAGCGCAAAGAGAAAAAGGTTGTCTGAGTTGTTCAGAAGTCCACATCCCCAGGAGCAATAACCCTCTCAGATATTGGAGGATCCATCAAGTACGTTTTCCCGACCTGGCACATGGTATTCACATAGGCTACGTCAAGGGATGGGAAAGAAATTAAAGATTTTATTTATGCGTTTCTGTTGTGTTTTTGTACTATTTTCAGTGTGGAAAAGTACCGGTTTTCAAACATTTAATCAACTCTAAGGTGACCAACTGTGGAAAAAACATCCCAGCATTGATATAATGGAACTGGTAGCCTACAATGTGGATTTAGGAGTTAATGATGTTGATCCATGGTTCCCATCTTAGGTACTTGCTCCAGGCACAAGCACTGACCTCAGGACACTGTTAAGCACTGCATCTCATGTGATTGATGAGAAGAGGAACCGACTTTCATGTGAGAATGCAGAGAAGCTACTTTTCATAAAAAATAAAAATAAATAACCTCTCGCTTTTTCTGAATAAGTAGGCTTATGTCTAAGACGATTATTCATTTGTTTTTAATGCACAATAAACTGCTAAATAATTTTTATGTGATTTTCTGGATTTTTGTTTTAGATTCCGTCACTCAGAGTTGAAGAGTACTTATGATAAATATGACAGACTCCTACATGCTTTGTATAGTGGAATACCTGCAAAATCGCCAGTGTTTCAAATACTTGTTCTCCCCACTGTATATTCACCGCCTAATGAGGAAATGGACACTAAAACAGAACATGTAAACGCAAATTAACACTTCACTGTGCTTCTCAGTCAATGCACAGCCAAATAATCAAGAACTACATAAACACAATGTTATATAAAGTTGATATTTGGTTTTATTCAAATTGGGTTTAAATAGCATTTTTCCTTGTGGGTTCATAGCAGGTTGTTGAACCCATACCGTACCATCTCTAGTGGGTTGTTGAACCCATACCGTACCATCTCTAGTGGGTTGTTGAACCCATACCGTACCATCTCTAGTGGGTTCCCAGCAGGTTGTTGAACCCATACCGTACCATCTCTAGTGGGTTGTTGAACCCATACCGTACCATCTCTAGTGGGTTCCCAGCAGGTTGTTGAACCCATACCGTACCATCTCTAGTGGGTTGTTGAACCCATACCGTACCATCTCTAGTGGGTTCCCAGCAGGTTGTTGAACCCATACCGTACCATCTCTAGTGGGTTGTTGAACCCATACCGTACCATCTCTAGTGGGTTCCCAGCAGGTTATTGAACCCATACCGTACCATCTCTAGTGGGTTGTTGAACCCATACCGTACCATCTCTAGTGGGTTCCCAGCAGGTTATTGAACCCATACCGTACCATCTCTAGTGGGTTGTTGAACCCATACCGTACCATCTCTAGTGGGTTCCCAGGAGGTTGTTGAACCCAAAACGTACCATCTCTAGTGGGTTCCCGGCAGGTTGTTGAACCCGTACCATCTCTAGTGGGTTCCCAGCAAGTTGTTGAACCCATACCGTACCATCTCTAGTGGGTTCCCAGCAGGTTGTTAAAACCCATACCATACCATTTCTAGTGGGTTCCCTGCAGGTTGTTGAACCCGTAATGTACCATCTCTAGTGGGTTGTTGAACCCATACCATACCATCTCTAGTGGGTTCCCAGCAGGTTGTTGAACCCATACTGTATCATCTCCAGTGGGTTGTTGAACCCATACCGTACCATCTCTAGTGGGTTCCCAGCAGGTTATTGAACCCATACCGTACCATCTCTAGTGGGTTCCCAGCAGGTTATTGAACCCATACCGTAGCATCTCTAGTGGGTTCCCAGCAGGTTATTGAACCCATACCGTACCATCTCTAGTGGGTTCCCAGCAGGTTATTGAACCCATACCGTACCATCTCTAGTGGGTTCCCAGCAGGTTATTGAACCCATACCGTACCATCTCTAGTGGGTTCCCAGAAGGTTGTTGAACCCATACCGTACCATCTCTAGTGGGTTCCCAGCAGGTTGTTGAACCCGTACCGTACCATCTCTAGTGGGTTCCCAGCAGGTTGTTGAACCCGTACCGTACCATCTCTAGTGGGTTCCCAGCAGGTTATTGAACCCATACCGTACCATCTCTAGTGGGTTCCCAGCAGGTTATTGAACCCATACCGTACCATCTCTAGTGGGTTCCCAGCAAGTTGTTGAACCCATACCGTACCATCTCTAGTGGGTTCCCAGCAGGTTGTTGAACCCATACCATACCATTTCTAGTAGGTTCCCTGCAGGTTGTTGAACCCGTACCGTACCATCTCTAGTGGGTTGTTGAACCCATACCGTACCATCTCTAGTGGGTTCCCAGCAGGTTATTGAACCCATACTGTATCATCTCTAGTGGGTTGTTGAACCCATACCGTACCATCTCTAGTGGGTTTCCAGCAGGTTATTGAACCCATACCATACCATCTCTAGTGGGTTCCCAGCAGGTTATTGAACCCATACTGTATCATCTCTAGTGGGTTGTTGAACCCATACCGTACCATCTCTAGTGGGTTTCCAGCAGGTTATTGAACCCATACCATACCATCTCTAGTGGGTTCCCAGCAGGTTATTGAACCCATACCGTACCATCTCCAGTGGGTTCCCAGCAGGTTGTTGAACCCATACCGTACCATCTCTAGTGGGTTCCCAGCAGGTTGTTGAACCCGTACTGTACCATCTCTAGTGGGTTGTTGAACCCGTACTGTACCATCTCTAGTGGGTTGTTGAACCCATACCGTACCATCTCTAGTGGGTTCCCAGCAGGTTGTTGAACCCATACCGTACCATCTCTAGCGGGTTCCCAGCAGGTTGTTGAACCCGTACCCGGCTCTTCCACACTAGATGGGTCTGAGCTATAATGTGTTGATACATATAAATATCTAGGTGTCTTGTTAGACAGCTCTCTGTCCTTCCAGCCGCACAAAAACAAACTAAATTCTAAAGTCCAGAATCGTTTTTTTACGCAACAGGTCTTCCTACTCTCATGCTGCCAAACTTGTCTTGGTGAAGATGAATAACTGCCTCTAACTCTCTCCTGGATGTGGTTTACCAGAGTGTTATACGTTTTGTAACCAATGCCCCATACAACACCCAACACTGACACCTTTTTACAGTAGTCGACTGGCTGTCGTTTAACACTCTGCGTTTAACTAATTGGTACCAACTTATTTACAAGTATCTGCCTTTTTGCACAGTGAATCTTTCTCCCTAAACCAGCGTCATATATTCTATGCACACAAATGACTTACCTGCTAGATACACTTTTATATTTTTACATTCTGTATATGAACTCTACTGTGTATTTTTATATAGTTGTTACTGCTATATTAATGCTGCTCAACTGACCTACTGTCACGAACCAGGGTGGTGTAGTGCAGGTTGAAGCCAATTGCAGAGCTTGAATATTCGTTTCGTGCCATTTATTAAAATAACACAAACATGACAACAAACGGTGGAACAAACTATACACTGTGTGAAACAAAAGTGCACTTACACAAAGCGACAACTACAAAACTAACACAGCGACAAATCCACATAGACAAACACTCACCGACCAACATAACTGTGTGACATAGAAACAATGAACAGCAAACAGTGACATCTAGGCAATCCCTTTATAACCCAGTGATTACAAATCCCCAACAGCTGTAACCAACATAAACCAGGAAGTGGGCACCCGAAACCAGACAGTGCAGTACCCTAACTCACCACTCGTGACAGTACCCCCCACTTAAGGCTAGCTCCCAGATAGCCAACAACAACCAACATTAACAACAACACACAAAAAAAAACAAGGGAGCAACAGGCAAGGACCCACTGTCACACCCAAAGGGTTAGTCCCAGACAGCAGGTCCAGCCCTTAAAGGGCCTTGGTTGCCCGATCGCCGTCTTGTGCGGCAAGGCTTCCGCCATCTTGGTGGACGTGGCGGCGGCCATCGTGGTGGACGGGGCGGCGGCTATCGTGGTCGGCGTGGCGGCGGCCATCGACGTGGGCGTGGCGGCGGCCATCGACGTGGGCGTGGCGGCGGCCATCGACGTGGGCGTGGCGGCGGCCATCGACGTGGGCGTGGCGGCGGCCATCGACGTGGGCGTGGCAGCGGCCATTTCAGGCGGCGTGGCGGCGGCCATTTCAGGCGGCGTAGTCTCCGCCATTTCAGGCGGCGTAGTCTCCGCCATTTCAGGCGGCGTAGTCTCCGCCATTTCAGGCGGCGTAGTCTCCGCCATTTCAGGCGGCGTAGTCTCCGCCACTTCAGGCGGCGTAGTCTCCGCCACTTCAGGCGGCGTAGTCTCCGCCATTTCAGGCGGCGTAGTCTCCGCCATTTCATGCGGTGACGCTCTGGGAGCTCTGGCAGGCGGTGACGCTCTGGGAGCTCTGGCAGGCGGTGACGCTCTGGGAGCTCTGGCAGGCGGTGACGCTCTGGGAGCTCTGGCAGGCGGTGACGCTCTGGGAGCTCTGGCAGGCGGTGACGCTCTGGGAGCTCTGGCAGGCGGTGACGCTCTGGGAGCTCTGGCAGGCAAGGACGCTCTGGGAGCTCTGGCAGGCAAGGACGCTCTGGGAGCTCTGGCAGGCAAGGACGCTCTGGGAGCTCTGGCAGGCAAGGACGCTCTGGGAGCTCTGGCAGGCGGTGACGCTCTGGGAGCTCTGGCAGGCGGTGACGCTCTGGGAGCTCTGGCAGGCGGTGACGCTCTGGGAGCTCTGGCAGGCGGTGACGCTCTGGGAGCTCTGGCAGGCGGTGACGCTCTGGGAGCTCTGGCAGGCGGTGACGCTCTGGGAGCTCTGGCAGGCAAGGACGCTCTGGGAGCTCTGGCAGGCAAGGACGCTCTGGGAGCTCTGGCAGGCAAGGACGCTCTGGGAGCTCTGGCAGGCAAGGACGCTCTGGGAGCTCTGGCAGGCGGTGACGCTCTGGGAGCTCTGGCAGGCAAGGACGCTCTGTGAGCTCTGGCAGGCAAGGACGCTCTGGGAGCTCTGGCAGGCAAGGACGCTCTGGGAGCTCTGGCAGGCAGGGACGCTCTGGGAGCTCTGGCGGAGGAAGGAGGAGCCCTCAGGGCACTCACACTGGAGTGGGAGGAGCTGGTCCGGGCACTCACGTAGAGGGGGAGGAGCCGCTCAGGAAACTCATGCTTAAGTGGGAGGGGCTGGTCCGGGCACTCACGTAGAGGGGGAGGAGCCGCTCTGGACACTCAAGCAAAGGTGGGAGTGGCTGGTCCGGGCACTCACGCAGAGGAGGGAGGAGCCGCTCAGGGCACTTAAGCAAAGGTGGGAGGGGCTCATCTAGGCACTCACCCTGGAGTGGGAGAGGCTGGTCCTGCAGGGTGAACCACACCCCCCACCATCTCCTTATCACTCCGGGCGGCTGGCACTCCAGGCCCTTAGGTGGTCTCTGGGCCCTGGAGGTTGGTGGCCGGAAAGGGTAATCACCCGGCTGGAGCTGGGGTTGTTGCTGCAGCTCCATGGCTTTTGCTGGCCCTGGCTGCAGCACCGGAGCAGTGGGGGGCTGCTGTTGCAGCACCAGGGTCGTGGGTGTTCTCTCCGCGGACCTCCGTGAACACCCCGTTAGCTCCCCCCCAAAAATTACTTTGGGGCGCCTCCGGGATGTCCTCTTGCCTTCATAGAAGGCCCGCGGACCCATTGTCACTGACCCTGAATGCTGCAAAGATGGTTCATATACAGCATACGGCCGGAGACGTAGCCACCGCTCCTGTGGTGTCTCCGGCCGATTCCACTCCCACCGCTCCGTGGGGTGACGGTGAGCTTCATCCGACGGGGCGCTATAGCTTGCCCCCCCGCAGAATCCACTCACCGTCCGACTCTGCTGGCTTGGTTGGCTGTTTATTCTGTCACGAACCAGGGTGGTGTAGTGCAGGTTGAAGCCAATTGCAGAGCTTGAATATTCGTTTCGTGCCATTTATTAAAATAACACAAACACGACAACAAACGGTGGAACAAACTATACACTGTGTGAAACAAAAGTGCACTTACACAAAGCGACAACTACAAAACTAACACAGCGACAAATCCACATAGACAAACACTCACCGACCAACATAACTGTGTGACATAGAAACAATGAACAGCAAACAGTGACATCTAGGCAATCCCTTTATAACCCAGTGATTACAAATCCCCAACAGCTGTAACCAACATAAACCAGGAAGTGGGCACCCGAAACCAGACAGTGCAGTACCCTAACTCACCACTCGTGACACCTACATATACCTCATCCTGTATTATCTGTATATTAACTCTCCACATGATAGTATTTGCCTTGTTATGTCCCAATGCTATTTGCACACTTGTATTCTATGTATTTATTGTGTATGCATGTTGTCCTGCATATTGTTCTCAATCGGCTTACCTGAGTAAATATAGGTTAAATAAAATAAAAAAGAGTAATAAGCTGACTCATTTTCAGACTCCAATTCAGTTCGTCAATATTCTGTAGCCGTATAGTGTAGCCGCCTGGACATTGTAAAGAATACGTTACCGAACAAACAAGCCACATACTCACTACTATATAGCACTAGATGGGGAGGGGGGAATCACATAACCCCATCACATAACCCCATCACATAACCCCATCACATAACCCCATCACATAACCCCATCACATAACCCCATCACACAACCCCATCACACAACCCCATCGCATAACCCCATTGCATCACACAACCCCATCACACAACCCCATCACACAACCCCATCACACAACCCCATCACACAACCCCATCGCATAACCCCATTGCATCACACAACCCCATCACACAACCCCATCACACAACCCCATCACATAACCCCATCACATAACCCCATCACATAACCCCATCACATAACCCCATCACACAACCCCATCACACAACCCCATCACACAACCCCATCACACAACCCCATCACACAACCCCATCGCACAACCCCATCGCACAACCCCATCGCACAACCCCATCGCACAACCCCATCGCACAACCCCATCGCACAACCCCATCGCATAACCCCATCGCATAACCCCATCACACAACCCCATCACACAACCCCATCACACAACCCCATCACACAACCCCATCACATAACCCCATCCCATCACACAATCGCATCACACAACCCCATCACACAACCCCATCACACAACCCCATCACACAACCCCATCACATAACCCCATCCCATCACACAATCGCATCACACAACCCCATCACATAATCCCATCACATAACCCCATCACATAACATAATGGAATTCCAATGGGGTTAGAGCTAGGTAGCATGGGGCATGAAAACATACAAGAACAGGACTGTACAGCGACCAACACCTCATTAGAGCTAGGTAGCATGGGGCATGAAAATATTTATTGGCTTGCTGGCAAACCTTTTTCACATCGCGCGTTAACATTGCCTCAGGACATGGGGAGATGCACAAACTCCTGGAAATAAACACATTTACTCTTCATGAACATGTGGTGACTATGCAATCCCAGTCAAATATTATACATATTTAGATGTAGTTTAGTTGCCAAAGTGTGTTATTATGTATGCTACCCAGTGTTTTAGATGTACTGTATGTAAAGCCGTTATGCTGCATCATTTGACAGCAGGAGTGTCAACATTACATATATCACCGATCTTAATCTCTTGCCGGTAGACTTACTTTAAAACTAACCCAGTACCCCAATTGACCCTTCGCTAAGCCACGCCCTCCCTAGTAACTGTCGCTACGCCTGACAAGCTTTCGAGCCTGGCACGTCTATTGTAGTTTGTATGCACCGGTGTCAGACATTCCCAATGAGATATTTAGTCATTTTTGGCAAACAGGTGAAATATCTGAAAGAGCAAGACAAAAGGGGCTGCAGTATGCATTCGAGGGATATATCCACGACATAATAAGCAACCGATTAGAGAATAAAGTCTTTAAAATTTAAGCGAAAGCCGGTCCCAGCGCAAGCAGCAGCTGCCTCACATGCTAACTATTCAAGTGGGAAACACACCTATTGAGAAACAGCTATGTTCATGCACAGCAGTAATAAAGTGTACCTATAGTGAACACATGATGACTACTGTTAATGAACTGATTAAGTTCGCATAGCAACATTTTCCTTGGAGATCTCCGGGCAAGCCCCCTGATGTTCCGTCCTTAGACCTAATACCGGGAGAGCTGCGATCGGATTGGGGCACTCAGGGGTAGGACGTCGATTAACAAAATGCTGAAATACATTTTAAACTATTTCATCGACCCTCCGTATTGCCTTTAATCATCTTATTTTACGTTCAAATATATGCATTATGAACAAAGAACCGACATTTTCTAAGCAATGCTGAGTTAGTTAGCTAGTTTGCTAACATTAGCGTGTTCTTATTGGAGCAAACGGAAGTGTTTTTGTTAATCCTGTCGACATTTATTTGTGAATGGGATCTCCCACACTGCTTTATCAGCGCCCGGCATTTCTCCCCTTGGGTTTTTGGTTTGGGGAAAGGAAAAAATTCTACCTCCCCGTCCAAACTTTTAGGATATCGGGTATCAGATTTACACAATCCATAAGCACAACGCGTTGGCATGTTCCCCTTGCTCGAAAGCTTGACAGACCTCCTGCGCCTAGTTACGGTTGCTAAACCACGATTGGCCTGTGGCGGTTTTCGGACTTGGCGAAGGGTCAATTGCAACTTTTTTCTCTAAACCTAACCCCCATGCTATTCTTTTGGAATGATGTCCTCATTTGTATGGTAAAACAAGGCCACGCATGTGCACTTTGTTTTTGGCGCTGTGCACTGGGACACAGGATCACCATGACTCCTACTGTATACATTCCAGTGCACTGCTGAACACAGGATCACCATGACACCTACTGTATACATTCCAGTGCACTGCTGAACACAGGATCACCATGACACCTACTGTATACATTCCAGTGCACTGCTGAACAGGAATGTTTGCTTGTGAGTGATTACAGATTGTGGAATGTGCTTTACAGTAGTTTGAAGTTAGCCCATTTAAAACTAAAGGGATGTTTCAGTAGGCCCTATATCTCATTCCTAGGTTGTCCCTGGTGACCATCTGGCCACAGTGTTTGATACAGTAGTTAATGTTTATGTACAATATTCTGGTCCTACTGCTGCCTCATATTGAAGGACACACACGTTCACACACAGCCATGTTGACAAGTTCATTGTGGATTCATTTACAAATGCTTTCGTTATTAAAGGTTGATTTTTGATGTAACAATAAAAACTTTACAAATTTTTTTTGCTTTTTGTGTTCTGCTTCACTCGCTTGTTTTGCCCTAATGGGCTCTGCAATGTGAAGAATGCAGACAGAATCATAATCCCCATAAAACATTGCGGTAAAACTGGTGTCGTTTGGTTTTTAAACCATCACTTTTTTCCCATAGGCAGTTTTTGAATTCACTTCAAATGTGTTCTGTGTATCATGTCAGCTAATTCCAGCTTGTCATTTTCATAACATATACGTAGGACAAGTTGGTCTATACATAATGGCTAAATATAAGCCAAGCCTTTTGGGGTGAATCTAATTGAGGAAAATATGTTGACAAACGTCACCTCGTCCTGCCGCAATTTACAAGGTTATAACAACGCCAAGCCATAGTATGTATGCCTAGCCATAGTATGTATGCCTAGCCTAGCCATAGTATGTATGCCTAGCCATAGTATGTATGCCTAGCCATAGTATGTATGCCTAGCCATAGTATGTATGCCTAGCCATAGTATGTATGCCTAGCCTAGCCATAGTATGTATGCCTAGCCATAGTATGTATGCCTAGCCTAGCCTTAGTATGCATTCCTAGCCATAGTATGTATGCCTAGCCATAGTATGTATGCCTAGCCTAGCCTTAGTATGCATTCCTAGCCATAGTATGTATGCCTAGCCATAGTATGTATGCCTAGCCATAGTATGTATGCCTAGCCTAGCCATAGTATGTATGCCTAGCCTAGCCATAGTATGTATGCCTAGCCATAGTATGTATGCCTAGCCTAGCCTTAGTATGCATAAGGCATCATATAAAGTCTCAGATGAAGATTCACAGGGTCACTGAAATGTGCACACAGGCTCATGTAGAGCCTCAGATGACAGGGTCAAACGGATGCTGACACATAGCCAGAAAGATATATTGATACCAGAGGAGAAACAAGTTCAGAGGTCACCTCATGTTTTATCCATATGACCTGTTTGTATTGGTTTGTAATGCATTATACTAGCAAATCTGTTGGTCTTTTAGAACAAGACAGCGTACTCCAACAAGTGTTTGCTCTCACAGGGATAGTTTCACTCTTCGAGGCTTTCCCTACTCATTATTCAAATAAGCCACCTTTTATTTGTTTAAACTTAACCTAGCATAAATAAATCCATGGTTTGGGAATTGTTGGAAAAAGAGGTTGTCATTTGGCTTATGCATGACACAAGTAAATACACCTATGGTTGGACACATACACACAAAAACACACACACGCACACACACAAAAACACACACACACACACACACAAAACACACACACACACAAAAACACACACACACACAAATACACACACACACACACAAAACACACACACACACAAAAACACACACACACACACAAAAACACACACACACACACAAAAACACACACACAAAAACACACAAAACACTTTATTTATGCTAGCAAGTTGCAACGTCTGTTCCTTGGAATGTCCTAAATAGGGAATGTGTGACCAAGTCAACCCTGCTCCTGGCGTTCACACTTCACAAGCGTAAGCTAACACTTGTTGACAGTGAGCCAAGTCAACTAATGTCTGTTAAGATACACAGACAACATCTAATTTGATATATGAAATATGCTCACTGTTCAGTGGTTTCTGTAGCACTGTTGTAATCCATTTTTTGTCAGGGGTGATCAAAAGATTTAATTGCAGATATATTTCTGTAACATTTGTTGTTAGTGTTTCAGCCTCCAGGCCCCAGAAGACCTCAGTAGCACGGCACATTGAAACAGGCATTATGCAAACTTTAGCAAGATGAGAGTTACAAAAATATTATGTGAGCTTTGATTCTGTGACAGGCATGGACATGCTCATTGCCTGTTGATTTGAGTTTTTGTAGCCGTGGCGGTTTTGTGAGAGTTTATTTTTGTAACAGTTAGTTTATTTTTTATAAATGTGAAGGGAATTTTAGACAGTCAGTGCCTATTTGTGTGTGTGTTTGTGGGGGGAGTTTATGGTTATGCGCTGCGAAGGGGAGAGCTTAGTGTGTGA
This sequence comes from Dallia pectoralis, assembly GCA_029465975.1. NCBI lineage: Eukaryota > Metazoa > Chordata > Actinopteri > Esociformes > Umbridae > Dallia > Dallia pectoralis. The sequence continues at coordinate 26,389,098 of CM055730.1, forward strand.
CAGCGGACCAAAGAGCGGGAAAGTAAAAGAGAGAACAGGGGTTTGTCCCTGCTTTAAACCCGGCCTCCAGGCTCATGCCAGTGTATCTCTGTGCTCCCTGCTTTAAACCCGGCCTCCAGGCTCATGCCAGTGTATCTCTGTGCTCCCTGCTTTAAACCAGGTCTGCATGCTCATGCCAGTGTATCTCTGTGCTCCCTGCTTTAAACCAGGTCTGCAGGCTCATGCCAGTGTATCTCTGTGCTCCCTGCTTTAAACCCGGCCTCCAGGCTCATGCCAGTGTATCTCTGTGCTCCCTGCTTTAAACCCGGCCTCCAGGCTCATGCCAGTGTATCTCTGTGCTCCCTGCTTTAAACCAGGCCTGCAGGCTCATGCCAGTGTATCTCTGTGCTCCCTGCTTTAAACCCGGCCTGCAGGCTCATGCCAGTGTATCTCTGTGCTCTGCTGCTGGTGACGTCATGGAAAGCAGCATGCGACTCTGTACTTCTGGGCTATCGGGTAGAAACACAAGTACTGACGCTTTACTGTTCTCGCCTGCCGTCATGAGTCGCGCTACGCTAACCCGCCCCTCACACAGAGCTCACCCTTTACTCTCTCACCTTTCTCTTTCTATCCCCTCTCTCTCTCTCTCTCTCTCTCTCTCTCTCTCTCTACCTTTACTCTCTCAGCTTTCTCTCTTTGTCCCTCTAACTCTCTCTGTCCTTCTCTCACTCTCCCTTTACTCTTTCAGCTTTCTCTCTTTGTCCCTCTAACTCTCTCTCTCACTCTCTCTCACTCTCCCTTTACTCTCTCAGCTTTCTCTCTTTGTCCCTCTCTCTCACTCTCTCTCACTCACCCTTTACTCTCTCAGCTTTCTCTCTCATTCCCTTAAGTTACATGTGCATCTCCCCGCACAAAATGTTATCTCTTCCATCGCACTGTTCACACCGACAAACAAGGCTGATGTCTGTTGTAAGACATTTTGTCTCGTGGTCGTTCTAAGGAAAAGATTGGCATGTTCAAAGTCTCTTCTGGGGTTAGAAGTTAAAGACATTTAGATAAACAGAAAGTTCATATTGAGAAATTCTCTCTTGCCTCCGTGCCAGAGCTGGTAGTAAATAGTAAATGGTCACTTGGTTGCACATCACAGTGAACGGTGTGTTTTGTTGAGCTAGTGCCTTTGTTCATTTGAGGAAAGTAGTGCACAACTCCGCTGAGAGTGAACCGGGCCAACAGATACAGTATATTGGTTAACCTGCTACATCCTGGAACATGAGGTTTCACTGCCTGTTGGTTGTTAGAAGGACATCCTGCAAGCTTGCTCTGTCTGGGTATGTTCTCTCTCTCCCTCCCTCTCAGTTTTTCTTTCTCTCTCTTGAATAATTAGCGTAGTGGTGCTACTGTTCCGGGTTTGCCTTTAAATGCAGATTCTGTAAATTGGAATAAATATCTATTCCTTCTATAAGCACTCACCCAGCATTCATGTGGTCAAACTCCCAGTCTGCAGTACCAGTATTTTGCTGGGCGAGGCTCTACGAACCCCTCAACAATCTCAATGTGAACGACCAGCTATCTATTCCTCAAGTCTTCAATCCCAACAGCCCTTCAGACAACATGCAAGCCCTTCCTTCCTGAAGCCAACAGGGCTTCCATGCAGCTTCCAATTACCCCTTCAGCTGTGGGTACAGCGGCTGATTTGAGTATTATTCATTTAGGTTAAGACAGGGTGTTAGTCAGACCCACGTGTGCCCCGAGCATAAACGGTACATAAACACTGTGTGACGTTAGGTTACGCTCAATTGAGCGGGGTGATGCCCCGGTCTATTTCCATTGGAATCTCACCAGACTCTCCCAGGCCTCTGGCCTTACAGGATACTACCCACATCGTATCAGACTCTCCCAGGCCTCTATCCTCACTGGATACTACCCACATCCTATCAGATCTTCTCAGGCCTCTATCCTCACAGGATACTACCCACATCGTATCAGATCTTCCCAGGCCTCTGGTCTCACTGGATACTACCCACATCGTATCAGACTCTCCCAGGCCTCTGGCCTTACAGGATACTACCCACATCGTATCAGACTCTCCCAGGCCTCTGGCCTTACAGGATACTACCCACATCGTATCAGACCCTCCCAGGCCTCTGGTCTCACAGGATACTACCCACATCCTATCAGATCTTTCCAGGCCTCTAACCTCACAGGATACTACCCACATCGTATCAGATCCTCCCAGGCCTCTGGTCTCACAGGATACTACCCACATCGTATCAGATCCTCCCAGGCCTCTGGTCTCACAGGATACTACCCACATCGTATCAGATCCTCCCAGCTCTCTATGCTCACAGGATAGCACCCACATCGTTGTCACATGACCTGACAATTAGCACATGTTACATTTATTATTACAACTTATGTGTTCTTGCAACACTGTCTTTCTTAGGCAGCGGTTCTAACTAACTATTAGTCTGTGTTGGTCTTTTCAGGAGTACATATGTGTGTGTGTGTGTGTATATCACATGTTGATCTCTTCAGGAGTACATATGTGTGTGTGTGTATCACATGTTGGTCTCTTCAGGAGTATGTGTGTGTATCACATGTGGGTCTCTTCAGGAGTACATATGTGTGTGTATATCACATGTCGGTCTCTTCAGGAGTACATATGTGTGTGTATCACATGTCGGTCTCTTCAGGAGTACATATGTGTGTATATCACATGTTGGTCTCTTCAGGAGTATATATGTGTGTGTATATCACATGTTGGTCTCTTCAGGAGTACATATGTGTGTGTGTGTGTATCACATGTTGATCTCTTCAGGAGTACATATGTGTGTGTATATCACATGTCGGTCTCTTCAGGAGTACATATGTGTGTGTATATCACATGTGGGTCTCTTTAGGAGTATATATGTGTGTGTATATCACATGTTGGTCTTTTCAGGAGTACATATGTGTGTGTATATCACATGTCGGTCTCTTCAGGAGTACATATGTGTGTGTATATCACATGTCGGTCTCTTCAGGAGTACATATGTGTGTGTATCACATGTCGGTCTATTCGGGAGTACATATGTGTGTGTATCACATGTCGGTCTCTTCAGGAGTACATATGTGTGTATATCACATGTTGGTCTCTTCAGGAGTACATATGTGTGTGTGTATCACATGTTGATCTCTTCAGGAGTACATATGTGTGTGTGTGTATCACATGTTGGTCTCTTCAGGAGTATGTGTGTGTATCACATGATGGTCTCTTCAGGAGTATATATGTGTGTGTATATCACATGATGGTCTCTTCATGTGTGTGTATATCACATGTCTGCCTCTGTTAGTCTGTGTTGGTGTTTTTCAGGAGTATATATGTGTGTGTGTGTGTGTGTGTGTGTTTGTGTGTGTGTGTGTGTGTGTCATCACATGCCTGACTTTATTAGCCTGCCTTGTTGCCTTGGTGTCTTTATTCAATGAATGCTGTTTGGATGTCAGACAACTGGTGTTAATAAAGACAAATCCTGTGCCTCTACAGATTCCCATTCCCTCCCCAAAATGGCACGCTGGTATTACTAGCACGTCCCACCCCCTAATCAGCATCTCAGCATCCTTAGATTAAAGCCTGTCAAACAGGCTCCGTAAGACGGGTCTCATTTCTGTTGGCGAAATTGCATCATCTGTCTTTTCCTTTTTTGCAGGGCAGGGGCCATGGCATTCACTAGAAAAATACACTATTCTGTGTGGGTAGTTGTGTTTCAGAGCACACATGAAAATAGAGTGTAAGACTCTTTCAAAGAATCTAATGGTTTCTTCATGAATGTATGAAAACAATAAAGTAGAGAAAGGGGTCTGTCACGACTAATACAGCCTAAACCACCAACACAGCCTTAACCACCAACACAGCCTTAACCACCAACACAGCCTAAACCACCAACACAGCCTTAACCACCAACACAGCCTTAACCACCAACACAGCCTAAACCACCAACACAGCCTAAACCACCAACACAGCCTTAACCACCAAAACCTAAACCAACACAGCCTAAACCACCAACACAGCCTTAACCACCAACACAGCCTTAACCACCAACACAGCCTTAACCACCAACACAGCCTTAACCACCAACACAGCCTTAACCACCAACACAGCCTTAACCACCAACACAGCCTTAACCACCAACACAGCCTTAACCACCAACACAGCCTTAACCACCAACACAGCCTTAACCACCAACACAGCCTTAACCACCAACACAGCCTTAACCACCAACACAGCCTTAACCACCAACACAGCCTTAACCACCAACACAGCCTTAACCACCAACACAGCCTCAACCTAACCAACACAGCCTCAACCTAACCAACACAGCCTCAACCTAACCAACACAGCCTCAACCTAACCAACACAGCCTCAACCTAACCAACACAGCCTCAACCTAACCAACACAGCCTCAACCTAACCAACACAGCCTCAACCTAACCAACACAGCCTCAACCTAACCAACACAGCCTCAACCTAACCAACACAGCCTCAACCTAACCAACACAGCCTCAACCTAACCAACACAGCCTCAACCTAACCAACACAGCCTCAACCTAACCAACACAGCCTCAACCTAACCAACACAGCCTCAACCTAACCAACACAGCCTCAACCTAACCAACACAGCCTCAACCTAACCAACACAGCCTCAACCTAACCAACACAGCCTCAACCTAACCAACACAGCCTCAACCTAACCAACACAGCCTCAACCTAACCAACACAGCCTCAACCTAACCAACACAGCCTCAACCTAACCAACACAGCCTCAACCTAACCAACACAGCCTCAACCTAACCAACACAGCCTCAACCTAACCAACACAGCCTCAACCTAACCAACACAGCCTCAACCTAACCAACACAGCCTCAACCTAACCAACACAGCCTCAACCTAACCAACACAGCCTCAACCACCAACACAGCCTAAACCACCAACACAGCCATAACCACCAACACAGCCTAACCACCAACACAGCCTAAACCAGCCTAAACCAACACAGCCTAAACCACCAACACAGCCTCAACCTAACCAACACAGCCTCAACCTAACCAACACAGCCTCAACCTAACCAACACAGCCTCAACCTAACCAACACAGCCTCAACCTAACCAACACAGCCTCAACCTAACCAACACAGCCTCAACCTAACCAACACAGCCTCAACCTAACCAACACAGCCTCAACCTAACCAACACAGCCTCAACCTAACCAACACAGCCTCAACCTAACCAACACAGCCTCAACCTAACCAACACAGCCTCAACCTAACCAACACAGCCTCAACCTAACCAACACAGCCTCAACCTAACCAACACAGCCTCAACCTAACCAACACAGCCTCAACCTAACCAACACAGCCTCAACCTAACCAACACAGCCTCAACCTAACCAACACAGCCTCAACCTAACCAACACAGCCTCAACCTAACCAACACAGCCTCAACCTAACCAACACAGCCTCAACCTAACCAACACAGCCTTAACCACCAACACAGCCTTAACCTAACCAACACAGCCTTAACCTAACCAACACAGCCTCAACCTAACCAACACAGCCTCAACCTAACCAACACAGCCTCAACCTAACCAACACAGCCTCAACCTAACCAACACAGCCTCAACCTAACCAACACAGCCTCAACCTAACCAACACAGCCTCAACCTAACCAACACAGCCTCAACCTAACCAACACAGCCTCAACCTAACCAACACAGCCTCAACCTAACCAACACAGCCTCAACCTAACCAACACAGCCTCAACCTAACCAACACAGCCTAAACATAACCAACACAGCCTAAACATAACCAACACTTTCATTCAGCGCCAGATGAACAGGTCCACACTGTCTGTATATATTTCCAGTCACTCAAAACGCTTTAGACTTGAACAAGCTTGTGAAAATAAGAATGATGATGAGTGAGATTGTAATAACCACTGTGACATTATTGATCATGTAAACACGCGTTACTATGGACAGGGAAGAGGTGCATTTGATCTGTGCAGATTCACTCTATTTAGCTGAATAGTGATTGTATTTACTTGAGTTTAACACCACACATAGTCTGAGGACAGGTTGGCTTTAACCCAGTAGCCATGCTGACTATTGTTGATAGAGTAACAGTGACTCATTCCCACCAGTCGCTCCCCTGCATCTATATCCAGATATCAGGCCTCACCAGTGGATGTGTCTCTCAATACAACTCTACATCTCGGATGACCACAAACCATGGGGCTCTTGGTCAAATAGGTCCCAGGTGTGGCAAACTGTGGACCTGGTCTGCTTGATTGGAGCCAGTGGTCAGGATAGAGTTGTGGTTCACTCTACTGTGCCAAGTAGTGCCAAGTAGTGCCAAGCCAAGCTGTATAGGGATATCGTGGTTTGGGTGCTTGGAATGGGATTGATTATAACATGAACATATTGCTAAGGCCAACTGAGTCAACAAGTTAGTACATGAACATCAGAAACCCTACATTAAAATCACTATACTAACCGTAGAAAATAGTTTTCAGACGGTCATCTAGCCTTCATTATATTGTGATAGTGATAGTTTTTTATGGGTATCCCTGAATAGTTTGGCTCTTATTTAAGCACACAAACGAAACTCGTCACATGCCTGGATGTTAACACTTCCTACCACTCCAAACAGTCTTCTGCTAGAGGGCAGAATCTGCCAGGTTCTCAGTGGGCTTTACCAGTACGTCCTGCGTCCCAAAGAGGACACGTTGAGAGAACTCACATATACTCTGAACCAGAGATACTTAATGCTTTCTCTGGAGAGCCCCTTTCTGTCTGATGTACTGGCAAACTGAAACGGTTAAAAATGTTTAGGTGCCCTACTACGCACCAAAACAATTATATTAAATTGGGAGTGATCGATTGTGAATTATTAACTGTAATGTATAAAGCATGTGTAGGTGCTAACAAATTGTATTGACGTATAACCTCAGTTGTAAGTATATATGACTATATAGTTGCAACATTAATGAAATCCTTTGTTCCATGCGAAGCAGCACCATCTAGTGGGATTGTGGTGGTACTGCAGGGTGTTATGGGTTATGTTATAACTGCACTTTTAAAACCTACCCTGTTTTTCCTTTTTGTTATGTAAAATAGGCAACGGATTAATATTTAATCTAATAGGATTATGCACGATTCTGATTTGATCCGTGCTCTTGCACAAGTGAAACAGAAAACAGAAAAGGAAGATTTTTAACATGTTATTGAAATCTGTAGGTCTCTATTATTTTAACACGTGATTGACATCTTAAAGTCTCTATTAGAATATGTATTTTATTTTCTTTAGTCAACTGTTATTTCTTCTAGTTTACCTGGACTAACCAAGAGAGGATTTTTTTATTTGATTGTTACATGACCTTGACCTTTGTCTTGCCTTTTTATGTTGCAATGAGTGGAGTATATGATTGTAAGTGTTGGCTGTCACAGCTATTATATATTTCTACTCTATTTCTATTTCATACTACACAAATGTTGTGTTCTTAGTTAGACATATGTTAGATTATTCATTGAATTATAATTCTTGTTTGTTTTGAAATCAAAATATAATTTTTTGCATGCTTAAAAACAGAACACATGCTGCATCAATACAGTAGCTGCATAGTATGGTTCATTGGTTTAATGATATAAAGCTTGATAAGCAGGTATAGTTTTCATTTTTCTATGAAGTTTATATTATCATACTGGTCAATAGACAATAAATGTGTGTTTTTTATCGATTTGTTTTATAATTTTTTTACCCGGTGACGTCCCCAGTAGTACATATTATCTGAAATGTTTGCATAGGGTTTGTCGTCTCCAGTATTACAGATTACCTGAAATGGTTGTATAGGGTTTGTCGTCTCCAGTATTACAGATTACCTGAAATGGTTGTATAGGGTTTGACATCTCCAGTATAACAGATTACCTGAAATGGTTGCATAGGGTTAGACATCTCCAGTATAACAGATTACCTGAAATGGTTGCATAGGGTTTGACATCTCCAGTATTACAGATTACCTGAAATGGTTGCAAGGGGTTTGACATCTCCAGTATTACAGATGACCTGAAATGATTGCATAGGGTTTGACGTCCCCAGTATTACAGATTATCTGAAATTACTTGCAAGGGGTTTGACGTCCCCAGTAGTAAAGACTACTGAAAATTATTTGCAAAGTGTTTGACTTTGCAAACACAGCCATGTGTCATCCAGTAGTACAGATTATCTGAAGTGATTTGCATAGTGTTTAACATTCCCAGTAGTACAGATTATCTTGAAATGATTTGCAAAGTGTTTGACAACACCAGTAGTACAAAATATCTGCTTTAAAAAGCAGTACTACGGCCTTTATAATGGACAGTAGATTTGATCACTAATCACCCATTTTGTTTATCCATTGTGGGATAATTAACCACAATGATTGGGCAGCGTTACTTGTTTCTTGTAAGTACTCTAAATTATATTTGTAATATGTGTGAAGTTGGTCACCATTTGGAACTGCTTGGTTTAATTTGAAACTCATGGTGTGAGTGGTTGTGTCTATTTATTATTATTAAACTTACTCATGACATTCTCATGTTACACATTCATGGTGTAAGTGGTTGTGTCTATATTTATTATTATTATACTTACTCATGACATTCTCATGTTGTTACACATTCATGGTGTTGTATCAAGTGGTTGTATCAATATTTTGGCATCAAGTTTAATTGAATAGGTTACTTACTCATGACAGTTTGAGAACATCCAATATCACAGTGATGTACTGTAGGTAGATGGAAGTCTACATACGCAGTCATATTTAATTGTTTTCTAGGAATCCTAAAATACTAAAGGTTATGAATAAAAGTGTACATACATTTATCTTGTTTTGTACAATAATTTTCTTTTTACATTTATTTTGCTGTGCATGTTCTTCAGTTTTGACAGCATGAGTTTTGCACTGAAATGAAGGGTCTGCCAAACTTTAGGATCAAATGTTGTTCCAAACTCACAGGAATTTTTGCGATTTTTTTATTCCATTCTGTTTTCTTAGATTTAGAACGCATTGCATTGCTTATAATTACAGTTACAACAATAACTCCTGGCCCTCAGGCCCCCAATCAAGGCTAGCCAGCTTCACCCTCTCTTATAGAGATACTTGTTTGGGAAGTAGACATTGATTTACCCTATTTACAATGCAATAACACTTAGACAATTTTAATTGACTGAGGATTTAGTAAATGGATCCAATTGTCTGCTCAGTTGGTCAGACGGACTATTCATAGTTCACGGGTCAGCACGGCATTTGGGAACACCCCCCTTGGGGGAAAAATAACTCATCTTCCATTGTCCGCCATTGATCAACAACTTATTTTTGTTTCAAAATGCCAGATTGAACATCCAATATAACAGCAACTAACAGAAGAGGAGACACGACTAGCTTGTCTTTATACAGAATCCTGTATGAAAAGGAAAATTTAGAGTAGGTGTGATGCATTTGTGTAATTAGGCATGCCGCTGTCCCTGGCATAGTCGCCATAAAATGGCAGCTGTCAAACTAGTAGGACAATTGTTTTTGAAGCGATCATTACATTACTGGGTATTAACCAAACGTCACTATTTTCGATATTGTAATAGCAATTATTATATGTACATGTTAGTATTGTAATGACATGGTCTATTTTCATCTGCACCAATGCTACCAACTTCAGGTTAGTGCAGCTAGCTAAACCTCCAGTTTACCTTATGGAGTTAGTTAAATTAAGAAGATAGAAGTTATTTGGTGTAGTAAAACAGTGGTATTACCAGTACATTTATGTGACTAGATTCTGTGTTATACTGACTTTACTGACCACCCGTTGAACCAATAGTAATTTAGATGTATTAGCACTCATCGTCGCTGTGACAATGAATAATTTTTTGTCCTTCATCTTTCAAACGACTAGACAATGACTCTGAGTCTGTACTTTTTATATGCTTTCATTTTTGGTAGCAGTGTAAGAAAATGGATTCTCTACAAGGTACTGACACATCCACAAAGTTCAGCTCAGGCAAGGATGTCGTTGTTTTTTTTAAAGATGTAAATAACGTAACGCGTGCTGTATATTTAGTACTGGCAACATGTACACTCTTAAGGCTGCTGCAACTCTTCAACATTTGTTTTTATATCATTTGTAATGTGCCAGTCTGATAAATATGTCTTTAAGGACTGCTCAGGGTACAATAATGGATTGTCCTATGGAAAGATTGGAGGCTCAGATTGTTTTTTGGCCTTGTAATGATTAAGAAAACAAACTGTATGTCTGCATCAAACTGCACATTACAGAAGACAGAGAAAAGTAATGGGCTTATAACTTTGAACAGTATAAGCTTAATTGTTAGTTCAATGGACAAAACCATGAATCTGTGGTGACACATTTCAGGAATACATTGCAATGATGAACAGAAAATTAGCAAAGATGTTAGCCGAAGCTAATAGAATACGACTAGACTAGCTTAAAGATGATTGTTGAAACCAATTGACTTTTCATACTAGTTTAACTTTTGAGCTTCTAGTATGGGGAAAAGAAACCAAAGTGAACCCAGGACTGTTTAGGACACTTAAGAGTTTGGACAGTCTAGTGAATGCAAATACCACTTTATAAATTACTACATTTTCTAATTTCTTTAGTTTTGGGAAATATGCTATATTTGTAGTCATAAAGTCATAATGGAAGAACTGTACTCCCATGTTTCTAGTTTGACATTTCAGAGTCCATATTATATGATAACCAATGTTATTTAAACTGTATTATGATTTGTTTGCAACATTCTCATTTGTTTTAAATGTTTAGGTTACTGATGCTTAGTTTTTTGTTTGTTGTTGCAGCCTCTTCCGGGCGATTGCTAGAAGATCAAATTTGAGAAATTCATTGCTATTGTCTTTCAAATGAACTCATGACTTAATTTATGGCTTGCTTATGGTTGATGGCAGTCTTCTGGTTGGAGCGCTGGCATATCATATGTTGACAAACATCAGTCCACCACTGTCAATAGCAAGCTTTAGGGGTAGGGAAAGTGGAAAATAGCAGTTAGGCATGCATTATGTTTCTTTGGGATAAGCGGGTAATGTTATGTGAGTAATGTATCTATTTCTCTAAACACGTTGTGTGAATCAGAATCCATAGTTGGCTTTTTCTAGCTATAAATCCAGTTATATTCTCTATTATCATGCCAAGATTTTCTTCATGGTACAATAAAGTCTATGCTGTCATGGCCTGTTTGGTCGATATTTCATTGTTGACATCGATATCGTTATGTTTGGAGCTAACCTCCTGCCTGCCACTTGTCATTATTTTTTATTCTGTCCCTGAAAGACTGAAAGATTAGTAGCTATAGATTGAATGTACTAATTGATTGCTTCAAAGGACCTTTTATCTGCTTTTTTATGATATAATGATTCTGTCACCATTTGACACCGTCACTGCTGTATCAATAGCATTTCTGATTTTAGTAATGCAATTAAATGCGGCTACATAGGAAGCTAATTCCTGAGTGCACCTTGTCAAAAAACATAAATGTATAGAAGAAATAGACATTTAAGAATTGTCTTCCTCACATGCCCACTGGCTCACAGTGTAACCTGGCTGGCTGAAGCTCCGTGAGTCAGACCTTTTCATTTGGAGCTGATGGGTCTACTAATCTTTTGAAGTTTGAGAACCTTAGTTCTTCGAGGCCCATTTTCTGGGTCATCCAGCTAAGTGACAAGCCATAGGTTGATGGAAAATCCATAGTGTTATTGCCATACATTACTTTTATTTGATTTTGCCTTTAGTGTGAGTAAAGCAGGGGGGGTGAAGTTGGTTCAGAGTAGGCCTCCAGGCCTGAAGCTGTCCCAGGCGTAACCCCCTCCCTGGGGGGCCACATATCCTAGATGACAGAGATCTATGGCCTTCCCACCAGCCACAGCCCGACCCTGTGAGTGCCTATGAGTGCTGTAATTCACTCCAATATGGATTTTCCGTTACAGGTCAGCACCTCTGAACACTCCTGGCTTGCTGGCAGTGCACTCACAAACACCTTTTAGTGTTAGGGGCCAGAACGGGACATGAGAGAGGTCATGTGACTCTGGACTGGAACTTACTATGGCATGCTTCTCTCTCTTCTGACCGGTTACCCTTCAGATCCCTTCAGTTTGTGCCATCCTGTCAATCAATTTAGGTATTGGTGACAGCTGAAACTGATCAGTGTAACCAGTGTACGTTACTAGTCACATCACTGAGCTACAGTATCTGGCTGATTCACGTTTACAAAATATATCTTTTGTTCTCGTATATTTGCAGTAGTTTATCATTTTTTACAAACCCATATAAAGTCCACTTTTTTGGGAATATTTAATTCAAAACATGGACTGCTTTTTATGTTTTTTTACTATCTATTATGGCTACTACAGAGTCGGAATACTTTTAAATTAATGTAGTTAATATTAAATGTTGGATGGTCTGTTACCCTGAAAATAGAGAAACTTAATTCTATGATTTAGTGTCCTTTAAAAAGTAATTGCAAACATTGACTCATTCTAGCCACCACTAGCTGAAAATGGATGGTTAGTAATGGAGCCATGCAGCTTTGGTTGTTTAAAGACTAAACTATAGATTACTGTTTCTCTAGAATAACAAAATTAATGGTAAGTAATGGGGCCATGCAGCTTTGGTTGTATACAGACTAAACTATAGATTACTGTTTCTCTAGAATAACAATAATACTCTATGGAAAATCTTTTTTCAGATTGTAGATAAAAACTAGTCAATGTCTTTTTAAAGGTTGACTCACAGAATGTCACATTGGTTTAATAGACCTGTATGTCTCTGAACAGTGATGGTTTCAGAATGGCCATGTAGAACATTTGGCTCCAGTCACCACATGTATCTTTACAATACTAGACTGATATTAAATAATATTATGTAGGTCTGTTCCAGTCACCACATGTATCTTTACAATACTAGACTGATATTAAATAATATTATGTAGGTCTGTTCCAGTCACCACATGTGTCTTTACAATACTAGACTGATATTAAATAATATTATGTAGGTCTGTTCCAGTCACCACATGTGTCTTTACAATACTAGACTGATATTAAATAATATTATGTAGGTCTGTACCAGTCACCACATGTATCTTTACAATACTGGACTGATATTAAATAATATTATGTACCTGTTCCAGTCACCACATGTATCTTTACAATGCTGGACTGATATTAAATAATATTATGTAGGTCTGTTTCAGTCACCACATGTATGTTTACAATACTGGACTGATATTAAATAATATAATGTAGGTCTGTTCCAGTCACCACAAGTATCTTTACAATACTAGACTGATATTAAATAATATTTTGTAGGTCTGTTCCAGTCACCACAAGTATCTTTACAATACTAGACTGATATTAAATAATATTTTGTAGGTCTGTTCCAGTCACCACATGTATCTTTACAATACTGGACTGATATTAAATAATATTATGTAGGTCTGTTCCAGTCACCACATGTGTCTTTACAATACTAGACTGAAATTAAACTGTATCTAGTTGGAAGTCTCCTCCTCTGTGCTGTTTGTCCCACCCTGCACACTGTCTGTAATGAGGGAATTAAACTGTATCTAGTTGGACGTCACCTATGTGCTGTTTGTCCCACCCTGCACACTGTCTGTAATGAGGGAATTAAACTGTATCTAGTTGGAAGTCTCCTCCTCTGTGCTGTTTGTCCCACCCTGCACACTGTCTGTAATGAGGGAATTAAACTGTATCTAGTTGGACGTCTCCTATGTGCTGTTTGTCCCACCCTGCACACTGTCTGTAATGAGGGAATTAAACTGTATCTAGTTGGACGTCTCCTTTGTGCTGTTTGTCCCACCCTGCACACTGTCTGTAATGAGGGAATTAAACTGTATCTAGTTGGACGTCTCCTATGTGCTGTTTGTCCCACCCTGCACACTGTCTGTAATGAGGGAATTAAACTGTATCTAGTTGGACGTCTCCTCTGTGCTGTTTGTCCCACCCTGCACACTGTCTGTAATGAGGGAATTAAACTGTATCTAGTTGGACGTCTCCTTTGTGCTGTTTGTCCCACCCTGCACACTGTCTGTAATGAGGGAATTAAACTGTATCTAGTTGGACGTCTCCTTTGTGCTGTTTGTCCCACCCTGCACACTGTCTGTAATGAGGGAATTAAACTGTATCTAGTTGGACGTCTCCTATGTGCTGTTTGTCCCACCCTGCACACTGTCTGTAATGAGGGAATTAAACTGTATCTAGTTGGACGTCTCCTATGTGCTGTTTGTCCCACCCTGCACACTGTCTGTAATGAGGGAATTAAACTGTATCTAGTTGGACGTCTCCTCTGTGCTGTTTGTCCCACCCTGCACACTGTCTGTAATGAGGGAATTAAACTGTATCTAGTTGGACGTCTCCTATGTGCTGTTTGTCCCACCCTGCACACTGTCTGTAATGAGGGAATTAAACTGTATCTAGTTGGACGTCTCCTATGTGCTGTTTGTCCCACCCTGCACACTGTCTGTAATGAGGGAATTAAACTGTATCTAGTTGGACGTCTCCTCCTCTGTGCTGTTTGTCCCACCCTGCACACTGTCTGTAATGAGGGAATTAAACTGTATCTAGTTGGACGTCTCCTATGTGCTGTTTGTCCCACCCTGCACACTGTCTGTAATGAGGGAATTAAACTGTATCTAGTTGGACGTCTCCTCCTCTGTGCTGTTTGTCCCACCCTGCACACTGTCTGTAATGAGGGAATTAAACTGTATCTAGTTGGACGTCTCCTCTGTGCTGTTTGTCCCACCCTGCACACTGTCTGTAATGAGGGAATTAAACTATATCTAGTTGGACGTCTCCTATGTGCTGTTTGTCCCACCCTGCACACTGTCTGTAATGAGGGAATTAAACTGTATCTAGTTGGACGTCTCCTATGTGCTGTTTGTCCCACCCTGCACACTGTCTGTAATGAGGGAATTAAACTGTATCTAGTTGGACGTCTCCTATGTGCTGTTTGTCCCACCCTGCACACTGTCTGTAATGAGGGAATTAAACTGTATCTAGTTGGACGTCTCCTATGTGCTGTTTGTCCCACCCTGCACACTGTAATGATTCATGGAACTAGTCATCCAAATCCTTGTGTCTGTCACTGTACAGTAGATGTAGGTTTTTTTTCTCTGTCAACTCTAATGTGTTTTAGACTCTGCCAGTTGTTTGTCCGCCAGACTTGGGTGTTACTCAGCTTCTGTCGAACTCCAAAACCACCAGACCTATTCATAGTGGTTTACTATGCAGTAAAGACACTCTAAAGGGTTTTTTGTTTGACTGTTTAAGTACTTGTAATCTGTTTGGGAGTATTTAAGATCTTTTAATTCAGGTTTTTTAGGAAATCCAAAATATCACTCTTCAGAAAACTCAAGGCATTATCATTCATGTTACCCAACCTTAGTTATGGTTACTTTGTCTGAGATGTTTTATTTCTTGTGCTCCATTTTAGAAACAATTTGTTGTGATTCCCTTTAGACAGCTCTGCATGGGTTATGTCAAAACACTCGAGGGTAGTGACCAAATATGGAGGTCTTTCAGCAACATTCTCCATTTACCTCTCTTTTTTAAAAACAGATCTAAAATAACTCTTGTTTTGGGAGGGGTTTCTTTAATGCTTGCTCGATTACAGAAGCTCACTTTGGCAAAAACTAGATTCTGATTTATTTGGTGCAGCACAACAGCTTTTTGCCCTGGGGTTCACATAAAACATCAAGACAACATATCACCAATCATACAATCAACTAAAATACATCAATAAAGTTTTAATGGCAGTGAATTTGAATACATATTTGGTGTAAGGACAAAAGACCTGTTTAATATTTACAACAAAAGTATTTCTAATCTTAGATGGCGAAAAAATTAACTGAGGTTTATAGTGAAATGATGAAATATTGTCCAGACAGTCAATAACCCTTTGCCTTGTCCTTTTTTCCGCAGACGGTCCTGTCACACAAGCCCCACTTCATCGCAGTACATTGTCAAGAGGTGGGCGGAAAGAACTTTGAAGCGTCCATGTCACACGTTGATTGTTTTGTCAAGTAAGTGCCCTCATAACCTCACTTGATAGTCCACCTGAGATTTGGCCTTCACTGAAGAAGTGCTGCCCTCTTTATGCAAAGCCAGCTTTAGTGGTTTTCATGTGAAGGCAACACCCTATGCTAAGGTGCACAGGGAAACTAGGACCAAAACTCTGTGAAAAAAGTGTTGCAACTCTGTGAAAAAAGAGTGAACAACTCCACCTTCTGGCAACATCACTTAATTGGTGTCATCTTTCATAGGTAACTGGAGTTAACAGGACAAAATATACAAATATAGTACTGGACTAAGATCAATTAGTAAAGTGTTTTGTAGGCCTATCTGAGTAGTATTTCTTATTTATTTCTAGGTTTGATACATTTTATAAGGGTTATTGTAAGGGCTTAGGTTCCCCTAGTTTATGTGTGTGTTTTTCTATTCTAGAGAGCTGCTGTCCAGTGATGCCATGAAGGAATACAATAGGGCCCGTGTCTACCTCGATGAAAACTACAAGTCCCAGGAGCATTTTACAGTAAGTACCGCTGGTCCATTTGACACTACTAATAGTTTTCCTTCTCAGTGGACTGCAGTTTACTACCCTGTACTTATCGAAGCACTCCCCAGATGATACACAGCAGAATGCACTACACACAACTGCTGATGTTGCCTTAAATACTATGGTCTAGGAAGAATTTAAAGACACTCATATGCATAGAAAATATAATTCTCCTGAGCTCAATGGACCCCATCATGTAATTTGAATGTGCAGTAATCATATATCGCCACAAGGAGGTGCCAGATGTCATACAATGTATTGTGGATCTTATTACCTGCCGCAATCTTTCAAGTGTTTTTATGTGTTGGCTGTTTGTGGCTTCTGATATTTAGAAAATATATTTCGGTGTTTTTCACCCTTGTTACCATGGGTACGTAATAGCTTACAAATGATGGAGTTGGATCCTTTTTGATTATAGCATGTCATATGTATCAATTATATGTACTAAACTAATTTATGACTAGTTTTCCACAACAATTACATTTTAAATACTGTTCACGTTTTTGTCCAAATGGTTGCTTTTTTGTGTGGAGGTAAACCACTATTCCTCAGATGCATCTCTTGGCCAGTTGGTGGAGCCAGAGAGTCAGTGTTAATCACACCAGTCAAAAGTTTCAACTTCAACACAAACACACTCCTAATTCAAAAATGTGCGCAAACACACATTATTTTTGTCATGCATGATTTCAACCAAAACAATTTGTGGTGGAGCTCTCTCAGTTTAATGCTTTTATAAATGCTTTCAGATATTTCAATTGCACTCTCACCACTACATTTGGAAGTAAACAAGACTGTGTGTGATACTTAATTTCCTGGCTCTTGAGCACATAAAGAGAGGGGATAGATGTGGTTTAAGGAGCCCCAAACAATCAGTTTAGCCGTGCCTCTTGAGGCGTGTCTGTGATGATCCTCTGCTCTGGTGCTCCTGGAGAGGTTATTCCCACCTCCTTCTCTACACTCATAAATCACACCGCCATCATCAGTCACAAATGCTCTTTTCATAAACATATTACGAACGTATCACAAACGTTGTCCCAAATGCAAAAGTAACAAACTACCCTTTTGGTTCAGCCATTGATGATGGTACTCAATCTTTGTAATTGATTTCACCCAAGTACAGTTATTCTCATGTTCGTGATGAGCGTAGAGGTACATGTGTTCTCGTTGGAGTTTTATCTTATGCCGCCAGATGGACTTGCTTCCAAATCGAGGACAGCCATCGTGCTGGGATGACATCATCAGTACATCTTATTTAGTTTCCTCAACCTTCGATTTCTGCCTGAGGGGAACTGTTTGTTGTCTGCTTTGCCTGTCAATTTCCAGATAATGTAAGTGGCGTTACGTCCCTCAGGGCTCCCGAGCAACGGCAGTCGGTTAGATGTCCGTCTCTGCGTGGCACGTACTTGCTAGGTGGCCGTGCCATATGTTTCCCTCACACCGCAGTCATCTATGGAAGTGTGGATGGAGGGGTTGGTGTAGCTCAGTGGTAGAGTGCATGTAGGCGTTGGTGTAGCTCAGTGGTAAAGTGCATGTAGGAGTTGGTGTAGCTCAGTGGTAAAGTGCATGTAGGAGTTGGTGTAGCTCAGTGGTAAAGTGCATGTAGGAGTTGGTGTAGCTCAGTGGTAAAGTGCATGTAGGAGTTGGTGTAACTCAGTGGTAGAGTGCATGTAGGAGTTGGTGTAGCTCAGTGGTAAAGTGCATGTAGGAGTTGGTGTAGCTCAGTGGTAAAGTGCATGTAGGAGTTGGTGTAACTCAGTGGTAGAGTGCATGTAGGAGTTGGTGTAGCTCAGTGGTAAAGTGCATGTAGGAGTTGGTGTAGCTCAGTGGTAGAGTGCATGTAGGCGTTGGTGTAGCTCAGTGGTAAAGTGCATGTAGGAGTTGGTGTAGCTCAGTGGTAAAGTGCATGTAGGAGTTGGTGTAACTCAGTGGTAAAGTGCATGTAGGAGTTGGTGTAGCTCAGTGGTAAAGTGCATGTAGGAGTTGGTGTAACTCAGTGGTAGAGTGCATGTAGGAGTTGGTGTAGCTCAGTGGTAGAGTGCATGTAGGAGTTGGTGTAGCTCAGTGGTAAAGTGCATGTAGGAGTTGGTGTAGCTCAGTGGTAAAGTGCATGTAGGAGTTGGTGTAACTCAGTGGTAGAGTGCATGTAGGAGTTGGTGTAGCTCAGTGGTAGAGTGCATGTAGGAGTTGGTGTAGCTCAGTGGTAAAGTGCATGTAGGAGTTGGTGTAACTCAGTGGTAGAGTGCATGTATGAGTTGGTATAGCTCAGTGGTAGAGTGCATGTAGGAGTTGGTGTAACTCAGTGGTAGAGTGCATGTAGGAGTTGGTGTAACTCAGTGGTAGAGTGCATGTAGGAGTTGGTGTAACTCAGTGGTAGAGTGCATACTTTGTATGATGTCCAATCCACAGCTTCTCTCCAGGTCGCCATTGCAAATGAGAATTTGTTCTCAATCCGCCTACCTGGGCAAATAATAGTTAAATAAAAAAATATATAAAAAGTGTGCGTTTATGTGATAGGAGCACACCTTAACGGGGTGAAAGGGGCCATTCAGGTGACTGTGAACAGACTGAAATGCCAATGGGTTACAGGTGTTGAACAGGAGGCTGTTTCTAGATACATAATGACACATTGAACCTTTGTTTTATTTGAGACGTAGACAGTTGTGTTATTGCCAACGTTAAAAACATTGATTACTGGTCCTCTAGTCAGGCCCAGTCCACTGTCAGATCCAAGCATAGCCTCTCCCAGATGAGGTCTTTGTTTTTTCTTCAGTGTTTGGAAGTGGGGGGGGGTTCTTGAGTGACACCTCTGACAGAGGCCGGGGCATGCCTGGAGTTTTATGCCGTTGTTAAAGTAAACAGCAGGTAAAATGTAAATTAGCAGCTACCACCTCAAGTCCCAGTCCACACATTCCAGCACATTAATATTTATCATATACCACGGTTTGCCCCACGGTCTGCCCCACGGTCTGCCCCACGGTCTGCCCCACGGTCTGCCCCACGGTCTGCCCCACGGTCTGCCCCACGGTCTGCCCCACGGTCTGCCCCACGGTCTGTCCCACGGTCTGCCCCACGGTCTGCCCCACACGGTCTGCCCCACACGGTCTGCCCCACAGTCTGCCCCACACGGTCTGTCCCACGGTCTGCCCCACGGTCTGTCCCAGAGTGTTCGTGCCCGTTGTTACCTGCACTCTGCCAGAGTGTTCGTGCCCGTTGTAACTTGCACTCTGCCACGGTGTTCGTGCCCGTTGTTATCTGCACTCTGCCAGAGTGTTCGTGCCCGTTGTTACCTGCACTCTGCCACGGTGTTCGTGCCCGTTGTTACCTGCACTCTGCCACGGTGTTCGTGCCCGTTGTTACCTGCACTCTGCCAGAGTGTTCGTGCCCGTGGTTACCTGCACTCTGCCACGGTGTTCGTGCCCGTTGTTATCTGCACTCTGCCACGGTGTTCGTGCCCGTTGTTACCTGCACTCTGTTACGGTGTTCGTGCCCGTGGTTACCTGCACTCTGTTACGGTGTTCGTGCCCGTTGTTATCTACAGCTGGCGGTCACCTCGTCTTAATTGGCTTATCCTCCGTTTGTGTCGTGCTGCCACCTTTGATGACTCGTCCGGATGCTGTGATTGGATTTCCCCCCTGTAGTGTCCTGCAGTGTGGAGACCGGGGGCTGATGTGGGCCTGCTGCCCTGCCAGCTCTATCCTGTTAGCACTGTCTCAAGTGTACACACACATACACAAACGCACACACAGACGCATTCACACACACATACACACACGCATATACACGCATGCACACACGCACATGCACACACGCACACGCACATGCACACACACACATGCACACACACACACACACACACATGCATGCATGCACACACACACACACACACACACATACACACACCATTCTAGGAGCGCACATTGACCCATGAGGAAAGAATGTGTCACTCAGCTTCTAAGATATAAAGTTCTGTTTAAGCCTTCTGTTTAATGTCAGGATGTAGGTGAACGTTTTTGCTTCCCGTCGGTTTTGTCATTAGTCGTCACTTGGCGGAACAGCAATATATCTGAGATTCATTGTCTCTGACCCAACATATTTCAAAGCATGGTTCCCATGGTGATTCAGTGAATGTAAGGCAGCTCAGGCCGCAGCTCCTCAGCTTGGGATGAGGTTCAGTGTCTTTAAGGGCCAAACTCATCCGCATTCATCCTTAGACACGTGGGCAGGTGTCATTATCACAGGCCCTGCCTGTAGGCATGTCAGGAGATGCTAACAACACCCAGAACTCCAGAGGTGAGGCCGTAATTCTCCTTCCATCAGTGTTACAGTAATGGAATCATATGAACTGCACACAGTGCTGCATAGTGCCTGGGGGTTTCTCAACACTTAGTGGCTGTCTGTGGTGACAGGACCTGCGTGTGTCTGCTTGGGAATGTGTGTGTGTGTGTGTGTTTACTGCCCAGGCCACCAGTTAGTTATAGACAGACAGACAGACAGGCCACCAGTTAGTTATAGACAGACAGACAGATGGACAGGCCACCAGTTAGTTATAGACAGACAGACAGGCCACCAGTTAGTTATAGACAGACAGACAGACACAGGCCACCAGTTAGTTATAGACAGGCAGACAGATAGGCCACCAGTTAGTTATAGACAGACAGACAGATAGGCCACCAGTTAGTTATAGACAGACAGACAGATAGGCCACCAGTTAGTTATAGACAGACAGACAGACAGACAGGCCACCAGTTAGTTATAGACAGACAGACAGACCAGCAGTTAGTTATAGACAGACAGACAGACAGACAGACAGACAGACCACCAGTTAGTTATAGACAGACAGACAGATCACCAGTTAGTTATAGACAGACAGACAGACAGTGGGGGAGTAAGAGAGATTTCACTACAGTAGTTTTACTGCTTGTTTACCCACACAGGTTAACAAGGAGGTCAGACCTGTATCACACACAAACACACACACACACTGTCTCACCCGTATAGTCCAGGAGAAGGCGTCAAGAGCATAAGCAGGTTAAAATATTGCAAACTAAATGTCTGGCCTCTTATTTCAATAAGGTGAGAAGTACAGAGCAGACTGAGGCAATTTGAATGGAGTAGATGTCAGTGCAGTAATATTGTTGAGCCATAACTCTACCTACACATCAGTCATGCACTCATGGCATGGAGGTAAGTGCATACACCCACACACACAGACACACAGAGACACACACACACACACACAGACACACAGACAGACACACACACAGACAGACACACACACAGACAGACAGACACACACACAGACAGACACACACACAGACAGACACACACACAGACAGACACACACACAGACAGACAGACACACACACAGACAGACACACACACAGACAGACACACACACAGACAGACACACACACAGACAGACACACACACAGACAGACACACACACAGACAGACACACACACACAGA